>OX276385.1:43778799-44486299 GCA_946251855.1 Alsophila aescularia
GAGTTTCCTAATTAATATGTCACTTGAGGAAGGCACATTTCCAGAGAGTTTGAAAAAATCTATTGTAAAGCCGTTCTTCAAGAAAGGTGATAAGACAGACATGAACAATTATCGGCCAGTTACGTTGATACCAGTTCTTTCTAAGGTCTTCGAAAAAGTAATGCTGAAGAGGTTATATGATTTTGTCACGGGACAAGAGGTATTAAAAGAGGAACAATTTGGTTTCCGGAAAAATAGTAGCACTTCACTAGCATGTTTTAATTTATTAAAGATTATCACAGAAGTGATTAATGAAAGTACACCAGTAACGGCTATTTTTCTCGATATGAGTAAAGCTTTTGATTTTGTTCATCACAAATTACTTCTACATAAATTGGAAAAGTACGGCATTAGGGGAGTAGCAAATGATTGGATTAAAAGTTACTTAAGTGATCGTTCTCAATGCGTAGAAATAGACAAAATACAAAAAGATATGAAAGTAACGAGCAGGTCAAACTTTAAACTAAATAAATTTGGAGTTCCACAAGGAAGTGTGCTAGGACCATTTCTATTTTTGATGTACATAAATGATCTTCCTAACATAACTCATCACAAAACGATATTATTTGCGGACGACACTACTCTAATTGTCAAATGTCAAAATATAAACATATACGAGCAAGAAATAAATGATGCACTTAGTAAAATAATTAATTGGCTCAGTAATAATAATTTAAAAATCAATGTTAGTAAAACAAAATTTATACAATTTCAAAACTATAGGAAACGGGATATGAACCTAAATGTAAATTATAAAAACATTAAAATAGAGGAGGTTGACTCTACTAAGTTTTTAGGACTAATAATTGATAGACACTGCGACTGGAAGACGCAAATTAACTATCTCTGCGATAAGTTGGACAGGTTTGTGTTTGATATAAAAAGGTTAAGGCAAACAGTATCTACTGAAGCAGCACTAAGTGCATACCATGGATACGTGTCTTCGGTGCTCTCTTACGGTCTCTTGTTATGGGGTAACTCGGTTGAGATTGAAAAAGCATTTAGAGTCCAGAAAAAATGCGTGAGAGCTATTTCTGGCACCTGGTTTATGGACAGCTGCAAACCACTGTTTAAAAAATTTCGAATTTTACCATTGGTTTGCATGTATATTAGAGAGCTGTGTGTTTTTGTTAAGCAGCTTCCACAATACTTCAATTTACATTCGGAAATAGTAAGGAGAAATGTCACTCCAAGAAATAAATTTAAACTTTATATCCATGCAGATTAAATGTATTTAAAAGAAATGCCTACATTAACGCCATTAAGGTGTATAATAAGTTACCATGCACATTTAAAGAACTGACGCTTAACATGTTTAAAAGAAGGCTGACTGTGTGGCTTTCAGAAAAATGTTTTTATAATCTCAATGAGTACATGACATATAAGGAAAATAATGAAACATAATGTGATTAATTAATGTTAAAATTCTTGATTTAATGCTTGCTAATTGGCAACTATGACTTAATTTTTGATATAATTTGACATTAACTTTAATTTGACATTTTGACATTAATTAAATAATAAACCCTATATTTTACTATTGAATCTTGTTTATTATCGTTGTATTTTTTTTTGTATAGATATGTTTGCACACCATTGTTATGGTAGGATGTACTGAACTTTTATAATTGTTATTACCATCTACTTAATTACTACATTCTTGTGAATAAATAATTCTGATTCTGATTCTGATTCTGATTATGCCTATGGTAACTGTCGGTTCGCTGTTAAGACCTGCGGTGACGCTTTATGCCTATGGTAACTGTCGGTTCGCTGCTAAAACCTGCGGTGACGCCTTATGCCTATGGTAACTGTCTGTTCGCTGCTAAAACCTGCGGTGACGCCTTATGCCTATGGTAACTGTCGGTTCACTGCTAAAACCTGCGCTGACGCCTTATGCCTATGGTAACTGTCGGTTCGCTGCTAAAACCTGCGGTGACGCCTTATGCCTATGGTAACTGTCGGTTCGCTGCTAAAACCTGCGGTGACGCCTTATGCCTATGGTAACTGTCGGTTCGCTGTTAAGACCTGCGGTGACGCTTTATGCCTATGGTAACTGTCGGTTCACTGCTATAACCTTCGGTGACGCCTTATGTCTATGGTAACTGTCGGTTCGCTGCTAAAACCTGCGGTGACGCCTTATGCCTATGGTAACTGTAGGTTCGCTGCTAAAAACTGCGGTGACGGCTTATGTCTATGGTAACTGTCGGTTCGCTGCTAAAACCTGCGGTGACGCCTTATGCCTATGGTAACTGTCTTGTATTGTGTTTTTTTTTGGAGGTGAATGTGTATTCGATAATGAAGCCTTAACTGCATGTTTTTTCATTTTTGTCTGTATTTCTGTCTGTCTGTATCTTGGCCGCGCATCACGCCGCCAGAACTACTGGAGGAATTCAAATGAAACTTGGTATGATTTGAGTTCATACTACGAGGTAGGACATAGGATACTTAATATCCCGAAAAATTAATGGGTTCTCAAAGGATAGAGGTTTTTTTTTTTTTTATTTATTCATACAAAATCCACAGCCCTTAAATAATACATGTAATACTTATAACTAAACTTTAAGCCAATGAAGGATTTACCTTTTACGAATACAACTTTGTACAAAAGTTAAAATGAAACGGTACCTCAAAGAAATTAAATTAAAAATATATGTAACAATATGTTTAAAATTGCTTTTAGAAGTGTGTATGTACTTGCGTGTGAATATGTATGTGCAAGTATGGTTACCTCCCGACAATGCCCCCATACTTAACCTCATCGCGTTCCTTAATGACAAGGAGAACCTCCCGTTTGAATACAAATTTACTGGTGTGGAAAATATCAATGCCTCCGAATATTTTATTGTAGTTCCTATGCAACCGACGAACAAGTGATATTTGGGCATAATTAGTAGTAGAGTGAGAGACAGAAAAAAGAGGTGTATGTCTTGTTCGCTTTTTTGGCACAGAAAATCGCAAGATCTTTGACGCTAACTCCGGACAATCTATGTAGCCGTTGCACAAAGCATGGAGAAGTGACATGTCAGCTAAACTGCGCCGATTTTCTAGGGTAGTAAGATGATGGTGACAATCATAAACCTCATCACGCCCACGATAACACCGATAATTTAAGTGTTTTATAAACCTGCTTTGAATACTCTCTAGGCTATGAATATATATAAGGTACTGCGGATTCCACACCTGACTGCAGTACTTTGAGATGCTTCGAACATATGAGTAGTACAAGACCTTCAGACAAACAATATCAGAGAATGGACGACTAACTCTTAATATGAAGTCCAAGCTTTTATAAGCCTTACCCACTACTGAATCCACATGTCCAGAGAATGAAATCTTTGAATCTATAATTACCCCCAGGTCCCTAACAGAATTTACTTTGTCTATCTTAATCTGATCTTAATACCATTAATTTGGTATTCATACATCGTAGGAAGTTTTTTCCACTTAAACGAAACAAATAAACATTTACTAATATTAATTCCTAAGCAATAATTTGCATAATATATGGCCAATCTGTCTAGATCTGTTTGTAGGTTCAAACAATCCAAGTGATTCTGAACTTTCATGTAGATTCTGGTGTCATCAGCATACATGAGAAACCGTGCATGTTCCAAACAGTGGCTGATGACATATAAATACGAAGCATATAAAAGAGGACCCAAAATGGAACCCTGTGGTACTCCAGAAGGGATTTCAATGAAATGTGAGCAGAAGCCACCAACTACTACCGCCTGAGAGCGGTTGCGCAAGTAGGATTCCGTCCACCTTAACAAGTTGCCTCGAATACCAAGCTCATAAAGCTTATGCAGGAGTATGATGTGGTCTACGCGGTCAAAAGCCTTCTCAAAGTCCGTATAAATCACATCCACATGAGAACATCCTTCCATACTGTTAGTAACATGATCTATAAAAACTCCCAAATTTGTAGGTGTGGATCGCCCTTTCATAAAGCCATGCTGTTCTATCCCCATAGAGGTATCGAGGTAGATAAAACGAGGTATATACGAGTTGAAACTTATTTAAAAGAACACGTATCCCGCTGAAACTAATGGACGGGGTTTGATGCAACTTGGCACCGTCTTAATTTATATGATGGGTTAAAATGGAGGACACATTTATCCCGAAAAAGTAAAGGGTTTCTTTGGGATATGGGTCCAAAGTTATGTTAATATTGAAGTAATAAATAATATTTTTGTTTGGTTCTCTATATTTGATACTGAAGCCAAATCTGTTTTACTTTTTATTTTTATCTGTCTGTCTGTTTGTCCGTATCTTGACCGCGAATCGCATCGAAACTACTAAATGAATTCAAATGAAACTTGGTATGATTTGAGTTCATACTACGAGGTAGGACATTGAATACTTTTCATCCCGAAAAATTGAAGGGTTTCCGCAAGATATGGGTTGAAAGTTTTTAAAAAGTACACGTATCACGCTGAAACTACTGAACAGTTTTTTTGATGCAAATTGACATATATATACTTGTAATAAAGCAATAGGTACGAAAAAGGCTGTACAAAGAAGAAAAAAAGGTGCTTTTGGGTGTTTTAAAAAGGTATTGAACAAGAATATAACTATTTTTTTAATCGTGTCTTTCTGTCTGTTTGTCTGAATGTTCACGAATCACGTAAAAACTACTGGACCGATTGCATGAATTTTTGACAGCTGAAGAAATGTTGATCAAATGTTGGTATACTGGTCCTGGAATAGCACATTATGGTACTTTGAACCTAAAGAAAAGAGCACGCGTGCGAAGTCGCGGGTACAGCTAGTATAAAATAAGTTTCTACGCACGGGAACTCCCCGCTCTCTGACCATAAAAAAAATACATAAATTGAATATGTTTTTTCGAATCTAACTGCAGCTGTAGTTTATAAAATAATTATTATATGGTAACTGTCGGTTCGCTGCTAAAACCTGCGGTGACGCCTTATGCCTATGGTAACTGTCGGTTCGCTGTTAAGACCTGCGGTGACGCCTTATGCCTATGGTAACTGTTGGTTCGCTGCTAAAACCTGCGGTGACGCCTTATGCCTATGGTAACTGTCGGTTCGCTGATAAAACCTGCGGTGACGCCTTATGCCTATGGTAACTGTCGGTTCGCTGCTAAAACCTGCGGTGACGCCTTATTACGATGACGCGAGAATAGCGCCATCGATTCTCGCTAGATGGCGCTATTCTCGCTAGATGGCGCTCATCTAGTAAACAAACATTCTGTGAACCTCGAGTATAAAATAATCCATTTTAATAGTAAAGTGCTAAATTTAGAAGTGAAATAGATCAAAATACAGTGGGTGCGAGTCAATTCGACAGCACGAGTGTTATCTCAGCGTTGTGCTGCGTGAATTTTAAACTAAGCATCATCTTAATGCAGTGACTCATACCAGAACGTTTTGAAGATGAACTTCCTGTGAATCACATAGAATATTCATATTTTGCAGTAACAACAAAGAAAACGACTTCAGTAGGTAGATTGAGTAATTATTATTGATATTGAAGAGGTTTTTACTATTTTTATTGATAATAATTGTAACTGAAATCCGTTAATTTAAATACTACATACAAAGTGTCACCATCTTGTGGAATTGGTCCAAAGCGCATAAGTCTACGTGCGCCTGCACACACACTCTAACTACTATTTTAAGGCAGAGGGCGCTGTAACCAGTTTACGTCTTATAACATGGAAACTAACAACGTAACCATGAGAAAGCCACTGATGAGAAGGAAATCGGACATGGACCTGTCAGAATTGACTTCAGATGATACTTTTCTTAGCTCTACTCTTTCTGATGGACTGAACTTGTCAACAATAAGTGATCCAGCGTCTTCGAGGACGTATCTAGCAGAATTTCGGGATATTCAACAAGAAATTGCTAAACTAAGAAATGAAAATGCAAGCACTCATGAAGAGATAGCTAATCTCAACAGCGAATGTACTCACCTCAGAAATGAATTATCAGCGAAAAATAAGCACATACACTTCCTTAAAAATATTTCCAGTACTTCGCTCCCGAGTACTCCAGCAGATATTACTCCCTATCGACGATCTGTTACACCAACTATAAAGAAGTTCACAAATATTCGGATAAAAATACCTCGCCTTTCGCCTTTAAGTAACTCCAGGAATATAGTATGTATTAATGATACACCAAAAAGTCGACAGATCCAGATACCTCAAAGGTTAACTTCAGCTCACAATGAGCTTGCCACTATCGTCGGTATACAGGAGAACTGTGGTGAGTCAACACTCTCAAAGCCTAAACTTAATCTCACAACTTTTGAGAAAACCCATTCGCTAGATGGCGCCACAGGTAGTGGAAAGAAGAAGATTTTCATAGTTGGTGATGGCCAGGCCCGGGGCTTGGCTTCTCAATTGTGTTATGATTATGATCGTACCAATAAAGGTGATAATAACTACGATATTATTGGCATGATTAAACCGTGGGCAGAAAGCTGCGAGATGCTCAAATCTTGTGAAAGTCTTGCCAATTCTTTAAAGCGCGAAGACATCGTAATTTTGACAATTGGTTCAAATGACAAGGATCCCTACAGAATGTTTTCAGATTTGAGTAACTCACTTTACCTTTTGCGTTACCAAAATGTGTTTGTTATCGATGTTCAACATAATCCATACTTAAATGAACAGTTGTTAAATAAAAATATAAAACTATTACTAAAAAACTACACAAATTGCCAATTTATTGAAATTAACTGTAGAAAAATATCACAAATTGATCCGAGAAGGTTTATTAGAATGTTAAGTTTAAAGCTGCATGTAGAAATAGATTTTTTATCTCTAAATACACAGCTTTTTAATTGTGTTTGGTATTTTCCAGTATCTAAGGTTGGTGAATTTTCACCCACTGCTATGATCAGTGGTTCAATTCAAATTAATCAATCTCAATCTTGTTCCAACGACAAGTTGGAGAGCCCTACAGACAAATTTCTCATAAATGCCCCTAAAAGGGGAACCATACCTTACTACTTTTCAAAGAGTGTAGAACCAGCGACAAATGATCAACCGTCACAGCCTAAAATAAAAAGTAAAACGTTTTTTCGTTCCTAAAAGTGAATCTAATTTTACCGTATTTCATCAGAATATAGCCGGGGCAATGAATAAAGCAGAAGAAATTGTTTTTGCTCTTTCAGAATTTTCCCGAAATGATAGAGAAATAGACATTGCGTGCATGACTGAGACTTTCATAAAAAAAGGGTCAGAACAATTATTGAAGATACCAGGATATAGATTGGTTTCATCGTTTTCTCGTAACTCAACACGAGGAGGCTCTTGTATATTGACCAAAAATAACGTGGATTGCAGAGCCCTAAGTTATGCAAGCTTGTAATTTTACTTTTGAATGTAGTGGTATTGAATTAACATCACAAAAAATACTCATTATTTGTATCTACAGAACCCCAAAAAGTAATCCTTATATTTTTCTGGAAAAACTAGAGCAACTGTTGTTAAAAATATCTAATAGATCCAAAAAAAAAATTTTATGCGGTGATTGGAATTTTGATACTTTACACCCTAGTAAGAGATGTCTTGATCTAATAAATCTGTTAAAAAATTTCAATATAGAAATGCATATTAAGTCGCCTACTAGACAACTGGCATGCCTTGACCATTTTGCTAGTAATATAAAACCAATTAGAGCTGAAGTTCACCATTTAGGTCTTTCAGACCATGAAACAGGTCAAACATTGACAATAAAAATTAATAAAAAACATGAGTTACTTAGTTGGTTCGAGAAAGCTAGAGATTTTAGTGTACAAAATATGGATAAATTTTATAGTTGCATTTCTGCTATGACATTTTCAGAAGTTTATGAAAAACCTAGTTTGAATGAAGCGTTTAACGAATTTCATGAACTATTTACATTGTTTTTTAATTTATGTTTTACAATATCTATTTTTAAAAAACTAACAAAAGTAATAAAAATATATGGTTGACCAAAGGGTTAAGGAAGTGTTGCGTAAAAAAACGATATTTATATTTAAAACACAAGCAAATTGGGTCTCATAAAAGGTATAATAATTATATGCATACAAAAAATATTCAAGAATCCTGAAGCAATGCCTACATAAATCACAGCAGTTACAAAATAAAAAATATATACTTAAAAATAAAAATAAATGCAAGGCCGTATGGGACTTATTAATCAGAATATTGGTGACAATAACAAAAATAGAGAAATAGATACTATATTATACGATAATCAATTGTATACAAACTTATTACATTATTTCATTATTTAATGATTTTTATATTAATTTGACGAATGACAATGATTTTAAATTTAAAACTGACAATATAAATGAAAGCATAGACTGTAACAATTCTAATACAATATTTTTAAAACCGACAGATCCAATGGAAATATATAAATTGATAAACAATCTTAACAATACTAACTCGGTAGGAGTTGACGAAATAAGTACAAGAATAATTAAATTATGTGCAAAATTTATCTGTCAACCTTTGAGTTTCCTAATTAATATGTCACTTGAGGAAGGCACATTTCCAGAGAGTTTGAAAAAATCTATTGTAAAGCCGTTCTTCAAGAAAGGTGATAAGACAGACATGAACAATTATCGGCCAGTTACGTTGATACCAGTTCTTTCTAAGGTCTTCGAAAAAGTAATGCTGAAGAGGTTATATGATTTTGTCACGGGACAAGAGGTATTAAAAGAGGAACAATTTGGTTTCCGGAAAAATAGTAGCACTTCACTAGCATGTTTTAATTTATTAAAGATTATCACAGAAGTGATTAATGAAAGTACACCAGTAACGGCTATTTTTCTCGATATGAGTAAAGCTTTTGATTTTGTTCATCACAAATTACTTCTACATAAATTGGAAAAGTACGGCATTAGGGGAGTAGCAAATGATTGGATTAAAAGTTACTTAAGTGATCGTTCTCAATGCGTAGAAATAGACAAAATACAAAAAGATATGAAAGTAACGAGCAGGTCAAACTTTAAACTAAATAAATTTGGAGTTCCACAAGGAAGTGTGCTAGGACCATTTCTATTTTTGATGTACATAAATGATCTTCCTAACATAACTCATCACAAAACGATATTATTTGCGGACGACACTACTCTAATTGTCAAATGTCAAAATATAAACATATACGAGCAAGAAATAAATGATGCACTTAGTAAAATAATTAATTGGCTCAGTAATAATAATTTAAAAATCAATGTTAGTAAAACAAAATTTATACAATTTCAAAACTATAGGAAACGGGATATGAACCTAAATGTAAATTATAAAAACATTAAAATAGAGGAGGTTGACTCTACTAAGTTTTTAGGACTAATAATTGATAGACACTGCGACTGGAAGACGCAAATTAACTATCTCTGCGATAAGTTGGACAGGTTTGTGTTTGATATAAAAAGGTTAAGGCAAACAGTATCTACTGAAGCAGCACTAAGTGCATACCATGGATACGTGTCTTCGGTGCTCTCTTACGGTCTCTTGTTATGGGGTAACTCGGTTGAGATTGAAAAAGCATTTAGAGTCCAGAAAAAATGCGTGAGAGCTATTTCTGGCACCTGGTTTATGGACAGCTGCAAACCACTGTTTAAAAAATTTCGAATTTTACCATTGGTTTGCATGTATATTAGAGAGCTGTGTGTTTTTGTTAAGCAGCTTCCACAATACTTCAATTTACATTCGGAAATAGTAAGGAGAAATGTCACTCCAAGAAATAAATTTAAACTTTATATCCATGCAGATTAAATGTATTTAAAAGAAATGCCTACATTAACGCCATTAAGGTGTATAATAAGTTACCATGCACATTTAAAGAACTGACGCTTAACATGTTTAAAAGAAGGCTGACTGTGTGGCTTTCAGAAAAATGTTTTTATAATCTCAATGAGTACATGACATATAAGGAAAATAATGAAACATAATGTGATTAATTAATGTTAAAATTCTTGATTTAATGCTTGCTAATTGGCAACTATGACTTAATTTTTGATATAATTTGACATTAACTTTAATTTGACATTTTGACATTAATTAAATAATAAACCCTATATTTTACTATTGAATCTTGTTTATTATCGTTGTATTTTTTTTTGTATAGATATGTTTGCACACCATAGTTATGGTAGGATGTACTGAACTTTTATAATTGTTATTACCATCTACTTAATTACTACATTCTTGTGAATAAATAATTCTGATTCTGATTCTGATTCTGATTATGCCTATGGTAACTGTCGGTTCGCTGTTAAGACCTGCGGTGACGCTTTATGCCTATGGTAACTGTCGGTTCGCTGCTAAAACCTGCGGTGACGCCTTATGCCTATGGTAACTGTCTGTTCGCTGCTAAAACCTGCGGTGACGCCTTATGCCTATGGTAACTGTCGGTTCACTGCTAAAACCTGCGCTGACGCCTTATGCCTATGGTAACTGTCGGTTCGCTGCTAAAACCTGCGGTGACGCCTTATGCCTATGGTAACTGTCGGTTCGCTGCTAAAACCTGCGGTGACGCCTTATGCCTATGGTAACTGTCGGTTCGCTGTTAAGACCTGCGGTGACGCTTTATGCCTATGGTAACTGTCGGTTCACTGCTATAACCTTCGGTGACGCCTTATGTCTATGGTAACTGTCGGTTCGCTGCTAAAACCTGCGGTGACGCCTTATGCCTATGGTAACTGTAGGTTCGCTGCTAAAACCTGCGGTGACGGCTTATGTCTATGGTAACTGTAGGTTCGCTGCTAAAACCTGCGGTGACGCCTTATGCCTATGGTAACTGTCTTGTATTGTGTTTTTTTTTGGAGGTGAATGTGTATTCGATAATGAAGCCTTAACTGCATGTTTTTTCATTTTTGTCTGTATTTCTGTCTGTCTGTATCTTGGCCGCGCATCACGCCGCCAGAAATACTGGAGGAATTCAAATGAAACTTGGTATGATTTGAGTTCATACTACGAGGTAGGACATAGGATACTTAATATCCCGAAAAATTAATGGGTTCTCAAAGGATAGAGGTTTTTTTTTTTTTTATTTATTCATACAAAATCCACAGCCCTTAAATAATACATGTAATACTTATAACTAAACTTTAAGCCAATGAAGGATTTACCTTTTACGAATACAACTTTGTACAAAAGTTAAAATGAAACGGTACCTCAAAGAAATTAAATTAAAAATATATGTAACAATATGTTTAAAATTGCTTTTAGAAGTGTGTATGTACTTGCGTGTGAATATGTATGTGCAAGTATGGTTACCTCCCGACAATGCCCCCATACTTAACCTCATCGCGTTCCTTAATGACAAGGAGAACCTCCCGTTTGAATACAAATTTACTGGTGTGGAAAATATCAATGCCTCCGAATATTTTATTGTAGTTCCTATGCAACCGACGAACAAGTGATATTTGGGCATAATTAGTAGTAGAGTGAGAGACAGAAAAAAGAGGTGTATGTCTTGTTCGCTTTTTTGGCACAGAAAATCGCAAGATCTTTGACGCTAACTCCGGACAATCTATGTAGCCGTTGCACAAAGCATGGAGAAGTGACATGTCAGCTAAACTGCGCCGATTTTCTAGGGTAGTAAGATGATGGTGACAATCATAAACCTCATCACGCCCACGATAACACCGATAATTTAAGTGTTTTATAAACCTGCTTTGAATACTCTCTAGGCTATGAATATATATAAGGTACTGCGGATTCCACACCTGACTGCAGTACTTTGAGATGCTTCGAACATATGAGTAGTACAAGACCTTCAGACAAACAATATCAGAGAATGGACGACTAACTCTTAATATGAAGTCCAAGCTTTTATAAGCCTTACCCACTACTGAATCCACATGTCCAGAGAATGAAATCTTTGAATCTATAATTACCCCCAGGTCCCTAACAGAATTTACTTTGTCTATCTTAATCTGATCTTAATACCATTAATTTGGTATTCATACATCGTAGGAAGTTTTTTCCACTTAAACGAAACAAATAAACATTTACTAATATTAATTCCTAAGCAATAATTTGCATAATATATGGCCAATCTGTCTAGATCTGTTTGTAGGTTCAAACAATCCAAGTGATTCTGAACTTTCATGTAGATTCTGGTGTCATCAGCATACATGAGAAACCGTGCATGTTCCAAACAGTGGCTGATGACATATAAATACGAAGCATATAAAAGAGGACCCAAAATGGAACCCTGTGGTACTCCAGAAGGGATTTCAATGAAATGTGAGCAGAAGCCACCAACTACTACCGCCTGAGAGCGGTTGCGCAAGTAGGATTCCGTCCACCTTAACAAGTTGCCTCGAATACCAAGCTCATAAAGCTTATGCAGGAGTATGATGTGGTCTACGCGGTCAAAAGCCTTCTCAAAGTCCGTATAAATCACATCCACATGAGAACATCCTTCCATACTGTTAGTAACATGATCTATAAAAACTCCCAAATTTGTAGGTGTGGATCGCCCTTTCATAAAGCCATGCTGTTCTATCCCCATAGAGGTATCGAGGTAGATAAAACGAGGTATATACGAGTTGAAACTTATTTAAAAGAACACGTATCCCGCTGAAACTAATGGACGGGGTTTGATGCAACTTGGCACCGTCTTAATTTATATGATGGGTTAAAATGGAGGACACATTTATCCCGAAAAAGTAAAGGGTTTCTTTGGGATATGGGTCCAAAGTTATGTTAATATTGAAGTAATAAATAATATTTTTGTTTGGTTCTCTATATTTGATACTGAAACCAAATCTGTTTTACTTTTTATTTTTATCTGTCTGTCTGTTTGTCCGTATCTTGACCGCGAATCGCATCGAAACTACTAAATGAATTCAAATGAAACTTGGTATGATTTGAGTTCATACTACGAGGTAGGACATTGAATACTTTTCATCCCGAAAAATTGAAGGGTTTCCGCAAGATATGGGTTGAAAGTTTTTAAAAAGTACACGTATCACGCTGAAACTACTGAACAGTTTTTTTGATGCAAATTGACATATATATACTTGTAATAAAGCAATAGGTACGAAAAAGTACACGTATCACGCTTAAACTACTGAACAGTTTTTTTGATGCAAATTGACATATATATACTTGTAATAAAGCAATAGGTACGAAAAAGTACACGTATCACGCTGAAACTACTGAACAGTTTTTTTGATGCAAATTGACATATATATACTTGTAATAAAGCAATAGGTACGAAAAAGTACACGTATCACGCTGAAACTACTGAACAGTTTTTTTGATGCAAATTGACATATATATACTTGTAATAAAGCAATAGGTACGAAAAAGGCTGTACAAAGAAGAAAAAAAAGGTTCTTTTGGGTGTTTTAAAAAGGTATTGAACAAGAATATAACTATTTTTTTAATCGTGTCTTTCTGTCTGTTTGTCTGTATGTTCACGAATCACGTAAAAACTACTGGACCGATTGCATGAATTTTTGACAGCTGAAGAAATGTTGATCAAATGTTGGTATACTGGTCCTGGAATAGCACATTATGGTACTTTGAACCTAAAGAAAAGAGCACGCGTGCGAAGCCGCGGGTACAGCTAGTATAAAATAAGTTTCTACGCACGGGAACTCCCCGCTCTCTGACCAGTTCTCTGGAGGGCTATATTAGAGTTATTATTATGAAAGCGTATATGTTTTTTACTAATTTAAAAAAGGTAATATTATTATAGAAACTGATGATATAAAAAGAAATAAAACAAAAGTGTATTTAGAAAAAATACATAAATTGAATATGTTTTTTCGAATCTAACTGCAGCTGTAGTTTTTAAAATAATTATTATATGGTAACTGTCGGTTCGCTGCTAAAACCTGCGGTGACGCCTTATGCCTATGGTAACTGTCGGTTCGCTGTTAAGACCTGCGGTGACGCCTTATGCCTATGGTAACTGTCGGTTCGCTGCTAAAACCTGCGGTGACGCCTTATGCCTATGGTAACTGTCGGTTCGCTGCTAAAACCTGCGGTGACGCCTTATGCCTATGGTAACTGTCGGTTCGCTGCTAAAACCTGCGGTGACGCCTTATACCTATGGTAACTGTCGGTTCGCTGTTAAGACCTGCGGTGACGCTTTATGCCTATGGTAACTGTCGGTTCGCTGCTAAAACCTGCGGTGACGCCTTATGCCTATGGTAACTGTCTGTTCGCTGCTAAAACCTGCGGTGACGCCTTATGCCTATGGTAACTGTCGGTTCACTGCTAAAACCTGCGCTGACGCCTTATGCCTATGGTAACTGTCGGTTCGCTGCTTAAACCTGCGGTGACGCCTTATGCCTATGGTAACTGTTGGTTCGCTGCTAAAACCTGCGGTGACGCCTTATGCCTATGGTAACTGTCGGTTCGCTGCTAAAACCTGCGGTGACGCCTTATGCCTATGGTAACTGTCGGTTCGCTGCTAAAACCTGCGGTGACGCCTTATGCCTATGGTAACTGTCGGTTCGCTGTTAAGACCTGCGGTGACGCTTTATGCCTATGGTAACTGTCGGTTCGCTGCTAAAACCTGCGGTGACGCCTGATGCCTATGGTAACTGTCGGTACGCTGCTAAAACCTGCGGTGACGCCTTATGCCTATAGTAACTGTCGGTACGCTGCTAAAACCTGCGGTGACGCCTTATGCCTATGGTAACTGTCGGTTCGCTGCTAAAACCTGCGGTGACGCCTTATGCCTATGGTAACTGTCGGTTCGCTGCTAAAACCTGCGGTGACGCCTTATGCCTATAGTAACTGTCGGTACGCTGCTAAAACCTGCGGTGACGCCTTATGCCTATAGTAACTGTCGGTACGCTGTTAAAACTCGTGGCCTCTTACGTTTGGCATGCTCCCAAGGACGGCTCTAAATGGCTAGTCAAGGGATAATGTAACACAAGGTATCAAAAATACAGGACGGGATGACATGTTGCCATGGAAACGAAATAAGGACCTTCGCTTACATACAGGTGTATGGCTTCGCTCGCTCAAGTGAACCGCACGAGACCGTTCCGTTGGGATAGATAGAGGACTCACAGAAGGCCTTCGCGATAGCGATGTTGGCGAGCACCATGACGACGGGCACCATGAGCAGGCCGGGCCCGAGGCGCTGCGCCATGCCCACCACCCCCAGCGTGCTGTTGCCCACGGTGGCACTGAACGGCGGCAGGGACACCCGCGGCACGCCCGGCTCCACGCGACCTGCAGGACAACACGACTTCTTATCATCATCCGCCGGAACACGTCAACTGCTGCACGTAGGCCTCCCCCATAGAAAGCCACAACTTCACTTAAATGAGAGCTTGAACATCGGCCGGTCAGGGCGGTGCATGCAGTAGGCGAAGGTGGAATTGCTCAGCACCACCAGCGCGTTCCTGCCGATAGAGATCAGCCACAGAGTCGTCTTTAGTTTTGTATTACTAGTGGGTGGACAACGGTAGCTGACCTGAGACCTTGAACATTGGCCGATCGGGATCGTGCATGCAGTAGGCGAACGATGGAAGCGCTCAGCACCACCTGCGCGTTCCTGCCGATAGAGATCAGCCACAGAGTCGTCTTCAGTTTTGTATTACTACTGGGTGGACAACGGTAGCTGACCTGAGATCTTGAACATCGGCCAGTCGGGGTCGTGTATGCAGTAGGCAACGGTGGAAGCGCTCAGCACCATCAGCGCGTTCCTGCCGATCTTGATCAGCCACAGAGTCTTCTTCAATTTTTTATTTCTAGTGGGTGGACAACGGCAGCTGATGAGAGCTTGAAAATCGTCCGGTTGGGGTCGTGCATGCAGTAGGCGATGATGGAAGCGCTCAGCATCACCAGTGCGTTCCTGCCAATCGAGATCAGCCACAGAGTCGTCTTCAGTTTTGTATTACTAGTGGGTGGACAACGGTAGCTGACCTGAGAGCTTGAACATCGGCCGGTCGGGGTCGTGCATGCAGTAGGCGACGGTGGAAGGGCTCAGCACCACCAGCGCGTTCCTGCCGATCTTGATCAGCCACAGAGTCTTCTTCAGTTTTGTATTACTAGTGGGTGGACAACGGTAGCTGATGAGAGCTTGAAAAATGGCCAGTTGGGGTCGTGCATGCAGTAGGCGACGATGGAAGCGCTCAGCATCACCAGCGCGTTCCTGCCAATCGAGATCAGCCACAGAGTCGTCTTCAGTTTTGTATTACTAGTAGATGGACAACGGTAGCTGACCTGAGAGCTTGAACATCGGCCGGTCGGGGTTGTGCATGCAGTAGGCAACGGTGGAAGCGCTCAGCACCACCAGCGCGTTCCTGCCGATCGAGATCAGCCACAGAGTCGTCTTCAGTTTTGTATTACTAGTGGGTGGACAACGGTAGCTGACCTGAGAGCATGAACATCGGCCGGTCGGGGTCGTGCATGCAATAGGTGACGGTGGAAGCGCTCAGCACCACCAGCGCGTTCCTGCTGATCTTGATCAGCCACAGAGTCGTCTTCAGTTTTGTATTACTAGTGGGTGGACAACGGTAGCTGACCTGAGAGCTTGAACATCGGCTGGTCGGGGTCGTGCATGCAGTAGGCGACGGTGGAAGCGCTCAGCACCACCAGCGCGTTCTTGCCGATCTTGATCAGCCACAGAGTCGTCTTCAGTTTTGTATTACTAGTGGGTGGACAACGGTAGCTGACCTGAGAGCTTGAACATCGGCTGGTCGGGGTCGTGCATGCAGTAGGCGACGGTGGAAGCGCTCAGCACCACCAGCGCGTTTCTGCCGATAGAGATCAGCCACAGAGTCTTCTTCAGTTTTGCTCGTTTTGGACTCACGCGTACGTCTTTAAGTTTCTGTAAGAAATTAGTTAATCAGAGAATTTTGTTCGTAACTTACGTTTCGGAATAATATACAATTCTTCTTCTTTTTTTTTAAAGTAAACAAGGTGTTGGTCAAGAAATCATCGCCTCGTTTATTTAATTGGGCCAGGGCAAGGTCATCAGTCGTGTGTCTAGTCTACTAACTACTTACGTTAATGAAGTTATAGGTTTATTAAACTTTTCTATCCACTGAGGTTATCGAAAAAATATACATAAAAATAGCACCAATCTGTGCACAATCTCGAAGATATCCAATTTCATTAGATTTTTACTAGCTAGAGTTACTACCATGTCCTTTATAGGAATTGCAAATATACTGAGGCATCTGCCTCATTTATTATTCTTGTGTAAACAAAAGATAAACATGTCACAATATGAAAATAAACTACAATTAACGGCAGGTAGGTAAGTAAAGACGATATTTATTTTCTTTGCAATTATAAGTACTTAGGTAATATATATATTGTGTATCTTTGTGGCTTCATTCATATTGTTTGAATATGAATTTAAATTGACAACAGTTGTTATGGTATAGGATAGGTGTACTATGAAACAAAAGATAAAAGTAATTTAAATGACGTGTGTACATACAAGGCCGTAATATGTGCTGAGCGTTACGTGAGGTTATTAAACAAGTTTTTATTTAAGCCCGAACATCTATAAAAACGACTTCAAATTGAATTACTGAAAAAACATTATTATGACCAATATTGATGAAATTTAAATGTGACTTCAAATCTTTAAATAAAAATACAGCAAAAGCAAAATAAATAAATAGTGTTTGCGCTTCGTTCAGCCGATTGAGGGTGTAGATATTTATCGAAGGATTGATGGGTTGTTGTTCGTGTTTGCGCTTCGTTCAGCCGATTGAGGGTGTAGATATTTGATCGAAGGATTGATGGGTTGTTGTTCGTGTTTGCGCTTTGTTCAGCCGATTGAGGGTGTAGATATTTGATCGAAGGATTGATGGGTTGTTGTTCGTGTTTGCGCTTCGTTCAGCCGATTGAGGGTGTAATATTTGATCGAAGGATTGATGGGTTGTTGTTCGTGTTTGCGCTTCGTTCAGCCGATTGAGGGTGTAGATATTTGATCGAAGGATTGATGGGTTGTTGTTCGTGTTTGCGCTTCGTTCAGCCGATTGAGGGTGTAGATATTTGATCGAAGGATTGATGGGTTGTTGTTCGTGTAAGCGCTTCTTTCAGCCGATTGAGGGTGTAGATATTTGATCGAAGGATTGATGGGTTGTTGTTCGTGTTTGCGCTTCGTTCAGCCGATTGAGGGTGTAGATATTTGATCGAAGGATTGATGGGTTGTTGTTCGTATTTGCGTGAAGGTTTTTAAAATAAGATTATACCGACCAAGTGCGCGTCGTACATGCATTGAAAAATTAATTTCACACATCGTTTATCCTGCAGAGTTTGTAAAAGGGTAATGGTTTTAGTTTGAACCTCACACACTAGATGGTTATAGAGTAATGGTTTTAGTTTGAACCTCGCACACTAGATGGTTATACAGTAAAGGTTTTAGTTTGAACCTCGCACACTAGATGGTTATAGAGTAATGGTTTTAGTTTGAACCTCGCACACTAGATGGTTATAGAGTAATGGTTTTAGTTTGAACCTCGCACACTAGATGGTTATAGAGTAATGGTTTTAGTTTGAACCTCGCACACTAGATGGTTATAGAGTAATGGTTTTAGTTTGAACCTCGCACACTAGATGGTTATAGAGTAATGGTTTTAGTTTGAACCTCACACACTAGATGGTAATAGAGTAATGGTTTTAGTTTGAACCTCGCACACTAGATGGTTATAGAGTAATGGTTTTAGTTTGAACCTCGCACACTAGATGGTAATAGAGTAATGGTTTTAGTTTGAACCTCGCACACTAGATGGTTATAGAGTAATGGTTTTAGTTTGAACCTCGCACACTAGATGGTTATAGCGGCGAGAGAATCAATTTAGTTTGAACCTCGCACACTAGATGGTTATAGCGGCGAGAGAATCAATTTAGTTTGAACCTCGCACACTAGATGGTTATAGCGGCGAGAGAATCAATTTAGTTTGAACCTCGCACACTAGATGGTTATAGCGGCGAGAGAATCAATTTCTGCATCGCGCAAACGTTTATGTCGGCAAACTAAAAAAGGTTGTCCTCAGTCGACTAGCGTGTTCCGCACACCATACAATACAGAATAAATACTATAATAATTTTAACTCTGCGGCGCATTGCATTGACTTAAGAACAAATACAATAAGTAAAGTAAGCCAGTGTGACACTGGCTTACTTTACTTATTGTATACATATATACATATATAGTCCTTACGGACACTAGGACAGTAGCACAATACATATATTAGTCTTTACAGACAGTAGTGTATCGAGGAGTAAACGGCCGATTTGACGCACGCGGTGCGGGGGCCGGGAGAAAGTACTGCACCGATTGTGATGCGGTTTGCGGTTTCACTGATGGATAGCTTAGGATTCGAATTAAAAACTGGTGTACTTGGTATCTCAATCTGATGTGTAGAAGCCGAGCAATCGATAAAAAATTTGACGGCTGAAGGAATTTTGATTAAATGTTGGTACCTATATATTGGTAATTTAGGTCTTGTAATAGCACTTATAGTACTTTTAACTAAAAGAAATGACCACGCGGGCGAAGCCGCGGGCATCAGCTAGTTATTAATATAGTTGAAGTTGATTGGTAAACATAAACATGCATTTTGAAATCCATCTTTTCCATATACGTATTAAATTTTTAAAATATATCTGTATTAGAAACATTGAATATTTTTCCATACATAGTGATAACATCGATGCCACAACCAGATACAAAAAAAAACATGTTTTTTCTTAGTGTCCATCCCTATTTTCAACGCTTTTTGAACGGATTATCTTGAGTATCTTTCCAATAAACCAACAAATTACGCAGGTAGAATATTGTGTGCAATCTTTATTACAACAAGTCATTTACCGACTTTTCTTCAGCCGTCAAAAAGATGTTATTGATTGCTCGGCTTCTACTCATCGGATTGAAATACCAGTACACAAGTTTTTAAGTCAAACCCTAAGCTATCTAAAAGTATCGGTCTAGTAGTCCAGTAGTTTTTACGTGATGCGCGAACAAGCAAACAAACATACAGACAAACAGACAGACGAACAGACAAACAAACAATCAGATAAACAGACAGACAAACAGACACTTTTTTTAACGTGTTATATATTCTTGTTCAGTAGCTTAAAGTACCTACCCTAGACTTTTTTTTATTATCTTCTTTGTAGAGACTTTTTCGTACTTATTGCTTTATTATAAGTATTGACATATCTATATTATTAGGTTATACTCTTTGTACTTATTGCTTTATTATAAGTATTGACATATCTATATTATTAGGTTATACTCTTTGATCCAATCTATTTGTGGTACTGGCATCCCACTTGCACAGCATGCTCTCTTTCTCTGATTTTTACGTGAAGATACTTCATGCGCGGTACTCGCTCGTAGCCTTCTTTTCAAAACCACTCTGATAATGCCTCCCGGACCCCGCACCGCGAGCGTCAATTTGGCCGTTTATTCCTCGATACACTAATGTCCGTAGGAGTATATATGTACTGTGCCAATAGGTAGTCACCCTGAGCAGCAGCAGCAGGGTGCAGCAGACGGCGCCCAGCACGCAGTCGGCGAGGCGCACCTGCGGCCAGTGCCGCGCTATCAGCCGCACGTTGTCCGTCACCGACTCCGCCGTGAAGCTCAGCCCCAGCAGCCCCTTGAGCTGCGACACCACGATGATCACCGCCGTCGCCGACGTGAACCCGCTCGTGACCGCCGGCGAGATCAGCTCCACCAGGAACCCTGCACCACAGTGATCGATCGATTACTCACTCCTCGGCTCCCCGCAGCTCTCAGCAGGGAGTCGGTCCACCCCACAATCTCCATCCTCACAACTTGAAATCCTTTAGTGGCAGTAGTTCGGATAATAGTCCGGTGACCGAACTACTACAACTTATCAGTGGCAATAATCCGGTTGGTACAAAGCACCGAACTAAATAGTTACCGAATAGTTTCGGTAAGTAATGTAAAGATTCACATTTGCATAGAAAAACAAATGAACACATGAGAAAACAAATGAATGTCGGGAAAAGAGACAGGTGTCAAAGTGACAGTTGTGGGGAAAGGTTGGGGAATGTGGGAGAAGGTAGAGAAAATGGGAAAAAGTGTGAGTTGGTGAGGGTCGGTGAGGGTTGGTGAGGGTACGTGAAGGTGGGTTGCAGGCCGGATAACCTCCAAGAGTGCCCGACTGTTGCTGGTCCCCTCCGATGCGTTTCATCTGGGGGGAAGAGCAGCCGTTGGGACGGTGCACCCGGGGATCGGTCAATAATTCTCCTCGGGGGATTATTGGCCGTAGCCGATATCTGGCAAGGTGGGTCTGGGTAGTTTTACTACCTGGACGGCAGGAGGGGAATCGCTACAAAGAGCTTTTATCTTTGTGGAGGTTCTCTTCCTGTGGGATGGGCGTCCTAGTGACGTGGAGGGGGGGGCCCGGGCGCTCGGCGCCGGCTCGAGGAGGTGGGGCCCGGGTATTTGGCACCGGCTCGAGGAGGCGGTCCGCTCCCAGACCTACCATACTTCGGAATGATGGATTCGGTGCTGGGAGTGTGACGTGGAGGTGGGGCCTTGTGCGCTTGGCGCCGGCTCGAGGAGGTGGGGCCCAGTGCGCTCGGCGCAGGCTCGAGGAGGCGGTCCGCTCTCAGACCTACCATACTTCGGAATGATGGATTCGGTGCTGGGAGTGTGACGTGGAGGTAGGGCCTTGTGCGCTTGGCGCCGGCTCGAGGAGGTGGGGCCCGGGTGCTTAGCACCGGCTCGAGGAGGCGGTCCGCTCTCAGACCTACCATACTTCGGAATGATGGATTCGGTGCTGGGAGTGTGACGTGGAGGTGGGGCCCGGGCGCTCGGCGCCGGCTCGAGGAGGTGGGAGGAGGAGGCGACTCCTCCTTCGTATTTGTGGGGTCACTGGTGGAGAGTCGGGGGGCTCCCCATCGGCTTGCACGCCCCACCGGTCGTGGTGAGGGGTGACTTTGGTGAGCAAGGTTGCCCCTGCACAGGCGGAGAGGCCCGATTAGGTCTGCCACTGGGGCAAGATGGTAGAATGCAACCGCGACCCCATCTTGCCCCACCTCGGTGGAGGACTGCTCACCATGGGGTTTTAGTGGGTAGGACGGGCAGTCGCCCGGTGAGTCCCACATAGCCGCTGGGCCTTCCCCGGGCTCAGTGGTATGCGTAAATGCATTTCCCCATGAAAAAAAAAAAAAAAAAAGGGTACGTGAAGGTAGGTGAGAGTAAGTGAGGGTAGGTGAGGGTAAGTGTTGGGAGGACGAGAGAAAAGTCTAAATGTGAAATGACATTCGAAATTGACATTGACTTTGACTGACTTTTGACTTTCCCTTACCCTCCCCACAGAAGCCCTTACCTACCCACATTTACCCTCACTCACCCTCACCGACTATCACCCCACCCTCACCTACCCACACTTTCTCCTAAATTGACCTATTTGCCCCACCTTCCCCACCCTTTCCCTATAAACTGTCACTTTGACACCTGTCATTTTCCCGACATTTAATTGTTTTTCTTATATGAATTTTTTCTGAGATTCATTTGTTTTTCTATGCTACATTACTAACCGAACTATCCATACCAATATATCAAAGTGAAACGTTGTCTGTCTGTTTGTTTGTTTGGGGAGCTTTCACGCGATAACGGCAGCACGGATTTTAATGAAATTAATTTGGAATGGAGATAGCTTATACCCTGGAATAAAACATAGGATACTTTTTATCGCGGAAGATTGCAAGTTTCCACGGAAAACTGGAAAATGTTGATTACTCGCTGTAAGAAATGGTTGCCATGGATACGAAATAAAAAGTTTGTCAAAAAACATCAAGAGTGGTGCTACACCTACTTTTGTATTAGTTTTTAATATCCTAGAAGAATATAAGGTGTTTTTTTTTCGCGATAAACAGTAGTCTGCGGTCTACGCGGACGGAAGTCGCGAGCGGGAAAGCTAGTTTCTACTAAAGGGCTAATAAAGGATAGCAATAGTTCGGTGCTTTGTACCAACCAAACTATTGCCATTATTACACATATGCTATTGCCACTGAATAGTTACACTAGTTCGGTTACCGGACTATCAACCGAACTACTGCCACTAAAGGCTTAAAATCGATCGGTGATACCTCTGCAGCGTTGTTACTATTACGACGAGGCGGAGGTGAAGAAACCACCGAAGTTTATAATTTTGGTTCTTGATCTATCGCTTGTTACAGATATCACGTGATAAGCTCCGTAGTTGCGTCCAGTTACCTACACAAATGTATCTTGCCGCCGTCCTCCATAATTAAGAAGCAACAAGCTGCGCTATGCCTTTGTCACCCCCATCAGGCTAGTCGCACTCCGCAACAGTTACAAATATTATAGCTACACTTTGCAGCCGCAATATTGCGGTTAATTCAGTAGAGTGCCAAACGTGCGCTCGTAGAGTCGTGCGCCGTGTGCTTACGATAAAGTACCTACTTACGTGAAGTTTTTGACAAATTTTATTCTTTTCTTAATTATGAGTACCAAGAAGAAACCTAGAATGTACTGCATAGCATTCGGTCTGACAAGTCTCGTAAAATATCTACATACCGACATTTTATTACGTAGGTAGCCATTTTTTTACATTCATTATTAAGCATGGGATTCAGACAGGCACCTTTTATTCATCAAAGTGCAATACCTATTAAGTTATAATCAAATAATGAGGTACTAGGTCTATTCTGATAAGAATTTCATTATATGTAGTTAATAGAACTATCAACATTTATAATAATAAGTAAAAAAATAATACATTATTACATAATTGTTTATTCTGTTACAATATCTAAGTCATAACATTTCTCAGAATAATTACTAGTGCACGTACCTAGTCATATTTTGATACAACCCTACCGAGCGAAAAAGTGACAGAGCGATTCTGAAACGGTTAGAGCAATGGAAGCTCTCGCGCGTTGTGATATGGTACATTCTAGCCTGCACGCAATGGGTGAGCGCCTTCTAGGTAAATATAATTGGAAGATCGCAGCGCTGTGCGAGTTAAATTGCACTTTATTGCGTTGAAGCGAGAGTTGATATGTATTTAAATGACTTTACTCAGTTATCCTTCTGTACTTGAACTACTATTATTTATTCTGTGCCCCCGTTCACGTTAAAACGTCGTTCAGGGATGGAATTGCAAGAAAACCCGACTCAGTGCACTCTTAGGGTACCCAAGGTATATTCCCTCCACAAATCTGTAGGTCCGCCGATTCAGGCTGCCTGTGCGTTATCTGTCAGTGGGTAGGTATGTCACGACACTATTACACACCTACCTCTGTTTAGGTACAGTAAGGCTTTTGAAAAGCTTAAGACAAATTTAAGGTAAATTAAATACCTTAAGAAGCTTAAGGTAAATTAAATACCTACCTACCTATCTGTAGACTATCTATACCTACCTACGCATCACCTGTCAGACACGAAACGTTCATGGTGCATTGTGTCTGATGTAAATATTATATTAGTCTGTTATATTTTTATTCATATAAATGACAATGTCTTTGGACCGTAGCTTATTTTATGTACCATAAACCTTATTTTTTTATTATATTCTTTGTACAGACTTTTTCGTTCTTATTGCTTTATTATAAGTATATAGTAAGTAGCTATAGCAGTTTTGTTTATAATGCCAACCTGAAGTAAAGATAGATAGGTACCTTAATATAGAAAGTAATTATATTGTTAGAGAAATTTGGACTCAAAATGAAAGTTGCACAGAGGCATGCAGCTTCCTCGTTCCTATAACCACGGATATTTCCTAGTCTGTGCCGCTGTGGACGACACAGTGAAAGAGTCCTGGCAGTAAGCAGGCGCGGCGCTCACCGAGTCGCAGCAGCCCCATGGCGAGCACGGCGCAGCCGGACAGGAAGGTCAGCAGCAGCATGAACTCGACGGGCAGCCCGCGGCACAGCTGCAGCGTCAGCAGCGCCATCAGCGACGTCGGCCCGATGGACACCTCCTTCACCGTGCCCAGCACCACGTACAGCATCGTGCCTGCGACAACGATACGGTCGAGCGACTATCATACATATAGGCAGCGTCCTCATACTGTTGGCCGCACAATCAGTTCTGCAGGTGAAGCAGCCGGGCCGGATCGCTGGATGCCCCAAGCATTAATACATATTGGTATAATTTCAGTTCAACACCAGCACAGAATAAAATGACATCCTAATTTCAGGACACATCGTGACGTATCTAGCTACCCACTACGCCGCGATTCTGTGCAGTGTCTAGGCACAGTAGGTACACAATGTACTGTGCTTTAGGCTCTGCGCGGGGTCTTCTAGGAATCTTTTAAGAATCATTTTTTTCGAGTCTAGCTCTAATCCAGAACAGGTTCCCTCTTTTTTTACGGTTCCTCTATTAATTTTGCTATACTAATTATTTTAAAATACAGTAGTCGTATCATATTAACGCTGAAATCGTATTTAATTAATGATAAGAAAAAAAAATAACAAAAAAATGAAAACTGAATGCAGACTCACAACAGCTGTAATAATAATGTAGGTACCTAGGTATCAAGTTTTTTAACAATCAGTTCATTTTTACCCGACTGTGGAGGGTTTTTTATGTTTGGGCTGTATGAATTTATGTTATTTTGCCGCGTAGTTGTATGTACTAAACGGCTAGATGGATTTTGATGAATGAGGTTTCATTGGATTCGACTTAATCATGAGGCATAGGTAGGATATAATAGAAAATGAATTGTATTTCCGACGGAAAAAACATTGACCAAAACCAATCGAGTAAGGTATCAAAATGAATGTCTGTTACGGACGCCGAGCCTACCTGTATCAAACTAGCCACTGCGCAGGCGCGAACACGAAGCCCCGCCCACTTTGATGCGCGGGATACGTAGCGTACTAATTGTCATAGTTTAAGTTTGTATATATATAGAATAAGTTGAGAAATAAATATTGGAAATCGATCAATCTACATTTGGAGCTTGAACATACAACATCGTGTTTTATTGAACTACAGTCCACATCGAAGCCAGGAACCCGAACTCTACAGTACTTAGCGTGTAGACCTTGCGATCCATCGTCTATATCGTGGTCCATCGGAGCCAAATAAGAAGAACTTCAGCGATCCAGTGCTTGTCCAGTCGAACGTCTGCCGCCCATCGTGCCGATCACGATGGTGGTCACCAGGAGCCAAGGTAACCTGGCAGAGCTGGAGGAACGAAAGCGACTGGATGAGGAACGACTTCGGAGGCTTTCATTAGAGCCGCCGCCATCACCATCTGTGCCGGCCGCTGGCACGGCTGCTGGCACGACCATCCGGCAACTATTAATTATTTATTTGCTATTGCAACACAGATAGATTTCTGCCAACAGCCTTCAGTGGCAACCCGACTTGGCCGTGAATAGTTAGAAGGCGAAGGCGAGAGCGAAGCGTAGCGAGCTCCCGCCTTCGTCTTCTAACCTATCACGGCCATGTCGGGTCACTACTGAAGGTCTGTATGTAAGTTTGTTCGCGCATCAAGTAAAAACTACTTGATCGATTGCAATGCAATTTTCACTATTGGATAGCTTAGGGTTTGAGTTAAAAACTGAGCTACTTAGTATCTTAATCTGATGATTAGATGCCGAGCAATCGATAAAAAACTATTCGACGGCTGAACAAATGTAGTATATTATTGTATATTATAGGTACTTTTGGTCCTGGAATAACACGTATGAGTAACTATTAAATGAAATGACCACGCGGGCAAAGCCGCGGGTACAGATAGTTAAAAATAAACTTTGAATTTTACAATATGGGTATCAAATTGAAGGCCTTGATAAGCACATTCCAACAGTATATAATTTATTGTCAAAATCTCATTTTTGGCAGGGCAGGCGTGTTTTTTTAGCTTTTAAGCTAGTTATTATGAAAGTGAAAGACGATTTTCTTATAGTGAATGAACATACGGTCGAATTCGATAAATTAAATCTCTCAAGCGATCTGACGAGTTGTTATTCGCTGGTTTGCATCAATTAATGCCTTTGTTGTGTTTTCATCATTATAATTGAATTTGTAGATTTATAGAGATAACTTAATAATAAAAATAAATTATTATAAAAAAAAAAACAAAAAACGTGCATCTTATATTTCAAAATCAAGAATCTAAAGATTGTTTTGCGCAGCAGATGGCTCGTTAGGTCGCGCAGCTGATCGCGTATTATGTCGCGTGTCTTCGTGCAGTGTTGAGTGATGCGGACGGCGGCATTGGTTAACGCCGCACAGTTTCGCCTTGCACTGGTACTGGCGATGTCTCTTCTCGACGCATCGGAAACAAACGCCTTTTGCTTTGACCAATTCCCAGCGCTTGTCGACGGTCAGTGCCCGGTAGGTTGGGTACTGATATAGCGCGTGGGTCTGGTTGCAGCTCAGACATTGTTCGGTTCTTGCTTCTTGTTCACCGCCCTCGTCGGTAGTGTACACGGCGTTCCCTTTCTTCTTAACTGCCGCTGGTCTCGTCTCACGGGCGGCGGAGGTCGCTACCGGTGCGTATGTGAAACGCAGTGCCATGTCTGCTTCTCGCATGAGGAATCGAGATAGCATGACAATTTCTGGCTCCGAAGGTGACTGGTGTTCGTTGGCGTAGTGGCACCACTGCGTTTTGATGTGCGGGTTTAACTTCTCCAGCACCTCACGCGCCAGCATCGGGTTATACAGGTACCCCCGCCGGTCGATGTTCTGTAGCACGCAGACGACGTTCTGAAGTTTGACAGCGAACGTGTTGAGGTCGGTTGCTGTCATCCCTGGCTTCGGGAACCTTCTTAGCTCTTCTAATGCTCGGTCGACGATGAGCTCCGGTCTCCCAAAGCTCTGTTCCAATGTTTTGATGATGACGTCAGGATCAGTGGCTGTGTGCAGTAATGCAGCCACGGCGTCACGTGCGTCGCCCTTGAGGCAACTTCTCAGCCGCTGTAAGTGCTCAGCGGCTGAGATGTGGTACAGGGCTGTGGAGTCCCGTACTGCTGCCTTGAACGGCAGCCACTCGTTTGGTGCCCCAGTGAAGACGGGCAAGTCGACGTTACAGCGGGGCCGAGGTCTAGCCATCCGTTCGATAGCCTCAGCGAGCTGTTCGATGCCTGACCTGCGTTCAGACCGGCCCGCGGTGGGTGATCTGGCGGCGCGCTCAAAGCGCGCTCGCCGCGGCTCCTCCCGTGTCTTCTCGGCGTGGAGGGGTGGTACGTCCCCGCCCTCCCCCCGTAAGGTGGAGGAGTTCGTTCGTTGCAGCCAGTCGTCCACCTTCTGGAGATTGTCACTGTTCCGCATGGTAGGTTCTTCGTGAAGGCTCTGGTCATCTTCAATGGTTGCGACCTGAGCTGCCAAGCGTTTCTTAATCAGGTCGGCCTCCAACTCCAGTTCCTTCCTTCTCAGTTCTGCAAGCTTCTCGGCCGCCTCTAACTCTGCCAGCCGCAGCTTTAGGGTAGAGTTTGCAGTACGAACGAGCACGACCAGCGCCTACACGAGCTTGTGGAGGCGCACTTCCGCATCGACGCGCTCGGCGTCGCTATCCAATCGAGAGTGAGCGACGCAGATCTACGAGCTACGAAGATCTTCGAAGAAACGATATAGAAAACAAACAGCGACTACGAAGTGGGCTTGCCTTGGCGGCGAGATGACGTCACCATGCCGTCGAACTACGGCGCGGCTCTACGGCGTCTACAAAGCATCGAACGAAAGATGGACGCCTGCCCAGACTTCGTGGACCAATACGCCGCGCAAATAGAAAATCTGTTGGCTAAGAATTGTGCTGTGCCATGCGACGGGACTGAACGACGGAGCCCCATCTGGTATTTCGCAGTACAGAATCCGAACAAGCCTGGTAAACAACGGCTTGTTTTTGACGCAGCTCACCAATGTCACGGCGTGAGCTTGAACGACCAGCTGCTGGTGGGCCCGGACCCTCTACTATCACTACAAGGAATCGTCTTCAGATTCAGAGAACGGCCGATCGCCGTCACCGCCGACATACAAGAGATGTTTCTACGAGTGAAGATCCGACCTGAAGACCAGCCCGCACAGCAGTTCTTTTGGTGAGGCCGGGACCGAACTAACCCGCCCCGCCACTACAAGATGACGAGCATGATTTTCGGCGCCGCCAGCTCACCCTTCATGGCACACAGCGTGCGCAATCACAATGCATGCGCATGCGCAGACTCATCCACGCGCTCTAGCGGCCATCACCGACAGCCACTACATGGATGATCTTGTAGACAGCTACGCCGATGAAGAGGAAGCTCGTAGCATTATACAAGAGCTACGCGAGATACACGCGGCCGCCAGCTTCACGCTACGCAGTTGGAGTGCTAGCAACATGAACGTGCTACGAGACGTACCGCCAGAGCTACGAGCGACTACGCCCACTCAATTGGGAGCAGGGAGCCCTGAGAGCAAGATACTCGAGCTCTGCTGGGACTCTGAAAAGGACGAGCTGGGATTTAGGCCGAGGTGCGTGCGCGAACCCGCGCACCAACGAAGAACCGCACCGCATGAAGTGGCAGTACATCCCGCCGGGCGCGCCCAACCAGGGCGGCGCGTGGGAGAGATGTTACGGACGCCGAGCCTACCTGTATCAAACTAGCCACTGCGCAGGCGCGAACACGAAGCCCCGCCCACTTTGATGCGCGGGATACGTAGCGTACTAATTGTCATAGTTTAAGTTTGTATATATATAGAATAAGTTGAGAAATAAATATTGGAAATCGATCAGTCTACATTTGGAGCTTGAACAAACAACATCGTGTTTTATTGAACTACAGTCCACATCGAAGCCAGGAACCCGAACTCTACAGTACTTAGCGTGTAGACCTTGCGATCCATCGTCTATAATATCTTTATAACACCATTCCAAAAATAGGTATATAGGGGAAACTGCAAAGTAGAAAATAAAATAAATTATAATTTAAAAATAAAACAAAAATCCCGACTGCGAACAAACAATGAAACAAGCGGTAAACAATCTTTAGATTCTTGATTTTGAAATATAAGATGCACGTTTTTTGTTTTTTTTTTAATAATTTATTTTTATTATTAAGTTATCTCTATAAATCTACAAATTCAATTATAATGATGAAAACACAACAAAGGCATTAATTGATGCAAACCAGCGAATAACAGCTCGTCAGATCGCTTGAGAGATTTAATTTATCGAATTCGACCGTATGTTCATTCACTATAAGAAAATCGTCTTTCACTTTCATAATAACTAGCTTAAAAGCTAAAAAAACACGCCTGCCCTGCCAAAAATGAGATTTTGACAATAAATTATATACTGTTGGAATGTGCTTATCAAGGCCTTCAATTTGATAACCATATTGTAAAATTCAAAGTTTATTTTTAACTATCTGTACCCGCGGCTTTGCCCGCGTGGTCATTTCATTTAATAGTTACTCATACGTGTTATTCCAGGACCAAAAGTACCTATAATATACAATAATATACTACATTTGTTCAGCCGTCGAATAGTTTTTTATCGATTGCTCGGCATCTAATCATCAGATTAAGATACTAAGTAGCCCAGTTTTTAACTCAAACCCTAAGCTATCCAATAGTGAAAATTTCATTGCAATCGATCAAGTAGTTTTTACTTGATGCGCGAACAAACTTACATACAGACCTTCAGTAGTGACCCGACATGGCCGTGATAGGTTAAAAGACGAAGGCGGGAGCTCGCTACGCTTCGCTCTCGCCTTCGCCTTCTAACTATTCACGGCCAAGTCGGGTTGCCACTGAAGGCTGTTGGCAGAAATCTATCTGTGTTGCAATAGCAAATAAATAATTAATAGGTTGGTCTAGTGGCTAGTGACCCTGGGAACGAAATCAAACGGTCGCGGGTTCGAATCCTGCAAGGTGCAATCATTTGTGTGATGAGCAAAAATGTTTGTTTCCGAGTCATGGATGTGATATTCGTATTTATGTACGTTATCTAGTGCCCATATTACAGGGTATCCTAGTTTGGGGCTAGGTAATTGGTATGGAATTGTACCCAATATATTTATTATTATTTATTAATGTTTGTACAGCCACCAAGACACTTTGTGGAATAGAATAGAATAGCGTTGTGTGGAGCGTTATTCGAAACTACCTATACCCGATCGCAGCTCGGCCAGTGACGTCATAAATGTTCGAAACCTTTACGGTGTACTTTCGAAGAATACATTTTTGCTTTCTGGATTTTAAAACATACTCGATGCCAACCACGAACCTCTACAGATTCATGATGCCAACACGGTCTCTGACGTCAAGAGCGTTGTGTACGTAATGTATATTTTTGAAATATTATGCAAGGACGTCGGCTTTCCTTTAGTTAGTGCATCAGACAGTTCTGTTAGTACAACATGTAAAACATTAAGGATTCTGGCACAGAGTACTATGTTTATACGGAAATAGAGGCCTATCTTCGCCGCCCAATAGGGGTAAAGCTCAGTGGCTCCTATGTATTTAGCTAATGGAACTATTGCTTCATGAAAAGTTTTTGTTGAGTGCAAAATTTTTTGAGGCTACTCGGATACGAACCTGGGAATGACGGCACGTGTTGGGTACTGACACCACTGTGCCACAAAGGATCTTAAACACTGGCCGAAAATTTAGTGTCCGCTTCTGTCTTTTCACTTTATTTGTAAACAATAAAAAGTGCGAAAAGTCTTTAAAAGGCTACTCGGATTTGAACCTGGGTTTGACGGCACGTAAGTCGGGTTCTGACACCATTGCCCCACGAAGGATCTTAGACATAGGTCGAAAATTGCGTGTCCGCTTCTGTCTTTACACTTTGTTTGTAAACCATAATAATTAAAAAACTACCATCTACAATTTAATGTAACAAAACTTGACGTTTTACTTCAGGAAAATACATATGCCTTATAAAAAAACAAAGAAAATGTAAAAAACGCACAAAATATGTAAATGCTTATAAATATTGAGGCAAAACATTCATAGCAGCGCGTGGATTCGATCCATGTGCCTCTGGGTTGCAGGCCAGGCACCGCTTCCACTGTGCCACACTGACTTGCGGCATAGGTGCCGAATTTACGGTACCGTTTTATTAACGGATGTGCAATTATTATTCCTTTCAAATTAACATAACTTTAGACTTATATCCAACAGGAATCCCTTATTTTTTCGTGATTAAAAGTATCATTCATTTTAACACATACTATAAACTTTGACTGTGCCAAGTTACTTCAAAATCCATCCGGTAGTTTCAGCGTGATATGTGTTTTTTTTAAATAACTTTCAACCCCTATCCTGCGGGAACCATTGTTTTTTTCGGGATAAAAAAAAAACGATTTTACTCGGGGGGGGGGGGGGGGGATGTAAGGATTCTAACTATACCCCATACGTTTAAACCCGTTCAGGTATTTAAAAGTTAAGTTGGAATAAAGCAACTCACATACATACATACATACATACATACATACATACATACATACATACATACATACATACATACATACATACATGCATACATACATGAATGCTTGAAAAACATTACACAACTTTTTTTGAGCAGTCGTGTAATGAAGTCGATTATAAATATACGAAATTACATTCCGGACAAACTGTTTCCTTTCTGTATGAACAGATCGGAGCGGGCGCGGAATCCGCGGCGAGACGAAAAGCCGCCCGCCCTGCGCCCTCAGCGTTTGACGCTTAGCTCGTAACCATGTACTATTATTTATTCTGTGTCGTAACGCCAGCCACAGACAGCGTTTTCTTGTCTCAGTATTTAATCGACTTCACAAAGGAGACGGTTATATGTTCGGCTGTATGTATGTTTTTTTTTATGTATGTCAGTCCATATCTTTTTATGATACTGTGTGGACACTTTGGATCCCAAAAATAACCATTCCAAATACTTAACTATTGACCTATTTTCATCAATTAAAAAACAGAAAAAACATATTTTCTGTAGATACAGACAATAAATTTAACTCAGTTCCGCGATCTTTACAGTTTTATTACATGTTATAGATTACGTTACGGAATTTCTTATTATGATGTGGCGGAGTGTCCTATCAATCTACATTTTTGAGTCATCAAAATCCATGCCGGTAGGCATCACAGAGATATCTGTGGCAGGCATGCAGCACCCGACCTGACACGACGTCGACGGAAGGTTTCAGAGAGCACTTTACACTCTGTAACTGCTGACTGAAGCCACCAGTATTTGAACAGCATGGAACCGTTTGAACTGTTTAAAAAAATAATTCAATCCTTTTATTGCTTTAATAAAGAAGTTATAATAAATATATTTTTTTACAAATAATTAAACTAATATATTAATAAAAATATGCTAATTAAAAAAATTAAAAATGAAAAAATTAAATAGATTTCTTACTTGCTTTACCTAGCACGCAATGCTCTGAAATGTCCCTCACTCTTCATTCATTCATTCATTCATTCATTCATTTATATATTAATATATTCGGGATTTCATATATTAGTTTAATTATTTGTAAAAACATTAAGACAAACATTCCGACTTTTAAAATATTACGTAAGAATAGCTTTTATCCCCCCCCCCCCTCGAGATAAGGTCATGTAGAGATTTCTTGAACCCCCATCCCTCTCAGAACTCTTACTTAATTAATGATTGACCACTAACCCGTCACGAGTCCCCAACGAGTCACACTGTAACACGATTCGGTGTGACTCGTTGGGAACCCACCGCGCAGTCGTCAGCTAAAAGTTTTTCGAACGGCTATCTTGATTACCTGCGAGTTGTTCTAGGCAAGGTGCTCCATCACCAGCGCACTAACACTTCTCACCAGAGATCGCGGTCAAATGATTGCCTATCATGCATAAAATTATCAAGAACCTGTCGGAAATTCACTAGATTACCATTTACCTTAAAGTGATTAAACGTTTCAGGAGAAGGTAGAACCTACCTACGTAGGCGTTGTGTATGTACAGTATACTGACCGATGTAAGCGGAGTAGAGTCCGTACTGCACGGGCAGGTTGGCGAGCGAGGCGTAGGCGATGCTCTGCGGCACCAGCGTGAGCCCCAGCGTGACGCCCGCCACCAGGTCGGCGGTGGCAGCCGTGCGGTCGTAGGCGGCGCCCCACGCTAGCACGGGCAACCGCCGCCGCGCCCGCCCCAGCCAGCCGCCCCCCGCCGCCGGCTTCAGGAACGGTATCCCTTCCTCCTCCACCATAGTCGTCATTATTGATTACCGAACAAGTATGCCACCAGTGTACGAGGTGTGCGAGGTGTGCGGTCACGAGCGGCGCGGCGCCGGCGTGCAGAGGTACTGAGCGACGTCGCCGCGGGTTGTAATTCAATTCATTATCTTAACGTCGGAGAAACCTCTCCGATACGGGAGCAAACAATGGCAGGAGCAAACATTAGCATATTATTTGGCAGATTCGCACTTCCAGGATCTCTGCGCCAAAGGACAAGAGCGGAATTGTCGCAGATTTAATTGGACTTTATATCACTTTGCTATACATATACACCCCGCCGTTACACAGACGCACTTATAAAACGGAGATGAACTCATTACCATTAGAACAGTCAATTGTGATGTTACGCTGACACACATGATTTAATTGGACTTTATATCACTTTGCTATACATATACACCCCGCCGTCACACAGACGCACTTATAAAACGGAGATGAACTCATTACCATTAGAACAGTCAATTGTAATGTTACGCTGACACACAAGATTTAATTGGACTTTATATCACTTTGCTATACATATACACCCCGCCGTCACACAGACGCACTTATAAAACGGAGATGAACTCATTACCATTAGAACAGTCAATTGTGATGTTACGCTGACACACAAGATTTAATTGGACTTTATATCACTTTGCTATACATATACACCCCGCCGTCACACAGACGCACTTATAAAACGGAGATGAACTCATTACCATTAGAACAGTCAATTGTGATGTTACGCTGACACACAAGAAGATGATATTTTGAACCGCACGCGAGACTCGTCCCGCGGCGCCGGCGCCGATGTTTTTAATGACACATTACATTGAATGATTGCCTCAGAGCAGTAAACAATGGGTATAGGTATCTACTAGGCAAGCGTGCTACACCTTCGACCACATCATCGCTTTCCTTCAGGTGAGATCGCGGTCAAACGATTGCAAAGTCCATAATAAAAATAAATTAAAAAAAAACTGCTAAATAATTTATCATACTTCCCATATTTTTATGTTTCTATATTTTTCTTTCTTTTTGTCCTAAATTACACAAGTACTTAATAAGAATATTGTATTGACTCACAAACAATTTAGATACCAGCCTACTAATATTCATTAAGCTGGTATCCACGAATAAATAATTATTATATATATTATATATAATCATTATTATAGCTTAATGAATATTTATTTGTTTGATTTTTGCATTCAAATGAATTTAACGAATGCAAATAATGCGATTAGCCTAGATTCGTAGATAAAGTCGCATACAATATTTGTAATACGACAACATTTGCCGCAGATATTGTGTGTGTTTATCCATACCAAAATATAAAAGTGAAACGTTGTCTGTTTGTTTGTTTATTTGTTTGTTTGTTTGAGCTTTCACGCGATAACAGCTGGACGGATTTTGATGGAAATTGGAATGGGGATAGCTCATACCCTGGAATAAAACATAGGATACTTTTTATCCCGGGAAATTGTAAGTATCCACGGGAAAAATGTTGATTACTCGCTGTAAGAAACGGTTGCCATGGAAACGACCCCCACCCCCCGTCCTTCTCTGCTTCCCCTCATTATAGCTAAAAACCATCTTGCTTACCCCAGCTTTCAATCATAAAAAAACCGCAGCTGAATTGGTCCATTCGTTTGAAAGAATCCGATTCTAACCCCCTTTTCGTAAGTAATTAAATAAATTAAATATTAAACTAAAAAACTAACTAGTACAATGAATTAATATTATTTTTATTAATTAATTATTGTTATATTCTTGGAACGTTTGGAAGAGAACCCCCCGAGATAGGGAATCCTAGTGGGGAGCCTATTGGTCAAATGTATTTTTTGTAATCTTTTTACACTGCCAATTATTATTATTATTTAAATAATGTAGATTTCTGTAGTACCGAAGTGTACTGTACAACTACTCAAGATGCTTTGCTAAATCCTCCAGATGTTCACGAAACTATTGAACGGATTACACCCAGTTGAGTTGTCGATATAACCGCATCTGGTAATAAATACTGCAGAACCCGCACTGGCGTCAGTTTTCCCGCAAGGAAAAAAAAAAAAGCTGGATATCCGGTACCTATTTAAAATCGCTGAAGTGAGACTGGCTCGCAACGAGACAGTGGGGTTGGGAGGCTCACTCAATGAAACACATTATCGTGGATCTCTTCAAAATGACCTGTCATTCTACTCAGCAGTCGTTGTCCTCAGTGTTGCTCATTGAGTTCATAGGTATTATAAGATGAAATAATATATTCATGTATATTAAACAATTTTATAAATAGCAGGAACTCAAAACAACCCACAAAATACAAAATTAAACGAATGGAGTCACGGAAACAAAACAATTTTTGAGAACAATGACAATGCAAAGAGAAGAGTAACAGAACATGTTGAGGAGATCCAACATTACTGTGTACCTACAGATGATGCCGCACATAGATTCATGTAGTTTCGTGTTCATAGTTCATGTCGCTGTTTCAACATTGAGCCCTGAGATGTGAAGTTTGTAGTTTCACTAAAACCGAAACATTCCAATCATATATTTTTGCTGCAGTCGGCAGTACCTGTAATGTACTAAGGCTAACTGCCTATAATTGTATATTGAGTACAGAAATCTTCAATAGAAAAAATATAGACGATTTGAGAACCTCTCTTTGTTTAAAAATGTATTCATTTACATATAGGTAAATATTTGTTTGTTTGTCGTATGAGGTAGTGCTGGTTAATGGTGTCAGAGTTCGTCAGGCCGCCCGAGGGCTTCTGACGAGGCTTACAGGTAAATAATACAATATGAAAAACTGAATTGATTTATTGTTACAAATGATATTTAATATCTACATAATAGTGTATGTATAATTTAATATGTATAATGTTTTAGTGTGTAAATGCACCATGTCACCTCGTGTTAGTGCTAGCGATACATACAGTATATCGAATAAATAATATATTAATAATAAAAACTTAAGCTCAGGTACTTACACTAACATTCACGACTTATATTACTTACTTATTTACAACCATTAAATAATTATTATGATATATATAACGCACGAGGCTTCGCCGCGGATGGTGATTAATGTCTCATTATGCAGCAGAAATCCTGTCCAGAAAGGTTAAACCTATCGTTTTACACATTATAATGTAATGGACATGTTTTGGAACATTGCTACAAGAACGAGCACAGCTAATAAAAAGAACAGAAGCAAGTTTTTTAACATGTACCTAAATATCGAAAATTGTGGTCATTAATTCGCCACGATAATCCTTGCTTGGCTTAGATTTATGTCTGAATTTCTGATTAAGTAAAAAGTTTGATGGAAATACTAGTGTGACACTTTTATAACTTGAAAATTTAACTACAACCGAATCTATAAAAATTGTGTAGAAATTTATTTAACACGCTATACTTTATCAACGGCACATTATAATAATAATTATATTAATTCTATAATACAAATGATCAACATTTCTGCGTTGACATTCAAATAAATTTTAACAAGTTTAAAACATTTGTGAGGGTCAAAATAACAAAAACCATAACCCGGTAAGTAACCGTCAACAAATGCCCGCCGTATGTTCACTAGCTACGTACCTACTACGAACTACTTTACTTTCGTCATGATGGCGTCTATCTGCTCGTCCACGCGCGGGCTCGTCCCCCTGGAACAGGGAAATGCTCGGTGAAGGAACCGTTGTTGTGCCGAGTGGCGGGCAACCAGGGACCTGTTCAATAACCGCGACAATCCGACTAGTTCACGTAATTATTAAGTCGCATTACACAAATATGTCCGACACCGACATTCGTGACAGGTGCTTGAAATAAACGCGAAGTCATGATAATGCGCGAAGTCATAAAGTCAAGTCAAAGATAACGTCTGTCGTGCCTGTCTCATCGAATTTAAATTTAGGTTACCAACGTAATAACAAATAACAATTTCATAGACAATATAGTTTTGTACGTCGTAGCAAAGAATTAATATTACAGTATGTCTGTATGAGGGCAGATTTGGATGTGTAGTTTATTTTATAGATATCAACAAAAATTAGCCAGATAGTACATACGTCAGCAAGTGAGACATAAAAAGGCCTTTGCCTTGCAAACGGTGGTGTAGTAACGATGTTCACAAGTTGTTTAGGTCTAGACTCGGATGAAAAGTAGAATCCAAGTTTGTAACGTGGGGGATTAAAGGTGTGAAAAATTGGTTTAATCAGTTTAAGACAAAAATGACAAAGCCAAATTTAAAGAGCTGGTCGGTATTAATTATAAATCGTGGGTAAAATTATTTACATTTTTGTATAACACTTTTTTTTGTAAGACCGACAGATGTCGACGAAAAATTCAAAATCAAATGAGAAATTCACCTTTCACGGTCAATGTTTATTGAACAGAAATAAGTCTGATTATGAGATTGTCACATTGTCGCGGGATTTCGGTTCCACATTAATGACTCTAAAATAAACGCCATCGTTCGACATACGCAACACGAGATGTCGTGCTCCCAACAGGACAGAGCGCACGCACCTGTAGGCGGCCGGGTCGGGCCCCACGATGGCGACGAGCTGCGGCACGTCGGCGGAGTGGTGCGCGAGCCGCGCCAGCGCCCGCAGCGCGCGGAACAGGTGCTCCTCGCTCGGCGCCAGCTGCAGCAGCTGCAGTAGCGCCATCGCCAGCTCCACGCACACCTCGTCGAACACCTGCGGCCACAGTAACGACAACGACGCACCCCCATACCCCGCGCCCCGCTCGCGACAACACGCGGCGCGACGGCGGGATCGGTGGCGGCCCTTAGACCGAGCGTTCCGTGCATGCAGTGCTCTTTTAAGTCGAGTGTCAGAAAATTTTATTTAGCTTGATAGCTTGAACTATGAACACTGCACGCGTCACACAACCCGCGCGCACCAAACGTTCCACACTCGGGCTCCACTCAGGACTCATTCGCAGTGGAACGCGAGCTTTCCACTTGGATACCTATATAAGTTTTTTTTTATTACGTTCTAGGCGCTGTCGTATGATCACGTACGATGAATAAAATCAAATGGACTAGAATTACTAAACTTATTTGCATAACACTCTTCCGAATGTAACGCGAATGTATAAAATACCTTAGACACTTTTATGACATTGCGTCGGGTATCCTCGGGGATCACAATAAACATTTAATTCAAATGAATTCCCTAAGTAACTAATGTTACCTACCTACTACAATATTGTTCGAATCAGATAGAGGAAGACACCAGCCGTGTCATAAAACGAGTAATCGCAGCTTAGCACAACAAGCAGTACGCGTAGTGAAGGAGCGCCATAAAGCAATTCATAGATTAGGTACTCGCAGATAGCGGAACTCCGCAGTTAGTAGCGATCTCGCGCCGTAAAGGAAACCCGCGGAATATACAAGCACAGCTTTCTATCTGTAAAAGGAAACCCGCGGAATATACAATCTCAGATTTCTATCAGTAAAAGGAAACCCGCGGAATATACAATCACAGCTTTCTATCAGTAAAAGGAAACCCGGGGAATATTCAATCACAGCTTACTATCAGTAAAAGGAAACCCGCGGAATATACAATCACAGCTTTCTATCAGTAAAAGGAAACCCGCGGAATATACAATCACAGCTTTCTATCAGTAAAAGGAAACCCGCGGAATATACAATCACATTTATCTATAAAGGAAACCCGCGCAATATTCAATCACAGCTCTATCAGTAAAAGGAAACCCGCGGAATATACAATCACATTTATCTATAAAGGAAACCCGCGCAATATTCAATCACAGCTCTATCAGTAAAAGGAAACCCGCGGAATATACAATCACATTTATCTATAAAGGAAACCCGCGCAATATTCAATCACAGCTCTATCAGTAAAAGGAAACCCGCGGAATATACAATCACATTTATCTATAAAGGAAACCCGCGCAATATTCAATCACAGCTCTATCAGTAAAATGCACTGTCTAATCTCTATTAGATCACGCGAATGAGGGATACGTTTAGTAATGTAAATCTCACCAGACTATAAATGTTTCGTTTTTTTTTCGAGAAAGCCATGATTCAGATTTGTTCCTCTGTAGGATAATAAGTACCTAAGTATGTTAAAATCATTTCAAAAATATGTTATAATATGTCCGTGCATATTGTTTATCAGTTGATAAACATCCCTCGAAGGTCTTCATAAAACACACATTTCCTTCTATATACACTTCAAGACCCAGAATGCTTTGAAAATCATGTTTCCTACTATCGCCAGAATGTACAAAAGTAAAGCAAATCGGCACAAAAGATCGGCGTAGTTCAAAGCAACTGGGTATTTGTCTGAACAGCGCGAATACCTGGGGCACCCGCGCCCTCACCCGCGCCCTCGCCCGCATCCTCGCCCGCGCCGAGCAAATGTCGTAAAGCAATATAATATATCACTACCCTACTAAGTAACTAACTACTATGCCTGCTGTGTACTCTCTGTATGTGTGTATAAGTACTTGTACAGCAATAAACTTGTGAAGCGTCACAGTGTTTCATCCGGCGTAATTATCTACGAAGTTACAAATCTGATAAGATAACCAGTAAAATCTCAGACACTGTTGCATGTCAGTCCACTGTACTGGGTAACATAGCCAGTTCAGGCGCGAAGAGTTCTGCTCAACTTCGTGGTTATAGAACTATCGGCTGTATACAGCCGATATATAGCCGGCTGGTCGGTATTAATTATAAATCGTGACCAAACATAATAATTAGTAGGTATATTGATAATGGCACATTGTAATAGGCGATATTATAGTAATTCAAGTTAATCAATAGAGCGGAGTTCGCCTAGATTAAAAGTCAAAATAATAAAATAATATATATATATATATATATATATATATAAGTCATTAGTTGGCTAAGTAGCCGTGCGACTAAGGTTGTTACAAGGTAATGCCTATTTAAATCAGTAAACATGAAAAGTAAAGCATATGTTTGCTGAAACGCCTAATACGATGTTTACACGTCAATAAAGATGTAACACTATGATAAGCATGCAAGGTCAAGGCACCTGTTTAGTTACAACATGTACTACAGCACTATAAAGTTAAACAGGTCTATAATTTGAAGGAGAATGACATACAAACTACGAATAATAATAAGTACTTATTATTCGTAACATCCAAAGTCATTTAAAAAAAATAGGTTATTTAGTTTGGCAAGATGTGGTGACGTCACCAGGTCAGGCACGGACGTCCCCGACGGAATGCAGCGATGCCGTCAGCACAGCCGTGCAGACTTTCAGTAAGATGGATAAGTAGGGAAAACCAAACTACGATTGTCTCAAAAGCGGGGCCAATAGCGTAAGAGCTTGTGCTCTGCAGTGGGCGGGGCGACTGGTCTACGATCATGATTACTAGTTTGTCCAGAGACGTTTCCAATAGTTCCACAAATAATCGGCCGCACCGCGTGAGACGATCGGTTGGTCGATGGCGAAGTTAACACAAAAGGCAAAGGCAGGCGTTAATGCTAAAAACATATAAACCTAAGATTGGGTTTTCGGTTGGTCAGTTCTAAATACTGCCAATAGATGGCGTTACCGTCCCCGTAAGATGGGCTTACAAACTAAGCGAAAAATTTGAAGCATGTAGCACCTGTCACGGTAGCCGAACTTAGTAAAGGCTTAAAAATATACCGCGCAGCGGCACGGAATAATGCGGATTCGAACCCCGTAGGTGATTCAAATTTTTCATTGTTTTTTTTTTATTAGAAATGATGACGAACTTATATCGAGGAAGTGTAAGGGTAATAGATATCCAGCCACTGGGAGTGAGAGAGAGACAAAGTTAGTAGGTGGCCGTTAGAGGGGTACCTTGGACTTGGCTTGCTTGGGCAGCAGGTCGCGCAGCGCCTTGCCCACCTGGAACCGCTGTAACACACACAGCGCTGCGGCGACCACACACACATACACACTTGCATCTCACAACACTCTACTAAGCAGCGAGTCTCTAGTACTCAATAATAACATTGTATACGATACGATTCAATTGGCAAGTGTTTATCTGATTGTGGAAAGTTTCACAAACGTTTGTAACTGAAATAAAGTTTCCATATTTTCCATCGGCAACCTGCTTTCAATAACATATTATATACATATATATATATATATATATATATATATATATATATATATATATAGTCGTATACTGCGCATAACACGGGTCGACAATATTAATATGGAATATATAAATACTAATCCGAATGTTGTGAAATACAAATATGGTAATTTGGAAAAATCCGGACAAGAGCGTGTGAACACGCGTGGAGAGGGTTCCGTACGATGAATATATTATCTCACAGTGTTGAGAGAATATTTATTACAAAATTTTAGGCTCCTTTGTTTCGGAGATAAAGGAATGATAAATTTTTATATTTTTTCTTTTATTTTAAAATTATACAAATAAAATTTTGACACCCTCACAACAAGCCATTTTATTTGATATGTCACACGGTGCAGAGAGAAAAACTCACTTTTTTATTTTCTAATTTGCTCCCCTTTCACTTGCTTACGTTCACATAAATTGATATGTAAACATTATAAATATGTCGTATATGTATATGCACCATAAATAAATCGGTCCTTTAGATTCGGAGCAAGTTGTCTGTGACTGTGACAGACAGACAGACAGACAGACACAATTGGGATTGAGATCCGATTTTTTCATTTTGACGATGGAACCCTAAAAATATAAAGCAATATAAACTCAGCCCACAATAAAATTAGTTAGAAACAGCTTAGTCCACAAGTCAACGTATAATGCGATGCAAGCTTTAAGTCAACATACATCCTTACATTCATTCACAGAATTTACGGATAGTATTAATAGATAAGATAGAAAAACCATGTTAGTTAACGAACCGAGTAAATGCTTACACAAGCGCAGGAAACCGTTAATGCCGTTACAACAAGAGCTATCTGCCGCTACAACAGCTGCACGGCGTGTGCAGAGTAAGTCCTTACACAAGCGCAGGAAACCGTTAATGTCGTTACAACAAGAGCTGTCTGCCGCTACAACAGCTGCACGGCGTGTGCAGAGTAAGTCCTTACACAAGCGTAGGAAACCGTTAATGCCGTTACAACAAAAGCTATCTGCCGCTACAATAACTACACGACGTGCGCAACGGCGAAATAATTACGCAACGTTGGAATTGTCACTCGTCAGGTGTAATTCTACTATCATTATATATACCCAAGAAAAAAACAGAAAAAAATGCATCAAAATCGGTCTATTCGTTTGGGACCTATGATGCCACAGATAGATACACATATACAGGACCGTCCGGTGACGCTATCCGTCCGGTGACGCTGTAGAGGTCAGTTATAGACGAACAGCACATATACTTTCTAAAAAAATATATAAAAAAAACATATACAGAACATCCCTCTCTTATTGCATTGGGGGTTAAAAACAAATTGAAAACCTATTTTTTATCGAATTTGCAAAAGAAGAAGGTTGAGTTCGACTGTATGTTTCCTTTTTTAAACGTTTATATTAGCTTCACTTGTATGTTTGTAACCGACTCCTTTGGACGCTATTTTGACCCATTTTAAACTTTTTGGTCAGATTTCATTAAAATTTTGCACACCTGTCAAAGACCGATGACAACGCAATAACTCGAAGAAAAAAAAAAGTTTTTATAAATAAACCAAACTAAAAAGTAGAAAATAAATAATAGTTTAAAAAAACTAAAAAACACGCTTTATATAGAAAACCAAACTAAAACATAGAAAATAAATTTTAATAATTTTGAATTAAGAATAGTGTAAAAATTCTAATAAAATGTTTTATTTAAAAAAAAGCGTGGGGTGCTTTTTAAGATATTATCGAAATGATAATCCTTCTTCTCATATCTGTCAATGAATAATTTATAACTGACCCATGCACCGCACGATTTTTTTGAAATAAAACATTTTATTAAAATTTATTTTCTATTTTTTAGTTTGGTTTTCTATATAAAGCATGTTTTTTTAGTTTTTTTAAACTATTATTTATTATGTATGTTCACCGGTATTTATTTTGGTACCGCGGCATTTAGTACGGCACTTGTTTACAAACAAGTCTTTTGATGGTGCAGTCGTATCAAGTGCGTGCTTGTCCTCATACAGGTTGCTGGCCTCTGGAGTCAGTGTAGCAACCCGGGCTCCTTGTACGTGGCTTAAGGCCCGGTTCTAGCACTTTTAGCAATTTTAGATCATTTTTGGACGTCTGTATCTTGTTTTATAATTAACTCAGAACTACGAAATTGGTATCATATCAAAATTGTACATATTATCTCGTTCTTTGTATACAGAAACATGATTAGTATGAATTCACTCGATAGAAAATAAAATCAAAGATAACAAACTACTTTATGCTTAAAACATTGATTGGAAAGAGAACCCGTCACTAATTGATATCAAACATATACCAAGAGACAGAGCTTATTATGATTGAGAAAATGGCGAGACATTTCTTAATTCAAAGCTTTAGTTTTCCTACAAATAAATAAAAACCTTACATGTTACTCCCGAGATGTATCATATTTCCCGCTCTACTTAATCACGGATGAGAGCACAGCACAGAACTCACTCCAGCACTCCGAAGCACAGAGTGACAAAAATCCGCACATAACACACACACACACAACTTATAAAAGTCATTGGTGCGGAGCTGAGGAACAAATCCGGTATGGTAAGATTTTAACTCGCACTAGTATATCACAAGGCCATGGGCGCCACCCCGCTGGATTAAGTTTAGGGGGTGCATACATTAAACTTGTTGACAGTATATGAATCGTAGAGCACCATAAAGCGCGTGAGAAGCGAGCGCGAAATTTTTAGTCCTAGGCGTCATTCGCGCTTGCTTAAATGCATTGTACAAATATTGTAACTAAAGCGCGAGCGAAGCAAGCACGCACATTTTTTACTATTTCTATTGTAGCATAATACTAAATCATAGTTCCGAAGCACATAGTAACAACAGACCATGCTACAATTTCAGATGTGAGTATCAGATCAAATCAAATCAAAACATATAAACCCTAAGATACAATATAGGATACTTTTAAAATCCCGGAAAATTTGTTAGTTTTAACGAGGAAACTGGAAAATGTTGAGTACTCGCTATAAGGAAGGGTTGTCATGGAAACGAATAACAAGTCTGTCAAAAAACATCAAGAGCATTGGTGCTATATGGTTATGGTTTATGGTATATGGTTGCATTAGTTTTTAATATACAACATAGGATGCTTTTTTCGCGATAAACTGTACTCCGCGCGGACGAAGTCGCGGGGGAAAGCTAGTATATTATATAATATCAACATGAGAACCAATTAAGTGCGAACGAAGCGATCTCGATATTTTTAGCTATTCCTATTTATGCAAAAACTAAAACGTAATCCCAAATCATATGAAATCATAGAGAAACATGAATTTGAAGCGCGAGCGGAGCGAGCACGATCATTTGAGATACAGTAAAGCTATTAGTTAAAGTGAAATATGATGTGATATCATACGGAAACAATCATCGCAACTAAATAGTACATAATGCAAATTATCTTATTTTATTTTTAACGCTTCCGTAATTAAATTGTGCACTTGCACCCCCTTGCACCCCCCTCCCGGCACCCATGCACAAGGCTACTATAGCTCAAACATGAAGTTATCTACTTGACATTTGACTTCGTACAAGGCCAAGCAATAAAGTGTATATAGTTATGCAGCGATGTATGTAGTTATACAGCTGCTACTAATCACTTCTTACATTTAACATTTGTTATTTTTGTTTGTCGACGCCGCTGTACAGCCGCATATTATAATACTTACTTATAACTTATGTTAATGGAATCTTTTGCAAAATGACATGACCAAGTGTTCTATGTGTTCTTGGTATAAATAAATGCTTATGACTTATACAGTAGTTCATTTCAGTTACTTGTTTGGTCACTAAAGTGTACCGACAGTACCTAAACGTTATCTAATCCACTAGATACAGGCTCGGACGACACCTGGCGGCGGCGGCGGCGGCCCGTTCGCCTCCCAGTACCGTCTGACACGGCTTAACAAAACAAACAATAAATGTTTATAGAATTCAATGATATAATAACAGAGTGTCACTAGACAAGCGCAACCCTTCAGAATAGCTCGCGAGCTGTAGACACTCGTATTTAAAACTTCAACACGGATCTATAAAAATAACATCAGGGACATGTTTACCATTTCATATATTCAATGTAACATATTATGAATGTAAACTCAGTTATCTCATTCTAAAACGAAACACTATCTGTTCCGTTAGTATTGCCTTTTAGGTTTTAGTCAGTTTTCAATAACGCCGCTACTTGTCACTGTAAGATAACGTTGGGAATCACTGTTCCCATGACGCGCCCGATACTATCTCGTGTTCTAGATTACAAAGGATTCAATTATCATAAGATCGACAGTTTCCTTATTTGCAATAGAGTTATTAACGACTGTTACGACAAAGTCGTTAGTAGAATCGAGGCACAACATCTTTTCATAACAATTTAGTTAAACACTAGCTGCGCTGCGCGGCTTTTCCCGCGTAACCCCCGAACAACCCCCAACCCCCATAACCCCAACGCCCGAATAACCCCCATGTATATTCCGCAATTTTTGATATTTTTGAAGTTATTTAAGGGCGTCACAGACGATTAAGATACTATAATATTAAATGTTACGATACCTGCATATAAAATATTATAGCATCTTAGGGTATCACACACGGCTAAAATACGATAATATATTGAAATTATTCATTCGCTCGCAGGCCGCCCGCAGGTGCCACACGTATTTCTTCATCGCTTTCTATATACAGAATGATAAAAACTAAGTAGTACGATTTCACTATTAGATTTATTAGATAGCTCATCAGACGACGATTCTGATTTTGAATTTGATATTCAAATTGCATTAGCGCACTGTATAACGTGATCAATTTGGATAGACAACCACATTAAACTTAGAAAAAGCGGCGGTGAATTTAATCTTTACGCAGATGTTTCTACAAAAAAAATACTTATTTTTATAAGTCAAAGGAAACTTTTATCTAAATTCATAATTTGATTAAGGAAGATTTAGTGCAAAAATACGAACATGCGCGAGAGCATTTGTACAGAACAACGACTTGCAGTATGCTAAGAACCATCTTGTTTAACTCAGCTTTCAAACATAAAAAACCGCAGCTAAATCGGTCCATTCGTTCGAAAGCTACGATTCGCACCACTCCCCCCCCCTCCCCCTCCATCCTCAAATTATAGCTATGAATCATCTTGTTTACCCCAACTTTCAAACAAAAAAACCACAGCTAAATAGGTCCATTTGTTTGGAAGCTACGATTTTCACCCCCCCCCCCTTTTCTTTCTCACCTCCCCCTCCCTCTCCCCATATATCTAAGAACCATCTCGATCATATCAGCTTTCGAACAGAAAAAACCGCATCAAAATCGGTCCATTCGTTTGGGAGCTACGATGCCACAGACACTACAAACAAACTAACATGTTTATTCAATAGTTTTTTTGTATGTTGGTAGAGTAGTGATCCTTTTATAAGACACCAAAATCATATAGTAATTATTGAAAAATAATAAGGAAAATAAATGGATAACTTTTATTTTAGTTAGCAAAATATCTCTTTATAATTTGGAGGACCCTAACTAAAATAAACACTTTTTTGTTTCTATCTTAAATACTTCTTCAGTTCGCCGGCAATAAATACCAATACGGCTGGTTTGACGGCTAGTTGGTCTAGTGGCTAGTAACCCTAGAAACGAAATCAAACAGTCGCGGGTTCGAATCCTGCAAGTGGAAATCATTTGTGTGATGAGCAGAAATGTTTGTTTCCGAGTCATGGATGTTGATATTCGTATCTATGTATGTTTATCCGTTATCTAGTGCCCATAGTACAGGCTATCTTAGTTTGGGGCTAGGTAATTGGTGTGGAATTGTCCCGAATATATTTATTTATTTTATTTAATACACTTGGTCTAAACTTGGCAACACAGCATAAAGCGACTTCAAAGGTGGAATGGCCGTCATTTTCATAATACCGATAATAATCAAAAGAGACGTCGTAAAAAAGTGGTCAACCGTGCATTATGGGTAGGACGCTATTTTATTATGGGTATAAAAATAAGTTTTCCGGGCCGCAGGTCCACCCATTTAGCCGCCATCTTGAAAATAAAATTAAATAGATTTATTAACATATTCAAGTGACCGTAAGTCTGACAACATTCTGACCAACTACTGTTCAGTAGAAAATAAAGTTATCGACGAATCGACCCCAACTATATCGGTACCTACTATGAAAATGTCGACCTTTCCACATTTGAAGTCCCATTATGCTTTGTTGCCATAAGTTTAGGCCAATTACGTGCATTGGTATTTTATTTCCAGTGAACTGAAGAAGTTTTTAAAATAGGATGTAATGCCTTGTTTGCTCCCCACCGCCCTTTTATCGAAATTACGGTAGACTTTTGTTTTTTTTTGGTTTGATCGTCGTCTCCGAAAGTGCTCCCTCTTATTGGTCGAGGAAAACATAAACATTTTCCACTGTCAAGTGACAATGACTTTGAATGTTAGTTAGAGAGATCGGAAGGCGGCAGGCGGAAATCCCTGCGAATTTTAGTGTAGCTTCCAGACCTGGAACCTATACTCTAGTGGCTGATAGCTGTAGACCTCGCGACTCTGTTTTTTTTCATTCTTTTCTACCCCCTCACACCCCGTCCCCGTTAAATTAATGCGTCTTAATAAGGGTAACAATGCTGAAGTGGCAAAGGGCAGACCATATAGTTCGCAGAACCGACAACCGCTGGGGAATAAAGGTTCTCGAATGGCGACCACGAACAAGCAAGCGGAGTGTGGGGAGACCCCCCACAAGATGGACCGACGTCATTGTAGCCATCTATTGAAGTCGGTGGATGGAGGTGGCACAAGATCGCTCGTCATGGCGCTCTTTGGGGAAGGCCTATGTTCAGCAGTTGATTTCTAAAGGCTGACATGATGATGGTGATGAATAAGGGTAACAAAAAAGTTGTGTGGCATTTTTGAACATTTTACGAACCTAAAAATAAATTATTATTTATCATTTCATTTATATATCCGCGATTTTGAAAAATTTCGAAAAACTGAATCGACAAAAAACCCAACTAACTATCGAACCTGCTCACAAAATTTCACGAGATTCGGTTGAGAAATACGACCTTTAGAGGAGAACAGCCGGACATCAGCCGGCCGGACATTCGAAAGCATTTTTGCCCAAGCTAAAACGGAGACGCTTCGCGCTCGCTCGGTCAATTAGGGAATAATTAATCTTTACTTTACGGCATAGTTCCATAATAAATTGTTAGATTAAAATAAATTGATATTAAGGAACTGATTCGGTCCATTCCCAACCATTACAAGGGTGAATTGCAATGTTGGATTGATATTGGTGATTCATATTGGCACCCTAAGATAGAACTTTCTATCAAGAAGTTCGAAAAAGGAGAGGCTTTGTAGATATACCCAAACCCCGGCCGGAAGCCCTCTTTCGTATCGGCTTCTGGATCAGTGACCTTCGTACGAGGGCATCGCCTGAAATTTTAATTCCCTAAAGAGAGGCCTACATGTGTCACGGTATCCCACTGTACACAGGGCGCGAATACATTTTGTCTCGACGAAGTTTCGCAAATGCCCAGCCCAGCTGTATTCTTCTGCGGATCTCTCTCTCGAAGTTGTTTTTACCTAGTTGCAAAGTTTGCCCCAGATAAACATGCTCCTGAACAACCTCGAGAGCAGTTCCGTTAACAGCAATTGGTTCCAGAATAACATATTCGTTGAGCATAACTTTTATTTTGTGTAAGTTCATCCGGAGACCAATGCTTTGAGAAGAATCAGCTAGGCTGTCCAAATCTGTTGCAAGTCCTGCAACGTTTCTGCCACAATGACGATGTCATCTGCGAATATCAAGTGTGAGATGTACTCACCGTTAATGTTAATGCCACATCCTTTCCAGTCCACAGTCTTAAACATATCCTCCAATGTATTTGAGAACAATTTCGGAGAAATAACGTCCCCTTGTCTCACACCTCGATGCAGGGGGATATGTTGGTCTGCTGGTTCTGTACTTGGACGGTCACTGTTGCAGCGTCATACAGACATCTCAACACTTGGATATACAGCTAGTCGACTTGGCATCGTTGCAGGGACTCCAAAACAGACCAAGTCTCGATAGAGTCAAAGACTTTCTCATCCGCCAGGCACAGGGGCTGATTATACTCTTCTGTCTTCTGTATAATCTGCCGCACTGTATGGATGTGGTCTTTGGTGCCGTATCCTACCCGAAACCCGGCCTGCTCTGTTGGCTGGAATTCGTCGAATCTCCGCGCAAGACTGACTCTCGAAAACAGCTTGTAGACTTGGCTCAGGAGGGAAATGGGCCGATAGTTTTTCAAAAGGGTCTTGTTACCCTTTTCGAAAAATTAGACGACCACACTCTTGTTCCATGTCTTTGGAGTTCTCCCAGAGAAGAGAACAGAATTAAACATACGCTGAAGCTCTTTAAGCGTGGGAGTACCTCCTGCCTTTAGGAGCTCCGTAGTAATTCCGTCCTCACCCGGGGCTTTTCCATTTTTGAGCTGTTTCAGAGCCATCTTGATTTCGTCAAGGCTGACTTCTGGCAGCTCTTCGGTATAGTGGCGGGTCAGAGTGGCCCTGGAATTCTCGATATCGGGTTCGGGTTGCGACGCGTGTGACACGTACATTCAGCCATAGAAATCTTTAACTTCCGCGAGAATCTCCGGCTTAGAAACGACAACTTCCCGCTTGATGTGGTCAACTTCGTCAGATGGCTGCGACCAAGCTGTTGTACGAAGACTTTTGACCTCCAATTTCGCTCTATCGCTTCTTCTATAGCGCTTGTATTGGAGCGTCGGAGGTCAATGAGCTGCAGAGACTGTTGACTGACAGTCTCTGCAGCTCATTGACCTGACCTGACTGACCACCGAAAGTTTTGATTTCCTGCCTGCACGCCGCATCTCGCAGAACTTCGTTCCCTCTTCCTTCAGGATTCCCACCACTTGGTCAAGTTCCTTGTCAATGTCAACGTCAAGTGTCCTTTCCAAGGCGGCGAATCGGTTCTACAGTTTCAACTGGAATGTTTCAGATCCTGGATGATGATGATGGTTGGAGCAGGTTAGGTCAGAGCGTGGACTTCATCAAACGGAGACGTTCAAGCTTGCAATCAAAATCCAGAGTGCCTCGGACAAGTCGGTGATCATTCTCAGTTTTAAACCTAGTGATCACAGAGACATCTTTGAATATGTGCTTTTTGTCCGCTATGATGAAGTCGTTCTCATTTTTCGTCACACCATCGGGGCTTTGCCACGTCCACTTCCGTTGAGGCTGCTTTTTAATGAATGAGTTCATTAAAAACAGCCCTTTTTTCTGGAGGAAGTTGACTAGCATTTGCCCCCCCTATGATTTCTGCTGCCAAATCCATGTTGTCCTACTACTAACTCGCTGCATGTCTGTACTCCACTTTAGCGTTGAAGTCTCCCATGACAACATTGAAGTGAGCCTTAGAGGTGTTGTGCAAGGCTTTAGATATGTCTTCGTACATATCGTCTACTTCATCATCCGAGTGTTTCGAAGTTGGTGCGTATACCTGAATAACCTTGAGGCTATACCTCTCGGTTAATTTCATTACGAGGTACGCAACCCTATTTGAAACAATGGAGATTTCTACAATGTCGTCAGACACACCTTATTGACAAGGAACCCGACACCACCTTGGGATTGCTGGTCTCCTTCCCTGAAATACATAAGATGGCCCAACTCTAAGGTTACGGTATCCTCTCCCTCTCTTCGGACTTCAAATAACCCCAGAATGTGCTATCTAATGTTCCCCAGCTCCTCTTCTAATTGCGTCAGATGTTCGTCGAGCCGTAACGTGCGTCCGTTATACGTAGCCAGAGTCAGTCGGTTTAGGCCTTCCGTAGCACGGGGATTCTTAGCACCCCCCGCCCTGCCGTGACCATGACCGCCGCCGTGGCCAGGAATAGCGTGGCCAGGGGTGCCGGAACTGGGGACCGTATTTTATTTGTGCTTAACATGGGAGTTTATGCCCATAATCGCCACGCTGGGCAGGCGGGTTGGCGAACGCAGGGCACAGTTTCTTGCGCCGATGACGCTGCTGCCCGTCACCGGTCTGTAGAATTTAACTGCGCCAATTTTGAATGGTTATAACGCCATTTGTCGGTTGTCAGAGCCTCGTCCGTTGTTCAGCAGGATGTACCACGGGCAGGTGAGGTTGACTTGGAGTACTGAGGTGGTAGTTGTACTCCCTTACATCCCTAGTTATGCCTACAACTTAGTTATGCCTAATTTCGGACTTATATTTGGTCTGAAGACAATTTTCTATACTAATAACTTTGACGCATTGATGTCTATCCTTCTGGTAACTTTGGTTCTTTTTGTAGTGAACTAATTGAGTATTTTTTCTGTCTTCAACGGGGGTTTTTGATTAAACTGTATTCCCTCTTGGAATACCCACGAGTCGGATGTTTTTTTATAAACCGTCCCCTCCCACACGCCCCTTGACTGTCCCCTCACTTCCCCCAAACCTCCCCAATTTAACCCATCCTCCAGTTACACTATTACATTGTTACACTTTGTTACGCTTTTCATGAAATCAATCCCATATATTTTAGAAAAGCGAGAGGAAAGATGTTACACATTAAAAACTAAACGTCCTAGTCGCATGTTAGTAGTCAATGTAAACTTTAGCAAACTCATCAGGTGAGATTCAAAATTGGTTTTGATAACCTTTGTGGCGCAGGCCTTCTGTACAACCAACCTTAAAATCAATTTAAGATAAATTAAAGCGCCCATCATATTTCACTTTTTACGTTATGTTCTGTTGGAAGGCTGATGTGATCGAGATGGTTCTTAGGTATAATGTTGACCATTGCAATCTTTTTATTTTTCTTTATTTAGTATAATGCTCCAGTGTCTGAGGAGTTATACAAACTGAACGGATGTGTCGATAGAAAACGTTAACGTTAGAAACTTTACATAATGTACGGCAAGAAATCAAGCTGGTTTCAAAATGTAGAAAGTTTAGGTACGCCACTAAGGTTACATGCCTTTTAGTAAGATTCATATTTTAACGATCGTATTTAATCTACTATTTTTTTATTTCACTCCTTTTTTACTCAGCTGCAAGTACTACAACAATAACGCCAGCAACTCTGTCGAAACTTCAAATAGAGATGCTACCACAGTGGCAGAGAGCAAAAAGTTATTTGGATATGATAGTTATGCATGCCATATTTTTGTATCGATAACTGCAGTGCGAGCATGGATCTTATCGATCGATAAATTTACCTATTTTTTTAAATCAAGTTTGACGTTAATATTCGATAATACGAGTTCGGTAGCACGGAACGTACTTTATCGACAACGATATAAATTCGATAAATCATATTTAATATAAAGATTTATATCGACAAACAGTTGCACCAACGATGCATCGGCCAGGAATATAATATAGCACTAAGACAGCGAACTGTCAGACTTGTCAGGGAAGTGTCTCAAGCAATTGTGCAACGAGTTATGGCTAGTTATACTTTAGGTTAGGTTCAATGAATATACTACTTTTTGGTAGTTAAGTGGAATTCCAAATGACAGAAGTTTCTCCGTAACAACTCAAAATAATAAAAATCTGCCAAATGGTGTCAAAAAAGAATTTTTAGACTATTAGTCGTCTATCTGATATATGGTATAGTCCACGAGTTGCTATTTTTTAAATCGATAAACTCACGACGTGTTATAGAATCAATAAAATGTACCGAGAGGCTAAATCCATGCTACCGCATTTTGATAAAATTGATAATAAGGAACTGTTTACCGACCGATAAATTTATCAAATTTTATCGATCGATAAGATCCATGCTCGCACTGCTGGTGTCTGTCAAGCGTAGTTACAAATATTCGATAGAATTTCAATTTCTTTGTACATTTCTTGACGCTGGCTGAATGCATAAACCGTGAGAAGCAGAACAAATAATAGAGTGGACTGGAACATAGTTAACGCACCCGGAGTGCCGAGAGCGGCCGCATTACTGCGAGCGTGTTCTATGTACATCTAAACTACGATAGTTCACTCGCTGCCGCTCGGGCCATTAATATTTAGAGCGAGCAACTTATATATCGATATAGCGTGCTCACTCGCACTTGTACATCTTACGGCCAATGAAAGTGTCGTTCCGTGTATGTGCACATTATTAATTATAGCCCGAACTAGGGTTTGTGTATTCGTACTGAGTATCGCCATGTTATTTTTCAATAATAACACCATGTTGTTAAGATTAACAAGTCTGTCAACTAGCTTAAAATCTTTAAAAACACGCCTGCCCCACCAAAAAAGAACTTAGATCAATAAATTGTATACTGTTGGAATGTGCTTATCAAGGCCTTCAATTCGATACCCACATTGTAAAATTCAAAGAAAAAAAAAACGCCGTTGGAAATGAAACCATACAGCATCCATATTGTTTTTTTTTTTAAATCCCTATATTACTTGGGGGGGGATGTAAGAGATCTAACGATACCATATGGTACGTCTAAATCTGTTCAGGTATATAAAAATAATGGTAGAATAAATAAACTCACATACATACAAACATACATGAATTCTAAAAACATAACACTCCTTTCTTGGGCAGTCGTGTAAAAATTACGAATTATTCATCTTGTCATCATCGCGTGTTAGAAAACAAGCTGGTATTAAAAACTGGGTGTTCGCATTCCAGGTAAACATTTACATGAACACCTGAGTTGACAGCCCGCTGTCTTATCAGAATTATTCATTCACAAGAATGTAGTAAAAAAGATAGCAATAATTATAAAAAATGAACATTACTTCCTACCATGAACCTAATTTTATCGATAGAGTTCGTCGCGTGCACGCCCATCTCTAGCATTGCGATGAGTGATGTCACGAGCGGCGGCGAATAACAAACAAACGAGTACACAACAGTAAGAGAGTAGCGGAAGCGGATACAGACCACGGTCTTTACCTCCTTGGTGGCAACGTTGTACATGAGCGCCGTGCCCGTATCGCGCAGCGCGCCGTCCTCGCTCAGCAGCGCGTGCACGCACACCTGCAACACGTACACAACATATATTGCGAGCCGCACGCACGCTATATTTTATGTGAGCGCGCATATGCGTCTAGCTTTGCAAACAAATTCCGCATTACAATGCCCATCCGCATGCGACTGCGCATCCGTTTTATACTTTTCCGGCATGGCAAGTGATATAATAAGGACCTAACTACTAATGCCTCTATCGACTGAATTAAAAGCGTTTTTAACATCCACCTTCAACAGCACATCACCTCCATTGTGGCACAAAAAAGCTTACTAAATTTAGAGTTATACCGAATTAAAAATCACAAAACCATCAATTTCGCATATTTTGCTCTGTGCGTCCTGCCTCCCCCTGTATGTTTAATTTTTGTCTTATGACAATAATTAACATTACAACATCGAGCTGACTAATAGAGGGCAAAAATAGTTTTTTTGTCATTATTTTTTGTGACGAGACGGTCAAGTCGCTCGCCTGATGGTAAGCGTCACGCTAGCTCTTATGTCAATTGTATCTAATGACGATGAAACCACGAATTTTTACGCTACGGTATCCGAACCGTTCGTTCAGAACAGAAGTAAACGACTTTTGAATAAGATTTTATAAATACCGCTAGTTTTTTTTATAAGTACATAGGTACGATTGAAATATGCTCTTAATACGGTATGGGCGTATTTAACTGGCCACATTATTTTTGCGTCTGTGTGCGTGACTAGGCAAGTAAATACAGCAAACATAGCGAATTTGCCGAGCAATTAATAAAATATATTTGACGGATGAGTGAAATTTGTTATTTTATACCTTATAGGTACTTTTGGTCCTAAAATACCGCATAGGTTACTTCTAACCCAGAGAAATGACTACGCGGGCAAAGCCGCGGGTGTCCCGCTCATAATCAGCAAAATTTACGTTATTTTGATCTTCATATCGGTATAACTCGCGATTTGTACGTGGAGTAAACGTTTCACGACAAACAAGCGGCCGTGCGCCCTGACTCAGACCACGCTTTTTGTCTATGGTTTTCATTTCATGCTGAGAGTTTTCGGCACGAGGGTTGTGTGGAGGCACCTTTATACGTAAACTGACGTACAACAGAATAGAAAAATACCACTAAACTAAACTGACAAATTAAAGTCAATTTAGGTGTCAAACTAAAATTTAGTTTAGTGCATTGTTGTCGGCTTGGAACAGGACTAAACTTAATTTTAGTGTAGTTTAGTGTAGTTCGTGCCAACCGAATCGGTATCAATAACGGCTTCCGTTAAGACCAGGCTCTATTAATAATTTTCCCACGCTAGCTCCGCCTCTGCCACCCGCTACCCGCAACAAGCACTGTCTCTGTCGCGCGCGCGATCGAGAACGCGCGCGCGACTCAAGTACAGAGCGAACAGAGAAAGTACGGAGTCGTCCTAAGATCTTTATATTATTTGAAGACCAATATTATTTTATGTATCTATTGCAAAAATAATATATTATAATAATATAATATATTGTTTTATTTATATAATGTTATTTAATTGTTTTATACCTACTGGAATATTTTTTACATGTCTGCATCTTTTACTTTAGTAAAACTGAAACCGAATATGTACTTCATTGTGATTCTAATTATAAATAATACATTTACTATTTAAAGTTAAATAAAACTGCATTCAAAAATTTTACAAGTTTATTTAAAACAAATAAATAGGAATATTTTTATTTATTTTATAATTATTCTTTTGTTTTAACTAATTAATAATGTGGTTTAGCCTTTTCGATATACATGCCTAGACCCCGTATTGCCCGCACGGAATCGACGAAATTATTATGTACTACACATGGTAGATACGCTTCTCACCTACCTACATCAGTCAATACAATAAATCACTATCATTGTTGCGCTTGGAAAAGAAAAATAAATTATGCCACTTTGTGCTATGAATTGTCAGTCATCTTATACTATTTTTACGTAGTTGAGCACGTTGCGCAAGACGCACACAATAAGCCATTATCTTTGATAGACATATGATTGATTTTTTAAAACTGAGTAAAGTCCAACTTTCGTTTGAGAACTGGTGAAACTGATGAACTTGCAACTTCCGAGCAGTCTGACTGCAATTTACGTTTTTTGGCAGTTGTCAGATCTTTGGCAGTAGACACTGCTTGATTTGTGACATATACTGGATCCCGTATTATTTTTTTCCGTGTATGGCGTGGGTCTACTAACTCGGGCAGTAAACAGTCCATATAAAAACTTAATAATTTTGGCTCCATTTCTTTTCTCCAAAACTCGTCGTCTTTTTCTATGCATTCAACTTTTAATTTATCGTCTCCATACCATACCGCAAAAATGCATTTTGATTTCTTTGCAATATGCATCTGACCTTGGGCTTGGTAGTACCAGTCAGATTTTTTATTAAGGTATACCTGCAAAAAATTCATAATATTAGGTATGTAAGAAATTCTATAGTGTACAAAGTTTACATATTCATAAAATCAAATGCCATGACATGTGTGACTACGAGACGTTTCAAGTGCATGTCACCCTTTAAAAATAGCTTATACCCACTTGTCCTTTTTTGTTCTTTTTCCAAAAATTAACTTTGTTTTCATCAATTGCTGCATCAATACTTCCCATTTTGAAAGGAGCAATAGGGCATTTCACTTCTACTACCAAATCTTCAGTAATACCGTCAGGGGTGGCCCCTAAAAAATTATGTGTTTCGTCTATGAACAGACCACATTTAGTTATATTAATGTTATGTAATTTAGATAATTGATCCAGAGCTACTGCTTCATATTGTCTACCGTGCTGTATGGAGTTGACGTGGTCTATCGGAGTGGCGTAAAGCATGCTCTTTACCATGTTTCTACAGCTATGAGTCTTTCTTCGTTTTATGACTTTTCCAAAATTAGAAGCTGTCAAAAGATTGCGTCTAAGCTCAAGCCATTCAGCACATTCACTTTGTAAAACTGTTTATTTATACGGTGACGTTCTTCTTCTGTCTTATGCAAATTATGCAGAAACGTTTTTTTGGCCATTTCAAAACTTTCCGGATCTAGGTCTGGTTGCTCCGCATTTTCTCCATAGTTCGTATCGTTTTTGTTAATATTCCTTTTTAAATAGCGCTTTCTTTTTGAATGTGTCACTAGTCGGTTTCTTTCTCTTTTTCGGCATATTCTATCTTCGTACTTTTTCAAGCTTTTCCTGGGTGTATTTTTGCTAACATTTCTGTAGACTGATGATAGAAGTTTTCCTGTGTTAAAAGATACGACAGCACCTGCGCATCTAGTTTGATAGCCACGTCGTTGTGAGTAATTGATACGTTTACCACCTACTAATTTTGCAATAACTCCGTTAAATTGTTCAACAACGTTGCTGTCAACATCCTCAATGAGACTTCTGGAATGTGAAGCAACATTGGCTGCAAGTATTTTTATTCTCTGCCAAAGGCTAGAAGTATTGAACTCCGTAAAAGTTTCATGTGTGCGAACATATCTGGTTATTACATTTTGCGTGATTTCCAAAGGCATGATAAACTGAATTATTAATGTCACTGTGCAAGTTTTCGTAGTTTTTGTCGGCTTTGTTTTGATGTTTAATGGCGTCACATATGTATTTGCGAGCGGATAAGATTTTCCCTTTTGTGATGAGCTTTCTATCTTTTACAGGGTATCGTGTGTCAGTTGTAAGTTTTTGCATGTTATTGCAGAATCGACGCATGATGTGGTTTCTGCAGTTAAGTTTCTCTACTGTTATGTTAGGGTATGGGCGTGATTCAATAATTTTGGCATAGGTGCTACTATCACCGTCTGCTATAAATCTTGCATATATAAGATTGTGCATTTGGATAGATCTTTTAAAACCTTCTGCTATTATCATTGCTTCCATTCCCGTAGATGGCCCCTCATAGTTTTTGTAGCACAGATGTTTCTTATAAATTTCTCCATTTTGTTGGCAGATGCAACAATATTTATTTTTCACTGCCATATACACAACCTTACCAGTGCGTCTGCCTATTATCGCTGCACATCCAGAATACGCAGCGTAGTTGGTTTGATACGACCTTTTGGACCAACAACCATCTACAATTACGTCGATCAGCGCTATGCCATCTTTGTTGACACGGCATTCCTTCAACGCAATTTCCCTTTCTATAGCACCAGCTTTGACCATTTCCTCCCACGCTGTACTCTCCCATTCATCGGCTACTTGATCTAGTAAGATAAGTATATATTTATTTGCTAAAACACGAGTAGGTAGTATAAACACATAAATAAGCATGCATTGATGAAGAAAGTTTTCAAAGATTAAAATTGTTTACTCATACCTTGTACTTTTAGATATTTTGTTTGTTTAATTTCGGGCAAGTCAATAGCGGCTGTGAGTTGCTGTAACTGAGCATATCCACTACCACTTGCCATAACTCCAGCTACAGCATCTTTATTTATATTTCGATTAGTAGTCTCAATCTGAAATTTTTTCTTGCACATCAAGCATTGCATGTTTAATCGAGAATAAAATCCAATTTGGTGTTCAGAAACAAGATCTATTGAGGTAAATCCACAATCAAAGAGAGACTTATGATTGGCGATGCTTTTCAATTTGTCAAAAAAGCTTTGTAAATCTATTATACGTCTGCCACTAAGTTTAGCGCATTCCTGAAATTATAATAAAAAATATAAATATATATATATTTTACTAGGTACAAGTCATCTGACTTAAATATCGAGCACAATCAAAAACGTTAAACTTACAATTTGACCATAATCTTGCACTTCATAAGGACATTCCTCATCTGCATTTAGAGCATCTATTTCCTGAACTTCTAACTGAAACACAATATGGATATGGTCAATTAAATATTTGCGAAGTTAAAATAAATAAACTAATTATATAATTATTGTAAAAGTAGACGCACTAGTTCAGGTACGTTTGTGGACAACGGTGGCGAATTTGTACGACGCAAATTTATATTGTTCTCATGATTACCACAAGGAGACAAAAGTGCCGGGTCAATAGGACTTAAACTGAAAAAGTAAATAAATTATGTGGAGCCGTCTATTAGTACAAGACATTTAAAATAAATATTTTTTTTATTAATTTATGTTTTATGCATCAAATTTGACCAAACATCCTTATTGAAGCATTTGAAGCTATTGAAGCTGTTGAATCAAATTCGACCAAAAATCCTTAGAATTTTAAGCTTTTGAATCAATTTCGACCAAAAATAATTTTTGTCCAACCTGAAACGGAGACGCTCCGCTCGCACTTCGTGCTTGCTCGGTCAAAAATAAAGTATTAAAGTGGGAAAATTTGTATGGAGAAATCTAAATTATACACATAGACATACTTTTCATTAGCATCATTCCACGCGGGTGAACCCACAGGGCGCAGCTGGTATAATTATCTTACCCTTTAGTCTATTGCAAAAGTGATGAAAGGTATAGAATATTTTGTCATGCCAGATAGGTACGTGCAAAAAGAAAACCCGACCCCCATTATTATCTAAGAAGCATCTCGATCGAAGAACCATCTTGATCACATCAGCTTACAAACACAAAACAAAATCGGTCCATTCGTTTGGACTACGATTCTCACCCCCCCTCGCCTTTTCCTCCTTCCCCCATTATAGTTAAGACACATCTCGTTTACCCCAGCTTTCAAACATAAAAACCGCAGCTAAATCGGACCATTCATTTGGAAGCTACGATTCTCAACCCCCTTTCCCCCCACCCCTCTCCCCTTCCCCTACCCATATATCTAAGAACCATCTCGATCACATCAGCTTTCAAACAGAAAAAACAGCATCAAAATCGGTCCATTCGCTTCGGAGCTACGTTGCCACAGACAAACACACACACTCACACACATACACTAAACTTATAAACCCGTCTCTTTGTTCGGGGGTCAAAAACACCGACAAAGTGTGAGTAGCATGAGTGGTTGCTGAGTACAACAACATACATACATACGGACGGACGGATATACATATAGACAGACACTGAAGTCTCACCATAAGTTTACCAAGCATAGTATCCCAGTACGCGCTAGTGCAGCGAAGGGCCACCCGCCGCGCCTGCGCCGCGCCGTCCCACCTCGGCTAGATATGTATACCGCTTATATGTCTACATAATTATGTAGTTATTGTGTGCAGTTACAATAGAAATATGATGTAAGAGTAACTTACTTTTTTTCATAGATCTCGGGAAGCGAAACTATATTTAACTGTTCAAGTGGCGACTCCACTGGTTTTTCATGTTCCCGATACTCTAGCGAAGAATTTTTGTTCCTATGAAAGTAGGCAGGTAAAAATAATTATCAATGAATTCATTTTTAACAATCTAAATCTAAGTATAATTTTAGCTTATTTTACTCGGAAAATACTTACATCTTTGCTTCTCTCATTTTTCTTGCAAAATCTTTAAAACGATTTGCTTTCTTTCTTTTGCAAACATATTTGTAAATAGTTTTGTTTCCCATTGCGTAAATACGTCCGCTTGTCGTTGTGGCACAATCAATCACAGGTCCGTCTACTTCGGCGCACAGCGCTGCACTGGCAAGCCGCTCGTTTGAATAACTATTATAACGCGAGGTGCCTGCGTAATAAGGTTGAATATCGCGGGCGCTGTTTGTATACACTTTAGCTCGGAACTAAATGACGTATGTCTAAAAATTTATTTATTTTATTGGCAGGCTAATAATTTAGTTAGGTAATTTTTTTCTTAGTCTTAGATAATAAACTATATTTTCTTCCTGTGAGATTTATTTTAGAGATAAAACTTAAGCCGTTGAGTAGAAAAATGTAAACATTACCGAAAATAACGTAATTTTTGATAAGAAAATGTATCGAATGAAATTTTGTTAATCGTGTTTTTGACTTAGTCTTAGAGAGATAAAGATCTCAAAATCATATATGTTAAGTTTCACATTTATTAGGTTTGTGGTTCACCCAGCATATTTATGCAAAAAACCCTTAAAAAGCAGAGCCTGGTCTTAACTTCCTTGTCTCCTTTTCTTTTTAATTCTTGAGGACACGTTTTATCCCGAAAAATTAAAGGGTTTCTACGGGATCCATCCAAAGTTATGTTAATATTTAAGTAATAAATAATATTATTTGGATGGTTCTCTATATTCTATACTGAAGCCAAAACTGTTATACTTTTTATTTTTGTCTGTCTGTCTGTGTCACACCACCTACTAGCCAGCTTACTTGACCCAACTTGCGTCCTAGGCAGGCGCACGTGTGTTTGACTAGTAGATGGCTTGCGGAATTACCTACCCAGACACCTACTGCTGACTGCTTGACCCGACGTGTGTCAGTGTGAACATACGGGTGAACAAATGAGCAGAAGATGTCCCCTTACTTTTACCCTACTGTGACGCCTACCTCCCTACCTGGTAACCCTAACGTGTGTGTCCTAACCTACCATATGAACATATAATGTATATATAAATAAGTACGGGATGTCTGTTACCATGAGACCTAAGGTAACAGACGGAAGGGGGTTAGGAAATAAGGTAGTGTACTGTCTGTCTGTTTGTCCGTATCTTGACCGCGCATCGCACAGAAACTACTAAATGAATTCAAATGAAACTTTGTATGATTTGAGATCATACTTCGAGGTAGGACATTGGATACTTTTCATCCCGAAAAATTAAAGGGTTTCCGCAATGTAGGGGTTGAAAGTTATTAAAAAGGACACGTATCACGCTGAAACTTCTAGACGGATTTTTTGATGCAAATTGACACAGCCATATATATATATATATATATATATATATACTTATAATAAAGCAATAGGTACGAAAAAGGCTGTAAAAAGAGAAACATAAAAAAATGCTCTTGGGTGCTTAAAAAGGGTGTTGAACACTTTTTTTTATTAATCTTGTCGCTCTGTCTGTTTGTCTGTATGTTTGTTTGTTCACGCATCACGTAAAAACTATTGGACTGATTGCAATGCGGTTTTCATTGTAAGATAGCTTAGGGTTTGAATTAAAAACTGGTGTAATTGGTATCTCAATCTGGTGAGTTAGAAGCCGAGCAATTGATAAAAGTATTTTTGACGGCTGAAGAAATTTTGATCAAATGTTGGTATATTGGTCCTGGAATAGCACATTGTGGTACTTTGAACCTGAAGAAAAAACCACGCGTGCGAAGCCGCGGGTACAGCTAGTATTATATAAAACTGAAACGTTGTCTGTTCGTTTGTTACGGGAATTTTAACGCGATAACAGCTGGACGGATTTTGATGAAAATTAGAATGGAGATAGCTTATACTCTGGAATAACACATGGGATACTCTTCATCATCACCATCATCCGTCACGCGGGTGTAACCGTACGGACCAGGTTTATTAGACTTGTGTATTCCGATCCGTGAGTCGCGGCGGCGTACCTTGGTGGTGGCGCGGATGTTGGACAGCGGCTGCCCGAGCAGCTCCCACTCGCTGATGTACAGCAGCCACTCCGACGAGGACAGGTTCTCGAACAGGTTGCACATCTGCAACGAAGACCACACGCGGCTCACACGAGCTCTACTGTACGTACATGTTCATATTGGATTCGATCACCAAGTAAAAAATTAGGACCGGGTCCATTTTAAATGGACCCGGTCCTAATTTTTTACTTGGTGTATATGTTCAAATTATCTAATTCAGGGTATGTTTAATGCGGACCGCAAACAGCCATGCGGTTCTTTGTGTTGTTAAACTAAGTTACAAGCATTATACAATAGAAAATTAGAAACGGGATATTTATCATGTATTTCTTTTATTATTGTACTAAATTAATGCCGAAATATCTGTCGTCATCACCAGCCTACCTGTCCACTGCTGGACGTAGGCCTCTCCTAATGCACGCTACTGAGCTCGGTCTTCAGCTCTCCTTATCCATTTTCTTTCAACCGCTTTTCACAGATCTTCACTCCACATAGCCACAGGACGTCCTACACTACGTTTGCCTAAACGTGGTCTTCACTCGAGAACTCGTCTACCCCAAAGGTTATCGGTTCGTCAGGAAATGTGAACAGCCCACTGCCACTTTTCCTTTGAGCTATGTTGGTTACCTTGGTTCTCTTCATTATGAATCTTGTTGTTTAGAGAAACTCCCAAGCATAGCTCTCTCCATATCTCGCTGAGCGACCTTAAATTTGTGGACTAGTCTGACCATGAGTGTCCACGTTTCGGCACCGTAGGTCATGACTGGTATGGGACGCACTGATTGAAGACTTTTGACTTCAGGCACTGTGGTATTGACGACGAGAAGACCTGACGAAGCTTGCCAAATGCTGCCCACATGCCGCAAAATGCTGCAAATGTTTAGACTGCTGGTTTTGTACTTGGACACTCATAGTCGCGGCGTCATACAGAAATCTAAGCACTTCGATTTATCGCCAGTCCACTTGACAACGCTGCAAAGACTCCAGAACCGCCCAGGTTTCAACGGAGTCAAAGGCCTTCTCATAGTCCACAAAAGCAAGCCACAGGGGCTGGTTATATTCTTCAGACTTCTGTATAACCTGCCTCACTATGTGTATGTTGTCTATGGTAATCCGCGAAACCAGCCTGTTCAGGAGACTGTTTTTTTTTTATGTCCTGCTAACTGGACGATGCACTTGAGTTTCACAATATAAACTAAGATTATACATACCATACCAGGCCGTGGATGTCCCAATCCTCCCGTGGATGTCGTAAGAGGCGACTAAGGGAATACACACCAGAAGGCGTGGTGACAAGAGATCTATCTATTAGGCAAAGCCTGTTGACGAAGCTGAAAACCGACAGCGGCTGCATCGTTTCGTCGAAGCCAGAGATATTGAGTGATCTCGAGAAGTTCTATGGACAATTATACACCTCATCGCGTAGTCTTCCTAGCACGACCAGCGATGCAAGAGCCCGTTTGACCCGACATTATACCGAAGATATCCCGGACGTCAGCCTATACGAGATCAGAATGGCTCTCAAACAGCTTAAGAGCAATAAGGCACCAGGGGAGAACGGAATAACGACAGAGCTACTGAAAGCGGGTGGAACACCGTTACTTAAAGTCCTTCAGAAGCTGTTTAACTCCGTCATCCTCGAAGGTACTACGCCAGAGGCGTGGCACAGGAACGTAGTGGTTTGTTCTATAAGAAAGGTGATAAAACCCTCTTGAAGAATTATAGGCCCATTTCGTTGCTGAGCCACGTCTATAAGCTGTTTTCGAGAGTAGTTACAAACCGTCTCGCTCGTAGGTCTGACGACTTCCAGCCTCCCGAACAAGCTGGATTCCGGAAAGGCTTTAGCACCGTAGACCACATCCATACGCTCCGGCAGATTATACAGAAGACCGAAGAGTATAATCGGGCACTATGTCTAGCGTTTGTGGATTACGAGAAAGCCTTTGATTCAGTCGAGACCATGGCAGTGCTACAGTCATTACAAGAATAAGAATAAGAATAATTTATTTGCATAAAATGGAGTACATATCAGATGTTAGGTAATTATTAAATTCAATCTTACACATTTTGCCAATAAAATAGCATGCAAAAACTTATATTAGGTAATAACAATTTGACATTTATTTAAATTTAACTATTTAATTTTCCATGCATCATGCAACAAATAATAGGAACCAATAAATTAATTCCAAAAAATTAAGTTATTTGTATGTAAAATAATCATTAATAGAATAAAAACAGTGATCCAGCAACCAGACCTTTAGCTCTTTTTTTAATTTAGATAATGTCATTGTTTTAAAATGTTGTGGTAATTTGTTGAATATTTGTATTGACATTGCATAACTAGATTTTGCGTAAAGTGCAGTTTTGTGAGCATAACTATTCACTAATCTCTCTCTATTCCTTGTATTTCGAGGATACAGCTCGTGTGCTTTGGTGTACATATCACTATACTGTTTAACAAAACAAGAAATGTCATAAATATACTGACTCGGCAGCGGCAATACATTTAATTGCTTGAAAAGCGGCCTGCACGAGTCTACAGGAGCTTAATAAAGAGCTTAATACATAGACATAACAATTTTTTTTTTACAAAATTTATCTATTTCCTGCTTCCAGTTTAATTTGTTGTCTAATACTAATCCTAAAAACGACACCTTACTTGCCCCTTCAATAACTTGACCGTTATGGTTTACGTTAATATTAAGTTTATTGAAATTCACATAATGAGTTTTAGATAAGTTGATTTTTAAATTATTTATGTCCAGCCAATTTACTACAGAATTAATTGTATTATGAATGTCAAGAACGTGATTATTAATATAACTGTCTTTCCATGATGTTTTTTTTGAAGTCACTATTATCGAAATGTCATCAGCGAATAATACAGATTTATACACAGATATGCTTATAATAAAAATAATAGCGGACCCAAGACACTACCTTGGGGTACGCCATATCCATTTACTTTGAAACTTGATCTTGAATTATTAACCATTTTTGTACTGTTTATCGACATAACTTCAACACATTGCTGTCTGTTGTGAAGATAAGATTTAATCCATTCATATGAATACCCTATATATTCATATACTTACCCTCTGATACCATAATGATGAAGTTTATGTAAAAGTAGTCTATGTGACACACAGTCAAAAGCCTTTGTCATATCAAAGAATAATGCTGTTGTCAAATATTTGCTATCTAAATTTTTTACTATGTCATTTACTAGATTAAAAGCTGCTAATGTCGTAGATTTATTTTTTTGAAAGCCATTTTGTTCTTGGGTTATTATTCTGTGTTTAAGAAAGGAATCGTACAATATTTATGTATTGCCTTTTCATAGATCTTAGAGAAAACGGGTATCAAAGCAATGGGTCGGTAACTACCGTGTTACCCAAGTTGTCTTTTTCACCTTTTTTGTAAAGAGGCTTTATTATAGTTTTCTGGAAATAAGCCATGCTCAAATGAGAGATTTATTAGGAATGCTAGAATTTTACTTAGTTCTTTTTTACAATATTTGAGTACTTTAGTAGCAATGCCATCTTCTCCTTCTGCATTTGTATTTCTGAGACACACTATGATACTTTTTATTTCCGTTGCAGACACAGGACTTACGAAAATTGAATTCGAAACACTATTTGTGTTCATTTTATAAGCTATGGTCCCATCATTACTTTCATTAGTTTCATCTATAAAAAAATATTAAATAAGTTAGTTATTTGTGCCGGGTGTGATTCAGTTTTCTTATCTAGTTTTATTTTTTCAATAAACTGAGGGGGGTGAAGTGATTTATCTTTAATTAAATTCCATGATGTTTTGCACACATTTTTACTTTTATTAATTAATTCACTATTCTTTGCTTTTTGTGCTCTTACTATACATTTTTTTTTAAATCTTCGAGTAATTCGTATAACAAATTTTGGATTGTTTGGTTTTATATTTGTAATATTTTAAGCGCAGGAATCTCTTTTTTCTACAGCTTATTTTTAGCTCTTTCGTAAGCCATTTATTTTTTCTTGCTGATTGCATTTTTATTCTTCGTTTGGGAAAGCATATAGAAAATAACATTTTAATGGAATCTTGGAAAATATTCAAAGCTAAATCAGGATTTTCACTTTCATATATATCCATAAAAGATAGACCACTAACAGTTTTCCTAAACTTTTCTAGGTTTTCATTTGAATAATCTTTCTTAAGTACATACCATGTTCTCATGGGTTCTGTTTTTTTTACCTTTCAAAATTTGTCCTGTCTCATGATCAGAAAGTGCCAAAGGTAGATCTATCCCTACGGCATCATCTACGTTACTGATGATATGATCTAAACATGCTTGTCGTCTGGTTGGTGTAGTAATGTTGTGACGAGGTCCAAACCTCTTTCATAATAATACTCATTTGATCTCTTAATTCTTTCATAATCCATTTTTCTTTTCATTTTTTGATAGTTGGTCATCATTGATTCATTCTAAATACAAATAACCTGTCATTCGAATATTGATTTTTGGAAAAACCGAAATAATATTATAAAAATTCATAAATAAGTTTATAACAACTTGAACTACTCTTTTAAATATATATATATATATATGATAATACCTACATAAGAGATTATTTTCATCCGTATTGTATCACCACGAAATTCTCAAAGTGCTCCCTATTGTTCCTGTTCCTGTAATTCTGTGTCACTGAGGTTTGGGTCGTGACACTGGCGCCCTCTACGTGTCCGTACCCAGCCCAGCTCTACCTACCTTCCAGTTGCAGTTTTTTTTTTTAAAGTATTAAATTAATTTGTTAATCCGTGTGCTATTTTTTCTAAGCAGTGATTCCCACAAAATTCTAAAAGGCACTAGGCCATCTTGATTCATTTTGTAAATATTTGGCAAACCCAGAACAGTTTTTTTATACTCAAGTGTATTTTATATTTGCATTCCAGTCATTCATGTAAGTAAGACATTTTCATTAATACGTACTTTGTTCCGAATTTCACTATCGGCCTACCTAGTTCCGAATTACTCTAAACTTTGACGCGTGATTATGCGTGACGCGTTAACGCGTAGTTACATTAACGCTATTTTATTTTATTTTTATAAAGCGTTACTATCGCACTTAACGTAACGTTACCTACAAAGTAAACACTTAATTTTATTTGCTGGTCTCATATTAATAAAAATGGACCCTGCGCATCTAAATAAATCAGAATTGATCTATGAATTAAAATGTCGAAATGCTGAGGTCCATACAACAGAAACTGTGTGGGCTACTCACATACTTATACTTACATACACATTAAATAATAATAACTATTATTATTATCTATTGCACACTTATATAAACAAGTTAATATAATATAATATAATTAATATAATACATAAACTAAATAAACCTATTTATTACGGGTTACAAAATACTCATTTATATTTCATAAACATAATTACATAATATGTAGGTACTTAATATATTTATCATAATATATACATATTCCATTATAGTGGTTACTTATTACATTTAAATAAATCAAATGTAATATTAGTGCAAAATCACATATGTTGGTGCTTGGAATCAGTGCCGACTCCTCCGCCAGCCTTATCTCGGCCGCGGTCCGGCGCGATGCGCGAGCGCCTTGTAAACAATAGGCGGCGCTCGACATCTCGCCCGGCCGGTTACCGCGCGGGCCGGCTCAGTCAGCTACAGACGATACCACGCGAAGCCCGCGCCGCTCGCATGCCATATATTATATAAAAACACGTGAATAGTTATCAATTTGGATATTGTGATTGTGCTAGTTAATATCTCTTGCAACCTAACTCATTGTAGTAAACAAATAGACCACATCTACAAGAACTTGTGTTGTTTACTATCACTCCTTCCACAACAAAACATGGCCGACACCCAGCCGGCCATAACTGTACAAAATTTACAATCAAGGTTATCGACCTTACTTGATAGCTCGAATACTCAAGATTTTCAAAGCCCGTATACATTTGTACAGGATAGATACATACATACATTATGTACTATGAAAGTTACATTGCTTTTATATTCCCGTACCTTACCATACATTTAAATGCCTACTTATGACAATTATAGGTTCCCTACTTACAAAGAACCTTGTATTTAAGTTGTAAATAATGTAATTTTAATATAATTTCCTTTTTTCGGAGTAATGTCCACATTTTTATATTTTCTTTTATTCACTTCATTGTCTTTTCGGATTCATTATGAATATTGACTTCAAGTCCCTACGTATTGCTACGAGTATTCAGTGCTATTGTACTTCTACATACTTTAATTCTTTGGTACTAACAGTATTTAATACCCTACTTGTTAGCTATGTACTTTTTATTTATTTTATTTACAAACATAATATTCAGCCTAAAGCGAAGCCAGTTCCATATATTATTATTTACTACACCTACTCACAAAACTTCCAATACTGAAAAGAGCGGCAAATGTGATTACTCTATAAACCAAGCCTAGGTCACAAAACCAGTATTATTTTATAGTTAATATGCTATTACCTACCTACCTTACTCATATTATTTTAACGTTCTAACACAATGTTTATTATGTACATACACGTGCTACAGGCACGTCGTACCCTACGGTACGTTTAACCATTTTGGCAAACTAATTGTATATAAATATACACATACATACATTTACACATCACACACCACACATTCACCACACATACACATACACACATACACTCACATAATCACCCTGATCAGCGGATAGTGACTGTATAAATAGGCCTACACTACACTGAATTGGTTCCACGAGTGACCTTATTGATATTTAAGGTTCCTCTTTCTTATGAGTTTTATTTCCAAGGAATGGGAATAAGACTATGAATGATGATGAATGAATGTGTGATTTATGAATTTGAATGCAACTAGGAATCCAATCAATTGTATATTGATATTGTAAATAAACATGTTCACCAAAAAATTAAAGGCGATAGCCCAAATTGGTCAACAACAAAAATTCAAAGGAGCTTGTGCAAGTTTCTTTGAAAATTGGCCAGAGTTTAAAAAATCCTTTTCAGCTCAGCATTTCCATTATTTTAATTAATTATTTTACTATTTGAACTTTATTACCCTTATTATATATATTTTTATTATTAACTTCTACTAATTTTTTTATTTTTTTTTAATTTTTTTTTTCTCTTTTTTTTTTTAAATAAACCTGTGTGTGTTTGGGATACCAATAACAACAAAAATTTTAAATGTTTTGGGATACCAATAACAACAAAAATTTTACATACCATATTACAAAAAATTTTTTTTTGATTACTAAATTTAAAAAAAAAACTCCGGGGAGGTGGGGTATTGTGATGAGGTCCAAACCTCTTTCATAATAATACTCATTTGATCTCTTAATTCCTTCATAATCCATTTTTCTTTTCATTTTTTGATAGTTGGTCATCATTGATTCATTCTAAATACAAATAACCTGTCATTCGAATATTGATTTTTGGAAAAACCGAAATAATATTATAAAAATTCATAAATAAATTACAATACGGATGAAAATAATCTCTTATGTATTCCTGTAATTCTGTGTCACTGAGGTTTGGGTCCTGGGCTAGTGGAACAAACCCAAACCCTGGGACCGCCTCGTGACAATGTGCATTTTTAATTGATAGTTGCTTAGGATTTCTAATAGATTTTGTGTATATTTGTTTGATTTTAACGAGCCTTTTTTTAGTATTTTTTAATAAAGTATGGAGTAGTGATTCGAATTTATTAAGGAATAAATTTATGTCAGACTGTGGAGTTCTGTATATACATATTATTATAATTTTGTACTTTGTAAGTTCAATACCACAACAATCGAACGTATTTATTGAAGCTAAGCTTTTAACAAAATTTACCTCATTATAAGCAAGACCTTTTTTTAATAAAACACATGAACCACCTCTTTTAGCATCTCTCGAAAAGAACGACGCTAGATCATAGTTAGCCATATTTAATGTATGCTCTGAACCTGAATTCAAGAAAGTTTCACTTAGACAAATGACATGTGGTTCATTACCCATATTTTTTAAGTCAACCAATGTTAATTCTAATATTTGTCGCTTTGACAAAACGCTTGCAATATTTTGATGAAAAATGTTAATGCTTTGACTTTTAGCCTCGAAATAACATTTCAGTTCCGTGTGTCAGGAGCCGCCTTGTGTTATCTTTTTGCATTTATTTACAACTGGAAAGTAAGCTTTTAAGGTACCTTTATTAGATCTAGGTGTTTTTTTTTCTATAACCTCATTTATTTTCTCGGCTTTTGCATTATTCTTCATTTTTTTAAATAGTATTCTATGGTGCCTTTCTTAATACAGTCAGTATTCACTTTTTTTTGCTTGTAAATAATAATTTCTTCATATTTTTATGTTTAAAATTTTTGTATCATAATCTATTTGGTCAATTTCTGTATTTATTCTTTTACAAATTTTATTTATTTTGATTTTTCTATTAAATATGTTCAATTCATTATTAATATTCAAAAATTTACATACTTAATGATACTTTTTATCCCGAAAAATAAAGTCCTTCGGGATAATGTCCAAAATTCTGTAAATTGAAAATATTATGTATTTTTTTGGAGGCCGTTCTACTCGTATATTCAATACTAAAGCCAACACTATTTTTTTTTATTTTTTGTCTTTCTGTCTGTCTGTCCGTCTGTCTGTATGTACCTTGGAAGCGCACCACGCCGAAAATACTTAATGAATTCAAATGAAATTTGGTATAATTTCAGTTCATACTTCGAGGTAGGACATCGGATACTTTTCATCCCGAAAAATTAAAGGGTTCCTGCAGGATAGGCGTTGGAAGTTATTTAAAAGAACACGAATTAAGCTGAAACTAATAGATGTTTTTTTTAAACTTGGCACATTCATAGTTTATATAATGGGTAAAAATTGAGGATACTTCTTATACCGAAAAATAAAGTGTTCCTGCGGGATAATGTCCAAAATTCAGTAAATTGAAGACATTATGTAAATTTTTTTGGAGGCCGTTCTATATTCTATACTAAAGCCAACAGTATATTTTTAAATTTTAGTCTGTCTGTCCGTCTGTCTGTACCTTGGCAGCGCACCACGCCGAAAATACTCAATGAATTCAAATGAAATTTGGTATGATATGAGTTCAAACTTCGAAGTAGGACATAGGATACTTTTCATCCCGAAAAAATTAAGTGTTCCTGCAGGATAGGGGTGGAAAATTAAGAAAACGTAGTACGCTGAAACTATCAGACGGATGTTGATGCAACTTGGCACAGACATAGTTTATAAGATGAGTGAAAATTATGGATACATTTTGTCCTGAAAAAATAAAGGTTTCCTGTGGGATATGGGTCCAAATTTTGCACATTAAAGATATAGTGTTTTTTTTAAGTTACTTTATTTTCGATAATGAAGCCTAAACTGTACGTTTTTTTTCATTTTTTTTTCGGTATGTCTGTCAGTCTGTATTTTAGCCACGCATCACGCCGCCGGAACTACTGGATGAATTCAAATGAAACTTGATGTGATTTGAGTTCATACTACGAGGTAGGACATATGATACTTTACATCTCGAAAAATTTGTGGGTTCTCGCAGGATAGGGGTTGAAACTTATTTAAAAGAACACATACCACGCTGAAACTCATGGACGGATTTTGATGCAACTTGGCACTGTCTTAAGTATATGATGGGTTAAAATTTAGGACACGTTTTATCCCGAAAAAGTAAAGGGTTTCTGCGGGATATGGGTCCAAAGTTATGTTAATATTTAAATAATAAAAAATATCTTTTGAATCATTCTCTATATTCGATACTGAAGCCAAACTATTTTACTTTTTAATTTTGTCTGTCTGTTTGTCCGTATCTTGACATTGCATTGCACCCAAACTACTAAATTAATTTTAATGAAAATAATGCTCTTGGGTGCTTAGAAAAGGTGGTGAACAATTTTTTTTTGTTATTCGTGTTTTTCTTTCTGTTTATTTGTATGTTTGTTTGTTCACGCATCACGTAAAAACTACTGGACCAATTGCAATGCGGTTTTGATTGTTAGATAGCTTAGGGTTTGATTTAAATCTGGTCTAATTGGTATCTAAATCCGGTGAGTTAGAAGCCGAGCAATTGATAAAAGTATTTTTGACGGCTGAAGTATTTTTTTCAAATGTTGGTATATTGGTCCTGGAATGGCACATTATGGTACTTTGAACCTAAAGAAAAGACCACGCGTGCGAAGCCGCGGGTGCAGTCTTATATAAAATATAAATGCAAAAAAAATAACTTGCAACTTTGTGTATTTGAACTCGCGGTTTCCGGACAGAAACCCGAGACTGATACCACTACACTGCGCTAACTTAGTTCAACGCTGCGAAATAACGGTACACATACACAGCTTCAATAACCAATGTTCGAGTTCGCAAGAACATGCGTATGAGTCATTAAAGGGCGTCACAGACGATTAAGATACTATAATATTTGATGTTACGATATCTGCATATAAAATATTATAGCATCTTAGGGTATCACACACGGCTAAGATACGATAATATATTGAAATTATTCATTCGCTCGCAGGCCGTCCTAGGTGCCACACGTATTTCTTCACCGCTTTCTATATACAGAATGATAAAATATGAGTAGTACGGTTTCACTATTAGATTTATTAGATAGCTCATCAGTCAACGATTCTGATTTTGAATTTGATATGCAAATTGCATTAGCGCACTGTAAAACGTGATCAATTTGGATAGAAAATCACATTATATTTAGAAAAAGCGGCGGTGAATTTAATCTTTACGCAGACGTTTCTACAAAAACAAAACAAACTTATTTTAATAAGTCGAAGGAGACTTTTCTCTAAATTCATAATTTGATTAAGGAAGATTTAGTGAAACAAAATACGAACATGCGCGAGAGCATTTGTACAGAACAACGACTTGCAGTATGCTAAGAACCATCTCGTTTACCTCAGCTTTCAAACATAAAAAACCGCAGCGAAATCGGTCCATTCGTTTGAAAGCTACGATTCACACCCCTCCATCCTCAAATTATAGCTATTAATCATCTTGTTTACCCCAGCATTCAAACATAAAAAAAACACAGCTTAATTGGTCCATTTGTTTAGAAGCTACGATTTTCAACCCCCCTTTCTTTCTCACCTCCCCCCTCCCTCTCCCCATACATCTAAGAACCATCTCGATCATATCAGCTTTCAAACAGAAAAAACCGCATCAAAATCGGTCCATTCGTTTGGGAGCTACGATGCCATACACACACACACACACACACGCATACACACACACACACACACACACACACACACACACACACCCTACACTTATAACACCCATCTCTTTATTCAGGGGTTAAAACCGTCACGAATACAAAACAGAGCAACCTGTAGAACATATACGATATATTTTGTATCTTAAGATAGTATATTAAGATAAAGTAAAGATAAGAAATAAGATAAAGTAAAAGATAAGTTAAGATTTTATCTTAAGATAAAGTATTATCGTATCTTAGTCGTCTGTGACGCGCTTAACCGTTGCACTTTTTTCACTTGCGAATGTATTTGTGGGTGGTTTTAAATAATTATTGTTCATAACACTTGTATTATGATTATTTTAAATGGTTTAGAACATTAATTCACTTCATTTTTTTTGTTTTAGAGTTACAATTGTACGTTTGAATGAACACAGAGTTGATATGTTCACTCACCTTCGATTTGCCGATGATATAGTCATCATGGCAGAAACCCTGGAAGACCTGAGCACAATGCTCAGTGACCTCAATATTGTTTCCCAACAGGTGGGTCTTAAATGAACATGAGTAAGACGAACATCATGTCAAATGCCCATGTCGTACCCATGCCGGTTTATGTTGGGAACGATATTATCGAAGCTGTTGATCAGTATGTCTACTTAGGTGAGACGATCCAACTGGGTAGATCCAACTTCGACAAAGAGGTCAACCGACGAATCCAACTCGGATGGGCAGCGTTCGGGAAATTACGCCATATCTTCTTGTCGCAGATACCGCAGAGCGTCAAGACGAAAGTTTATAATCAGTGCGTGTTGCCAGTGATGACATACGGCACTGAGACGTGGTCTCTAACTATTGGTCTCATACACAAGCTCAGAGTTGTGCAGCGTGCAATGGAGAGAGCTATGCTCGGTGTTTCACTACGTGATAGAATCCGAAATCAAGAAATCCGTAGAAGAACCAAGGTTACCGACATAGCTCTCAGAGTTTGCAAGTTGAAGTGGCAATGGGCAGGCTATATAGTTCGCAGAACCGACAACCGCTGGGGAATAAAGGTTCTCGAATGGCGGCCATGAACAAGCAAGCGAAGTGTGGGGAGACCCCCCACACTATGGACCGACGACATTGTAGCCATCGCAGGAAGGCGGTGGATGGAGGTGGCACAAGATTGCTCGTCATGGCGCTCTTTGGGGGAGGCATATGTTCAGCAGTGGACTTCTAAGGGCTGACATGATGATGATGGTGATATACATACCTGAAGTTCTCGACCTTGTTGAGGTGATCTCAACATGCATTAAATAATACTTAATAAAATATTTACAATCTAAACACAAAACAAAAATACTCATTTAGTTACAATTTAGAAAAATTTTGAATACTTTTTTTTTTATGATATAGAAGAAATTCCTAAAAATTACCAAATCATGACCAATCTCATTGTAAGATGAGCACATTCGATATAGCGGAGAATGATGAAGTGATTCACCAACTCTTCTTATGAGACGATTTGAGATGACCCTCGAAAACAACTTATAGACGTGGCTCAAGAGTGAAATAGGTTAACTACCAAACTCCTGCTCCATACTTCTGGAGTTCTCCAACTGTTAAGAATGGAGCTAAATAACCACTGAAGCTCCAGAAGTACGGGTTTCCAAGTTACGGTTTTCAAGAGCTCCGAAATTATACCATTCTCTCCGGGGGCCTTTCCATTCTTAAGTTGTTTGAGCGCCATCTCAATCTCGTCTAGGCTGACGTCGGGCAGTTCGTCAGTGTAGTGGCGGGTCAGTATTGCGCGGGAATCCTCTGTTCTGGGTTCGGGTTTAGAAGCATGCGAGTCATACAATCGGCCATAGAAGTCTACGATCTCAGAAAGGATCTCCGGCTTAGAGACGACGGGAGTGCCATTATTGGTCTTGAACTTCGACAGATGGGATCTACTCAAAAGCTGGGCGAAGACTTTTAACCTCCGATTTTGCTCAATTGCCTTTTTTATCAGGCGTATATTTGAGCATCGGAGGTCACAACCCGCCAGCTTACTGTTTTTTATGGAGCTCCCATAAGCCAAAGAGTATCATCCGAGATTTTAGACTTCGTGCCTGTGCGCTGCATTTGACAAAATGTAGGGCCTTCCACCCTAAGGATTCTCACATCTTTTTGGAGTTCCTCGTCCACATCATTTGTGGTTTCCAAGGCAGCGAACCGATTTTCCAACTTGAGTTGGAACTGTTCTGATCCAACAGCGGCCTGGAGCAGGTTGGGTCGGAGCGTAGACTTCACCAGATGGCATCTTTCAAGCTTGAACCTTGGACAAGTCGGTGATCACTACCGGTTTGGAACCTGCTGATCACTGATACTTTCCTGAATATGTGCTGATTGTATGCCATGATGAAGTCAATCTCATTTTTAGTCAGTGTCGGGGCTTTGCAAAGTCCACTTTCTCTGCTCTCGGCTGCATTTTGAAGATTGAGTTCATCAGAAAGAACCCCTCTTTTCCCAAAAAGTTAACTAGCATTTGCCCAGTGATTCCTGTTTCCATGTAGTCGTGTGGACCTATTTTCGATTCGCTGCAATTACTTCCACTTTAGACTTAGTCTCCCAAGATAACGTTGTAGTGAGCCCTTGTGGTGTTATGTTGGGCCGAAGATATGTCATCAAACATAATTATATTCTACTTCATCATCCGAGTGTGTCGAGGTCGGTGCGTAAACCTGTAAGACCTAAGTCAGACCTTTCGGTCATCATAAGAACCAGTTTCGCTACCATGGTCGATACATAGGATATTTCTACAACATTACCAACGAGGAACTTAGTAGAATTGGTGGCACGATTCCACGATTTACTATGACTTCCCCCTCTCTTCAAACTTCACTTAACCCTAGAATGTGTCACCTGTACTTTGTAAGCTCCGTCTCGAGTTGCACCATGTGTTCGTCAAGCCTAATCGTTCGTCCGTTGTACGTAGCCAGGGTAATGTCTTTATTTTGGGTGGCCTACGGTAGTCTGGGGATTCTTCGCACCCCCTGCCCTGCCATTTCCATGACCGCCACCTTGGTCAGGACTACAAGGGCGACTGGGAACTGGGGGCCATTTTTTGTTGTGGAGGTTTTGCCCATAATCGCCACGCTGGGCCAACCCGCATGGTTGGCGATCGCAGGGCGTAGCTTCTCGCACCGGTGACGGTGCTGCCCGTCACCGGCCTGTGTCATTTGGCTACGCTTGTTTTAAAATGGTTACACCGCCATCTGTCGGTCGCTAGAGCCTCGTTCGTTATCCAGCAGCATGACCTCATGCAGGTGAGGTTGTCTTGGAGCAGTAAGATGTCATTTCGCTCCCGACACACCCCCCAAATGTATGTGAATACTCACAAAGAGCGCCAGCGCCTTCTGTTCGTCAAGCGGGTGCCTGTCGATTTGGTGTGCGTAGTTGAGCAGCGCGTGGTGGCGCCGGTCCTGGTGCAAGATCAGCGACACGTCGTCGCGCAGCGCCGCCGCGGCCAGGCAGCGCAGCGTGCGCACGCGCACCTCGCTCTTTAGCGACGAGTCGTTCAAGAGACGACCTGCAAATATACGATACACTCATGATACATGTGATTGTAAAACACTTATTGAAATGTTTTTATTGCGATACGAGCACAACATTCCTAAAAAATATTTTTTACAAATTGAAAAAGAAAGCCGTCGTAAATGTTGTTAATGCTAGGCCCCACACTCCCTGCATTCCTGCGCCGGAATGGTATTGAGTAGGGAGCAGGCAGTAACAAAAAACTCTTCACGTATCCGATACCGACATCTACGCGGATCATAACGTACCGATGAAGGCGAGAAACTCATCTCCGAGCACCCAGCTGCCTTCGCCCTGTATGTACTGCTGCAGCTCCTCCACGCTCTGACGCTCCTCGGCACTCAGCTCCACGCCCTCCAGAGCCTTGGACAGCTCCTCGAACTCCACTGTGCCCTGGAATCAACGCACGTCGACATTTTACTCTTACTTCTAACGTTAGGAACGAGATATACTGCGATAAACTTTTGGTCTCGTGACTCTCATCCCACTTCTGATGATAACGGTCGTAGGTATTTCAAGGTACCTATAAAATTGAATTCTGTTATCTATTGCGATTGGACTAGATGAGTGTGGAACAGGCCTAAAATCTACAACGAAATTAAACCAATTAAACACTGTTAAAAATATAATAAAATAATATTTACAAAGTATTTAATTTTATTTATTTATTTATTCAATTAATTACACGGCTTGGCCAATTATTATAATTAATTACATTACAAAAATATTAAATTAGATAATAATAAGAAACTATGTCAAACACAGATTAGAAAAATAATAATAATAATAATAGAAGTCAAATAAATCAGTCAAAATAAATTAAAATTAAAATCAATAAACACATTTTCATAAATTCTTCTCACAATACTCCAAGCATTCAGAAATAATCACCTTCCATTCATCAGCAAACACATCAATCTCAGGGTTGGTGCACAGGAGGGCATTGAGCGCAGCGAGAGTTCGGGGAATAGGAGTTTTTTTTTTTTTTTTTAGTATATTTATTTTAAGTTGCGATCACTTATTAGAAGCATCATGAACATACCTCGGGGTGTGCTTTGGGTCAGCAAAGTGTATGTTTGTTTGGAGTTGACGGCGCGCACCGTTCGCTTCCTGAAGCGTCTACATACGTGATGTTTTTGCTTGCACTATGTACGTTATTACCCGTACAATTAGCTCGCTTCATATTCAATTTACTAGACATTTAATTTTTTTTCTAACGTGTCAGATGTTATCCCTGCTTGTTTTAGATGTTCTCATCGCACGTCTCGATCGCTCGCACGTCGATACTGGGACGTCTCGATCGCTCGTGCGCTATCATATGAAGCTAGTTAATGCACACAGTTCGTCTAACTTTTTATCAATTATTTGCTAAACCGTACCCGTACGGAAAATATCAGTGTTTGATGACGAAGGCGGAGGACAAATAAATGTGCGCTGCATTAATTGTTGGAAAGATTCCAGTTCATATTGAGTTGTGACAATATGCTTCCAAACAAGTAACCGGCGCCCACGTGCAGGTGTTCCAGATATGACCAACCGTCATCTCCAAACGTGACAAAAGGAGCTGACCTACTCATTACTGCCTCGTTATTACACCAACATATTTAGCACTATTGCGTCTCTTATTGGGTCTTTTCAATATGAACCGGGTATTTGATTTGAAATAAAAACATGTTTATTGTTTGCAGTTAGCTTTATATTTTATTTTTTTGAAAGCTGTGTGTTTTGCATTTTGTCGGTACACAGCGTCATTCAAATGACCATCTCGGCTTCGAATGGCAGCGTGAATACGAGAGGAAATCAAATCTACAGATTAAGAACCCGTTGAGTTGTTCTTTCAATAAATCGAGTGATTCTCTGGCGGCATGACAGGTGGCGCCGTCCTGTTGAAGCCAAATTCTGTCAGATTACAGGTATACCTAGCGGCACGTAAGTCTAGCGGCGAACGAAACGTGGCGGGGATCTTGACACAGTCAAAGTTTATATTAATGTGTTAAAAAGTTGAAATGAAATAAATTTATTTGCATGAATACAGGTAGGTACATTTTAGTTATTAATATAGTTCAGAGATCTCTGTATTCGACTAGTGTGTCGTGCAAATGTTTTAAAATTACATGATACTAAATTATTAACATATTATATGAACAATAGATTTCATGCAATGAAAATTCAAATGAATTAATTGTTTATCAAAATGTCAAAGTAAAATACAATAAAAATGTCAAAATAAGTAACAATATAAATGTCAAAATAAGTAACAATATAAATGTCAAAATAAAACAATCAAAAGATTATTATTATAAGATAAGTACACAAACAAAATTAAAATATTAAATTACATTTAAAATATTCGTCTATTGAATAAAAACAGCTGTCGCAGAGCCATTTGTACATTTTATTATTAAATTTATTTCCATTTAGCTGTCTTAATTCATTAGGTAATTTATTATAAATCTTAATAGCCATTTTGTAACAGTTTTTGTCACACATTTTCAATCTATATCTGGGCCCTACTAACGGCTTTTGTACTATTTTTCTTTTATTAATGGCATTTTCGTATTTTTCGAAAAGGTTTAAATTATTCCTAACAAACTTGAACTTTTCAAATAAATATAATGAAGGGAGTGTAAGTAGTTTGTGTTTTTTAAATAAAGGTCTACATGAATCGATCCATTTTAAGCCAAATATTGAGCGAATACACTTCTTTTGTGCTATAAAAGCTCTCTGAGAGTCTGTTGAATTCCCCCAAATTATAACCCCATATCTTAATACTTTTTATCCCGAAAACTGTCTGTGCCAAGATCCCCGTTACGTTTCGTTCACCGCTAGACTTACGTGCCGCTAGCTACAACTTTTATTATTTTTCACTACGTAACGAATAGTGTACTTCCACTTGTGTACTTGTTGACTATTATGTTTCTCATACCACGCGAAACGTTTGTCGATTTGAACGGTCGTTTTGATTGCGAAGTTTAACCATTCCGACGCGCAGTTTATCTGTACAGCGACTCATTTTGATAAATGCCAAGCATTTACTGATTCAGCTGTCAAAATTAGCGCCAAAAGATAAAGTAGCATGGCTGCTATCAGTTGGCAAAGATACCTGGTCCATATTGGAAAACCCTATTAAAGGTATAAATTATGGTATAAATATTAGATATTCTTATTTCTCTATATATACAGTGAAACGCTGTCTCACTGTATGTTTGTGTACTTTTCATACTCAAACAGAATAAGATTGAGGGAAATAATGGCCATTGCTTTAATAGGTAGGTACTATACGCACAAAGATCTGCAGTACCTAAGCGTAGCGACTGTATGGGTAATTCAATAGTAAATCACAAATATACAGAATTTATAAATTAACGATATGAAGAAAAAAATGTAGGTATGTGTGAGTTTACGTGCACGGTCCTTCAACATGTTGTGTTAGTTTTCAAGTGCGACGGCGACTGCGCTGTACCTACTGTCCTGCGTACTTCTCGACCAGTTCACGTGGAAAGTACTGGAATAAGCGCATATATTACTCGTAATAGTGGATTTATGGTGTTTACAAGTTTTGACTACAGACGGCGGCGAGGGCGGGGGCGCGGGCGAGGGCGGGGGCGCGGGCGAGGGCAGGGGCGCGGGCGCGGGCGGGGCAAATCATTTTTCATGCAGAAATAGCAACCAAAGATTTGTTGATCGTCCCCGCACGTTTGTTTATACGGCTAGAGCGTTGCAGCTTGCAAGATTGTCGCCGAAAATTCTGTTTATAATGAATGAATGGTTCGAATGTTGTAAGCTTCTCAGCATGTAGAATGTTGTAAGCTTCTCAGCATGTAGAATATTGAAAGCTTCTCAGCATGTAGAAGGTTCACGATAGTGATTGTTGTTTACTGGAATATCTGTGTGCTTGGGCTCGCGTGACCGTCCGTCGCCGCTGCAGTGCTGCCCACGCTCGTGTATTTTATTGGAAAACTAAACATACGTACATTACATTGCTACACCCTATGAGGGTAATATGTCATTCTACCTGTTAATTATTAAGATCTTTTGTAGCATATTATGGCAATAAAATATTGAGTATTGAGTACGACGTACATCAGACGCCACTCCGACACGACGCTACGACGTTTCTATCGCCATCATTTGAAAGTGTATGTTTATGTAAATCAACATGATAAGTCGAGTTGGGGCAGTCGGGAGATCTGTCGAGATATCGCACAGTCCGCAGCGATTAGTTATTCAGTGGCATAGCGCCAGCGGTTTTACGACGAGAGATGTCGCTACTAAAGGGGTTTGAAGAGTTCGTCATGGCTCGACGCACAGGGATGGGTCAATACGATAATTTGTTTCGGGTCGTGGTTCACTTCGCCGCCTCCCGGTGGCACGGTAACGTGGCAAAACTCTAGTACTCGTGCAACAAATAACTTCATAGTGCATTAGTGACAAGAGAGGGTCGGTACTCACGTCGATGTCTCTAAACACGATGGGCGGGTCGCGGCTGCGCTTGAGTAGCTCCTCGCGGCGGCGCTCGTCCGCCTCCTCGGCGAGCGCGGCCGAGCTGGGACCCGCCAGCGGCAGCTCCGTCGCGGCCATGGGGCTCTCCACTGCTTCCGACATGTCTGGGGAAAACAGACCTTGCTCACTGACGTTACGGTCTATGTTACTTTGACACTTTGTTGGCCGTTTGTTGCTTGGGGGATTTTCGGACGTTCGATTCGAAAAGCTGACCGCTAAAACAACCAATTTTGTTAACAATTCCGAAAGTTGTTTACGTTAGAAGAAGTCGACAAGAATTTTATATAGTTCTTCTGTAGTGGGTCGATTCGATGTGAAGCGGTACAAGTTAGCAATATACAGAATTAATGAATTGTCTGTAAATTACAATAAGAACTCAAACGAAACTATTATCACTATAATGTCACAGCCGCATTGCGAGAAAGTCACCGGAGTTCACTCCGAGAGCGCTCGCTCGGGGCGCCCTCTATAGCACTTTAAATAGCGCATCGCGCGGTACACTAACCTCAAAACTGAACCTTCTAAGATTACCGCGGTGCTGCAGGACACTTTTCACTTTTCGACGTGCAGTTAAATAACCGAATTTAAAGATTCTGAATTGCGGACAAGGTGCACACTGTACTCGCAGCGGCGCGTGGATTAGCATCGCGGGTCGGACCGAAATAGAACACTATAAATAACCGGTATATATAATAACCCGGTCGGAGCTCCAACGCGGTACCAGCGCTCCATACGAACCTGGTGCGAGGGCGCGTGAGGGTGCGTGAGGGTGCGTGAGGGCGCGTGCTGCCGGCGGCCTGCTGCCGAAGAATGGCGGCACGGCCGCTGGCAGCGCGCCAGAAAAGAGATATTTTTAAAAGCGATCGCGGTCATTGCATCGGGTAAACATAATGCGGGATTATTTTGCTAACTTAAATCTTGAGGGACCGAAAGGGGGTTAAGAGCTTCGAAGAATGGCCTCCGCGAGAGGAAGGAATAGATTAATATAAAGCATAGGACGCGTCGTTCCCGAAATAGCGGCTCGGTGCGCGGTGACTCACTATGTTTGTTAATTTAGGGTCAAACAAACTTTGCCAAAGGACTGTATCGGTGGTTACTCATGCTCTTACGATGTTATTTTCGTGTTTAGGCACAGAATAACTAACAGTACAAGATGAGGAACGCTGCGTACATCGCAGCTTTCGAGCATAAAAATATCTACCAGCAGAAGAAGGTTGAGAACATCCTCGAATTGACTAAAACAGATGATGGTGAGATAAAATGAAGTGAAGTGTCAAAGAAGTATTAAACTCATGTCCTTTTGGCTAGTTTTCTATATCGTGTGGGTCATTTCGAGCGGAACCCCCGAGAGGGCGGCCTACTGGCCTTCTTGCGGCTCATTCAACCGCAAAACGAAGACAACAAATAGACGTGGTCGATCACAAACGACCAGCTCATTTTACAAAATAATTCTGCCTACGAGTTCTGCAAAACATAATGGCACCGAATTGAGTACATCACAGTACATGAGCGACATCTATGTACCTCGAAGTACAAACATTTCAGTGAGCATTCTACAAAACATAAAAAAGCCATTTCATATGCCGCCTCTTGGTTTTGGTCCAGACTAATTTGCAAAACCGTTAGGGATCTCCAATAGATGGCGCTGTGAACAAGATAATGAAAATTCGGAGGAAGCGCTCGAGCTCATATAGGTTCAAAATACTTTCACCAGAAACGAAATCCTAACTTTATAGATAAGTAAGATGAGTGAGCTCACCGATTTCCGAGTCGGCGTCTCCTCGCTCGAGCTGCTTCTTGCGCTTCTTCTCCTTCTTGCGCTCCTTCCGCTTCAGCTTGTCTGCCAGCGTGCTGCGCTGCGCCTCCAGCGAGCGGGACTGGATCCTGTGCACACGGTACCATGTCAGCCAGGACAGAGTGTACTCACATATAAATGTGTGATGTATGGAAACCTCTTTTGTAGTTCTTATTTTTATGCGTATGCTTTTGTTTATATCGGTCTGTCAATTAAATATAAAAGCTGGAAGAAGTAGTCCTTGCATTGCGGATTCTCCAAGGTCCTGAGGTATTTGATGGCATAACATATATATCAACTAGCGATAGGAACTTATAATTATACTTACGCAAGAGAGAATTTTCAGATTCTATTATACTGCCTTTACCTTAAAAAGGGTTAACCCTTTTTAAGGTAAAGGCAGTATACGTGCCACCAACTAAATTATTTTTTAATTTAGGTCTGTATCGTTGACGGTACTTTTATTTTTCACTGATGATAACACTGTTTTTGTTACGTCAAAGATAAGTGTCCCATTGACAGATACTTGAAAGCTGTCAAATATCTCTGTCAGCCAGAATTTCGTGAGCGGTGTTTTTCTAATGGAAATTTTCATCCAGTTGGATCTTCTTAGATTTTGGCTAAAATGGTAAGATAACTTATTTATTAAAAAAATATATGTTTATTGTTAACGTTTTACGTGTGATTTTGGCTCTGAACGTATTATTACTTGTTATATTTCTATTTTGATTGGTGGCAGTATCGATGCCTCTGCCCGCTCATTGCTTTGTTTTGGTGGCAGTATAAATGCCATTGCCTGTTTGTGTTCCAGGCATACCTGAATGAAGACGATATTGAGAATGAGCTGGAGCGTATTTTTGGACTTCCTGATGATCCAGACAACTCGGAAGATGAGTACGAGCTTAGAAAACTGCTGATAGCTTAGAAAACTGTTTAGATGTACGCCTGCACCATCAAGACTTTCCATCCCAAAGAAAAGTCAGAGAACGATAAAGGATAGCACAAAGAAGAATTTCCCATGTCCTTTGGCAATTACTGAGTATACAAAGAGAATGGGAGGTGTCAATAGGTTCGATCAAAAAAGAGGCACATATGAGGTTGGACGAAGGAATACGCGTTGGTGGCGCAGAACTTTTTATTTCCTGATCGACTTGGCTATTACAGATGCTTGCATATTGTACTCTGTTTCACCGAGAAATCATGGTCCCCTGTCAAATCTATAATTTCGCATCGCAATTGCTAGATCGCTAATAGGAAACTACACGTCTAGAAAAAGGAGCCTATCTAGCGAACCCATATTGATTGCAAAGAAGAAGCAAGCTACAGTCAGTACGAGCTATCAGAAAGTTGTAGGAGTGCAAGACGATATTCGTTTTCAAGATGTTGGAAAACACTTGATAAACAAGCCTGAAACACGGCGCAGATGCCGTTTGTGTAGTACAAAGACAAATAACGTAAGAAGTAAGTTTTCATGTATGACATGTAAGGTATTTCTGTGTGCTTACCCTTGCTTTACTCAATTTCACACAAAGAATTGAAGACTACATTAGATAGATACGAGTATAATAAGTATAAGTAGGTATTATCTAAAATAGAATAATGAAAGGTACCAAAACATGTAAAGAGCCAAAAGTTCGATGGATCTCAAATAGTCTATAGTCATTGATGTTATACCATACCTTATAGGCATATTATCTTTCTAAAATAAATATTTGTGTTGCATAATACTTATTGTTTTACTTGTAATTCCAAAATAAATATATAAGATATAAAAAACATGAAATTTACTTAAATTTAAAGAAATATCACCTCTTTAGAATGGGCAGAGGCACATATACTGCCACCAAATTTTCCACATATTTTCCATCGATTTTCCGAGTTGAAAAAATTCTTAAAAATCATAAAAAAATATCCTTATTTTAGAGAAGCAGCACCCGGCAGATAGAAATATAAAAGTGATACTGCCGCTTGAGCCCGACATAATAATTTACATTGATTGAGGGGAGATAGCAGGTGGAAAGTAGGGTTCTAGAGAAGCAGCGCCCGGCAGATAGAATTATAAAAGTAGGGTTCTAGAGAAGCAGCGCCCGGCAGATAGAATTATAAAAGTGATACTGCCGCTTGAGCCCGACATAATAATTTACATTGATTGAGGGGAGATGGCAGGTGGAAAGTAGGGTTCTAGAAAAGCAGCGCCCGGCAGATAGAATTATAAAAGTAGAGTTCTAGAGAAGCAGCGCCCGGCAGATAGAATTATAAAAGTGATACTGCCGCTTGAGCCCGACATAATAATTTACATTGATTGAGGGGAGATAGCAGGTGGAAAGTAGGGTTCTAGAGAAGCAGCACCCTACAGATAGAATTATAAAAGTAGGGTTCTAGAGAAGCAGCGCCCGGCAGATAGAATTATAAGAGTGATACTGCCGCTTGAGCCCGACATAATAATTTACATTTATTGAGGGGAGACAGCAGGTGGAAAGTAGGGTTCTAGAGAAGCAGCGCCCGGCAGATAGAATTATAAAAGTGATACTGCCGCTTGAGCCCGACATAATAATTTACATTTATTGAGGGGAGATGGCAGGTGGAAAGTAGGGTTCTAGAGAAGCAGCGCCCGGCAGATAGAATTATAAAAGTGATACTGCCGCTTGAGCCCGACATAATAATTTACATTTATTGAGGGGAGATGGCAGGTGGAAAGTAGGGTTCTAGAGAAGCAGCGCCCGGCAGATAGAATTATAAAAGTGATACTGCCGCTTGAGCCCGACATAATAATTAACATTTATTGAGGGGAGATGGCAGGTGGAAAGTAGGGTTCTAGAAAAGCAGCGCCCGGCAGATAGAATTATAAAAGTGATACTGCCGCTTGAGCCCGACATAATAATTTACATTGATTGAGGGGAGATAGCAGGTGGAAAGTAGGGTTCTAGAGAGGCAGCACCCGGCAGATAGAATTATAAAAGTAGGGTTCTAGAGAAGCAGCGCCCGGCAGATAGAATTATAAGAGTGATACTGCCGCTTGAGCCCGACATAATAATTTACATTTATTGAGGGGAGATGGCAGGTGGAAAGTAGGGTTCTAGAGAAGCAGCGCCCGGCAGATAGAATTATAAAAGTGATACTACCGCTTGAGCCCGACATAATAATTTACATTTATTGAGGGGAGATGGCAGGTGGAAAGTAGGGTTCTAGAGAAGCAGCGCCCGGCAGATAGAATTATAAAAGTGATACTGCCGCTTGAGCCCGACATAATAATTTACATTTATTGAGGGGAGATGGCAGGTGGAAAGTAGGGTTCTAGAGAAGCAGCGCCCGGCAGATAGAATTATAAAAGTGATACTGCCGCTTGAGCCCGACATAATAATTAACATTTATTGAGGGGATATGGCAGGTGGAAAGTAGGGTTCTAGAGAAGCAGCGCCCGGCAGATAGAATTATAAAAGTGATACTGCCGCTTGAGCCCGACATAATAATTAACATTTATTGAGGGGAGATGGCAGGTGGAAAGTAGGGTTCTAGAAAAGCAGCGCCCGGCAGATAGAATTATAAAAGTAGGTTCTAGAGAAGCAGCGCCCGGCAGATAGAATTATAAAAGTGATACTGCCGCTTGAGCCCGACATAATAATTTACATTAATTGAGGGGAGATGGCAGGTGGAAAGTAGGGTTCTAGAGAAGCAGCGCCCGGCAGATAGAATTATAAAAGTGATACTACCGCTTGAGCCCGACATAATAATTTACATTTATTGAGGGGAGATGGCAGGTGGAAAGTAGGGTTCTAGAGAAGCAGCGCCCGGCAGATAGAATTATAAAAGTGATACTGCCGCTTGAGCCCGACATAATAATTAACATTTATTGAGGGGAGATGGCAGGTGGAAAGTAGGGTTCTAGAGAAGCAGCGCCCGGCAGATAGAATTATAAAAGTGATACTGCCGCTTGAGCCCGACATAATAATTTACATTTATTGAGGGGAGATGGCAGGTGGAAAGTAGGGTTCTAGAGAAGCAGCGCCCGGCAGATAGAATTATAAAAGTGATACTGCCGCTTGAGCCCGACATAATAATTTACATTTATTGAGAGGAGATGGCAGGTGGAAAGTAGGGTTCTAGAGAAGCAGCGCCCGGCAGATAGAATTATAAAAGTGATACTACCGCTTGAGCCCGACATAATAATTAACATTTATTGAGGGGAGATGGCAGGTGGAAAGTAGGGTTCTAGAGAAGCAGCGCCCGGCAGATAGAATTATAAAAGTGATACTGCCGCTTGAGCCCGACATAATAATTTACATTTATTGAGGGGAGATGGCAGGTGGAAAGTAGGGTTCTAGAGAAGCAGCGCCCGGCAGATAGAATTATAAAAGTGATACTGCCGCTTGAGCCCGACATAATAATTTACATTTATTGAGGGGAGATGGCAGGTGGAAAGTAGGGTTTTAGAGAAGCAGCGCCCGGCAGATAGAATTATAAAAGTGATACTGCCGCTTGAGCCCGACATAATAATTAACATTTATTGAGGGGAGATGGCAGGTGGAAAGTAGGGTTCTAGAGAAGCAACGCCCGGCAGATAGAATTATAAAAGTGATACTGCCGCTTGAGCCCGACATAATAATTTACATTTATTGAGGGGAGATGGCAGGTGAAAAGTAGGGTTTTAGAGAAGCAGCGCCCGGCAGATAGAATTATAAAAGTGATACTGCCGCTTGAGCCCGACATAATAATTAACATTTATTGAGGGGAGATGGCAGGTGGAAAGTAGGGTTCTAGAAAAGCAGCGCCCGGCAGATAGAATTATAAAAGTAGGTTCTAGAGAAGCAGCGCCCGGCAGATAGAATTATAAAAGTGATACTGCCGCTTGAGCCCGACATAATAATTTACATTAATTGAGGGGAGATGGCAGGTGGAAAGTAGGGTTCTAGAGAAGCAGCGCCCGGCAGATAGAATTATAAAAGTGATACTACCGCTTGAGCCCGACATAATAATTTACATTTATTGAGGGGAGATGGCAGGTGGAAAGTAGGGTTCTAGAGAAGCAGCGCCCAGCAGATAGAATTATAAAAGTGATACTGCCGCTTGAGCCCGACATAATAATTTACATTTATTGAGGGGAGATGGCAGGTGGAAAGTAGGGTTCTAGAGAAGCAGCGCCCGGCAGATATAATTATAAAAGTGATACTGCCGCTTGAGCCCGACATAATAATTAACATTTATTGAGGGGAGATGGCAGGTGGAAAGTAGGGTTCTAGAGAAGCAGCGCCCGGCAGATAGAATTATAAAAGTGATACTGCCGCTTGAGCCCGACATAATAATTTACATTTATTGAGGGGAGATGGCAGGTGGAAAGTAGGGTTCTAGAGAAGCAGCGCCCGGCAGATAGAATTATAAAAGTGATACTGCCGCTTGAGCCCGACATAATAATTTACATTTATTGAGGGGAGATGGCAGGTGGAAAGTAGGGTTCTAGAGAAGCAGCGCCCGGCAGATAGAATTATAAAAGTGATACTGCCGCTTGAGCCCGACATAATAATTTACATTTATTGAGGGGAGATGGCAGGTGGAAAGTAGGGTTCTAGAGAAGCAGCGCCCGGCAGATAGAATTATAAAAGTGTTACTGCCGCTTGAGCCCGACATAATAATTTACATTTATTGAGGGGAGATGGCAGGTGGAAAGTAGGGTTTTAGAGAAGCAGCGCCCGGCAGATAGAATTATAAAAGTGATACTGCCGCTTGAGCCCGACATAATAATTAACATTTATTGAGGGGAGATGGCAAGTGGAAAGTAGGGTTCTAGAAAAGCAGCGCCCGGCAGATAGAATTATAAAAGTGATACTGCCGCTTGAGCCCGACATAATAATTTACATTAATTGAGGGGAGATGGCAGGTGGAAAGTAGGGTTCTAGAGAAGCAGCGCCCGGCAGATAGAATTATAAAAGTGAAACTGCCGCTTGAGCCCGTCATAATAATAGAATCACCACTTCTCATACCGCAACTGTTGCGAGGACCAGCAAGACTTCAGAGAACGGTAGCTTTAATCTTCACTTGTATGTATGTATCTACATATCTATGTATTTTGTCTGTCCTGGAATCTTGCAATTAAAATTTCGAGCACTTTCCGATTAGCTATCCGACTGAAACTTTCACGGTAGCTCACAAACCAATGAAAAAACATTAAAAAATAAGAAAAATTATTTATAAAGGTAAAAGTGAAAAAAAACACAATTTTTTTTTGGGAAAAAAAGAGAGGAAAAATTGATACGTAGTGCCTTTTTTTTAATTTTACTTATTCACAATCTTAAGATAGTGAAACAGTGTGCAGTTGTCGTGGCGTCTACGGCTGATGCTACCGACAATATAAGCGGATGGTAGGTCTCATGTGCAATAGAAGTTCTATCTCATACTCCACCTGCAATTCCTTCTCTTCCGCACTCGATAGCAATGTACCAGTACTCTCACATAAACAAAATACAACCTGTGTATAAGTTCCGTTATACATAGGATACATAGACCGACATACATAAAAAAACATACATACAGCCGAACATATAACCGTCTCTATTTGTGAAGTCGATTAAAAAAGAGTTATCAGCATCAAGTTTCCAAAATCTCTGAAAAACTTTAACATTAAATAAATGGAGCAAATGGATGGAGAGATGATTAAATATAAGTTTAAAGTTAATCATTTAACTCAAATAATTTTCTTGAAACGAAAAGACTTGATTAGCTTTAAAAATAAACTGAAAGTTAACTCATAGAAAGTGCAATTTAGATTTATGATAATGTTGATAGACTCGTACATTATTCTCTTCAGTAATATTTTAAGATAATGTTGATAAACTCGTACATTATTCTATTCAGTAATATTTTATAATAATGTTGATAGACTCGTACATTATTCTGTTCAGTAATATTTTAAGATAATGTTGATAGACTCGTACATTATTCTATTCAGTAATATTTTATGATAATGTTGATAGACTCGTACATTATTCTGTTCAGTAATATTTTAAGATAATGTTGATAGACTCGTACATTATTCTATTCAGTAATATTTTATAATAATGTTGATAGACTCGTACATTATTCTGTTCAGTAATATTTTATGATAATGTTGATATACTCGTACATTATTCTGTTGTTCACAACACTGTTATACACGCATAGTAGAATACGTATCCGTATTTCGGAAAGCACGTAAGTTATCGGTCCCGGCTGATGTTGTTATGCCATGTCAGAAGTTATCGGCCTTACAAGATTTGACACCAAAGGCCAGCGCTACTTAATACGTCAAACAAACACGCACTAAGTACACGTTTTCTGTAGCTTATTACCCAATAGTACTTCTCTCACTCCCCCAACGGGCCTCTTTCCTCCGAGCGGTGACAGCTGTTGGACGCGTTTTTGCTCCGTTTACTTATATTTCTAAGTTACTATCAATCTGTGAAATTGTTACCGCCAAGTTCCTACGATGAAACGCACTCCGCCAGTGACCCCGTCCAATGAAGTGCAGCCATCTGACCTAGTCAAATCTACAAAGATTGAGAAATCCAAGGCGAAGACTGGTGTCAGCGAGCCAAACATTACCCAGCACAAAAGTCGTGGAGTTACTGACGAAAAATTAAACGAATTGCTGAGTGCTATGAAAAAAGATTTGATGGAATTGATCGATAATAAGTTCGATAAATTGGATGTTAATATGAAGGGCCTAATGGACCATAATGAAGAAGTAACTAAGGCTCTTGAATACATGAACTCTAAGTATGATGATATGAAAGCTAGATGTGATGAAATGGAGCAGGAGAGAAGAAGTGACGTAAAATATATTAAGGAGCTGGAAAATAGAATAGATTCAATGGATAAAACTAGCCGATCTTCCACCATAGAGATCAGAAACATTCCTCGGAAAGCTACCGAGACGAAATCCAATCTCTCCGAGCTCACTGTAAATATTGGTAAAGCGATCAATCTTGACATTAACCGTTCTGAAATTCAAGATGTGTACAGAGTAAACACACAGTCAAAAGGGGAACCGCCTTTACTCGTTAAGCTGACTACCGTGATTCGCAAAGAAGAATTTATAAGAGCTGTAAAGACCTATAATAAGCAGCACTCCTCTCAACTAAGCACTTCTCAACTAAAGCTTGGTCTGCCATCAACCCCAATTGTCTCAGAACACAATGTGACAGCCAAAACGAGAAGACTCTTTTTTCTTGCGAGGGACTTTGTTAATTCGAACGACTACAGGTTCTGCTGGTGCTCTTATGGAAGGATATTCCTGCGGAAGAGGGAGGGTTCTCCTCCACTACTACATTAAAGAAGGTAAACAATTGGAGGAGCTAAGGAGATCGGGATATCGGAGCCTCTGCTTGATGCTGTAACGAGATTGCCTCGACTTTTATCTGTGTACCTAAGTAAGTAAGCTTATAGCTTGAGTTGCTGGTCTTCTCTTGCATGTTACATTAATTTTAGTTTTAATATTATCTTAAATTTCTCACTCACACTTTTTTTCAACCACACTTTATAATTCCACGCATCACATTTTTTTTTATTTGAAATTTAATTGTCATTTACAAAACTTCCATAATTACACATTTGCACTTTGCAAGAACTTGAGTGTTTTTAGACAAATTATACTATCTGATTAAATAAGGCTTCGCCTTTTGCTGAGTATTGGAATGGTTTTATTAGATAATGTTTTACTTTTTACTTATTTATATGGATCTTGAAGTCCTGTCAAATGAATTGGACTAATTAAAAATTTCAAAATCTTTTCAGTGCCAAGTTAATCAAGCACATCGTTTCTTAGTTAATATAAGTAAAAAACTTTCTGTCGTCTGCGAAAACATACGGAGTATTGATCGGAACATATCTCAAGTGGAAATTCTGCTGAATCAATTTCAATTTGACGTTGATATCTTAATACTGCCGAATGCTGGCTTAATAAATTGGATCATTTACCCACACTTAACAACTTTGCTTCCTACTCATCGAAAAATAACAAGACACAGAATGAAGGCGTTGGTTGCTTTCATTAGAAACGATATTTCCGCTTCAGTTACTGAACCCCTTGAATTTGAGGCAAACTGCATTATCATAAAAATTGGTTTGGAGACAGCCATAGTTGCCATATACTGCCCACCTTCTTATCGCGTGGTTGAAAATTTTCTTATCTCGATTGATGAAATACTTAATTCGTTGAATAAATTTAAGAATGTTATACTTGCCGGTGACATTAACATAAATATAACGTCTTCTGATACTGTTACAGCCAATTGCAATGACTACCTAGATCTAATGGCTCAACACGAACTTCTCCCAGCTCACGTTTTCCAACGAGAGAAAAGAGCTGTTTGGATCATATGTTTCTTAAAACTTCCCTAAAAGCTATTACTTTAGTTATTTCAACGACAATCACCGATCATTCTACAGTGGTTCTGGTTCTTGACAATCACCAACATCCTAAAAACACACATAATTTGCATAAAATAATTAACTACAAAATATTGCTTCGGACCTTAACACGACTACATTAAATAGAATTTTCGAAACAGATGATGTTAATAACGCAATTAGTATTCTAATCTTAGAATTGAAGCGTGTAATTGACTGTAACACACAGGCAAGTGCCTTGTCGAAAAAGGCTAAAAGAACCTTGGCTGACACCAGGTCTGCTTCGTTACATAAGACATCGTGACAAACTCCACCAGGATTTCAAAAAGGACCCTGAAAACGTAAACCTAATTAAAACATATGTAAGATATCGAAATTACTGTTGTGAAATTCTTAAAAAAGTAAATAATGAGTATTATAAAAACGAACTAAAGGAGGCGGCTGGTGATAGCAAAAGAACATGGAAGGTAATCAAAAAAGTTGCAAAATTAAACTCTAATAAAAGTACTAGCTTACATCAAGATCTTTTAATGTTAAAAGGAAATGCAACAGATTCTGTTAATTATATAAACAATTATTTTGCGAGTATTGGTAATACTCTAGCAAATGAAATTTTATCGCAAAATAAAAATGATACCTGCTGTTCTACCTTGCTAAAAGACAAATTTTCAACTCAATCCTTTGGACTTTTTTCTACCGATATTGCTGAAATTGATTCAATTATTACCAGCCTTAAAAAAATAGTGCGACAGGTCATGGATGGTATCGCAAGCCAGGTCTTAATATACGCTAAAAACGCGATTGTTCCCCATTTAACTCACATTTGTAATTTAAGTTTATCGAGTGGCATTTTTCCTAGTTCATTTAAAATAGCCCTTATTAAACCTAGTCACAAGGGAGGGGATAGAGACATTATAAATAATTTTAGACCAATTTCCATTCTTCCATCCTTATCTAAAATTCTTGAGCGCTTACTTAATAAACGTCTTATCTCGTATTTATCAAAATTCAACATTATTTCCAATAATCAATTTGGCTTTGTATCAGGTAGGTCAACTGAAGACGCTGTCTCCGAGCTGACCAATTATATTGTACACCACGTAGATAAAAAGAACAAATGTGTTGGTATATTTTTGGACCTGGTTAAGGCATTTGATACTGTCTCTGTCCCTATCCTGCTAAATAAGATGGAGTTGGTGGGCGTCTGAGGTGTTGCTCTCAGGCTATTCACAGACTATCTTTCTGGAAGGAAACAAATGGCTAAAATTGGTAACTTGTTAAGTGATGAAATCCCTGTTGTGTATGGTATTCCTCAGGGTAGCATTTTGGGTCCTACGCTCTTTTTAATTTACGTTAACGACCTTTGTGAACTAATACTTGGAAATGGTAAAATATTGGCCTTTGTCGATGACACTGCCCTTTTATTTACTGCACCTACTTGGGATAAAGTAATGCATGTAGCGGAAATTGGCCTGAAAGAAGTTATGTCCTGGCTCCGTATGAACCTTCTTACTTTAAATATAAATAAAATTAGATATCTCTTATTTTCGAAAACCCTTGCTGATAGACCACGTGGGGATCATCATGAAATAAAAGCCCACATTTGTTCTGGCCTGTCTTCTTCAACTTGTTTATGCTCCTCACTGGATCATGTAGCTTCCATCAAATATCTAGGCGTTGAAAAGGGTCGATTAGAGTCGAATAGAGTAGAATAGAGTAGATTAGAGTAGATTAGAGCAGATTAGAGTAGATTAGATTAGAATACAGTAGAACAGAGTAGAACAGAGTAGATTAGAGTAGATTAGAGCAGATTAGAGTAGATTAGATTAGAATACAGTAGAACAGAGTAGAACAGAGTTGAACAGAGTTGAACAGAGTAGAACAGAGTAGAACAGAGTAGAACAGAGTAGAACAGAGCAGAACAGAGTAGACCAGAGTAGAACACAGTAGAATAGAGTAGAATAGAATTGAAAATGAAAAGAGACGAATAGAGTCGAGTAGAGTGGAGTAGAGTTGAGTAGAGTCGCGTAGAGTCTAATAGAGTCGAGTAGAGTCGAGTAGAGCCGATTAGAGTCAAGTAGAGTCGATTAGAGTCAAGTTGAGTTGATTAGACTCGAGTAGTGTCGAGCACTGGCAAGAACACATCAAGGTTCTTACGGGCAGGGTGAGAAAATTAATTGTTATTTTTAAACGACTTAGAGATGTTGGCGACATGTGTGTATTAAAACGTATTTACTATGCCTTATGTCACTCACTCTTAGCCTACTGCAATATGGTGTGGGGTGGGACATTTAAAACCTTTATTTTACGCTTAGAGAGACTCCAACGTGCCGTTTTGAAGGTTATGCTATCGAAACCGTTTAGGTACCCCACCAAACAGCTATATGCAGATACCAAAGTGTTATCTGTTAGGCAGATTTTTATATATAAATCTGTACTAAAGACCCACTCAAGTACTACTTTTATTTAAAAAAAATATCAAGACAAACGACGCAAAGATAAATTAGTGTTATCCTCAAAATTCTCATCAGCGTATGCGCATAGACACTTTTGTTACTTAGGTCCATTCTTCTATAAGCAAATTAGTAAGCACATTAATTTATATCTACTTACTTTATTCAAGTGCAAAAAGTTTCTTATGGAATTTCTTCTCACCTTAAGTTATGATGAAACTGAAAAAATGTTATTGGTTGATAAATAACTTTCTCAATTATAAATAATATGTTTTAATGCAACTTACATCCAATATTATATACTTCTATGTCAATCATAATTTTTTAAATTTACCATAACTATTATCAAGTTCATCTCTTAACTTGGAAGATTTTTACTATTTTGGTAATAACAGTGCAACATAACTAAAACTTTAAATTGTCAACTTTCTTTTTGTTTTTTTACTCCAATTAACTATTTGGGATAACTTACTCCACAATTTGTGTACCGAGTTATAGCAACTGCGGCGTGCTCATAACAAAAGACTACGTCATGTTACTAAGAATGAGGTATTGTCGATAATGAACTCGATGGAAATATAGGTGTCCTGACTTTTTATCTTTATTTGAACTTTGAAAGTTATTGTAATAATTGGTATGTTTATATTGGTATTTTGCTATTTCATGCTCAAATAGGTTTAATACACTAAGTTATTTTCAGAATTTGATGCTGAATTAGCAAAATTAATTAATTATTAAGTTAAATTAGCTTTGAAGGTTTTATATACCTATATATTATTTAAACTTAATACTTATTTTCAGCAATAACAACTTATTTTATTTAATTTAATTTCGGTTTTATCGATTAACTCAATTGTACATATCATTAGTAACCTCTCAGTGCAACTTATCTATATTTTTGCATACGAACTTTTTTTGTAACTACCCTATATTATTAATATTATCATACATTCTTCTATTTGGTTACGTTAGGTATATTTGAACAACTTTTGACTTGGAATATATATATCGTTTGTAATTATGTTTGTGGTATCCTGTCCCTGCTCAGGGTAAAGACATTGGCAGCCGTAACACAGGTACGACCTAGCACGGCTGTCAATGATAATATCTAATTGTATTAATAGTATTGTTTTAAAGCCTTTAGTTTGTAAATTAAAAAAACTTTGTTTATACTTTTAGATTATGTTTTGCTTTTGTGGTATTTTATTAATAAAACTATTATTATTCTTCTTCTAAACGGGTCTGGCTTGTGGGGCTTGCCACAAGCCGGTAGGGGGCCACGCAGGCTAGGGCCCGGCTCCTTTTTTTTCTTATACACTTTATGGAAAAAACTCAAAATATTTGATCTCACTGCGCTCGCGCTATTATTATATTTCTATGTCGCATGATGAAATACAGCAGATCTATTGAGCACTCGAATCCTTTGTTTTCCTTACATAAGTTTTTAACAGACACTTCTAGAAGTAGCTTTAAATTATCGCGCTCGCTACCCTCGCGCATTGTTGTTAGTATTGGCTGCTTTCATATTGCTACTCAAAAGATCCACAATAATTATTCTGCTTTTTTCGTATACTCGGCTATAATAAATTAATAGTTAGATATTTTTGCGCTCGCTTTACTAGTGCCTGAAATATTACCGTAAAACCGTACAACTTTGCTTAAATTTCTTGCGTTTTTTGATTCAATGTTAAATATTTTAAATTCTTATATTACTTTTATTTCGTGACTGTACTTACCCCATTATTAAATGAACTGTTCTTCAACAACGTATTTATAAACTAATATTTGTACATCCTTTTTTGACATGGAGCTGCCGTATTTTGCTGCAACTATCAAAACGTTTGCCAGTTTTTCTTCCTCATCTTTAAAGAGTTTCTATCGTCCCCCAGCCGGTTACATGTGTATTTTTTTAGTATTCTTTAATATTGTTCGTCGAGGTATCCTGAACCTTTCTGCCTCCTGACTTGACATCATGTTTTTTTTAACCATGTCTACAGCTAATTCCAGCACTTCTTCTGAATAATCTCTATATGTTCTCGATCCTACTACTATTCTTTTTTCCTTGTGCTTTTAGGCTTGGTAGTATTTTCTCGCCTAACCGAAATAACCATGAGGTTGTTATTGAACTCTTCACAGAGCAATAACATGGAAAGACACAAAAGGGGTAAATTTTGAAATCAGTTGCATAATATATTTGTGATATTAAATATATATTTTTAATTGTATACGCAACATATTCTAACAGGTTATTCAGAAATTAATGGTAAACAAAGTATCTATCTATTTATCTCAGTCTTAATTAATTTAAGCCTAAGGTAATATTATGGTGAGCAAAGCTGTAAACACTGCTTCATAAATAGTAATTTGACATTGCCCATTATCATATTTTCGAATCCAAGAGAAATTTCGCATTGGATATTCGATCTTTCTTGTATATTTGTTACAATACAATAGTGATTCAAAAAATACTTACCTGCTGTTATTTCAAAAAGAGTTTTAACGAAAGTTTTTCTCAAGATTTATTGGCCCGTAAATTACATAACCAACTTTGACACGGACTAACGGCTAGCTGACGTGTGTCTTACGTAGTGTTGCCAGAGAAATATTTAAATTTCTACCATAGATTAAATAATGAACGCAATTAATTATAATGTTTCCATACATTTCAAAATTTGCAAATAATACCCTGCTGGGCAAACTCAGATCAGTTGGCCAATCTTGTAAAGTTTTACGGTATATATTTTCGCACGCTGAGGAACTCCATTAATGTCTAGCTTTTTTCCACTGACACTCAGTGTTTTTTTTTCTAACATTTTCGTTCTTCCTACTCGGGCCTTCAATAAAAGGTATTATTGTTTTCTCATTCTTTGTCTGTTCATTCATTGTACCATAAATAGCTCAAAAATTTCGCTTTCGCTTCGCTCGCGCTTTATGGTGTTATTAATGTTTTTTCACTCATACATGATCGATCATAAACGCTTTTTTTTCTTCACAGTATCGTGATTTTTCTATTATTACCCTAATAAAAGTACTTATTAGCAACTCAAAATTGGTTACTTTAAATCACATAATACAATACCAATACGAAACTGTTCACGGATGCGTAAGCGATCGCGATAGATATTGAAAGCCATTTCAAGCACTGAAAAATTCCTCGCCCGGGGCGCCCATATGTCTAAGGCCCTGTAAGTACTCGAAGCAAGTACTTAGCGGATCTTCTGTGAGTTTAGTATTTTGTGCGGGGGTCAGCACCATGCCACAGATTACTACAACGGCATGTTAAACACATAATTCAATCGCCGGCTAGTCCCGAAATGGAAATCTGCGCGTAATTCAATACTGAATTTACATGCTAACTAGATCTTGGCCCTGTGGAACAATCAGTCTGCCCCTTAGGCTAAAAAGTTTGAAGACCGCTGTCTTAGATGAAACTGCAAAGGACGCCAAGTGTTTTTTACAATATAACATGCACATCAGCACGTACACCACCTTATATTATGCATATTGTGTAATTCTCACAATTTTCTTTCATGAAAGTGACTTGTGAGAGGCGATTTTCAGCGCTGAAGCGCATAAAAACAAGACTGCTCTCTACTGGGGCTAGAACTGTTGGATTTTTCGATTATATTAAACACAGAATCGGATCTAATCAACGATGACGAGAACAGCAACTTTAAACAAATAACTAGCTTCAAATTTGTTATATTATAAGTAATAATTTGACGACTGGTTGGTCTCGTGGCTAGAGATCCTAGGTACGAAATCGTACGGTCGCGGGTTCGAATCCTGCAAGGTGCAATCATTTGTGTGATGAGCAGAATTGTTTGTTTCCGAGTCATGGATGTAATATTCTTATCTATGTATGTTTATCCGTTATCTAGTACCCATAGCACAGGGTATCCTAGTTTGGGGCTAGATAATTGGTGTGGAAATGTCCCAAATATATTTATTTATTTAATATATTTACTATAAATAAAATATACGGAACTATATTTATGTACTGAATAATACATACCGTTGATAATTAATTATCCCGTCCCGGGCCCCGGGCTTGTGGGTAGCCACCCGGGCCCTTACGGCCCAGTCCGGCCCTGCTCACTCGTACGCATGTGTGGTTATAAACACACACACACACACACACAAAACAATACACTCCCATAGCTGTATACCTGGCCTCCTCGATCTGATTGTTGAGCGCGTCGTAGTCGGGGCTGTCTTGTCGCCCGCGCCGCACGCCGCCACCGCCGTTGGCGTACACTGTCTGGAACAAAATACTCCATTTATACCATACTTACATCATATATCTATACTTATAATAAATCAGTAAACAACAAAAAGTCTGAATAACGAACATAATAAAAAATATATGTATAAGCTGATTTAAATTAAGCTAGGTATCTACTGAACATGTAATATAATTTTTTTAACCAGACATTTACGTTTCGAACACACGGACTAGCCGTAGCCAGGACCTTAAGCTATCGAACTATGAAATCGTTAGTCAGTTTATACGTTATACGACAGTTTTTCAGTAACTTACAGTTTCAGGTCTTTGGTTTTAATATTTGTCATGCTTAACAAGTAAAAGACCGGCCGGCCCAGCGAGTACGCAGCTACAGGATAGCGCCGCCCAGCGCCTGCGATAGCTGCTTTCTTCGGGAAGGTACTCGGAGGTACATTGGATGGAAAGGGATGCTATTCATGTGCCAAATATGCCTTCCACTATATCATACAACATGTTTTATAACAACGTATTATGATTAAATAAATAAATAGATAACGGTAAAAAATATTAAAAAATACAATTACAACGAATAGTTCAGCACGTCCTAGTAATCTCTTGGGAAAAAACTCATATCATTCTATCCTACCTTCTACAGTAGGTAATTAATTATCAAGAAAAGGTGGCAATTCTAGACTCCAGCCTATACCCTATGTAATGTAAATGAGCAGGCAGAGACAAAAGGTGGCTACTCTAGTCTATACCCTATGTCAATGTAAATGAGCAGACGCAGACAAAAGGTGGCAACTCTAGTCTATACCCTATGTCAATGTAAATGAGCAGACGCAGACAAAAGGTTGCCACCTTTTGTCTGCGTCTGCTCATTTACATTGACATAGGGTATAGACTAGAGTTGCCACTCTAGTCTATAGCCTATGTCAATGTAAATGAGCTGACGCAGACAAAAGGTGGCAACTCTAGTCTATAGCCTATGTCAATGTAAATGAGCTGACGCAGACAAAAGGTGGCAACTCTATTCTCTAGTACATGTCCTATATCAATGTAAATGAGCAGACGCTGACAAAAGATGGCAACTCTAGTCTATACCCTATGTCAATGTAAATGAGCAGACGCAGACAAAAGGTGGGAACGCTAGTCTATACCCTATGTCAATGTAAATGAGCAGGCACAGACAAAAGGTGGCCACTCTAGTCTATACCCTATGTCAATGTAAATGAGCAGACGCAGACAAAAGGTGGCAACTCTATTTTCTAGTACATGTCCTATGTCAATGTAAATGAGCAGACGCAGGCAAAAGGTGGCAACTCTAGTCTCTAGTCTATAACCTATGTCAATGTAAATGAGCTGACGCAGTCAAAAGCGGCAACTCTAGTCTCTAGTCTACACCCTATGTCAATGTAAATGAGCTGACGCAGACAAAAGATGGCAACTCTAGTCTATACCCTATGGCAATGTAAATGAGCAGACGCAGACAAAAGATGGCAACTCTAGTCTATACCCTATGGCAATGTAAATGAGCAGACGCAGACAAAAGGAGGCAACTCAAGTCTCTAGTCTATACCCTATATCAATGTAATTGATCTGACACAGACAAAATAAATTGAACCTGAAGCGTCTTTACTTTAGGTTTTGGATGTTATTTTCTTATCTTTGTAATACTAGCAGCGCTCCGCGAATGGGTCGACTGATATGTCTTCAGTGTTGGATAGCTTAGATTTTGACTTTAAATCTGGTGTATTAGGTATCGCAATCCGACAGATAGAAGCCGAGTAATCGATAAAAACTATTTGACGAAATTTGATGAATTCTCGTATATTATACGTTATAAGTACTTTTGGTCCTGGAATTGGCCATAGATTATTTTTAACATAGAAATAAAACTTCATCATAGCTGTTTTCGAGTGAAAGCGAGGAATCCAAATTTTCTTGTTTTCCCGTAGCAACTTTCCCATTTCCGGATTTCCATTTCCTTTCACATTGGCGCCCTCTAACGTGGTTGATTCTGTTTCCGCTTCTAGTAGTAAGTAGTTAGTTTTTGTACGGTAAGTGGTTTAGTTGTAAAACGCTTTTTATTTTTGGTTTGCAGTAACTGAGTTGAAAGTAGTGTTATTTTTGTGTAATTTTTATCATCTGTACTTATATAACATTGTTTATTGATATACGAAAAAATATTTTTTTCGTACTAAAAGTACAATCGAAATCAAGTGTTAATATTTTTTAATAAAAAAAAATCGACGATTTTATTTTACCAAACGATTGTTTTGTTTGTTTTAACTCATATTTGAGTGTTGTAAAGCTGCTTTCACACCATTTTTTTTTATTTTTTGTTATTTTGTTGATCCAACGATCTTTATTCTTCAATAATCATCAAACCAGAGCGTTCTGTTAAAGCTGATTGTAACAGAACGGAGTATTTACATTATTGATCAAATTAACCAGTTTGGTGTGCCATTTACAACAAACCTTACTTAAAATCATTTTTATTTGCCACTTGAGTGGGAAATATGCCGTTTCCTATTAAATACTTTGTTTTTGAGTTTTGAGTTGGAGTATGAGGTTTCCGTCAGAGGCGCGACTCCTGCCAGCACTGTGGCGGATATTAAGAAACAAATTGGTAAATTGAGTCAAATGTATGCATCTGAGGACATTATGTGTTCCCATCTGGAACCAGCAGAGGACTTGTCGACTTGTCTTGAACTTTTGGACAAAATTAAGTCAACGTTTGCCGTTAAACAACTAGACAAAAATACTTTGGCTCGAATTGAGAATGTCTTCCATCATCTATACCACAGGCTCAACCGTATCGATTTAGATGAAAAGCTGGTTAGTAAGCATTTACAATGCAGTACGCTTTTCAAAGAGCTTTACGAAAAACTACTTAATTTTAAGAAAAAATGTATAGATCTTTTGTCTGACGCTGCCCTTAGCTCAGAACCACAGGCCTTATCCACACCGGATCACGTATCAGTTACCTGTGATGGTAGTGGTAGATCTCTTTCGGAGTTAGGTAAATTGAGATACAACGGAAAGTCTTGTGTACGATCTTTTATACAACGTGTCAATGAATTTAGTGAAGCTTGTAACATTTCAGATACTAAGCTTCTGTCATTTGCCACTGAAATTTTTGTTGATGTTGCACACCATTGGTTCCGTAGCATTAAAGAACAGGTGTCATCTTGGGATGAACTTGTCATCCTTCTGAGACAAGACTTCGACAAATCGGATTATGACTATCGATTATTAGCCGAGATTCGTTGTAGGACTCAAGGCGAATCAGGAAACATAACGATTTACTTACCGATTTTGGCAGGTATGTTTGCTCGCCTATCGAAGGCTTTATTAGAAGAAGACAAACTCGAAATAATTTTACACAATATCAGACCTTGCTATGCAAGCACTCTAGCTTCAGCAACGGAAATTAAAACTATTGAGCAATTGCGTTGGCCCAATTTCGTGAACCTTCTGCTGCATCCTCGGGTAATTTGTTAGCACCAGAGTTTGCATACAAAGACAAAACAAACACATACACACAAAAGCCAAATTTTCCAAATCATAATCATACTTATTCTAAACCTAACTCTAGTAATAATATAAATGAAAAATATTTACATGCTATAAACAAAACTGATTCTGATGCAGACACGAAGTAGCCGTACTGCCCTAGATGCCGTAATAATTTACATAGTTTGAAGGACTGTCAGAATACTGAGATTATGTGTTTCAAGTGTGGTCGCAAAGGTGTCAAGAAACCTGATTGCCCTAAGTGCAACTCAAAAAACTAGTTGAACAGAATTGTGGTACCCTTTCTTTTTCGTTAGGTCGCTGCGACAAGGAGTGGGATGAATGGTTGGAAACTGTGCGTAGGTTTTTTAGCTGTTACAAATTGCTACAATTCTGCAAAATAAATAAAAAAGCCCCTAAATGATACGCGACCATACATTAATATTAAAATTAATGACATTACAGCCTCTGGTCTTCTTGATTCAGGTTCTGCGGTCACCATCATTGGCAATAATGCACATGATACGTTGTTTAGCAGTGGCTTTAAGTTATGTACTGATGATAGGTTATCGATAGTAGCTGCTGATGGTCAGACACTTCAAAGTATAGGTTATATTACCGATAAACTTTGAAAATCAGTTTCATATACTGAAAACTTACGATATTCCAGAAATTAAATCATCGCTAATTCTAGGTATTGATTTCTGGCAAGCATTTCATTTATGTCCAAAATATTTAGGTTCTCTTCAGTTAGCTTCGGTCCCGCTGATGGATTTAAATGTAAATGCTGTTAATACATTTGTTCATTCTTACGATAACTTAGATAGTCAAAAAGCTATCGCTGACAATATTGTTGATCAATATAGTGATATTTCTTTTGACCGCAAAGGCTTGGGTCGCTCTCATTTGATAACCCATCACATTGATACTGGCGATTCTCCCCCTGTTAGGCAAAGGTATTATAGGCTCTCGCCGAAAAACAGAAAATCCTTGTCGAACAGGTCGATGAAATGTTGGGCTTAGATGTGGTGGAGTGTTGTGAGAGTGCGTGGCAAAGTCCTGTATTTTTCGTAAATAAAAAGAATGGCCAACCTCTTTTTGTCTTCACAGTAGGAAGCTAAACTCAGTAACTAAGCGTGACGCATACAACTTGCCATATATTGCAGAAATCTTAGACAATTTGCGCTATGCTCGTTTCCTTAGTAGTCTAGATTTGTCTAAGGCTTTTTGGCAGATCCCTATTGCTGAGGAGGATAGATACAAGACGGCATGTTACGTACCAGGCCGTGGAACACTAAAATTTAAAATTTGCTCGTTTCCTTAGTAGTCTAGATTTGTCTAAGGCTTTTTGGCAGATCCCTACTGCTGAGGAGGATAGAGACAAGACGGCATTTTACGTACCAGGCCGTGGAACACTAAAATTTAAAACTACCTCTTTTGGATTGACAAATGCCCCAGCCACACAACAACGTTTAGTTGATGCATTGTTAGGTGACGTAGATCATCGCATTTTTGCGTATTTAGTTGATGTTATAATTGTCAGTAGCACGTTTGATGAACACGTCTCCCTCCTACTTCGTGGCTTGGATAAATTACGTAAGGCCAATTTGACAGTAAACCTTGAAAAATGTGAGTTTTTCCGAAGTAGTCTCAAATATTTGGGTTACGTGGTTGATGCGATTTGTTCCCAATTTTAGCACAATCGCAGGACCGCTAAACAAGTTGACTTCCAGTAAGAAGAACACTCCACCCTTCCAATGGACAGATGAGGCTGACGCGGCTTTTAAGGCTTTGAAATAATGTTTGGTCTCTGCTCCGGTTCTTTCATGTCCAAAATACGATCTGCCATTCCAAGTGCATACGGATACAAGTAACTATGGGGTAAGTGCCATGCTTACTCAATTGTTTGAGGGCAAGGAACATCCTGTCGCATATGAGTCGATCGCTGACAGCCGCTGAAAGGAACTATAGTATCACTGAACGCGAGAAGTTAGCTGTTCTTGTTGCGTTAGAACATTGGCGTTGCTATGTGGAAAATGGCGAGACTTTTATTGTCTGTACTGATCACAGCGCACTTAAATGGTTCCTTTCTTTGAGCAATCCTACAGGTAGGTACAGGTGTCGCGCTTAGATACTACTGGCCAGGCATGTATAGAGACGTGGCAAAACTTGTTAGTTCCTGTTCCATTTGTCTCCAATACAAAATTCAAAACCATGCTATTCTTGGAGAAATGGGTCGCCCCAAGCAGTGCTCACGGCCTTATCAAATGTTATCTATTGATTTAATGGGTCCTCTTCCTGTTACTCGGAAACAAAATTGCTACATTTTAGTAATCACTTGCTGTTTATCGAAATTTTGACACATTTATGCGATTAAAAAGGCAATTTCAGACATTATAGTCCGAATTTTAGAAGAGCGAATTTTTCTCGTTTTGGCGTCCCTCAGACAATAAACCTAGATAATGGCTCTCAATTTGTAAGTGGTCATACAAATACACTATTCAAAAAGTATAGCAGCACAAATGTATTTTTTACGCCAAAATATACCCCCCAGATCAACAGCGATGTGGAGCGGTATAATAAAACTATTATAACCTGCATTTCTACATTCGTAGACAGAGATCATCGATTATGGGATACTTTTATTCCTATTGTTCAATTCGCCATGAACAACTCAGTTAATGAGGCTACAGGCTTTACGCCATCCTTTCTTGTTTTTGGGCGAGAACTAGTAGTATGCGGCTCTCATTACACTGATATTGACTTAGGTGACGAAGTTTTGTTTTTGCCTCGAGACGTGTACGATGAAAACCTTTGCTGTTTGAGCTCAATCTTCGACCAGGTTCAGAAATCCCTTTATCACGCTCACGTTAAGTACACTGCTAAGTACAATTTACGCAGAAAGCCTTTTGAATTTAATTTAGGAGATACTGTTTTCAAACGCGCTTATGTTCTGAGTGACAAGGATAAGTTATTTAGTAAAAAGTTAGCTCCAAAATATATCAAGTGCAAAGTTGTCGAGAAGCGCTCGCCACTTGTCTACGTTCTAGAGGACATGTCGGGTAAAAACTTAGGCACTTGGCATATTAAAGACCTGAAAATATTAGGTCAGTCATAGTTAATATATTTCGTTGTTGCCAGTGCCCATTACAATCATTATGACATTTCTTACAACAAGTCATGAGCCGATTCTTATGGCCTATGACTTTCGTTATGTTAGGACGAATCTTATAATGTATATATAATATGACTTATTTTTTGTTTTGTTGAATGTTGGTGAAGTATGAAAGAATGTATAGATAGATAGATAGAACTCTTTATTGAAACACCACAATACAGAAATATACAATTAATAAACTAAATCTAACAAAAAAAAATAAGGAGAAATAATTAATGATAATAATTGTAAGAAATTGGTACTACTTTAAAATTTGCGGATTTCATTTTTAAATTAAAATCCTTATGAGGGACCGGCGGGTAATGTACCGAAACGTTACTGGTATATTTATTTTAAGCAAATAGTATAATAAATTTTTATTATATATATATATATATATTAATTTAAAAGTTCATTTTAAAATGTTAAGTTCTTTGTATCTTTCATTGGTTTGTCTTTAAACCCGAACGCATTGTGTGACTGTGTAATTGGCATACACACAGCCACTCAGCCAGCGGGACATGACTCAAGGGAAGGGGAGGCAAACGAAGCGAGCTGGCGTCCGCGCATCGTGGAGACTCTCAGCGAACTTAGCGCGAGTGAGGTTAGCGATTGTCGGCGTCCTACCTGACAAGCGCGATCTTTTTTAATATCAGCGGTTTTAGCTGGTTACGACAATTAACGTCGACCTAAACTCCGTGTGAGTAGTGAGTGTTTTCCCAATATAGGGTGCACCGCTAAAACTGCACCACTCGAGTTGACTGTACCACTCGGAATATATTGCAATACACGGATTTCTCTAATACACGGGAATTCCGTGTACCGCCCTCGCTGTGCGACCTAGCACCAAGGACAGCCATCGCCGTTGCTGATCCTGACTGCCTACTGCTCCGCACTGCTCCGTGAAGCTGAGGCCTATCTACCATCTTCGGCCGGACTTAAGTTAAAAGGGGAGTACTGCGCTACGGAAATGGAAACATTAGCGACCTCATAAATTTATGTGCCCTTCTTCAGAGACATTTGTGTTTTTTTTAACTAACTTGTAATTTAACTTCATTCGTATTTTATTTTTATTAAATCTTGTACTTTGATTATTTAACACCTTAGTTTCATTTTTGTTTAACTACCACAGGTAGAAACTAAGGGTTGCTTAACGGCACACCGGTTATCAGAATGTATAAGGAACAGAAAACTGCGCTCCAAAACTCAGATCCTGATCGACGTATTGATCAAATAGCCGCAAGATTAAAATGAAACTACTGGGCTGGTCAGGTCTGCCGCATGTCGGACGAGCTGTGGGCAAGACTCACGACTGAGTGTAGCCCACACAACGTTATACGAGGTCGCAACCCAGCGGAGATGGCGGGACGAGCTAGACGCGTATTGGAAGGATTGGCCGCAGAAATATTTTTCTACCAATAGGAGTGGAAAGAGGGTAATGAGGCTTTTGCCCTACAGTGGGACAGCCATGGCTGAAAAATAATAATAAGGGGTGTAAGGAAGTAAAACGGGGGGAAGTTCAAGCCAACCTCACCTGCACGTGGTGCATCCTGCTACAACTAATGAGGCTCTGGCAAACCGGGGGAGGAGTGGGTAACGAGTAAGGAGGGAAGCAAGACAAGATGTTATTGGAGGGGATTTAGAAAAGTAGAAGGGGGGTAGGAAGAGAGAGATGTGCGGGTAGAAAGGCGAGGGCTGGAAGGAAAGAGAAAGCAGATGAAAAAGATGGGCTACCTATGGCTCTAGAGCCTCGAAGCCAGCCGAAGCTTCGGTGGGACAATCGATATCAGTACAGGATATCGGTTTCGAGTGGTGGCGAAGAAGTATCTAGTATACCAATGGTGGCGCTCACGGACTTAGGTAGTCTACTGTACACTCTCACATTCTGGATATGTGTGGTGAGTTATATCCGTCCTACAAACAAATGTGATAATGAAGCCAATACACAATCCACAAGTGCCCGGCGGCTCCAAAAGACCGGATGGTAAGGGGAGAGAAGAATCTCCCGGAAAAGCAGAATGGGAGGTACAATTTAAGATAACAAAAACAAACAAAATTCCATCAGGAGGGCCTCACCTGCCTCGCTATGTAGTATTCAGGAAGTATCTGTTCGATACTCAAGTCATCGGCATGTCCTTTTGCGGCTCAATTCATACCTCGTTCGGCGTCAACTTCGACAGTATCAGAGGATGTTGTGCAGGAGACATTTTCCAATGATCCTGTACCCGCCACATAGGGCGCGAAAATAGGGATCAAGCGAAATTAACAAATTTTTATGCCCCCATCCCCCTTTTTATAGTTTCTGAAAATGAATCTAAAACAAGACAAAGTGCCGCCTCCATCCACCAACTCCCTGCGATGGCTACAATGTCATCGGTCCATCGTGTGGGGAGTCTCCCCACACTTCGCTTGCTTGTTCGTGGCCGCCATTCGAGAACCTTTCCTCAGCATGTCGGTTCTGCGAACTATATGGCTTGCCCATTGCCACTTCAACTTGCACACCCTGAGAACTATGTCGGTAACCTTGGTTCTTCTACGGATTTCCTCATTTCGGATTCTATCACGTAGTGAAACACCGAGCATAGCTCTCTCCATTGCACGCTGCGCAACTCTGAGTTTGTGTATGAGACCAATAGTTAGCGACCACGTCTCAGTGCCGTATGTCATCACTGGCAACATGCACTGATTATAAATTTTCGTCTTGAGTCACTGCGGTATCTGTGACGAGAATTGGAGAAGATATGGCGTAATTTCCCGAACTCTGCCCATCCAAGTTGGATTCGTCGGTTGACCTCTTTGTCGAAGTTGGAGCTACCCAGTTGCTTCGTCTGACCCAAGTAGACCTGGTGGTAGGAGCACTAGGAAGGGATGTGTGCAGGGGTCGATTGGTGGTCCAATATTATGGAATCTTCTCTTTGACCCCTTGTTAAAGGAGCTTGAGAAGCAAGGACATTATTGTCAGGCTTTTGCTGACGACGTGGTGTTGATTTTTGACGGCAATACTGCATTACAGGTGCAAGGACATGCTAATGCCGCCCTCACTCACGTTCGGGAGTGGGGTGTCAAAAATAAGCTGAAGTTTGCACCACTTAAAACTAAAGCGATGATACTAACACGCAAGCTGAAATATGACACACCACTCCTGAGGATGGGTGGGGTTGACATTGGCATGTCAAGTGAGATTAAGATTTTGGGACTCACAATCGACCATAAGTTGACTTTCAACAACCACACAGCTATTGTCTGTAAAAAGGCAATAGGAATCTACAAACAACTTTCGAGAGCTGCTAGGACCAGCTGGGGTCTTCACCCGGAAGTTGTCGACTCTATATATGTTGCTGCTGTGGAACCCGTATTATTGTACGCAGCCAGCGTCTGGGCTCCAGCAACCAAAAAACTTGGGATACTAAAGCAACTCAACGTGGTACAACGAGGCTTTGCTCAGAAGCTAACCAGAGCATATCGCACTGTCTCCCTAAACTCTGCACTGCACTCCTATTGGCTGGGATACTGCCACTCGACCTCCGAATACAGGAAGCATCCGCCCTGTATGAGGCCAAGAGAGGGATATCTCAGCCAGAATTGTTGGAGAATAGGGAGATACAGCATAGGGTAGCATACTGTAGGTCTCCCCACCCGGCACGGCATATGAGCTTGGAGTTCGTGAGCTTGATAGACCGGGAAGAAGTTGAAGTTATAATAATCAAGAAGTACGCATATTTACAGATGGTAGCAAAATTGAGGGCCAAGTCGGAGCAGCGTTGTCCCTATGGAACGCCAAAGCCGAGACAAAAGCCCTCAAATTAAAGCTAGCCTCGTACTGCACGGTCTATCAGGCAGAACTTTTGGCCATATATGTGGCCACTAGGGAGATCCTTAAGCACAAAGAAACAAGCTACGGAATATACAGTGACTCTAGATCTGCACTTGACACCATAATAAATGTTGGTACCACTCACCCTCTGGCCACTGAAACCCGAGAAAACCTAAGCGCCAGCAAACAACAAAATAAAGTAGTACATTTATTTTGGATGAAGGCCCACGCAGGTTTGGACGGGAATGAACGGGCAGACCATTTGGCAAAAGAGGCAGCGCTTAAAATTAAAAATAAACCGGACTATGACCTGTGTCCGGTCTCATTCATCAAGCGACAAATCCGAATGGAGTCGCTTGACGAATGGGACCGGAGATACAGGGAGGGTGAAACCGCTGCAATCACAAAAATATTTTTCCCGAAAGCTGTTCAGGCTCATAAAATAATTAAAAAACTCCCAACATCCAGTATCATGACCCAGGTGATGACGGGGCACGGTGGATTCTCCGAATATTTGAATAGATTCAAATGTAAGGAGGACCCATCGTGCATCTGCGAACCGGGAATAAACGAGTCGGTCACACATATACTCTTTGAATGTCCTGTTTTCGGCCTCCAAAGATATAACATAGAACAATTATTGGACTGTAGGCTATCTTCTGATAATGTACATAAAATTATGATAAATGGAGAATCAAGATGTAAATTTATAACTTATTGTGAGGAATTAGCAAGAAAAGTAATAACAAGAAATAGTAGATCAAGAAATTATGCTGTATATACAGGTTGAATTTTTCAAGTGGGCGTGGATGCCTAAATCAGAAACTATGAGGAATAACGAAAAGTACTCAAAGGAGTCTCGGGCCCGATTTTGATGAAAACTAAAACTGCATCTTTGGATTTTTGAAAAAAATACAATATTCCTAGGCAGGAATCGAACACGTTGATTTTGGAAAAAAAAGCACACACTGTATTATTACACCATTCGATAGTGTCGCTAATAAGGATTGAATTCTGGGAAGAAATGACATACGGCAAACTTAAGGAAAATGTTGTATTTTAATAAACTGATTAATATTTTAAAGAACTGTATTAATTCATACCTGCATTACCTGTTCCTTGTCCGTAATGATGCTCAATATTTTTCTCAACACAGACTCGCAGCGCGGTCATCTTCACAACATTATGTTCTAATTTCAAATTTTTATTATGTCTTCGCGGTTAAAAGCCACAGGAAAAGAAAAAAATGTAAACAATTGAAATTAGAACGTAGAGTAAATTGGCGCCAATAATTTAGATTTTGTTCCACGTTTCGTTGATTATTACTAACTGTTTGCGTACTGTTTCGTATTAATAGTCGTATAGTAAAAGAGATGTTGATTCAGCAGTTTGGTGAACATTTTATCGCAATTTATGGTCCTGTGCCGTGGCCAGCGAGGTCACCGGATCTTACCCCCTTAGATTATTTTCTCTGGTGGTATGTAAAAAACGAAATCTACAAATGCAATTGATGACTTGAAACGAACTTTGGAAAATATTCTAAGCGTAATCATTTTTTTTTTTTTTTTTTTTTTTTTATTATTACTGAATGCAGTACAATCCTTGAGTCGTCGAATCCTAGCTGGGTTCGATGTATTGAAAACAACGGTCATCATTTTGAACAATTAATCAGTTATGGTTTAACTATTTTCGTTAAAAATGAGCTCTTTCCTTAAGTTTGCCGTATGTCATTTCTTCCCAGCATTCAATCCTTATTAGCGACACTATCGACTGGTGTAATAATACAGTATGTGTTTTTTTTTCCAAAATCAACGTGTTCGATTCCTGCCTAGAAATATTGTTTTTTTTTCAAAAATTCAAATATGCAGTTTTAGTTTTCATCAAAATCGGGCCCGAGACTACTTTGAGTACTTTTCGCTATTCCTCATAGTTTCTGATTTAGCCAAACACGCCCACTTGAAAAATTCACCCTGTATATAATAAGCTATATGTACTAACAGCATAGAAAATAATATGTAAAAATTAAAATTTGCATAAAGATCTTTGCCTAAAACTAAAATTAAGAAAATAAAAATTTATGTAAATCCTATATTATGATAAAAGTATTTATGATAAGCTAAAATAATGAAAACGTACTTAATCCCATTAATAAAATAAAACCCTTTTGATTAATATTAAACTAAAACACGTACAATAAAGTCTCTGGCTCAGTCAGAGGGAGACGAAACAGGGAGGGGGTTTTAGTCGGTAGGTCGCCGCAAGGCGGAGTCCGACATAACCGTCCGCGGTATACATGAGGATTTCCCCCTCCCTGACAAAAAAAAGAAGAAAATAAGTAGACATGGTGATCAACACCTTCGATAATATCGTTCCCAACATAGACCGGCATTGGTAAGACATGGGCATTTGACTTGATGTTCGTCTTACCCATGTTAATTTTAGGACCCACCTGTTGAGAAACAATATTGAGGTCACTGAGCATTGTGCTTAGGTCTTCATGGGTTTCTGCCATGATGACTATATCATCAGCAAATCGAAGGTGAGTGATGCATTCGGCATTAAAGTTACTATAACTGTTACCATAACCGTTCCAGTTTAGAAGTTTGAACATATCTTCCAGTGCAGAGGTGAACAGTTTCGGAGAAATCACGTCTTCCTGTCTCACCCTTTTTTTTTCAGTTCGATAGTATTCGTGCTCTGATCTTGGAGACGGATAGTCATGGTGGCCTTGCTATACAAACACTTCAACACTTCAATGCACCGGTAGTCAATCTGGTACCACTGTAATGACTGTAACACTGCCCAGGTCGACTGAATCAAAGGCTTTCTCGTAGTCCACAAACGCTAGACATAGTGCCCGATTATACTCTTCGGTCTTCTGTTTAATCTACCGGCGCGTACGGATGTGGTCTACGGTACTAAAGCCCTTCCGGAATTATGCTTGTTCGGGATGCTGAAAGTCGTTGAACCTACGAGCCAGACGGGTTGTAACTACTCTCGAAAACAGCTTATAGACGTGGCTCAGCAGCGAAATGGGCCTATAATTCTTTAAGAAGGTTTTATCACATTTCTTGAAGAACAACACCACTAAGCTCCTATGCCACGCCTCTGGCGTAGTACCCTCGAGGATGACTGAGTTAAACAGCCTCGGAAGGAATTTAAGTACCGGTGTTCCACCCGCTTTCAGTTGCTCTGTCGTTATTCCATCCTCCCCTGGTGCCTTATTGCTCTTAAGCTGTTTGAGAGCCATTCTGATCTCGTAAAGGCTGACATCCGGGATATCTTCGATGTAATGTCGGGTCAAACGGGCTCTTGCATCGCTAGTCATGCTAGGAGGACTATGCGATGAGATGTATAATTGCCCATAGAACTTATCGAGCTCACTCAAAATCTCTGGCTTGGACAAAACGATGGCTGCTACTGTCGTTCTTCAGCTTCGTCAACAAGCTTTGCCCAATAAACAACACCTTGCAACACCTTGGAGCCCTTGTTCCGCTCTTTTGCGTTCATACTCGTAATACAATTAGTATTATAAGAACGCAAATCGTGTCGCATCGACTTGGAGATCTGTTTATTAAGCAAGCTGTAACTCGACATATCCACTGAAGACTGCAGCCTCATCTTGCCTCGTTCTGCTATAAGTTTGAGTGTATGCTCAGATAGTTTCTGTGTTCTATTTTTGCGGTGGGGCTTAAAGAACTCCAACCAGACCGCGTGAGCAATTTCCACCAGCCCGTTGTTTAGTTCGTCCATTGTATCGCATTCGGCAAGGATATGGAAGCGATTTTGGAGTTCCAACTGAAACCTCTCGGGATTTTGGATTTGGGCAGAACTTGGGCGAAGAGTAGATCTCATCAAACGAGACCTTTCCAGCTTTACGTTGATATTCAATGAGCCTCTTACCATGCGGTGATAACTGCCGGTCTTATCCCTGTTGATCATTGAGACATCATTGAATATAAAGTCAAAGTATTTTATTGTAAATAGGCAAAATAATAGCACTTTTACAATTCCAAATTAACATCTCATGAACAAGGAGATATACATCAAATATTATGAAAAGATCAAATCAATAAAAATTTAGGTAAACTAAGTATTCTTTGAGTATATGCCTATTGATCGTCAAAATGAAATCTATCTCGCTCTTATGACCAGCCACGTGCAGCCACGTCCATTTCCTGGACGGGCGCTTGTTGAAAAAGGAGTTAATCATAAAGAGTCCCTCCTTCTCCATGAAGTCAGCCAATCGCTGACCCCTTTGGTTTCGCTATCCAACTCCAAACTGCCCCACTCTCAGTTCATCACCATTCCTCATGCCTAGCCGTGCGTTGAAGTCCCCCATCATCACTGTGAAGTGTGTTTTCGGGGCATGTATGGCAACAGAAATGTCGTCGTATATAGCCTCCACTTCATCGTCCGGGCGTTTCGAGTGGTGGCGTACACCTGTATGACCTTCAACGAATACCGCTCGGTAATATTGAGTATAAGGTATGCTACCCTGCTCGAAACGCTTTCGATCTTCACAATGTTGTTGTCGAGGGGCTTGTGGACGAGATACCCGATCAGGATGTTAAGAAGTTACTAAACGGGTTTCCGGCGGTACCATGACAGGTATATTCCTCATGGGAAATACTTCAATAATTAATAGCCATAACTGAGATCACTGTTTATTTACTTTATTAGCTAGGTAGCACTTTTTTACGTAAGCTAATCCCGGTGCTCACTCAGGGTGTGAGCGGCCCCGGCCAGGGTCCGGCGGCGACGACCCGGCACCGCGCCCGCGCCGCATCGCCGCCGCACCCGCACCGCTGCCGCTGCTCTGCAAGGTACGCATTGACAGTTAGTACGTTAATAATTCATAAAGAAACAAAAAAAAAGCAAAGTAAACCCAATCAAACGGGGAGCAACTCAACAGGTAGGGTGGTGCAGCTATGTGACACTTGTACGCAACGCAACAGGCAGGGTGGTGGAGCTATGTGACACTTGTACGCAACGCAACAGGCAGGGTGGTGCAGCTATGTGACACTTGTACGCCTTTGCAACAGGCGGGGTAGTGCAGCTATGTGACACTTGTACGCAACGCAACAGGCAGGGTGGTGCAGCTATGTGGCACTTGTACGCAACGCAACAGGCAGAGTGGTGCAGCTATGTGACACTTGTACGCAACGCAACAGACAGGGTGGTGCTGCTGTGTGACACTAGTACGCCACGCAACAGGTATAGTGGTCCAACTATTTGACACTTGTACGCAACGCAACAGGCAGGGTGGTGCAGCTATATGACATTTGTACGCAACGCAACAGGCAGGGTGGTACTGCTGTGAGACTTGTACGCAACGCAACAGGCATGGTGGTACAGCTATTTGACACTTGTACGCAACGCAACAGGTAGGGTGGTGCAGCTATGTGACACTTGTACGCCACGCAATAGGCAGGGTGGTGCAGCTATGTGACACATGTACGCAACGCAACAGGCAGTGTGGTGCAGCTATGTGACACTTGTACGCAACGCAACAGGCAGGGTGGTGCTGCTGTGACACTTGTACGCAACGCAACAGACATGTTGGTGCAGCTATTTGAAACTTGTAAGCAACGCAAAAGGCAGGGTGGTACTGCTGTGAGACTTGTACGCAACGCAACAGGCATGGTGGTGCAGCTATTTGACACTTGTACGCCACGCAACAGGCAGGGTGGTACAGCTATGTGACACTTGTACGCCACGCAACAGGCAGGGTGGTGCAGCTATGTGACACTTGTACGCAATACAACAGGCAGTGTGGTGCAGCTATGTGACACTTGTACGCAATGCAACAGTTAGGGTAGTGTAGCTTTGTGACACTTGTACGCAACGCAACATGCGGGGTAGTGTAGCTATGTGACACTTGTACGCAACGTAACAGGCAGGGTGGTGCAGCTATGGAACACTTGTACACATTTTCAAGTAGGTATTGAAAATCTGTTGTATAAATATTTCGTCCAGATTGATCGCCGACGTTCGTTACGTTTTTTTTAAATACACACCTAGCAAGTTCCCTACTCGAGTTAGTGACAAACAAATGCAATTTCATAAGTCAGAAGCCATTAGTGTATTTATTAGGGTTACCTGAGAGAAGCCAAGACACCGTTGTTGTTTTGTTACAGAAAGAACGCTCGGTAAGTATTTTTTCATTTTCACTACTTTCATGTCGCATAATAAATGATTGTGTAGGGGTTGTATTTATGTTTCATATCTGTGTCCAAAAATCGTCATGTGCAAGTTGGGTCCTCATTCATAATTCTGAGCAGTCATAGTAGTCAGAGCTACCTAACGAGAGGTCTTCGAAAAAATCTTCCGAACGGATATCCTCGGATGAGATGGGCTGAGACCTCGAGGCAGCCCACCAGCACGATGGATAGATGACATTGTGAAGTACAACGGTTGAGAGTAGCACAGGAGGAGGCTGGCGTGAACGAAGGGAGGCCTACACTCAGCAGTGGGCGAATACGAGCTGACTACAGAAGGACAGAGTGACGAGACGACCGTCAACGTGATGGTAAGCGCCACGCCTGTCTATAAAAGTTGCAGTAGGTACTCACTCAGATCTTTGTATTGCAAAAATGTAGAGCGGCACTGCACTGCGCTTGTCACCTGAGACATCCGTAATGTCCGAACACTTGACAGATGCATATCTGGCAGATGTCCAAACCATGGTGCTTCCCCTGCAGAAGCTATTAAAACTGACTGTCTCGAGACCTGTCTCTGCAGGATGTGCTCGTACCTGTCCCTGCTGGGGCGCCAGTCCATCCAGCAGCGCCTGCACGGCGCCGCGCTGGGGCGCCGACAACAGCTCCTCGGGTTGCTGCAGGATGTGCTTGGGGACGTGCGCGCCGCACAGGAACTGCGCCGCCTCGTCGCTGAAGTGGTTGCAGTTGTGCTCCAGCAGGCTGTAAGCGTCCGGTCTGCAACAGCCAGTGCGCACGTCACGTATCTATACTCGTATGCCGTAGAGGACCATACAACTTTCACACAGGTCTAAATTATGATGAGCATTAACTTCGGAGCGCGTTACTTACGAGTACCTACTGCTTCATTAAGAACTAGCTGTGCTCACGCATTCCCGCGCTCCTTTCGAGGGATAGTCAACATGCATAACAAAGTTCTTGCTGCTAACTGCCTATTGCTGTGCGCTTTGCGCTTGCACTTTATTTTTGTTTACCGCCCTAGGTTTATTATTTATTTTCAATTCAAGCCAATTAATGTATTGTTGTAACTAAAACGTGCATAAGTAATTAGTAAGATTGTAGCTTAATAGGTACATTACATTATATTTGATTTGGATAATTATAAGATATACATACCATGCATAAAGATTTATGAAAGCTATGTAGTAGCTTGTAAAATGAAATATTAACATTATTACTTGTCTTCTCTAGGAAATACTTACACTAGAAATGTACAATACTTTTCTTCATGGTTAATAAAGATAATTTGAAATAAAAAAAAAAAAAAAAATTCCCGCGCACGACTTTTTCTAGGGCTTCTATATCTATATAGCTACTTAGCTATATACAATAATAAAACTGTAACTGGGCTAAATCTGTACATTAAATATTATTTGAAAATTATAATTGGGATAAACTTCAAAATCGATATGGAAGCCAAAACGTTTTTATTTTTATTTTTTGTCTTTCTGTCTGTAAGTCAGTCTGTCTGCTTTCAGTCAGTCGGTCTGTCTGTCTGTCTGTCTGTCTGTATGTCTCTTTGAACACGCATCACGCTTAAACTACCAGACGATTATGATGCAACTTGGTACAATGATAGGTGATGCTATGGATTAACATTTAGAATACATTTATTGATTGGTTGAAGAACACATATCACGCTGAAACTACGGTACCGATTTTGATGCAATTTGGCACAGGCAAATTTTGTATTATGTATTAAAATTATGGATACTTTTTAACCCGAAAAATAAAGGGTTCCTGCAGGATAGAAACAAAATTAAGTTAATTTGAAAGTAACAAAAATAATACTAAATAATAATAATAAGTGGCGCAGTGGAAGCATCTTTTGCGGCGGAGCGCTTTCGCGCCCGCCCCTCCTGACGCTGTGTTCAGTTATAGACCAATAGCACATACAATTCCTTAAAAAATAAATGTGAAAGCATGTTAGGCCCGTAATCCAGAGGTCCGTGGATCAAAATCACTCGCTTCTAGAAATGGTTTGCTCCATGTTTATAAGCATTTACATATTGTATGCATTATTTTTGCTTTCGATCGGGCGTTTGTTGTAATATCATGGGATATTGGTTATTTACAATACGAGCTCGAAGAAACTAATCCATACCAATATATAAAAGTGGAACGTTGTCTGTTTGTATGAGGAGTTTTAACGCGATAACGGCTGGAAGAATTTTGATGAAATTTGGAATGGAGATAGCTTATACCCTGGAATAAAACATTGGATACTTTATATCCCGGAAAATTTTATGTTTCCACGGAAAACTGGAAAATTACTCGCTGTAAGTAACGGTTGCCATGGAAACGAAATAATAACAATTCTGTCAAAAAACTTCAAGAGCGTTAGTGCTCTACTTTTGCATTAGTGTTTTATCCTAGAAAAACATAAGATGCGATAAATTGCAGTCGCGCGGACGAAATCGCGACAAACGATACGACTAAAAACAGTCAAACAGACAGAGAGACAACATTTAAAAAAGTTTAGTAGTTTGTTTGTTTGTCGTATGAGGTATTGCTAGCCTCTGGTGTCAGAGTTTGTCAGGCTTTCCGAGAGCCTGTGACATGGCTTAACGACTGCTATTTATCAATAACTTTTTCAGTTGCTTATTTTAAGTCCCTTAGACCATTTTTTTTAAATTATCTGTTTGTACAGAATTTTTCTTACTTAATAACTGTGTCGGGGCCGCACGGCCGTTTGTCGGCTCATACTTTTTGATCCGGCCCTGAAACCCCCTCGTTCCCTCTGTGCTGGAGTTCAGGGTAGCATTTTGTGAGCTCCAGAACTTCTTCTTTCCAACAATGTGCCTAATCTTTATTTTAGCACGGACTTTGCGCGCTGCAGGCTTTTGTGATATTTGCTTTTTGGAAACTTTTTCAAATGGAATCGAATGTTCTAACGAGATCTGTACAACAACACAGAAATCAATTCACTACCCTATCTAAATCGCGAGTTACACCTAATTAAAGATCACAAAAACATCAATTTTTCCTAATTTTGCTCTATGACATCAAAATTAGACCTCTGGAGCATAGAGTTACAGAGTTATAAAAGCGAGACGATATAAACCCTGTTCGTGACGGTTCCTTTTTAAATCATGGTACCCCGTATGTAAAGCCTTAAGGTTATTCAGATATACGCACCGATATATGATGAAGTAGAGGAAATGTACGAGGACTCAGTGGGAGTACAGGCTTGCAGCGAATCGGTAGTAGAGCCACATGTTTTTTGTTTGAAATGAAATGAAAAATTAATTTATTGCCACTATCATAAATACATAATAATCCATTATATGAAAGTACAGTAGAAAATATATATATATGCGTCCAGCTACAAACATCGACGACAATAGGGCAATTGGGTATCTTCAGCTTGTGCTGCGTTCACATTTTCATGTGTCCGCAGCGCTGTTTTTAAATATACCCCTTCTTCGGACTGAGGTATTTGCCGAAATATGAGCAATGCGGGTTACGTTACAACTAGGTTAACATAATTATAAAAATAAAACAGTGAAAATAAAACACAAAAAAAAAATACAATATGCCACCGACTCAAAACAAATTCAAAACTGCGTGATGTGTAAGTACCTATGTAGAGGTGTGTGTTTGTGAGGGTGTGTGTGAGGGTGTGTATGGTTGCATGAAAGTATACGGTTGCATACATTTTCTGCCCTTTGTTTTAAAAGTGGCCTCAAAACTGTGTTTTTGTCAGGTTTAATTTCAGTATAGTTTTAAAAGAACTAATACAATTTTTTTTCCTCAAAGGTGGCGGGAGGTTATTCCAGATTTTAGAGGCACTATATTTGAAAGAACCCCTAAAACCCTTGCTATTGTGTTTGGGGATGGCTAGACTATTATGGAACTTAGAGCATGTGTTTAATTGATGTACATCCTTGATCCATGTAAATTTTTCAAAAAGATATTCTAGCTTCCCATTCCAAATAATCTTTTGAATCGTACATGCTAAATGAAGCTCTCTTCTGGACTTCACATTAAGTATGCATTTTTTAACTAAGTAGGGTGTAACATGCTCTCTCCTAGGTATACTAAAACAGAACCGAGCGCATGCATTTTGCACTCGTTGGATGGCACTTTCTGTTTTAGCCCATAACCTAGGCCCGTACACCGCAGTGCAATAATTAAGTGGAGAGAGCACTATTGAGTCACAAAGTAATATTCGGACCTGTTCTGAAAGATTTTTCCTTATAGTGTATAAAACTTTAAGCTTAAAGAAAGCATTCTTAATCTTTTCATTAGTATGTTTAACGAACCTCATTTAGCAGCTGATTTAGCAGCTGTTTGGCAGCTGATGTCATAGGGGGCAAATGCTAGTCAACTTCCTAGGGAAAGAGGGGTCGTTCTTAATGAACTCATTTATCTTCTTTATGGGAATATATCATTCTTTAAGAAGCAGCCCCAACGGAAGTGGACGTGGCAAAGCCCCGATGGTATGACGAAAAATGAGATCGACTTCATCATAGCGGACAAAAAGCGCATATTCAGATATGTCTCAGTGGCCACTAGGTTTAAAACTGGAAGTGATCACCGAGTTGTCCAAAGCACTCTGGATATTGATTGCAAGCACGAACGTGTCTGTTTGATGAAGTCCACGCTCCGACCAAATCTGCTCCAGAACGTAGTTGGATCCGAAACGTTCCAGTTAAAACTGGAGAACCGATTCGCTGCTTTGGAAAGCACAATCGACGTTGAAGTTGACCAGGAAATTGACCAGCTGGTAGGAATACTCCGTGAAGAGGGTACAAAGTTCTTTGAAATGCGACGTACTGGCAAAATATATAAACTTTCGGGAGAGTCTCTGAAACTAATGGAGAAACGACACGAGAATCCGGAAGTCATTTCGTCAGAACAGCGGGCTTTGAGCAAAAAAATAACTAAGCGATGAGAAAGAAAACTAAGACGAGACCTCCGAAGGTCCAATACACGCTCTATAGAAAAAGCGATTGAGCAAAATCGGGGGTCGAAAGTGTTCGTTCAAAATCTGGGTCGGAGCCATCTGACGAAGCTGAACAAATCTAGAGGGGATGTCGTCGTTTCGAAGCCAGACATTCTCGCGGAAGTTGAAGATTTTTATGCCCAATTATACACGTCGCAGCCATCCAGACTAGAACCCAACACCGAGGATTCCATGGCCACCCTGAACCACCAATTTACAGTAGAGCTGCCAGAAGTCAGCCTTGATGAAGTCCTGATGGCTCTTAAACAGCTCAAAAATTAAAAAGCCCCTGGGGAGAACGGAATTACCACGGACCTCTTAAAAGCAGGAGGGTAGAAGGACTGATAACTGTTGGGGTAGACGTGTTCTTGAATGGAGACCGCGACTCGGTAAACGTAATGTAGGACGTCCTTCAGCTAGGTGGAGCGACAACAAACGCAAGATGACTGGCGGCGGAAGGAAAAGAAGAGCCGAAGATCGGGCTCAGTGGCGTGCTTTGAGAGAGGCAGTGGACTGATGCGAGCTGATAATGATGACCGTATGTAAAGACGTTTCACGTCAAAATATTATATTCTTGTTCAGCAGCTTATTCTAAGTACCCTACACTTACTGTTTTAATATCAGCAGTGCGAGCATGGATCTTATCCATCGATAAAATTCGATAAATTTATCGATCGGTAAACAGTTCTTTTTTTATCAATTTTATCAAAATGCGGTAGCATGGATCTAGCCTCTCGGTAAATTTTATTGATTCGATAACACGTCGTGAGTTTATCGATTAAAAAAATGGCAACTCGTGGACTATACCATATATGACTAATAGTCTAAAAAATATTTTTTGACACAATTTGGCAGATTTTTATTATTTTGAGTTGTTACGGAGAAACTTCTGTCATTTGGAATTCTACCTAACTACCATAAAGTAGTATGTTCCTTGAACCTAACCTAAAGTATAACTAGCCATAACTCGTTGCACAATTGCTTGAGACACCTCCCTGACAAGTCTGACAGTGCGCTGTCCTAGTGCTATATTATATTCCTGGCCGATGCATCGTTGGTGCAACTGCCCTCCGTGAAAAAGCGTACAGCTGATAGAACCTACAACAATGATTATACAGATAGTTTTTCAGACTGAGTACCTACTAGGTACCATAATAATTAGTGCATTAGACACAATCACAACAAAAGATAATTTCTGGAAATAGGAAAAAAGTAACTAAGTATTTGGTATTATTATGTAAAGTAGATACTACAGCATGCGCAGGCAGTCCATTAGATCGACTCCTTCCCAAACGCCCTCAACATCTTGAATGAGGGCGAGGGCAATTTTCTTATAAATTCTAAAAAGAATCTTAAAATGCTGTTCTTCTAGATCGAAAGGATCATTGGCATCCCTGAAACTTTCCTCACGATGTTCTGACACCTCTACGTTTTGGCTTATAACCCGAAAAGGAATTTACAAAAAAAAAGTTTGTCGTGTAAGTTTGGAAAGCCGATAAAAATCGATAAATTCGGTAAAATTACCGACATTATATCGACAACAATTGTCAAAAATAAGATTCATGCTTCCTTTTGTCGATATAAATCTATATATTAAATATGATTTATCGAATTTATGTCGTTGTCGATAAAGTACGTTCCGTGCTACCGAACTCGTATTATAGAATATTAACGTCAATCTTGATTAAATAAATCGGTAAATTTATCGATCGATAAGATCCATGCTCGCACTGCAGTATAGATACAACTATATTTAAACTGTGGAGTAATGCACCGAATCCTATGTGGCAGGACTAACTGCTAACGGTGGAAGCTTTGCCTGATGATGTTACTTAACCTGTGGAGTAATGCACCGAGTCTCATGTGGCAGGACTAACTGCTAACGGTGGAAGCTTTGCCTGATGATGTTACTTAACCTGTGGAGTAATGCACCGAGTCTCATGTGGCAGGACTAACTGCTAACGGTGGAAGCTTTGCCTGATGTTGTTACTTAACCTGTGGAGTAATGCAGCGAGTCCCATGTGGCAGGACTAACTGCTAATGGTGGAAGCTTTGCCTGATGTTGTTAATTAAACTGTGGAGTAATGCACCGAATCCTATGTGGCAGGACTAACTGCTAACGGTGGAAGCTTTGCCTGATGATGTTACTTAACCTGTGGAGTAATGCACCGAGTCTCATGTGGCAGGACTAACTGCTAATGGTGGAAGCTTTGCCTGATGTTGTTAATTAAACTGTGGAGTAATGCAGCGAGTCCCATGTGGCAGGACTAACTGCTAACGGTGGAAGCTTTGCCTGATGATGTTACTTAACCTGTGGAGTAATGCAGCGAGTCCCATGTGGCAGGACTAACTGCTAATGGTGGAAGCTTTGCCTGATGTTGTTAATTAAACTGTGGAGTAATGCACCGAATCCTATGTGGCAGGACTAACTGCTAACGGTGGAAGCTTTGCCTGATGATGTTACTTAACCTGTGGAGTAATGCACCGAGTCTCATGTGGCAGGACTAACTGCTAATGGTGGAAGCTTTGCCTGATGTTGTTAATTAAACTATGGAGTAATGCAGCGAGTCCCATGTGGCAGGACTAACTGCTAATGGTGGAAGCTTTGCCTGATGTTGTTAATTAAACTGTGGAGTAATGCAGCGAGTCCCATGTGGCAGGACTAACTGCTAATGGTGGAAGCTTTGCCTGATGTTGTTAATTAAACTGTGGAGTAATGCAGCGAGTCCCATGTGGCAGGACTAACTGCTAACGGTGGAAGCTTTGCAAGATGATGTTAATTAAACTGTGGAGTAATGCAGCGAGTCCCATGTGGCAGGACTAACTGCTAACGGTGGAAGCTTTGCCTGATGATGTTAATTAAACTGTGGAGTAACGCAGCGAGTCCCATGTGGCAGGACTAACTGCTAACGGTGGAAGCTTTGCCTGATGATGTTAATTAAACTGTGGAGTAATGCAGCGAGTCCCATGTGGCAGGACTAACTGATAACGGTGGAAGCTTTGCCTGATGAAACCGTCGAATTGCAAACAACTTGAAGTTTTTGTTGATATTTGTCGCTTCAACTGTTTGTTGTGGAAATGTCCGACTGTTATCTTCCTAGGATAATTAAAAACAGACTTTCGTCACGTGGCACAGTATGTAATATCCATGATGTCATTAGAAGTCCAAGCGCTGGGGTATTCCGGCAGCGCAATCTTAGAGAGCCAAAACTTTTGTAGGTTTATCTACTAGCTCCTGTCTATCATATTGTTTGTGTGTGAGTGTGTGTCTGTTTGAGTGTGTGGTGTACTCACGTGTAGGTGGTAGTGGCGAGTCCATGCAGGTAGTCTTGGAACACCTGGTGCGGCACGAAGGTCTCGCCGAGCCGCTCCACGCGGTGCGGCTGGCCCAGCTGCGTGCTGCCCTGCAACACGAGATCGACCAACTAGGGCGACACGTACTGAGCACGGGAGAGGGGAGAAGGGTGAGAAGGGTCGTGGCACGTGGCACAACCGAACGACCTTCTTCTTGCCAATACAAATAAATAATGCATCGAAGTGTTAGCAATCAGAGTTCCTTCAAATGCGCGTGAGCAGCTCGCGGGTTCTAGCGAACTGCGTATATAATAAATACGAATATTTTAGGTCTTGGAATAGCACATAGAGTACTTTTAACCTAGAGAAATGACCACGCGTGCAAATCTTTTACATCATCCTAAGAGATCCTAGGATTGCCAATTTTCGTCTCTAAATTGGCAAATATTATTGCTTGATTGGAATTAATGTAAATCAACTCTCACATTATTATGCTTTTTGAAATCTATTGCTGAATTTGTTTGTTTAAATATGAGTAAACAACCAACCAACTACCGCACCTCAGACAAGGAATACCAAAACCAAAACCGATAAGAAGAAACAAAAATCATCATTTAGTATCGCGGCGAAATTCTCATTACACATCCTCCCAGGTCCTTGTTTTGTACAGATATGTTGCTGCCGGCGATGAGGTTCCTGCGAGTCGCTAGTGGCGTGGTGTAATATTATTAGACAGCGCAGCACTGTCTCCCCCCTCCCCCTCTAGTAGAACGTACATAAGAGCATGCACTCGCGCTCGGTGGAAATTCTGCTGCTCTCATTTACAAACGGCTCGAAATAGTTTCCCGAAAGCCGTCTCACTCTCGGCGATACAACAAAGAAGGGACAGGTACACACTGGTCGAAAGCCGTCTCACTCTCGGCGATACAACAAAGAAGGGACAGGTACACACACACTGGTCCAAAGGTGCGGGAGTTTTCACCAATCGTTAAGGTGACTTTGTTTTTCACAAATACCGAGCGCTGCGGAAATGGACAGAAGCGATGTGTTTACAGCCCGCGATCTCGAATAAATACCGAGCGCTGCGGAAATGGACAGAAGCGATGTGTTTACAGCCCGCGATCTCGAATAAATCGCGCACAATAAGTGGGCATGTGCTTTTCTATGCGATTTATGTGATCGCAGGCGATCGCGCTGGAGCTCCAAGGCGTTGCGAGTAATTATCGTAAATGCAACGCGAATAAGCGTTTTGTAAAAGCTCAATTTGTATTCGAAACCAAAAGCTTTCGGCGTCCACGGTCCGAAACATCAATAAAATTAGTGGCATAACGAGTGGGCACATGCGGAACTCGTGGTTACCTTTTTTATATTTTTTGTTATCGTGCGGTCGAAGGTGTAGCACGCTTGCCTAGTAGATACCTATTCAATTTTTGACTTGAATAGGTATCACCTGGGTTATATTTCACCGGAAACACTGACGAGGGCAGATCATTCCGCTCCTTTGCAGTTCTTATAGTAAACGAAGAAGCGTAACGCTTCAATTATTCAATTATTACTTGTGACAATTATTACAGTAATTGCATTTCAGTTATTGTCAGTTGGCGCCTCGCCGCGGCCGCGGACTTAAATACATAATGTTTACATTTTTGCTACGCTATAACATGCGCTTCAATTTGCCACGACCAGTTCGGCAAGACCTCGATCGCGGAGACAACGCCGCAGTATCAGGGTCCAGCTTTTGATGGATAATAGCTCATCATTCGCAGCATTCCAAAAATACCTCAAACTCGCGAAGCATTCTTCCGTTATGAAGTTTATTAATACGCGTCTAATATTATGTTCACTAACGATGACATTAAATCGCAAGTCAAGCTTTATGATTTCTTTATGAACCATCACAGGTTTGTTTACGACGTGTGTCGGTGGCACATTCTTGACTGCAGTTACACGAGACGCGACGCCGATGGACATGAAATGGTTTGCACCTGTTATAAATTTAATTGGTTACAAAACTAATATATAATATATTTCCCATATTTATTTCGGCTCTCAGATATAAATTACCTTAGATATGTCGTTGAACGGTATGATTTTGGAAATAAAAAGACATGATATTTTATTTTTTTACTCGACTACGGCGATGCAAGGGAAGGGTAATGAGTTTATCAGCCTAAGTATGTATGTATAGCGTCGGCCCTATTGGTCCGATTTTGACAACCGAGGTATCACTAGATTCGTCTTCATGTTATTTTGACAACCGAGGTATCACTAGATTCGTCTTCATGTTATTTTGACAACCGAGGTATCACTAGATTCGTCTTCATGTTATTTTGACAACCGAGGTATGACTAGATTCGTCTTCATGTTATTTTGACAACCGAGGTATCACTAGATGCGTCTTCATGTTATTTTGACAACCGAGGTATCACTAGATTCATCTTCATGTTATAGGCAATTTTTACCCAACAGTAGTTTAGTAGTTTACAAGTTTTTACCCGACTGCACTGAGGGTTATGTCTTTGGGTTGTATATATGTTTGTTTTTTTGTTTAGAACGTTTACTAGGCGCGTCCTACAGCCTAAACGGCTTGATGGATTTTGATAAATAAGGTATCATTAGATTCGTCTTGATCACGAGAGTGCTATAGAATATATGAAGTGTAAAAAAAACTGATATGGCGAATCACAGCTGCCAAATTATATTTCCGACGGAACAAAAAATGACCAAAATCTATCGAGTGAAGTATCATAATACAGGTCATTCAAATATCATTTTAACAATATATAATTCTTATAAGTAGCCACTAGCAAAATTCTTTAAAGTTTCTTACGAAATTTTCAATTTTAGATTATTCAAGTTAATAATAGTATTTACTATAGTCTAATTTTCCAGTTGGAACTATTAAAGTAAAATAATACATAAAAAGAAAAAAATGGGAACTAACATTAAATTTATATAAATACTAGTTGCGCCCTGCGGTTTCACCGCGTCCCTCCGGAACCGTGCGTTTCCCGGGATAAAAAGGGTGTAAGCTACATCCATACCAAATTTCATTCAATTTCGTTCAGCCGTTTAAGCGTGAAAAAGTAACAACCATACCAAACTTACGCCTTTCTAATATTAGTGTGATTATTTTTGCGGGCGTATTCAAAAGTTTTGTTCACAGTCGGGTTATGTATTTTTGCGGGCGTATTCAAAAGTTTTGTTCACAGTCGCGTTATGTATTTTTGCGTGCGTATTCAAAAGTTTTGTTCACAGTCGGGTTATGTATTTTTGCGGGACGTATTCAAAAGTTTTGTTCACAGTCGGGTTATGTATTTTTGCGGGCGTATTCAAAAGTTTTGTTCACAGTCGGGTAATGTATTTTTGCGGGAGTATTCAAAAGTTTTGTTCACAGTCGGGTTATGTATTTCTGCGGGAGTATTCAAAAGTTTTGTTCACAGTCGGGTTATGTATTTTTGCGGGCGTATTCAAAAGTTTTGTTCACAGTCGGGTTATGTATTTTTGCGTGCGTATTCAAAAGTTTTGTTCACAGTCGGGTTATGTATTTTTGCGAACATATTCAAAAGTTTTGTTCACAGTCGGGTTATGTATTTTTGCGGGCGTATTCAAAAGTTTTGTTCACAGTCGGGTTATGTATTTTTGCGTGCGTATTCAAAAGTTTTGTTCACAGTCGGGTTATGTATTTTTGCGTGCGTATTCAAAAGTTTTGTTCACAGTCGGGTTATGTATTTTTGCGGGCGTATTCAAAAGTTTTGTTCACTGTCGGGTTATGTATTTTTTATAATAATTTTACTTGTTTAGTTTTTTAACTTTTCTAGTTGTACAGATGGTAGGTAGATTAGGTACATTCCGTGTCATTGTCCGTTCTTCCCTAAAACTATTTTAATCCGACGACAACAAATTGTTACGTGCTTAAGAATAGAAGTCGCGTGGGCAAGCAGCGCTGCGCACGCGCACGCGAGCACCGATTCACCTTTCACTGATAATTATCTGACCCACCTCTTAGTTGGTGCAACTTTATCTATCTTCTTGGGATCCTCAGATAGTAAAATACTTACGTCTTAAAAAACTTTCAGAATGTGAGGAAACCCAATAAACAATAGGTATACAATCTTTCAATCCAACACTAAACTTGAAAATCGACCAAGTGCGTATTGGACGCGCATAGACTAGGGTTCCGTTGCCAGGATCCTAAGCTATAACGTGATGCCAACAAAGTTAGACTAACTTGGTCAGCTGTCTCGTAAACTACATGGTTAATTCTAGATAGCCGTGATAATTATGTAATAAAAAATGGACAGCATAGTTCTGTCCGTTGTTCAGCGGAGTTTCTATTCCACAGGCAGGACAGGACGTTAAATCTAAATGCCCAGCATAGTTCTGTCCGTTGTACAGAGGAGTTTCTATTCCACAGGCAGCGCAGGATGTTAAATCTAAATGCCCAGCATAGTTATGTGCGTTGTACCGAGGAGTTTCTATTCCACAGGCAGGACAGGACCTTAAATCTAAATGCCCACCATAGTTATGTCCGTTGTACCGAGGAGTTTCTATTCCATAGGTAGGACAGGACGTTAAATTTAAATGCCCAGCATAGTTCTGTCCGTTGTACCGAGGAGTTTCTATTTCACAGGCAGGACAGGACGCTAAATCTACATTCTCAGCATAGTTCTGTCCTTTGTACCAAGGAGTTTCTATTCCACAGGCAGGATAGGACGTTAAATCTCCAGATATATGTGCATGTAGTAGAACGCGACAATTTCCGTGCCACTTTTATTTTTACTAACGGTGCAAATCTATTTTCTCCATTGACGCGTAATACCTGCTCTCTTAACTGTGTCAATGTCTCGACTATTTATAAGAACATAAAACATAAATACAGCTGGTAGGAATACCAGCTGTATTTATGTTTTATGTTCTTTATACTAAATAAACATGCATTTTGTAATAATTCGATTAATCGATGAACAATTTCTGCTTTGACAATTAGTCGCCTACGTTTTTTGTAGGGACATAGGAATGCAAGACAATCACATATGTAAAGTATGCAGGTTGTATATTTTAGGTAGTACCTACGATACAACACCGACGCAGATGCATCTCCTGCACATTTACATCTGCAATTCTGCACAAGGTATGTCACTCTCATATTTGATGGCTAGCTGTGCCCGCGGCTTTGCCCGCGCGGTCATATCTCTTGGTTAATATTACCTTATGTATGTGCTATTCCAGCAGGCAGATTCCCTATGGAGTGAGGTTGAGAGATTTCCACCGAGCACCCATTGCGGGTGCGCTTGAAGGTCGTGAAGGTTTTGTAATTCACTAAACAGTTAACGCGCACCCGACAAGCACCCCGCAATCAACACTACACTAATACCGGGAAACCGGTCACTATGCGGCAGAATTAAGCTAAACCTAGCCTACAAATACTTCTATTTATTTTAAAAACAGGAGGTATTTTTCTATTTTAGGGTTAAAATCCTATTCTAGCTATGAAATAGTTAGGTAGGTTCTATGAAATACCACATACATACATGTCATTAAACCTACCTTTCACTAAAACAACACAATTTCATGGCACGATAAAACATGAAACACAGTGTACATAGGTAGGTGTTAGAACTATAAGTTTCATAGTAACTATGCATTATCAATGGTCTTCACTAAACAAACACTGCTAGATAGTAAATGCAATGAACGCACCGGGTGCTCTTCGGTTGACGAAAACTCATTGCTACTGAATTCCTTGTGGATTCTGATTTTGAATTACCGGTTTTGTATTTCCTATTAAAATGACAGTTTCCGTGTGGTTCCGTCATTTCAAATGCTCACTGAGCTTAGGGAATTAGAAACGAGTGATCGGTGGCAATGAATGGTCCAAGTGGCATTAACCAAACCGCACTTTAACTCGACGGAATCAGGCCCCTGGACCTAAAATACCAATACTCAAAATTCCTTCAGCCGTCAAATAGTTTTTTATCGAAAGCTCGGCATCTACTCATCGGATTAAGATACCAAGTACACCAGTTTTTAAACCTTAGCTATCCAACAGTGAAAACCGCATCACAATCGGTCCAATGGTTTTGTGTGATGCGCAAACAGACAAACAGATAGACAGACACCATTTTAAAAACGTTATATTTTGGTTCAGAAGCTTATTTTACGTAGATTGTTTGTTATTATCTTCATTGTACGGTACTTACTGCTTTATTATAAGTTTAGAGTTTAGCAGTAGCGCCTGCTTCGAAATCATATCTTATGGTTTCTCTAAAGGAAGGGCGATGGTAGCCATGCGTTTTACAGAATCTAACTATACCTGGTTCAGTCCTCGGCTCCGCACCAATTACTTTTCTAAGTTAGGTGTGGTTATCCATCGCTCCGTGCTTCGGAGGGCACGTTAAGCTGTCTGTCCCAGCTGGTATTGATTAATGGCAGTTGTTAAACCATGTCAGAGGCCCTCAGGCGGCCTGACAAACTCTGACACCAGAGGCCAGCACTATCTCACACGGCCAGCTAGCACGCAAAGGAAAAGTTTGGATTACAGCCGGTACTTGAGCCCATGTCCAGACTATATATATTCTGTGCCGTGCGCCGCGCCGCGGCACGGAAGGTGCCTCACCGCACGCGCGTCAGCGCGGTGTCCAGTCCAGTCCGTAATCTAAAAAAACGTACGAAGAAAGAAGAACAAGAAAATTGACACTATAATAGTAGTTTAGTAGTGTGTGTGTGTGTGTTCTTAGTATCACTCGAGTGTTTTAATACCTAGTTATGTGCTGTTTCATACACTACTTTATCTACAATCATTCACTACTTTTAATGAAAAAAATAATGTTGTAATATTTTCTTGTTTTTGCTGGTAAAAGCTCGTTCGTCAAGTTCGTTGCTGTTTCCGTGATGTCAGGTCAAATTCTCTTCACTAACACTGCTATCGGATATTTTTAATCAGGATGAAACTTTTGATAAACAAAAACACATTAAATTGGTTATGTACTAATGTAAAGTTAATTATGACGCTAAAATCCAGTCCACATTGAATCCGCGCGCACACGCTCTAGCACGCGCCTCCATCCATACCAATCCATACTAATATATAAAAGTGAAACGTTGTCTGTTTGTTTGTTTGGGGAGCTTTATCACGCGATAACGGCTAGAAGAATTTTGATGAAATTACTATAGGTTACTTTTTGTCCCGGAAAATTGTAAGTTTCCACGGGAAAACTGTAAAGAACGGTTGTCATGGAAACGAAATAAGTCTTTCAAAAAACAAACATTTCCAAACGTTTTAAACAAACAATCCTAGAAGAAAATAGGATGTTTTTTTCGCGATTAACAGTAGTCCGCGCGGACGATGACGCGGGCGGGAAATCTAGTAGAGAATAAACAGCCAAAACTTTCGTAGTACGGAGCCAAACGGTGCTTTTATGGGAAAAAAAATAATTATAACATCGTTTAGTTAAAAAAACACTGTAATTATGTAAAAAAAAAAACTTATTAGAGACGTGCCGTGCGTAATGTATGTCATTATGCCACCGTTTTTGAGTTCATAATCCAGATTTTACGATATGAGTGTAGATGAACATGAGATGCTTTGCAGTTTGGCAGAATATTGTTTTATAACATTGGCTATGAATATATAAATAAAAAATAAAAAAAGATAAAATATATTTTTAAAAAATGTAGCAATACAAAATTAGCAAGTGCATTGCATGAGACTATGTATTTTGTAAGCTGTCCGGCCTGCGACCACTACTTGAACGTGTTCTTCGATTAAGTACTGATGGTATGCTATTCTTTTTGGCAAAGTGGTGTTGTATCCGCAATCCGAACGAGACAAGCCGGAACAGAGTCCCAGTACCCACTCCGTGTAGAGTTGGCGCGCGTATTACGCTCGCTGCCAATACGCGGTATGGAAATATGGTTAATTATTCGTCTGGTTTGTTTATATAACGGGTGACACAATTCGTCTTACGCGCGCAGAACATACGCCACGTTGTCTCGCCAGAAACGTGCGGAGTACCTCCCGTCAGCATTCACTCAGCAATGTGTGAAGTAAACTGGAACGAGCGTCGCAGGCAAAACTATTGCGAACTATTTTACTTGCTATACGAAATGCCCATGTATGGGCTGACAAGTGCTTAGTTTAGAATCAGAACAAATTGAAAATAAAACCTGTCAAGTGCAGTCGGATACGCGAGTTCTGAAACACAATAAATAGAGCGCGTGGAGAGGGATATACGATGAATATATTATTATCCGAATATTGAGAGATTTATCGTGTTATTTTAAGAATATAGACTTCTTATTGGTTTTCATGCAATCTATAAGTAGATAACTATTTTCTGTTTTTATATTTTTGTTTTCATCCTTCCCCTACAAAAGTGAAAAAAGATAATCATTTATGTATTCATTTATTAGTGGTTGGGTTACAAAAATTCATGTGTGTGTAATCAAATTTCAACTTAATCGGTCTAGCTAGTAGATTCGGAGCAAATTGGCTGTGACAGATAGATATGAGCAATCGATAACAACTATTTGACGGCCGAAGGAAAATTGGTATACCTAATTGTACTTTATGATTAGGTAACTACTTTTGTTCCTGGAATAATATTTTTTCCACAGAAAATATCCACGCGGGCACAGCCATCCATACAAATATATAAAAGTGAAATGTTTGTCTGATTGTTTATTTGGGGAGCTTTCACGCGATAACGGCTGGACGGATTTTGATGAAACTTGGAATGGAGATAGCTTATACCCTGGAATAAAACATAGGATACTTTTTATCCTGAAAAATTACAACTTTCCATGAGAAAACTGTTTTTTTTTTAATACTCACTGTTAGGAACGGTTGCCATGGAAACGAAATAACAAGTATGTCATAAAACATCAAGAGTGGTACTATATCTACTTTTGCATTGGTTTTTAATATCCTAGAAGAACATAGGATGCTTTTATTCGCGATAAACAGTCTGTAGTCCGCGCGGACGAAGTCGCGGGCGGGAAAACTAGTAGTATGTATGGTATGGTACAGTGCCCCGCCGGGCAGGTGGAGTGACGACTTGCGGGCTAGCACCTGGATGAGGAGAGCCGAAGATCGGGCTCAGTGGCGTTTACAAGGAGAGGCCTCCGTCCAGCAGTGGACAAGAAGACGGGCTGATGATGATGACAGAAGAGGGTACTCACGGGTGCGCAGCTGGTGATGCCGCCGCCGCCGTAGAAGAACTCGCGGCCGAACGCCACCACGCCCGTGTGCCACACGCCGTCCACCGCGCGTCCTGTCGGGACCACAACATCATTATTGTATACGGAACGGAAACAACCTTCCGCCATGACAATACGCCCTAAACAGCGAGCGCCTGCAAGCGATTAGAGATGTGCGAAACTGCAATTTCCGCAAACTGAGAGGATAATTGGATGGGGCGTCCCTTCTGAGCTGGACGTTCGGAGTGCCGCATGCCACAGCGCCTCCAGGGGAACTGATATTCTACTAACTGTTCTACTTTATTTCAAAAATTATGATCAGGGCGGTTCAAGGACGACATTTTCCTTTACCAAAAACTTTGGTTCGTCGAAAGTTCACGCCAAGCATGCACTATCTATACTAAACTTATAATACCTAAATCAGTAACAAACGAAAAGTCTGTATAAAGCACCGGTATAAATAAGATAATGAACTAGTAAAAGTCTGTATAACGCACAGGTATAAATAAGATAATGAACTAGTAAAAGTCTGTATAACGCACAGGTATAAATAAGATAATGAACTAGTAAAAGTCTGTATAACGCACAGGTATAAATAAGATAATGAACTAGTAAAAGTCTGTATAACGCACAGGTATAAATAAGATAATGAACTAGTAAAAGTCTGTATAACGCACAGGTATAAATAAGATAATGAACTAGTAAAAGTCTGTATAACGCACAGGTATAAATAAGATAATGAACTAGTAAAAGTCTGTATAACGCACAGGTATAAATAAGATAATGAAATAGTAAAAGTCTGTATAACGCACAGGTATAAATAAGATAATAAACTAGTAAAAGTCTGTATAACGCACAGGTATAAATAAGATAATGAACTAGTAAAAGTCTGTATAACGCACAGGTATAAATAAGATAATGAACTAGTAAAATCATTATAAACATACAAAAACCCGACTGCAAACAAAATTATATAAAGGCGTTTTTTTTTATGTATGTATGATATGAGTGTATGTTTGTTACTTCTTTTCGCTTACATGGCTAAACGGATTTGGATAAAATTTGGTACGGAGGTAGCTTATAACCTGGATTAACACATAGGCCACTTTTTTGTCCCGGAAATTACATTAACTTGAATAATCTAACTTTGAAAAAGTTATAAGAAGCTTAAAAGAAAATTGCTACTGTTTAGTTAAATGGATTAGATATTTTTGAAATAGCCTTTTTATAAAGTTATAAGAAGCTTAAAAGAAAATTGCTACTGTTTAGTTAAATGGATTAGATATTTTTGAAATAGCCTTTTTATAAAGTTATAAGAAGCTTAAAAGAAAATTGCTACTGTTTAGTTAAATGGATTAGATATTTTTGAAATAGCCTTTTTATAAAGTTATAAGAAGCTTAAAAGAAAATTGCTACTGTTTAGTTAAATAGATTAGATATTTTCACCGCCTTCAATAAACTCTTTCTTATCTTATGTTGTATTTATGCATTATTATTACGTTGGTAATTTTGAAAAAGTGATACTGTTCTGGCTCAATTGTAATTATTTTATTCTTTTTAGTTGTTGTTTACAAAATAACATTTTTATTATGAAGTCGTTTTTTTTTTTGGAAAAAAATATAAAAATATATGTTTTTTTAGTGGCCTAAGCAAACATCAGAAAGAATATATGCCAAAGAAAATAGTAGACACTCACTCACTTTAGACTCAAAGCGTTGGTAAATTAAAACCAAGGATTAATAAAACCTACATATATAACAATTGAATTAAATTTGACCATTTTCCATCATTTTGTTGTTCCGTTCCTGTGACTATCTTCCGGCTCCATCATCAGACCCTGAAAACCACATAAGACCAGAGAACTCATCTAGACAAACCAAATGAGCCCAAACTCGAAGGCGTTCCATCATTTTGTTGTTAAGTTCCTGTGACTACCTTCCAGAACCATCATCCCTGGATACCACATAAAACCTGGGAACTCACCAAGACAAACCAAATGAGCACAAACTCGAAGGGGTTCCATCATTTTGTTGTTGACTTCCTGTGACTACCTTCCGGCTCCATCATCAGATCCTGGATACCACTTAACATCAGAGAACTCATCAAGACAAACCAAATGAACCCAAACTCGAAGGGGTTCCATCATTTTGTTGTTGAGTACCTGTGACTACCTTCCGGCTCCATCATCAGACCCTGGATACCACATTTAACTAGAGAAGTCATCAAGACAAATCAAATGATCCCAAACTCTAAGGGGTTCCATCGTTTCGTTGTTGAGTTCCTGTGACTACTTTCCGGCTCCATCATCAGACCCTAGATACCACATAAAACCAGAGATCTCATGAAGACATACCAAATGAGCTTAAACTCGAAGGGATTTCATCATCCGATTGTGTAGTTCCTTTGACAACTACTATCTACTACTACTACTAAGTCCTAAACATTATAACACAGTAATTTAAATTAAAGCTTCTTTAAAGCTACTAAACCAATTTTGATGATGTTTATACAGTACCACACTAGAGGTCTTCTTACTGAAGTAAAAATAATCATCTAATTCGGTTCTGAAATCCCAAGATATTAGAGAACATAAACTATAAAACAAATTGATTTTCTAATAAAACTACTGAACCAATTTTGATGAAGTTCATATGGGACTACACACAAAGATTACCCTTTTGAATAAAATAACAACCATCTAAATCGGTTTAGAAATCTTAGAGTTAAACACAAATTAAAGGCAATATAAACACAAAATCGAATGGATTTACTCAACAAAACTATTTATTCTAGAAAAACTGCTGAACCAATTTTGATACAATTTATATGGTACCAATTGGAGAGTATACACTTTAAAACAAAAAAAAAATTTTTAAATCGGTCTACAATTGACGGAGATATCGCCCGGCATACATATAAAAAAAAAAAAAAAAAAAAAAAAAAAAAAAAAAAAAACAATGACAATATAATGTACAATTTATAAGTTTTTAATGTTTAAGTATTTTATCATTTTTATGTTGACTCAAATATTTCGTCGACAGATAGTGATTTGTCTCCGGAGCTTAAATCAGATGCTTTAGGAATTATTAATAATCTACTACCGGAAAAATCAACAGATAAATAATACCGATCAATCGACAACTGAGCTATGGAAAGGTTCTGAATCGGAGGCAGAATCTTTTTTTGTTGCCGATGATGACAATATAATGTGTAATTTATAAGTTTTTAATGCTTAAGTATTTTATCATTTTTAAGTTGACTCAAATATTTCGTCGACAGATAGTGATTTGTCTCCGGAGCTTAAATCAGATGCTTTAGGAATTATTAATAATCTACTACCGGAAAAATCAACACATAAATAAATATGTACGAAAAAGAATAACAATTTTAATTAATGGAGAACAACAAAAGGAATCAAGGCTGTATCCGAATCCGTCCTTTTAGTTTATTTTACTCGAAAGCCAAGCAGCCTATGGCGCATTTTTTTTATTGTGTCGTAGAAAGTATGACAAGTAGCGTATTCAGCTCGGGGATAAAGCAGTGTCTTACGTCGCGGGCGGCATATTGGACCCTGAGTGCGAAATACTCACAGTTAACTCCCGAGCGTAGCGAGGGGGTTTAAAGTTAGCTCCCGAGCGAAGCGAGCGAGTAATGTAAAGTCTCGAGTGAAGCGAGGGGTCCATGCCGCCCGTGACGTAAGAGACGAGCCGTTCGTAAAGTATGTCATTATTACACGACTGCCCAAAAAAAAGGAGTGTAATGTTTTAGGATTCATGTATGTTTGTATGTATATTGTGAGTTTTATCCACCATAACTTTTAAATGTCTGAACAGATTTAGACGTATGGGGTATCGTTAGAATCTTTAAATCCCCCCTACAAAAAAAAGGAAAGATTAAAAAAAATACAATATGGCTGCAGGCAGTAAGGCCCCATTTTCAAAAGTAAAAAATAAAGTTTACAATATGGGCATCAAATTGGGGGCACATTCCAACAGTATATAAATTCTTGGCATAAGTTGTTACAGCTTACAGCTGCCATATTGTATTTCCGACGGAACAAAAAATGACGAAAACCTATCGAGTGAGGTATCAAAATACAGGTCTTTATAAAAAGGCTATTTCAAAAATATCTAATCCATTTAACTAAACAGTAGCAATTTTCTTTTAAGCTTCTTATAACTTTATAAAAAGGCTATTTCAAAAATATCTAATCCATTTAACTAAACAGTAGCAATTTTCTTTTAACCTTCTTATAACTTTATAAAAAGGCTATTTCAAAAATATCTAATCCATTTAACTAAACAGTAGCAATTTTCTTTTAAGCTTCTTATAACTTTATAAAAAGGCTATTTCAAAAATATCTAATCCATTTAACTAAACAGTAGCAATTTTCTTTTAAGCTTCTTATAACTTTATAAAAAGGCTATTTCAAAAATATCTAATCCATTTAACTAAACAGTAGCAATTTTCTTTTAAGCTTCTTATAACTTTATAAAAAGGCTATTTCAAAAATATCTAATCCATTTAACTAAACAGTAGCAATTTTCTTTTAAGCTTCTTATAACTTTATAAAAAGGCTATTTCAAAAATATCTAATCCATTTAACTAAACAGTAGCAATTTTCTTTTAAGCTTCTTATAACTTTATAAAAAGGCTATTTCAAAAATATCTAATCCATTTAACTAAACAGTAGCAATTTTCTTTTAAGCTTCTTATAACTTTAGAAAAAGGCTATTTCAAAAATATCTAATCCATTTAACTAAACAGTAGCAATTTTCTTTTAAGCTTCTTATAACTTTATAAAAAGGCTATTTCAAAAATATCTAATCCATTTAACTAAACAGTAGCAATTTTCTTTTAAGCTTCTTATAACTTTATAAAAAGGCTATTTCAAAAATATCTAATCCATTTAACTAAACAGTAGCAATTTTCTTTTAAGCTTCTTATAACTTTATAAAAAGGCTATTTCAAAAATATCTAATCCATTTAACTAAACAGTAGCAATTTTCTTTTAAGCTTCTTATAACTTTATAAAAAGGCTATTTCAAAAATATCTAATCCATTTAACTAAACAGTAGCTATTTTCTTTTAAGCTTCTTATAACTTTTTCAAAGTTAGATTATTCAAGTTAATGTAAATACTATAGTCTAATGTTGCGATTGAAATTAAAATTTTATAAATTCTTACTGCGCCCCGCGGATTCACCCGCGTCCCATTGGAACCATAAAAAATCTTACTGCGCCCCGCGGTTTCACCCGCGTCCCTTTGGAACCATAAAAAATTTCCGGGACAAAAAAGTAGCCTATGTGTTAATCCAGGTTATAAGCTACCTCCGTACCAAATTTTATCCAAATCCGTTTAGCCATGTAAGCGAAAAGAAGTAACAAACATACACTCATATCATACATACATAAAAAAACGCCTTTATATAATTTTGTTTGCAGTCGGGTTTTTGTATGTTTATAATGATTTTACTAGTTCATTATCTTATTTATACCTGTGCGTTATACAGACTTTTACTAGTTCATTATCTCATTTATACCTGTGCGTTATACAGACTTTTACTAGTTCATTATCTTATTTATACCTGTGCGTTATACAGACTTTTACTATTTCATTATCTTATTTATACCTGTGCGTTATACAGACTTTTACTAGTTCATTATCTTATTTATACCTGTGCGTTATACAGACTTTTACTAGTTCATTATCTTATTTATACCTGTGCGTTATACAGATTTTTACTAGTTCATTATCTTATTTATACCTGTGCGTTATACAGACTTTTACTAGTTCATTATCTTATTTATACCTGTGCGTTATACAGACTTTTACTAGTTCATTATCTTATTTATACCTGTGCGTTATACAGACTTTTACTAGTTCATTATCTTATTTATACCTGTGCGTTATACAGACTTTTACTAGTTCATTATCTTATTTATACCTGTGCTTTATACAGACTTTTACTAGTTCATTATCTTATTTATACCTGTGCGTTATACAGACTTTTACTAGTTCATTATCTTATTTATACCTGTGCTTTATACAGACTTTTACTAGTTCATTATCTTATTTATACCTGTGCGTTATACAGACTTTTACTAGTTCATTATCTTATTTATAAATAACATTTTTATTATGAAGTCGTTTTTTTTTTTTTTTGGAAAAATATTTTATTTTTAATTAAAATTATCGAATCGATTCGGTTCGTTATCGAAAGGTTCGGGCTGGTTCATGTTGTAAGCCACTGGATGTAACAGTTCCAATTTTTCTTTGGGAAGCTCATAATCGTAGCAGTATTTTTCAATGATCGGATTGTTAAAATGGCATTTATCAATCTGTTCCGCGATTTTATTTTCACCAAATTTAACTGTCTGCAAACTTTTTCCACCTCACCATTGGATCAAGGCAATGAGAGCAAGGATATAACACAAGAGATGATTTCATCAAACGGGTTTTCGTCAGGTGCGTTTCGATATTTCAGAACATTTAGTATGTTTGATTTATTTTCCCACTGATATATTGTTCCACTGGTTTTTTTTTGGATCGTCTCTAGATTGAGATAAGTTAACATAAAAAAGCTAAAAATTATTGATAAAAATAGCTTAATAGCTTAACAATCAACTTTTTTGTAGCTAATGAAGTTGATTTTAAAAACTCTGACTTGGCATCCTGCAGGCGGAAGACGGTTCATACCAGGGCCTGGATTCTGTATGACCACTCACGTCAATTCCACGCGAATTCCACGAACAAATTCCACGCAGGCGGCGTGGAATTGGCGTCTTAAAATTAGAGAAATAGGCCCCAGCTAGCTACAGAGAATGGTTACGCACACGATTCATACTTGAATGAAGTATAATGGTGGTTTGTGTCAGAGTGGGTACAGACCCTACCAGGCATGCCGAGGGTTAAATGAGGCACATTATTAATCGAGCGAGCGCGAAGCGCGAGCGAAGCGTCTCTGAATCAGCTTGGGCAAAAATTCTTTCGTATATCCGGAATAGTCAGGATGTCTCTCCGGATCTCTGTTATCCTCTACAGGTTGCATTTTTCAACCGATCTAGACGAAACTTGGTATACAGGTTAAACGAATTTTTTGAATTTTTTAGTCGTCGGGTATTTTTGATTGGGGGGTTACTTCCCTGAAAAAGGGTAAAAAGGGGGCTACTGAATATCTCCGCCTTATTAAATCCGATTTCGATGGTACTTTTTTTATTTGAAAGGTAGTAAATTTAAGTTAGTCTCATAAAATTTTGGTGAAGATCTGATGAGGATCTTCGGCGTGATGTGCAGAATAGCTCCTCAAAATGCAGTAAATTTCTCACTTTAAGGTTTCTACCAGTGGAATCAGCCCTTTACCCACTAGGTAGGTATTGATGGGACAACTTGGTTATTAATGTTAGTTGTACAATAAAGTAACTAGATGGCGCTACTGTGCACCGCTAGATTGTTTGCGCGAGGTCTACAGCTCTCAGAGCCACTAGTGCTTAATTTTTCATGTTATGTTTTCCTTTTAGTAGACTTTCACTAACTTTGTATTTTTTTCACGTTTTATATTTAACTAGTAGTGCCCGCGGATTTGCCCGTGAGCTCTTTTGTACAAGCGCGGATTATGGGGGTCATGAAATATTGTGTGAAAATTTCAACTGGCTACCTATTACGGTTCAAACGGTACCTACAGCCCTTTACAGGTAGGTCAGAAAGACGGACGGGCGGACGGGCGGCGCCGTAGGCTTGTAATAGGCCTCCATTCGGTCCTTTTGAGTACGGAACACTCGAAATCAAATCTGTTCTGAAATCACAGACCTAAAATAACGGTACGTAATACAAATTTTTCATTTAAACATTTTAATATATTTTATATATTGTTCTTTATAGGTACTTTTGGTCCAAGAATGGGCTACTTTTAAATGAAATTACTACGCGGGCAAAGCCGCGGGCACATCTATTAATGCGGTTATCACTATTGGATAGCTTAAGGTTTAACCTAAAAACTGGGGTACTTGGTATCTTACTCCGCTGACTCCGCCAATCTATACTTATACTTGTAATAAAATTGTAACGGGTCCAATTCTGTACATTGAAGATATTTCGATATTATTTTTTGGAGGTTACTCTATATTCGATACTAAAGCCAAAACTGTATTTTTTTCATTTTTGTCTGTCTGTCTGTCTGTCTGTACCTCGGCTAGGCATCACGCCGAAACTACTGAATGAATTTAAATTAAACTTGGTATTATTTGAGTTCATACTACGAGGTAGGACATAGGATACTTTTCATCCCGAAAAAATAAGGGCTTCCCGCAGGATAGGGATTGAAAGTTATTTAAAAGAACACTTACCACGCTGAAACTACTGGACTGATTTTGATGCAACTTGACTCAGTCATAGTTTATATGATGGGTTAAAATTGAGGATATTTTTTTATAATTGATAGATTCAGGCGTTACTTTGCGGAAATCCATATTTAAAATGAACAAAATAAAAATATGTAGCTTACTTCCGCCAAAACTGTAAGTCAGACAAATGATAAATGGTAAAATTAACACAAGTAAAACCCCACGCTAAACAAAACCCTACCCCAGATTGAACTAATGAAAAATATAAATGAAAGAAAAGCTAAGGCCTGGAGGCCAGAAAAAACACTTATATACAAATAATATATATAAATATATATACACAATAAAAAAAAAACCCTACCCAAATACAAGTATCGAAACACTTATATATTCACATACATATAATATAAAAAAACACAATAAAAAACATATACCTCGATCCAAATACCAAACGTCTGACATCAATACGACACGTGATATTTTTTTATCTCGAACAAATAAAGAGTTCTTGCGGGATAATGTCCCAAATTCTGTACATTGAAGATATTTAGTAAAAATATTTGGAGGCTTTCTATATTCAGTACTGGAGCCAAAATTGATATTTTTCTGTCTTTTTGTCTGTCTGTCTGTCTTTATCTTGGCAGCGCATCACGCCAAAAATACTCAATGAATTCAAATGAAACTTGGTATGATTTGAGTTCATACTTCGAGGTAGGACATTGGATACTTTCCATCCCGAAAAACTAAAGGGCTCCTGCAGGATAGGGCTGGGTTTTTTTTAAAACTACTAGTAGCATGCTGAAACTATTAGACGGATGTTGATGCAACTTGGCACAGACATAGTTTATAAGATGGGTGAAAATTAAGGATACTTTTTATCCCGATAAAATAAAGAGTTCTTGCGGGTTATGGGTCCAAATTCTGTATATTAAAGATATTGTTATATTTTTTTGGAGGTTACTCTAAATTCGATAATGAAGCCAAAACTGTATTTTTTTCATTTTTGTCTGCATGTCTGTTTGTCTGTATCTTGGCCGCGCACTAGGCCGCTGGAACTACTGGATGAATTCAAATGAAACTTGGTATGATTTGATTTCATACTACGAGGTAGGACATAGGATACTTTACATCCGGAAAAAAATGGGTTCTCGCAGGATTGGGGTTCAAACTTATTTAAAAGAACACGTACCACGCTGTAACTAATGGACCGGTTTTGACGCAACTTTGCACCGCTAGTCATAGTTTATATAATGGGTTAAAATTGTGGACACATTTTATCTCGAAAAAGTAAAGGGTTTCTGCGAGATAGGGGTCCAATGTTATGTTAATTCTGAAGTAATAAATCATATTTTTTGGAGGGTTCTTTATATTCGATACTGCCAAAACTGTTTTATTTTTAATTTTAGTCTGTCTGTTTGTCTGTATCATGACCGCCCATCGGCTTAAAACTACTAAATGAATTTAAATGAAACTTTGTATGTGTAACAAGAACGATGAATTCCTGGATAACATAAAGGGATGGATATCAAATGAAATACAAAGCGTTTGCAGAGCACTTAGACACGAATGAAAATATGGCAAAACAAGCAGCCTTACCTTTCGGTCCCCACAGCTATACACATCAGTTCTTTTGCAGCACGCACGTATTAGTCCTTTTAGATTTCAACACATCACATAATATCAGATTTCAACTGTTTTTATTTCCACTTCGGAAAGAGATATAGCCGGCATTCGAAACGTCCCATACGTATCCTTTTTACTACTGGTCACCACAGACAACGAACGCAGTCGTAGTGGTGCAATTCGATTATCGATTCACTATCGATTTGATTTGTGGGCCCTAATTCCACCCCAGGAAGACTGCTCGCGCTTACCATCGCGCTTGTCAATAATTCCTTCAGTGAATGTGTACAATAACAAACGCTCAGGAATGGAAGTAAGGTGCGAAACGAATTAGGGATGCGAATTGATGCGGTTACGAAACAGTATGATTTGAGTTCATACTACGAGGAAGGACATTGGATACTTTTCATCCCGAAAAATGAAAAGGTTCCCGCGGGATAGGGGTTAAAAGTTATTTCAAAAAACACTTACCACTCTAAAACTACAGGACGGATTTTGATGCAACTTGGCAAAAGATTTCCGCAAAATAGGGGTTGAAAGTTATTATAAAGAACACGTATCACGCTGAAATTACTGCAAGGATTTTTTTTATGTAAATTGACACAGTCATCTATCTATACTTATAATAAAGCAAAAGGTACGAGAAAGGCGGTACAAAGATAAATAAAAAAAGGCCATGGGTACTTAAAGACTACTGAACAAGAATATAACATATTTTATTATCGTGTCTTTCTGTCTCTTTGTCTGTATGTTTGTTTGTTCACGCACCACGTAAAAACTACTGAACCGATTGCGATGCGGTTCTCATTGTTAGGTAGCTTAGGGTTTGATTTAAAAACTGGTGTAATTTGTATCTCAATCCGGTGAGTTAGAAGCCAAGCAATTGATAAAACTATTTTTGACGGCTGAAGAAATTTTGATCAAATGTTGGTATATTGGTCCTGGAATAGCACGTTATAATACTTTGAACCTAAAGAAAAGACCACGCGGGCAAAGCCGCGGAAACAGCTAGTAATATTATAAAATAGTAGAAAAAAAACAGTTCAACTAATAGCCTAGGGACCAGGTAGTTTTGCCCTACAAATGGTGGACTAGAAGATGTTTTGATTTGTATTGCTTAGTTATGAGGTCTTTACGAAAAAAACATGTTTTCGACCTGGAGGGGACCTGCGGGAGCGTTAGCCGCCATCTTGAATTGAAGGGGCCAATTTCTTTTCTTGTTTTTTCTTTAACAGTTAGCTTTATGGCAAAAAAATATATGAAAAGTATAAAGAAGACAATATGTGCAACATTTTTCCATTCAAAAAATGTTCTGTAAGCCTCATAGGTAAAAAGATACAAGTAGCAAAAAACACATCTTTACTAAAAATAAATTATTATAAAAACAAAAAACCCGACTGCGAACATAACAAAAAACACATCTTTACTAAAAATAAATTATTATAAAAACAAAAAACCCGACTGCGAACATAACGAAAAAGACGCAAACAAGCTTAAGATTATTGATTTTGAAATACAAGATGCAGTCGGAGGTCATCATGCATTTTATTTCTCCTTTGGCGGGATCAGCTGAACCTGGCGAGCTACCTTCATGCCTCCCCTCCGACTGCACCTTACATTTCAAAATCAATAATCTAAAGTTTGTTTGCCTCTTTTTAGTTTTGTTCGCAGTCGGGTTTTTTGTTTTTATAATAATTTATTTTATTTTAACTTTTTAGTTTATATTTATAAGAATGAGTGAGAATGTTTGCTAACCATCTTTAAATCATTATAGAACCTACACGGTTATTCGAAATGAAAAATAAGTTAATTTAAAAACATTTAAAAAAGCTTTTACGTAGTAGTCATGTCATATTAAATGCGCATACAACATTTCGTGCCTATGCTCTTAACCGTTGAGGAGTTCCCTGATCAGGAGCCAACCCGGAGTGCAGCAACTATGTCACGGTAAAACTTCAAACCGGCTAGCATAATATAATGCGTACACAACATTTCGGTCTGCGCTGTTAACCGTTGAGGAGTTCCTTGATCAGGAGCCAACCCGGAGTGCAGCAACTATGTCACGGTAAAACTTCAAACCGGCTAGCATAATATAATGCGTACACAACATTTCGTGCCTATGCTGTTAACCGTTGAGGAGTTCCCTGATCAGGAGCCAACCCGGAGTGCAGCAACTATGTCACGGTAAAACTTCAAACCGGCTATCATAATATAATGCGTACACAACATTTCGTGTCTGCGCAGTTAACCGTTGAGGAGTTCCTTTATTGATGGATTTTAGTTAGGGCAGGTACCTTAACCGTTATAGTTACAGGAAAACGCTCCAAGGAGACCTTCCATTACTTTTTGAGATATTCTAAACTGCAGTCACAGATTTTGGATAAAATGTACAGTCAGCAAGAAAATGGTAATTTTACACATAAACTTTTTTGATCCAAATCGATCTTGTTTATTATAAGGATGAAAAGTCTTTACTGGACCAACTCAGGTTTGAGTACTAGAAATGTCAGAAATTGCGAAAAACTTTCCCCATACATTTTGTACGAAATTACCTTACCTGTTGTAGTTGTTCCCGTCTCAAAAATCCATCCTGTATAGTGCCACACAGGAACAGACATACAAACTTACTCGTACCTATAAATCACCTGTATAGTGCCACACAGGAACAGACATACATACTTACTCGTACCTATAAATCATTCTGTATAGTGCCACACAGGAACATACATACTTACTCGTACCTATAAATCCATGTATAGTGCCACACAGGAACAGACATACATACTTACTCGTACCTATAAATCACCTGTAGAGTGCCACACAGGAACTGACATACATACTTACTCGTACCTATAAATCATTCTGTATAGTGCCACACAGGAACAGACATACATACTTACTCGTACCTATAAATCGTTATTCCTAAATGGTAATTTAAATGAAAAATGATAAGAGAAACCTAAAAATGATTTTCAAATACCTATTCAATGATACCTCACTTGACATAGTTCGTAGTGTTTTTTTGCAACTGCATCAAAACAAATGATTATAGACGGGAAAGAAAATTTACGTGATCTCAGATTTCCGTGTTATTAGGGTAAAGTTTTAAATTGATTATTGTTTTTAAATTATTTGCTAATTGAATTATTGTTACTAATATAATTGTTAAATAGCATTTTTAACTCAACAAGAGTTTCGGTACAATAATATGCATATTTCGTCCGAACAAGCCGCACAAATTGTGGCATTGGTGCTGTAAGGCTTGGATCAACGAACGATTGCTAGAAAATTAAATTTTAACCAGTCTACGGTTTCTAGAGTGTACAGAAGGTTTGTAGTGACAGGTTCTTACAAAAGGAAACGTCGTACCGGCAGAACTCGAGCAACCACCTGTCGTGAAGACCCATTTATTGTGTCAACTTCCTTGCGAACATCAAACAGAGCTGAATGAAGTGCGTGGAGTAAACGTGAGTGCACAAACAATAAGAAGGAGGCTAAAGAAAAGGGTCTATCACCCATTTTAGGCCAGCAAATGGTAAGAGCTTTTTTTATTGAAATGTACAAGGATATAACGTGTTTTTGCATGTGTATCATTGTATGTTTGTTTCTTCTCCAATTTGAAACAACTCAACGGATTTTGATGAATTTGGTATGGAGATAGCTTAACCCTGGACACATGGGATACTTCTGATAACCATTATCATCCACGTGGGTGACACCGCAGAGCACAGCTGGTTAGTCATTAAATATGAGGCATGTCATTAAGTTTTATGCTTAAATCTTACCAATGATGGCAGGAGCCAGCAGGGAGGCAAACCCGAGGGTCAGGTCGTAGATGTACAGGTACACAGGGCTGCCTTCTTCTGTCATGGCTGCACCACAAGATTTTCTATTTATCTGGAATAGATATTGATTCGTTTTGACAAGTAAATAATGGAATTTGGATTACAGAAGTGGCTCGAACCCACATGATCTGTGCTTCTGCGGCACATGAAAGCGAGGTAGTGCCTATCCACTCGTGTCCAACAGTGTAGATTAGAACAGATGTGTCGCGGCTTTGCCTATGTGCAAACTTTGGATTACGAAAGTGACTAGAGCCCACATGATCCGTGCCTCTGCGGCACATGAAAGCGAGGTAGTGGCTATCCATGTGTGTCCAACAATTTAGATTAGAGTATATGTGCACGCAGCTTGGCTCCTGCGCTAACTTTGGACTACTAACGTGACTCGAACCCACATGAACCGTGCTATCCACTTGTGTACGGTGCAGTGGTCTTGTCTCCCCCGGGCGTCGGGCGGAGAGGCAACATAATCGTGGATTTGACCTGTGACTTGGCTGCCCCGGTGTAATAACTGACTGGGGGAGACAGGAGATTTTGCTTGTGTTCTTGGCGCCCCGGATGCAGTGGTCTTGTCTCCCCCGGGCTTCGGGTGGAACACAACAATATCGTGGACTTGGCCTGTGACATGGCCGCCCCGGTGTCACAAATGACTGGGGGAGACAAGGAAATTTTGCTTGTGGTCTTGGCGCTCCGGAGTGGGGGAGACATAGTTCCATGCATGTTCCATAATTTTGAAAGTGTTCTTTATCCCCTACCTTGATTCAAAGAGAAGCAGCATTCGTATCGAAATTTTAATTGGTAAATAGTTCCTTATTTATTGCGGTGCCAGATTGACTACCGGTACATCGAAGTGTTGAAGTGTTTGTACAGCAATGCCACCATGACTGTCCGTCTACAGGATCGGAGCACGAATTCTATCCAGCTGCAAAAAGGGGTGAGACAGGGAGACGTTATTTCTCCGAAACTGTTCACCTCTGCACTGGAAGATATATTCAAGCTTCTGAACTGGAACGGATATGGTATTAACATCAATGGCAAATGCATCACTCACCTTCGATTTGCTGATGAAAATTCATGGCAGAAACCCTGGAAGACCTAAGCACAATGCAGTGACCTTAATATTGTTCCTCAACAGGTGGGTCTTAAAATTAACATGGGTAAGACGAACATCATGTCAAATGCCCATTTCGCACCCATGCCGGTCTATGTTGGGAACGATATTATCGAAGCTGTTGATCACTATGTCTACTTGGGTCAGATGATCCAACTGGGTAGATCTAACTTCGACAAAGAGGTCAAATCCAACTCAGATGTGCAGCGTTCGGGAAATTACGTTACATCTTCTCGTCACAGATACCGCAGTGCCTCAAGACGAAAGTTTATAATCAGTGCGTGTTGCCAGTGTTGACCAGCGGCACTGAGACGTGGTCGCTAACTATTGGTCTCATACATACGCTCAAAGTCACGCAGCGTGCAATGGAGAGAGCTATGCTTGGAGTTTCACTACGTGATAAGATCCGTAACGAGGAAATCCGTAGAAGAACCAAGGTTATCGACATAGCTCACAGAATTTGCAAGTCGAAGTGGCAATGGGCAGGCCATATAGTTCGCAAAGCCGACAACCGCTGGGGAATAAAGGTTCTGGAATGGCGACCACGAAAATCAAGCGAAATGTAGGGAGACCCCCCCACACGATGGACGGACGACATTGTAGCCGTCGCAGGGAGTCGGTGGATGGAGGCGGCACAAGACCGTTCGTCGTGGCGCTTTTTGGGGCAGGACTATGTTCAGCAGTGGACTGCTAAAGGCTGAAACTATGATGATGATGATGATTATTGCCTAGTACGAATTCTCAGTGGTGGTGGTGGTGGTGAGTATACTCCTCAGCAGCGCCAAAATAAATTCGTTTTCTGTTATACGTACAGTAGTTATCGGCTTACGTACATAATGTTGTTCAAAATACATTACTTTCCGCTATGACTGATCCCTATCTATTATTGTGGCGCTGCTGCGGAGAATCACACCATTTCATAGCTTGACTGCTATAATATATTAAAATAAAGCACAATCGTTGCAAAGTTTCAAACATCAGGTTAAGAATTTTTACTTGTCATCATTGTAATTTTTCACTTTTGGCTGAAATACCTCATGTATGTTATTTATGTACCTACTATAAAATATTTATTAGTTTATTATAATGTTTATATATTTACTAGTATTTGCTATTTACATATTTATTAGTATTATCTTGTTATTTATATTTTGTTCAAATTAATTTTTGTTTTATTTGTTTGTAATCTTCTTTTATTTATTTTTTTGGGTATTATACTCAAACTTTGCACACCAACAACTGCCTCTATTATATAGTCATGGGTCTCAATATAGCCTACGGTTGCCTGGAAGAGATCGCTGCTTAGCGATAAGGCCGCCAATTGTACTATATATTTAAGTTTATTTTTGTTTGTGTTTCATTTGGTGCAATAAAGTGTTATCTATCTAAGTGTTATCTATATAAGTGTTCTTAACCTATCTATATTGTTATAGTCAATGCTATAACAGGACATCTATTACTATTTTCTATTATTTGCTATTTTCAGGGAAGGAGACCAGCAATCCCAAGGCGGTGTCGGGTTGGTTCCTTGCCAATAAGTCCTCTCTGACAACTTTGAAGTGTCTCTAATCTCCAGTGTTACGAATAGGGTTGCGTACCTCGTAATGAAATTATCCGAGAGGTATAGCCTCAAGGTTATTCAGGTATACGCACCGACTTCAAAACAATCGGATGATGAAGTAGAGGGTATGTATGTACGAAGATTTATCTAAAGCCTTGCACAACACCTCCAAGGCTAACTTCAACGTTGTCATGTGAGACTTCAACGCTAAAGTGGGAGTTACAGACATGCAGCGAGTCGGTAGTAGGATAACACGGATTTGGCAGCAGAAATCACAGGGGGCAAATGCTAGTCAACTTCCTAGAGAAAGCAGGGCTGTTTTAATGAATTCATTCGTTAAGAAGCAGCCCCAACGGAAGTGGCCGTAGCAAATCCCAGATGGTGTGACGAAAAATGAAATCGACTTCATCATAGCGATCAAAAAGGGCATATTTAGAGATTTATCTGTGATCACTAGGTTTAAAACTGGGAGTGATCATCGACTTGTCCGAGGCTCTCTGGATATTGATTACAAGCTTGAACGTCTCCGTTTGATGAAGTCCACGCTCCTACCTAACCTGCTCCATACCGTTGTAGGATCCGAAACAGTCAAGTTGAAACTGGAGAACCGATTCACCGACTTGGATAGCACAATTGACGTTGTCATTGACAAGGACCTTGAACCTGGAATCCTGAGGGAAGAGAAAATGAAGTTCTGCGAGATGCGGCGTACAGGCAGGAAATGTAAACTTTCGGTGGAGTCACTGCAGCTCATTGAGAAACGACGCGAACATCCAGCCGTCACTTCGTCAGATCAGCGGGCTTTAAATAAGCAAATATCAAAGCAGGTAAGGCGAGACTTCCGACGCTCCAATACAAGCGCTATATAGAAGAAGCTATAGAGCGACATTGGGGGTCAAAAGTCTTCGTACAACTGCTTGGCCGAAGCCAACTGACGAAGTTGACCACATCAAGCGGGAGACTAGTCGTTAATAAGCCGGGATTCTCGTGGAAGTTGAAGATTTCTATGGCCGACTGTACGTGTCACACGGGCCGCAACCCGAACCCGATATACAGGGCCACTCTGACCTGCCACTATACCGAAGTGCTGCCAGAAGTCAAGCCTTGACGATATCGAGATGGCTCTGAAATAGCTCAAAATGGAAAAGCCCGGGTGAGGACGGAATTACTACAGAGCTCCTGAAAGCAGGAGGCACTCCCACGCTTAATGACACCGGGGCAGCAAAGTCCACGATTACGTTGTCTCCCTGCCCGGGGGAGACAAGACCACTAGCAGAACCTCCTTGTGCCCCAATGGAGACATGAGGGGAGCCAAGATCAGGTAGCCAAACTCGCGGCCACTGCTCAAACCTTAATAAATCGAAGGACTTCAATACAAATAAAAATTGTTAGAACGCTAATATCAAAGTGTCGCATTGCTGTGCTATTATCCCTCAAAGACAAGCTATCTTTGAGGAGCGATGTAACAGAAACAAGACTTTCCTTTTTTTTATACGCTTTATATTAGCTTCACTTGTATGTTTGTAACCGACTCCTTTGGACGCTATTTTGACCCACTTTAAACGGTCAGATTTCATTCAATTTTTTTTGAAATAAAACATTTTTTCTTATTTACACTATTAAAATTTATTTTCTATTTTTTAGCTTGGTTTTTTATATAAAGCGTGTTTTTTAGTTTTTTAAACTATTATTTATTTTTCTTTCTTCCTTTTGTGGTACAATTTACATTGGAAATTGCTCGTATTTTTCATTATCTATACTTATAATAAAACTATAACGGGTCCAATTCTGTACATTGAAGATATTTAGAAAAATTTTTTTGGACCGTTCTCTAATTTCGATACTGAAGACAAAACAGTTTTTTTTTTTTTTTTTTCATTTTTGTCTGTCTGTCTGTCTGTCTGTCTGTATCTTGGCTAGGCATCACGCCGAAACTACTGAATTTAAATGAAACTTCGTATGATTTGAGTTCATACTACGAGGTAGGACATAGGCTACTTTTCATCCCGAAAAATGAAAAGGTTCCCGCGGGATAGGGGTTAAAAGTTATTTCAAAAAACACTTACCACTCTAAAACTACAGGACGGATTTTGATGCAACTTGGCACAGTCATCATAGTTTATATGATGGGTTAAAATTGAGGATAGTTTTTATCCCGAAAAAATAAAAAGTTCCTGCGGGATAATGTCCCAAATTCTGTAAATTATAGATATTTTGTATTTTTTTTGAGGGTCTTCTTATATTCAATACTAAAACCAAAACTGTTTTTTTTTGTGTGTCTATCTGTCTGTCCGTTTGTCTGTCTGTACCTTGGAAGTGCATCATGCCGAAAATACTCAATGAATTCAAATGAAATTTGGTACGATTTGAGTTCATACGTCGATGTAGGACATTGGGTACTTTTAATCCCAAAAAATTAAAGGGTTCCCGCAGGATAGGCGTTGAAAGTTATTTAAAAGAACACGTATCACGCTGAAACTACTGGACAGATTTTGTTGCAACTTGGCACAGTCATAGTTTATATAATACTAGCTGTGCCCGCGGCTTCGCTCGCGTGGTCATTTCTCTAGGTTAAAAGTACTCTATGTGCTATTTCAAGACCTACAATAAACATTTGATCAAAATTCCTTCAGCCATTTAAAAATTTTTTATCGATTGCTCGGCATCTAATCATTGGATTACGATACCAAGTACCCCAAGTCTTGGTCAAACCCTAAGCTATCCAACACTGAAAACTGCATCGCAATCAGTCTAATAGTTTTTACGTGATGCGCGAACAAACATACAGACAAACAGATAGACACGAATTTTAAAAATGTTTTATTCTTGTTCAGTAGCTCAGACCAATTTTTACAAATTATCTTCTTTGTACAGACTTTTACGTGATTATTGCCTATAGCTGAGCCCGCAGCGTTGCTCGCGTGGTAGTTTTTCTGGGATATAATGATCCTATGAATTATTCCAGTACCAAAAGTACCAATATACCTACCTACCTGTGTTAACAACCTTCAGTGGCGATCCGACATGGTCGTGATAGGTTAGAAGACGAAAGCGGGAGTGAAGCGTAGCGAGCATAAAGCCCCATTATAGCTAAGAACTATTATGTTTACCTCAGCTTTGAAACATAAAAACCCGCAGTTAAATTGGTCCATTCGTTAAAAAGAACGATAATAAGTAAAAGATACGATTCTCACCCCCCCCCCCCCCCTCCCTTTTTTCAACTCCTCCCCCCCCCCTCCCATATAGCAAAGGAACATGATGAACCATCTCGATCACATCCTTTTTAAAACATAAAAAACTGCATCAAATTTGGTCCATTAATTTGGGAGCTATGAACTTAACCATATCCCCCCCTCCTCCCCCTTATTATAGCTAAGACAAATCATGTTTACCTCAGCTTTGAAACATAAAAAATCGCAGCTAAATTGGTCGATTCGTTTGAAAGGTACGATTCTCACCCCTTTTTTCTCGAAACTCCCCCCTTTTCTGCTCTCCCCCGAAATAGTTAAGAACAATCTCGATCACATTAGCTTTCAAACAAAAAAACCGCATCAAAATCGGTCCATTCGTTTGGGAGCTTTTTTATGAGGTTGCCACAAACAGACACACACACACACACACCCTCTCACACAGTGATACACACCCTAAACTTATAACACCCGTCTCTTTGTTCGGGGGTTAAAAATGTAAAACAGTAAGCAGTTTAGTTAACAATAAACAAGACAGCCGCTAGAGGTCGCTTTTTTATGAGGGAATGTAAATTATATATGATAATTTATTTCTTTTTTAAACATGCACTTCAGGGAAAACTAACAAATTTACAAAGTAAAATAAAAACAAAGTAAATTGTCAGAATTATTTTCTGTTTTTGAGTTTTTTCTAAATTATATGAATTTGAATTATTGTGACCTATTTTGTTGTAACAATTTGACGGTTTAATTCAAGAAAAAAAAAGCATTGAAATTGTAAAAATAACGCATAAAATATGTAAATGCATAAAAATATGGAACAAAACATTTCAATAAGTACGTGATTTCGATCCACGCACGTCTGGGTTGGCAGGCAGAAACACACCCGCTAAACCAGATAGTATAGTGGTGAGAGGGTCGAAATTATGATACCATTTTAATGTTTTATTTATATTACATTTAAATTACCATAACTTTGAATACCTATCCCGCAGGAACCCTATATTTTTTGGGGATAAAAAGAATCCATAGTTTTAATACATAATATGTACTTTGACTGTGCCAAGTTATAACGCATAAAATATGTAAATGCATAAAAATATAGAACAAAACATTTCAATAAGTACGTGATTTCGATCCACGCACGTCTGGGTTGGCAGGCAGAAATACTCCCGCTAAACCAGATAGTATAGTGGCGAGAGGGTCGAAATTATGATACCATTTTAATGTTTTATTAATATTACATTTAAATTACCATAACTTTGAATACCTATCCCGCAGGAATACTATATTTTTTGGGGATAAAAAGAATCCATAATTTTAATACATAATATGTACTTTGACTGTTCCAAGTAAAATCAAACTCTGACCAGTAGTTTTAGCGTAATATGTGTTCTTTTAAATAACTTTTAACCCCTATCCTGCGGGAACTCATGACTTTTTCGGGATAAAAAGTATTCTAAATGTTAATCCATAACATTAGCTATGATTGTGTCAAGTTGCATCAAAATCCATCTGGTAGTTTCAGCGTGATGCGTGTTCAAAGGGACAGACAGACAGACAGACAGACAGACAAAAATTTAAAAAATATCCTTTTTGCACTCTATATCGATTTTGAAGTTTATCTCAATTATAATTTTCAATAAATATTTAATGTACAGATTTAGCCCAGTTACAGTTTTATTATAGTATAGATAGAAGTTAAAATTGAGGATACTTTTTATCCCGAAAAATTCAAGAGTTCCTCCGGGATAATGTCCCAAATTCTGTAAATTGAAGATATTTTGTATTTTTTTGAGGGTTTTTCTATATTCAATACTAAAACCAAAACTGTATTTTTTTTTGTGTGTCTGTCTGTCTGTCTGTCCGTTTGTCTGTCTGTACCTTGGAAGTGCATGCAGGTGAAAATTATGGATACCTCTTTTCCCGAAAAAATAAAGGGTTCTTGCGGAAATGGGTCCAAATTCTGTTCATTATAGATATTCTGAATATTTAGTTTGGAGGTTACTCTTCATTCCATAATAAAGCCTAAACTGTATGTTTTTCATTTCTGTCGGTATGTCTGTTTGTCTCTCTGTATCTTGGCTGCACATCATGCCACCGGAACTACTGGATGAATTCAAATGAAACTTGGTATGATTTGAGTTCATACTACGAGGTAGGACATTGGATACTTTACATCCCGAATAATGGGTTCTCGCAGGATAGGGGTTGAAACTTATTTAAAAGAACACGTACCACGCTGAAACTAATGGACGGGTTTTGATGCAACTTGGAAGCGTCTTAATTTATATGATGGGTTAAAATTGAGGACACGTTTTATCCCGAAAAATTAAAGGGCTTCTGCGGGATATGGGTAATAAATAATATTTTTTGGATGGATCTCTATATTCGATACTGAAGCCAAAACTGTTATACTTTTTATTTTTGTCTGTCTGTTTGTCCGTATCTTGACTGCGCATCGCACAGAAACTACTGAATGAATTCAAATGAAACTTGGAATAATTTGAGTTCATACTACGAGGTAGGACATTGGATACTTTCATCCCGAAAAATTAAATGGTTTCCGCAATATAGGGGTTGAAAGTTATTAAAAAGGACACGTACGCTGAAACTGCTACACGGATTTTCTAATGTAAATTGACACAGTCATATATCTGTACTTATAATAAAGAAATAGGTACGAAAAAGGCTGTAAAAAGAAGATAAATAAAAAAATGCTCTTGGGTGCTTAAAAAGGGTGTTGAACACGTAATTTTTTTTTAATCGTGTCGCTGTCTGTTTGTCTGTATATTTGTTTGTTCACGTATCACGTAAAAACTATTGGACCGATTGCAATGCGCTTTTCATTGTTAGATAGCTTAGGGTTTGATTTAATAACTGGTGTAATTGGTATCTCAATCTGGTGAGTTAGAAGCCGAACAATTGATAAAAGTATTTTTGACGGAAAAATAAATGTTGATCAAATGTTGGTATGTTGGTCCTGGAATAGCACATTATGGTACTTTGAACCTAAAGAAACGACCACGCGTGCGAAGCCGCGGGTACAGCTGGTTTTTTTAAATAGGTACAGTCGGCGCGGCGCTCCGCTCTTTTACTTCCGCCATTTTTCGTTCGATCTCTTTGTTCACGGAAAACTATGGAACCATGATATTCATGTTCATAATTTAAAAATTATTACTGTCCTCTTGCAGAAAAGTTCTACATTGCTCACACTTATTGAAGAACCAATCATGTTTTCGAAAAGACTGAACTAGCTTTCGTCCGCGATTACGTCCGCGTGGTTTAGAATCCATTGTCACTTTTCCCAACATTCATTCTAGCTGCGCCCTCTTTGATGATTATGAAAAGTATCACATTTGTTATTCCAAGACCTAAGGTACCTACATACTAAATTTCATCAAAATCTGTTGAGCCGTTTCAGTGTGAAGAAATAACAAACATACACTCTCACTCACAAACTTTCGCATTTATTATTGGTAGGATAATTATTTTAATAATGTTAACACATAATTTAAGCAGCGGATTCCATACAAATTAAAAATACTACCCCCTTCCCTTACCCTCAGGGGATGATTATTGGAATGCCATATTAAACACTAATCTTTGTTTTATTTTATGGCACCAATGTTTAAAGCTATAAAAAAACATTCAAACTTCAATGTCATTGTTTACCCAAGTGGCGGTTGACAATGTTTACCCAAGTGGCGGTTAACAATGTTTACCCAAGTGGCGGTTGACAAAGAAAAAAATATGGAAAATTGCTTTCTTAGTTTGTAATGAAAAGATAAAAATATCCTAATTTTGAGGACTTTGAATAGATTTTGAGAGGGAAAAATATATGACTGCCTTTTTAAACCCATTAGCATAAACGTTTTGTAAACGCTGAAATCACTCTTCATTGTATGAGAATGATGGCAGCCTAACATTTCAATATTGCAAATTAGAATCCAACGATACCGGGTTCGGTCCTAGACTCTGCACTAATGACTTTAAAGGGCTTTTTCACACACTGCGTATATGCCACCCTAGTGGCATTAACAAATCTATTAGAACTAGTCTCTAATATTTGAAGTACTAAATAGTAGCTGCGCCCGCAGCTTCGCACACTTGTAAAACACTCTATTCCAAAACATATATCAACATTTGATCAAAATTCCTTCAGGTATGAAAAAGTTCTTATCAATTGCTCGGCATCTACTCATCAGATAGAGATACCAAGTACCCCAGTTTTTAAGTCTAACTCTAACTTGTCCAACACTGGAAAAGCGCATCGCAATTGGTCTAGTAGTTTTAAGTGATGTGTGAACAAACATACATACAGACAAACAGACAGACACAATTTTTAGAAAAATGTTATATTCTTGTTCAGTAGCTTATTTTAAGTACCCTAGACAATTTTTTTTATTTATCTTCTTTGTAAAGACTATTTCGTGCTTAAATTAAGTTCAGTTAGTGTATGTCCAAATAGCTACTAATATCTCATACATGCATCACTTTAGGATACTAGTGTTCTAAAATAGTATGTTTGTATTGAAGTCGTCTGATGATTTATTAAGGTTTGATCAGTGGCTGCGATTACACATTTTTCTTCAATATGGTATGCTTTTGCTATGCCACAAAACTGTTTTTTTTATTTACGGTGACCAAATTGATTTTAAATAAAATTAAAACTGAAAAAAAAGTTAAAAAACTAAGTGCTATTTCATAAGCTCGCTACGCTTCGCTTCCGCCTTCACCTTCTAACCTATCATGGCCAAGTCGGATCACCACTGAGTCGAGAGCCAACTGCCATTTTTTTTAAAAAACACTTCTCGGATGCCTTTTATATTCTACAGTCAAAAATTTACTTACAGACTTCTTATAGTTTAAGCTTTCTATAAAAAAACAGCCCCAAACTCAAAGGAATAAGATAAGAAAAAATTGCAAAATCTACTTATAATAAAACTGTAACGGGTCCAATTCTCGAGAGGTTCTCGCAGGACAGGGATTGAAACTTATTTAAAAGAACAGATACCACGCTGAAACTCATGGACGGGTTTTGATGCAACTTGGCACTGTCTTAAGTTATATGATGGGTTGAAATTGAGGACATGTTTTATCCCGAAAAAGTAAAGGGTTTCTGCGGGATATGGGTCCAAAGTTATGTTAATATTTAAGTATTAAAAAATATTTTTCGTATGGTTCTCTATATTGGATACTGAAGCCAAACTATTTTACTTAAAAAAATGCTCTTGGGTCCTTAAAAAAGGTATTCAACAATTATTGAAGTGAAACTTCTTATGCGACTTCCAACAAGGTTGCCTTAAACGTTTAACGCTACCATGGATGCCGTCCTATTTTCATTTCCACATTACGAAGTTTCACTTCTTCCGCGCGGAGGGACTCCACGATTGTGTTGTTAATTGTGTCTTTCTTTCTGTTTGTCTGTACGTTTGTTTGTTCAGGCATCACGTAAAAAATACTGGACCAATTGCAAATTGACCCCCCCCCCCACTCTCATGGGGTGTTCTACTCCCTCCCTTCTACCCGTTCCCCCAAATCGTGGGCCAAGCGTACAGTTGAGCCAATAATTGATCAAAATATGGCATAACTGAATTAAACATTCTTAGTACCTAACTGAAATAATAGCATGAAATGGCACATGCATCAAATGTAGATTATGTTGTTAATGTTCTACTGAGTTCTGTCTATATTATATTAAATAAATCCTCATGAAATGTATAAATAAAACAAGATCTACATACATTCACAAACCAGTACTTAATTGTCTGAAATGTTAAAACTCAGAACACTTTTTACTGCAACATGCAGTGATTGTAAAAAGTGTTCTAACATATAATATAAATTACCTATTTTAGATGGTAAATACCTACTTTATAATAATAATTTACCTGACTAAAGGAAACTTAGGTCCGAGATCTATTATCTACCAACAGTGTGAATAATTTTGTTGCACAACATGCACTTGCAGATAGTTTTTTGCATAGAACCACTAGATGTTACGTAGTTATAGTGGATGCAGCTGCAGCGACGACATGCCCGAGCATCAGGCTGAGGCGGCACAGCTGACAGATCACCGTACGTTCGCGCGCCACGGCTCTACCTGCACTATTTTTATACGGACAGATACGCGACACGAGCGCTGCGCACCTTCACTCTAGTGACACGCATCTCTCATCCTGGGGTGCGTTTAAGTAAGTCGGCGAAATTTTCAACGGATAAAAATTAACTAGCGAGGGTTCGCTGAACGGAGTCATAGGTTTATCTTGGGGTTATCTGTCAAATTCAACTGTCGACTTGTCAAATTTATGTTCAGTAGCCTATTTTATGCCCCCTAAATCATTTTTATATTATATTCGTTGCACAGAATTTATGTTACTGCATTATTATAAATATATAAAGTATTTACGAATAAAACAATCAACCAATTGAATCTAACCACGAATTGAATGACACACAGCTGTCATTCTGACAGTAGACTAAAATTTAGCGACCTCAAAAGCTCGCTAAAATTTATCCTAGCCAGGCGAAAACTTATACCAGCGGGCGCCCGTGAACGGGGCAGATTAAATTTTAGTCGGGTTAATTTTTCGCGTCGCGGTGTGCTTGAACGGGGTGTTTGACGTTTAGTCAGTTTAAATTTTATACTGGATAATTGACTTAAACGCACCCCTGAGGAACGTTATGTGCCGGACCGATTCGACTGCAGCCCGATTCCATAACTTGGCTACAATCGGATTATCACTTTTTTCATAGCAAATTCGACTCTATCGCAAGGCATTAGTGGTTGCGAGACTGAGAATTCGATTGAAGCCAAGTTATGGAATCTGCAGCCTGAGCACTGCAGCCCGATTACATAACTTGGCTTCAATCGAATTCTCAGTATCGCAACCACTAATGCCTTGCGATAGAGTCGAAATTGCTATGAAAAAAGTGATAATCCGATTGTAGCCAAGTTCTGTAATTGGGCCACTGTTCAATTTCGTGAGTAGTTTCCTTTCCATAGTAGTTTCTCAAAACCTCTTATTAGTTTCTCAAAACCTCTCGGGTACTCAAAATAAAACTTTCTAGTAATTACATACCCTTTAAAATTCAAAGTTATATGCTAATTTGAATTTGCTTGCAAACTCAATCACTAGGGTTTCGAGACATTAGCTAAAAATTAGAAATTAATGTTTTGTTTATATTTTTTCATCTGGGGTGCGTTCACTTATTACTACGTTCGAGGACGCAAGGATCACCCGCGCGATCACTAAATCGTTCACGTTGTCGTCGGGCGTTCGCCTGGGTCACCCGAAAAATAGTAGGGGAGGGAAGAATAGTAGGAAACTGACACTTGACAGTTGCCAGTTCTATGTGGACGTCCAAAGTCGTTCACCAACTCCGGGGGCCCGTTCACTTAGACGTTCGAGGACGCACGGATCACCCGCGCGTACACTCGAAATCGTTCACGGCGTCGTCGGGCGTTCGCCTGGGTCATCCGAAAAATAGTAGGGGAGGGGGGGAATAGTATGAAACTGACACTTGACAGTTTTCAGTTCTATGTGGACGTCCAAAGTCGTTCATTAAGGGCCCGACCACATAACTTGCATTCAATCGAATTCTCAATATCGCAACCCCTAATGCCTTGCGATAGAGTCTAAATTGCTATGAAAAAGTGATAATCCGATTGTAACCAAGTTCTGTAATTGGGCCACGGATGATCAAGCGATAATCGCACGGATGATTCGAGCGTGTAAGTGAACACAGCCCGGTGGCCGTATCACAGAACTTGGCTTCAATCAGATTGTCACTTTTTTCATAGGAAAATCGACTCTATTGCAAAGCATTATTGAATTTGACGGCTTGAAACCGTCATGATCAACATTACGTAATCGCACTGCGGATGATCGAGCGATAATCACATTCGCATAGATGATTCGAGCGTAGTAAGTGAACGCTGGGCCCTATTTCATAAAGCGACAAATCATAATAAACCTACAAATGTCAGTCGAATACGCAAAACCTGCCTAAATTACACTGCACCTTTTTACGTGTATTAAAATTTTTTTTGACGTAAACTTACTCGGGCGCTGTTATACGTTTTTCATGTTACGCATTAACGTAACCGGAGTTTCAAGCATTACAAATGATATAAAATGATATTTTTGAAATAGCTTCAGCAACAGAAACAAAGATTTTAGATACAGTTTCGAAGCTTAAGTGACTTTAAACTTGGCGGACCTTTATTTGGATTTTTAAATGAAATAATGGAGCTGGTAAATCTTTTTATTTTGTCTTTGTGTTAATATGCTAGGATATAAAAAAAAACATTATTGTATAAATCATGTTATACTATCAGACCCATGTTCTCCCGCCGAAATATATTTTCACACCAAAATCTGGAACCACAAATAAAACAATAAAGTTTATAATTTTTATTTTTTTATTTTTTATTGAATGTGTACATCACAAATATGCAAAAAACACATATCCTATCGATTTATATTCAGAAGTAAATAATATTTGGTTAAGGCGCGGGCATGTTAGCCGAGACCATCTAGACCTTGTTTTTTCTATTCCGTGATCTAGACCAAATAAACGTGATATTTTGCTGGAACAAAATTTGATAAGCGCGGGATCTATTTTACGCCAGTAAGCGTTATTCAAAATCTTTGGGCCCGTCTGAGGCTCTCGAGGTAACATCCTTCCCAAAACGAGCGACAAACGACTATAGATATTTCTTACTGTCGTTGCAAACTACTTTCTAACGTCGTTGGCATACGGTGGCATTATCGATGTCATTTTACTTACGTGACATTGGCGCAATTGTGGATTGGCAACTCCACAAATGCCATAAAACAAGAAGGGTTTTTCCGATACCGCGTAGAGGTTAACTGAGGGTCTGCTGGACCCCTGTCCCCGGGAGCTTTTCGGTGCACTGCTGTACCTCTGGAGACTGAATTTTAACCTCTGCTGCATCTCCACCACGGCTGGACCCTTACTTCTGCTGCACCCTCCACACCGCGGAGCTCTTTCCGCACGCTCTTACAGCTACGTCCCAAGCCTTTCGGACGAGCTTTTCGGTGAGAGTGTGACGCTGTATTTCGACATCGTCATACTCTCACCACCTCCTGTTTATCACTCCCTGAGACCTTCTGATTACCTATACTTTCTTTTTCTTAATACTTACCGCCACGGCTAGGTAGGTAGGCTTATTTCTTCTTCTACTTTAACTGCCAGGTGACAGTGATTTAGTAAAATTTCTCTGTTTAAGATTTTAAATTACATAACGTGTAGATTGAACATACTAATTCTAAGACAAGAAATATTTAAAATCTTGACAAGGCGTCGTTCTTTGTTTATTATTAAATGTTTATTTTATTGGTCATTTTATTATGAAAGTAGACTTATTGTGTTTATATTACATGAAAACTGAACTAACGGAATGAAAACAAACGTGAGGTGAAGTGAAGTGACCATCACCGTCATGTCTTCTAGACTACGAATAATAATATGTAAAGAAATGTTACTCAACCTCAAAAATTGCACTTCACGATTATACACGCGGCACCGTCAGTTCGCCGTGTTACTTGATTCGTGAGGTTCTGTCACAGGAAGTTTCTAATGTGTTTATTAATTATGTTTTTACGTTGTATAATTCCGTGAACATGCCGCCGTGGGTCGTAAAGTGGTGTAGAAGCATAGAGTAACAGACATTTCCTACGTCAATGTGTAGAAGCCATACGGATATGAAGAATTGTGGAATCACTTTTCATATGTAAGTAAATAAACATTTTAAAAACCTCTACAAATGGAAGCTTACTAACATGATCTGAAATTAAAGGTTTTTTTTAAAAGAAAGTAAAAGGATATTATGCATTAGTACAATATGATAAATGATACTGATTACCAAAAAATGACATACCTACAGCTAAAAAGGGGGTAGCGTAGCTGCGGTTCGTTTGGAAAGAAACAAATCTGCCAAATAATATCCCTGCCAATCGCAGTATAATATTCAGCATACACATTAGAAGTGATGAAGTGGTGAAAATCAATGGAAAGCTAATTTAAGCAATTTATACAAAAGTACACGAAAGATATCAAACAAACTAGGTTGCAACAGTGTTACCTAAAAAAAGTGTAGCACGATCAGCAGACATTTAATAAAAATGACATTAATAAAATCCTATTCTATGCAATAGATTTGAGCACTCATTTTTTTTCTAGCCGGATCATTTTTCAAATGAAGAGAACCTGGAAGGTACGGAAGAAAAAATATTAATACGTATATTAGAAGAGCCTGGTCTGAGCTGTTTGAAAGAAACAAAGCGTAAAGTTAGCTTTACCATAAATGTACGGCTGATTTCAGTTATAATATTATCTAGATTTTGATATCCAAAATATTCCAATTGAAAAATAATATAGATAGTTTTAAAAGTATTTTTTATCTACTAATTTGAAAAATAATACCGATATTTTTAATAGTATTTCTCATATACTGATTTCAGAAATTGTAATTTCAAGCTATTTTCATTTTATAGAAAAGTCATGTAAATAAATAAAAGAAATACACATAAACAATATTACTCATTTTTATATAACACCATCCAAGTATAATTAATTATTTTCGATCGCCGCTACGAGGCGCTGCCTTAACAAGACCAATCGCGTGTGTGAGATTTATATACATATGTATAGATAATTATACGTACTGTTAAGATTATCAAAACCTAAGTTTTGTAATGTTAGCCTTCGGTTGGTCAGGTTTGTCGAATAGAAAATAAAACTTAACTGCACCTAGTAATAAAAGCAAGTTGCTTATCGTATAGCTGGTATCTGTAGTACCTAGTAGCTACAGCTACAGAATAAATAACCTAAGGAATATTTAATAAAAGCTTGAAAATTACTGAGCAGTTTAGTACCTACCTAATGTGTACTAAAAAAGGGTATAATCTAAGGATTATTCATAGAAACAAGGAAATAGAATTGTTATATTTTTTATTGATTCGGAAATAGAATTGTTATATTTTTTATTGATTCTACCACCAGATTCGGAAGAACTGGCCACCATAGAAGAACTGGCAAGAAACTACGGGGCGAATGTATTTTTTCATCATTCGTTTTACAAACTAACAACCTCTATGTGATACTAGGTCATAATGACACTTTATTATCGTTTTACAATCACCATAGTTACACCAGGCACAAAATAAAATCATTTTACATGAACAAAGTGATCCTAATCATTTCTAACACAGTCACATTGGTTATGATAACCAATATGGGAAAAACCATAGAACCGACAATATCTATTTGCAAAATACACATTGAAGTTATACACATTGAATATGGGACAAAGTAACAGAGTAGCAGAATAACAGTGTAGGTAATATTAATGTACTTAACTTTTGGTGTCTTGTTGATGCAACGACGACAGAAAACGAACAGAGAGGGCTGCTCAGCCCAGAGGCTACTTTTTATAGAGATTCTACCCGCCAAAGTCACGTAGTCATTGCAACAGCAGGAATGAGCTTGCAGATGGCGCCGAAGTGACGGAAATGTACATATTTTATTACATTGAAACTATTTAATAATTGTTAACTCGGTATTGTTTACACATTGTTAATCATTTAAATAATTAAGACGTTTATATACATATTTTTCAGAATGTTAACTAATATTAAAAGTCAGAACAGTATTCTTATATGATTCTCATAAATTACAATTTTTAGCGGGAGAAGTTGTATTTTTACTACAATTATAGGTTTAAATGTACAGAGCTGATTAAGTAATAATACATTAATATTAATCGGGTAAGTACTTAGTTTTAAGCATTTCTATCAATATCGTAAGTTTACATGATTTTAAATCATTCTAATTTGAACGGAAATATAAATACAGATGTTTCAGAGTTATAATACAATGACTCAGTAATTGTACTTAAAATTAAAGGATAATTGTACTACGCATTTTAAACACCATTATATAAATCTATAATTATCAATTGTAAACTATTACTTAATAAGTTGTGGAACATAATTTGTTATTATCACAGATTATAAACTCGCCACAGATCTAAGAAATTACATAATTATTTACAAAAAGATTCAATCGGTAGTCACTTTTGTCTTGAAGTGCAATATTTTATAAATACATTATTATATCGTCAGTGGTGAGGTGATTCAGTGAGAATATTCATTACATTGTTAAATACGTTAAACGTAACTACCAAGTTGTATTATCTCGTCCAGTACCGCAACTGAATATCGTCAGCTCTTACATTGTTATAAAAATGTCTGGTACTAGATAGATTACACATATCAATAAGTTATAACCTGAGAATATTCATTTCATTGTGAAATACGTTAAATGTAAGTACCAAGTTGTAATGTCTTGTCCAGTACTGCAACTGAACATCGTCAACTCTTACATTGTTATTCTATTGTTGTAAAAATGGTTGTTACTAGACAGATTAAACATATCAATATGTTATAACCTAACACGTGCGATTATTTTGAGCGCCAAATTGCCGAATCGTGCTATTGGCGTGGAAATAGAGTTTCGTTGTATTGCTGTTATGTGGTATGCGTAAGTTGGTCCAACTTGAAGCGGTAGCTATATGAGAGTTATTTTTCCTTACTTATATTATTATTCTTAGCTTCTAGACATGCAAAATGCAAAATGAACGGTGATCGAAAACATTTCCTCTCCCGATTCAGAACCCTTCGATAGTGAACCGAATCGATTCGATTCGATATTGTGATTGAAAAATGTATTGAATTGAATGATTTCAAACCGAATCCATAGAATAAATAATACCATATCGATCGACAACTAAGTTATCGAAGGGTTCTGCAGGCTGATTCCTTAAGGAGTGAGGTTGAGTGATTGCCACCGAGCACCCATTGCGGGTGCGCTTGAAGGTTGTGAAGGTTTTAAAATTCACCAAACAGTTAACGCGCACCCGTCAAGCACCCGCAATCAACACTAATACCAGGAAACTGGTATCTATGCGGCAGAATTAAGCTAAACCTAGCCTAAAAATACTTCTAGCAATAATAGGACTTCAAATTTTGCCGGGTTTTATGTTCGAGTGATTATCTGTGGGTGGTGCGCCAGCCAACCACAGTCAATCGCCCTCCAACAAACCGTAACTTACCCGTGGCAACTGCTTGGCACTACCAGTTGTGCCATGGGGAATTGCTATTCCCTTAGGCACTACCAGTTGTGCCAAAGGGAAATATATTTTACCAATGACACAACCAAACAATGCCAGTAGTGCCATCGGGAATTGCTATTCACTTAGACACTACCAGTTGTGCCAAAGGGAAATATATTTTACCAATGACACAACCAAACGATGCCAGTAGTGCCATGGGGAACTGCTGTATCAATCATCGTCTGAATTTATTTTGTATTGTTTCTCTCTCACTTTTAATCTATCTAAAATTTTGTTCCCGTGTAGATATTAAGTATAATTAAAAGTTAACTAACCGTAAGTTTTGTATTGATCTAATAATATGCCAATAACCTTTTTATAGATTGTACGTCTCTGAAAGAAAATCTGAATATTGATATTAGTTCTCAGCAATAATGTACGTACCTACTTCAAATAATTATTACGACTGCCTATTTAATAAAATACATGTTCCTATAGATATAGTGACTATGGTGCTTCTCAGGTAAAGTTAAACTTCAACTGAAAATAATCTTTGCCGTCGAGTAAAAATGCTGTGAATGAAAACATGTCATTCCTTGTACATTACTTTTGTGCAAAACAATTAAATCAATAAATAATTAAAACGCCAAAAAACGAAGAGAGAAATATATTTGCGATTTAGATATGTAATTCTTGATGAAATCTCTTGCTTTGTACCTATATATAAGTGTATTATATCTACCTAAGTCTAATGTATCGTTGTAGATTCACAAAAATGATCAAGTCTTGTAGAGACGGATAAATGGGAGCTCGACAGTTGATAATTATAGCCTAGGACTTGACAGACAAGTACTTAACTATATTGAATATTGAATCTACTTGATTGTACTAATATGATACATTTGTTTCAAGTGGATGCACACAGAACTGCAAATCATAAGAATGTATAGATCTCCGCTTTCCAAGCTCATAGGATAGTGTAAATCTCAATTTATGTGGAAATTATAACATTATTACATGATTTTTAATACTTACACTTGATTTCGTATCTTATATTTACATTGACCCCTCGTTGTTAGTAGAACTGCACATAATTAGGCTTTGTAAGAAAAATACTAGATTTTATAACCAGTAGGTAGGTATTTTTCTATTTTAGGGTTAAAACCCTACTCTAGCTATGAAATAGATAGGTAGGTTCTATGAAATACCACAAACTTACAGGTAATTAACCCTAACTTTCACAAAAACAACACAATATCATGGCACGATAAAACATGAAACAAAGTGTACTTAGGTTTTATTGTAGGTGTTAGAACTATAAGTTTCATAGTAACTATGCATTATTAATGATCTTCACGAACCAAACACTGCTAGATAGTAAATGCAATGAACGCACCGGGTGCTCTTTGGTTAACGAAAACTCATTGCTACTGAATTCCTCGTGAATTCTGATTTTGAATTACAGGTTTTGTATTTCCTAGTAAAATGACAGTTTCCGTGCGGTTGAGTGCTTGATGACGTCTTTTCACATGCTCACTGAGCTTAGTGAATTCGAAACGAGTGAGTGATCGGTGGCAATTATTGGTCCAAGTGGCATTAACCGAACCTCACTTTAACTCTACGGAATCAGGCCCCTGAATCGGGGAGCTGAACTTTAATTTCGCCAACAAATTTCCAAACCAAAACGAACACATTTTTTAGCGTTTTATCTGTTATTTTTGCCATTTGAGTAAAAATGAACGCCTTGAATGTAGATTTAGCAAAGAATTTTCATTTTTGAAATTCGCGAAAGCCCACCTAACTTTATTAAAGTTAGTGTATCCGATCAACATGTTCATTATTTTCATGTCATGCATGTCATTGTACTATGTTTCATATCAGTTGAACGGAAAAAATGCAGTACCTATGTTATCGAAATAAATTAGAAATAGCGAAAATACCGTAGAAAGAATGAAATAAACATACTATTAATGCTATAATTCTACGATAATTTTATCATGTTCAGACTGAAACAAAATGCAAGTAACAGACAGATGTTCCCAACTGTCAGTTCAGTTGTCAGTACTGTCAATCAGTACGTAGGTACCTACTCAACTTCGTGCATTGTTGGTGTTTTGCAGTTTCTAATTTATAATGTCGGAATCAGAGAAAATGGTAATAACAGTCACTCAATAGCGCTCATTGGAATCAATTATATAACATTTAATTGGTCGATTTTATACTCCCCCGAGCGTCCCTTGGTCGACTTCAATATTAGTTATTAGTAACGCTGGGACAAGACTCACTCCGCTCACTCATCTCTTTGAAATTTAAAAGTTTCCTCAGTTTACTCGGTCGGAGGACGAATCGAAAGATCACAAATGAAGTCCACAAAAGATGAGGGTATGGCGGAGGAGGTAGAGATTTTGGAGAAGGCGAATGAGTGTACATATAGGAGGACGCGGAGGGTGTTTAATCGGTCGTCCTGCGATGTGCAGATCCTCCGCGTGCAGTCGGCGGAAGGCACGGCTCGCGTGGAGGTGGCCGGCGGCGAGCCGACGGCGGCGCTGTACGAGCGCGTGTTCGCGGCGCTGGCGCTCAGCTCGTTCGGGTTCGCGCTGCACAAGGATCGGCAGCGGTGCGAGGAGATCGTCTCCAGCAAGTCCCGCTGCTTGCGGGACTACAACCTGCATCACGGAGACATGCTCTACCTGAGCCCCGTCAACGGAGCCATACTGTTTGACCAGCCCTCCACCAGTGCAGATGTGAGAGCTCATATTAAAATACACTTACACAACTACAATACATTCTTTGCTTCTATATGACTCCTGTATCAGATGAGTCATATAAAAGCAAAGGCTGCAACATCCCATTTTTTCATGTATGAACTGTACATCACCTTGACTCGACGAATATTAAAATTATACAGAATATTATAAAATAATACAATAACAGCATCATCCCTCATATTTGCAGCAAAGACAGCCATATCCATGTTGACCGATCCAAAATAATCTGAATAAGAATGGTGCAAAAGCTGCAATATCCAAATATTGGATGTAAAAACAGCATTATCCAAAATGAATTAGCTATTTTTGGAATATTTTGTTTTTTTCAGGAATTCTTTTCCTTCATCATCATCATCATCATCATCATCATGTCAGCCTTTAGAAGTCCACTGCTGAACATAGGCCACCACCAAAGAGCGCCATGACGAGCGATCTTGTGCCACCTCCATCCACTGACTTCCTGCGATGGCTACAATGTTGTTGGTCCATCTTGTGGGGGGTCTCCCCACACTTCGCTTGCTTGTTCATGGCCGCCATTCGAGAACCTTTATTCCCCAGCGGTTGTCGGTTCTGCGAACTATATGGCCTGCCCATTGCCACTTCAACTTGCAAACTCTGAGAGCTATGTCGGTAACCTTCGTTCTTCTACGGATTCTATCATGTAGTGAAAAACCGAGCATAGCTCTCTCCATTGCACGCTGTGCAACTCTGAGCTTGTGTATGAGACCAATAGTTAGCGACCACGTCTCAGTGCCGTATTTCATCACTGGCAACACTCACTGATTATAAACTTTCGTCTTGGGCATGGGTACGACATGGGCATTTGACATGATGTTTGTCTTGCCCATGTTCATTTTAAGACCCACCTGTTGGGAAACAATATTGAGGTCACTGAGCATTGTGCTTAGGTCTTCCAGGGTTTCAGCCATGATGACTATATCATCAGCAAATCGAAGGTGAGCAATGTATTTGCCATTGATGTTAACACCAAATCCGTTCCTGTTCAGAAGCTTGAATATATCTTCCAGTGCAGAGGTGAACAGTTTCGGAGAAATAACGTCTCCCTGTCTCACCCCTTTCTGCAACTGGATAGAATTTGTGCTCTGATCCTGAAGACAAACAGTCATGGTGGCCGTACCATGTAGTCATGTACCGGTAATCAATCTGGCACCGCTGTAAATACTGTAGCACTACCCAGGTCTCGACTGAATCAAAGGCTTTCTCATAGTCCACAAACGCTAGACTAAGTGGCCGATTATACTCTTCGGTCTTCTGTATAATCTGCCGGAGCGTATGGATGTGGACTACAGTGCTAAGGCCTTTCCGGAATCCAGCTTGTTTAGGAGGTTGAATGTCATCAAACCTACGAGCGAGACGGTTTGTAACTACTCTTGAAAGCACGTTATAGAGGTGGCTCAGCAGTGAAATGGGCCTATAATTCTTCAAGAGGGTTTTATCACCTTTTTTAAAGAACAAGACCACTACGCTCCTGTGTACACTTCTTTTCCTTAGTATCTGATAATATCATTGAATATCCATGTTTAGAAATTGCTACATGAAATGTAAACAAAAAAAACATGTACTCCATTTCATTATAAGTGGATGTTGTTGCCTTTACTTTTATAAGACACCTGTTTGTACATGTCAACTTGTTGTAAGTTTTATTATTTACATGGTTTGTTTATGTCTAAGAGAATCAACATGACTGTTTCCAGATGGTAAACAAGTTAGAGCAGGCCGGGGTGGCTAGCACATCCAAGTCCAGTGTAGCCCCATCCCCTGCACAGACACCGTCTCACACGGCAGCCCCAGTGGGCACCCCACAGGAGGATGATATTGATCTGGAGCTCTACAAAGAGTCAGGGAGCATTCAGAGGCAACGAGATGAAAAACTGTAAGTTTTTTGTAGTCTCATCATTAGTATTCAGTTATACATATCTATCGATCAAATAAAACGAGACAAGGTACCACAGGCTATATTTTGTAAGTATTTTGAAGTCTAATCATTAGTATTCAGTTATACATATCATAAGTCTTGTTGTAAGTATTTTGAAGTTTAATAATTAGTATTCAGTTATACATATCTATCGATTAAATAAAACGAGATAAGGTACCACAGGCTCTATGTTGTAAGTATCTTGAAGTTTAATAATTAGTATTCAGTTATACATATCTATCGATCAAATAAAACGAGACAAGGTACCACAGGCTATATGTTGTAAGTATTTTGAAGTCTAATCATTAGTATTCAGTTATACATATCATAAGTCTTGTTGTAAGTATTTTGAAGTTTAATAATTAGTATTCAGTTATACATATCTATCGATTAAATAAAACGAGATAAGATACCACAGGCTCTATGTTGTAAGTATCTTGAAGTTTAATAATTAGTATTCAGTTATACATATCTATCGATGAAATAAAACGAGATAAGGTACCACAGGCTCTATGTTGTAAGTATTTTGAAGTTTAATCATTAGTATTCAGTTATACATATATATCGATTAAATAAAACGAGACAAGGTACCACAGGCTATATGTTGTAAGTATTTTGAAGTCTAATCATTAGTATTCAGTTATACATATCATAAGTCTTGTTGTAAGTATTTTGAAATTTAATAATTAGTATTCAGTTATACATATCTATTGATTAAATAAAACGAGATAAGGTACCACAGGCTCTATGTTGTAAGTATCTTGAAGTTTAATAATTAGTATTCAGTTATACATATCTATCGATGAAATAAAACGAGATAAGGTACCACAGGCTCTATGTTGTAAGTATTTTGAAGTTTAATCATTAGTATTCAGTTATACATATCTATCGATTAAATAAAACGAGATAAGGTACCACAGGCTCTATGTTGTAAGTATTTTGAAGTTTAATCATTAGTATTCAGTTATACATATCCATCGATTAAATAAAACGAGACAAGGTACCACAGGCTCTATGTTGTGTTTTGAAGACCGCCTACATATCATCACTTCTTAGTACTTGCATATAATAAATAAAACGAGACTAGGTACCACAGGCTCTATGTTGTGTTTTGAAGACAGCCTACACATCATCACTTCTTAGTACTTGCATAGAATAAATAAAACGAGACAAGGTACCACAGGCTCTATGTTGTGTTTTGAAGACAGCCTACACATCACTTCTTAGTACTTGCATAGAATAAATAAAACGAGACAAGGTACCACAGGCTCTATGTTGTGTTTTGAAGACAGCCTACACATCATCACTTCTTAGTACTTGCCTATAATAAATAAAACGAGACAAGGTACCACAGGCTCTATGTTGTGTTTTGAAGACAGCCTACACATCATCACTTCTTAGTACTTGCATATAATAAATAAAACGAGACAAGGTACCACAGGCTCTATGTTGTGTTTTGAAGACAGCCTACACATCATCACTTCTTAGTACTTGCAAAGTCAAAGTCAAAGTATTTTATTGTAAATAGGCAAAAATAATAGCACTTTTACAAGTCAAAGTTAACATCTCCTGAACAAAGAGATATCCATAAAATATTATAAAAAGATCAAATCAATCCTAATTTAGATAAACTAAGTATTCTTTGAGTTTGAAGAGGAAATTTCCCTTCCATGTGCCAACAGAGTTAAATCTCACACTGGGAAAGGAAATACCCTTCTGACTCTACCGGTGCTTCGGAAATACGCCCGTTAGAGAAGAGAGCACCAAGAAACTCTACGGGGATGTATTTTTTCCATATTTGTTCATTCTTTATATTTTTGCATATAATAAATAAAACGAGACTAGGTACCATTGGCTCTATGTTGTGTTTTGAAGACAGCCTACACATCATCACTTCTTAGTACTTGCATATAATAAATAAAACGAGACTAGGTACCATTGGCTCTATGTTGTGTTTTGAAGACAGCCTACACATCATAACTTCTTAGTACTTACATAGAATAAATAAAACGAGACTAGGTACCACAGGCTCTATGTTGTGTTTTGAAGACAGCCTACACATCATCACTTCTTAGTACTTACATAGAATAAATAAAACGAGACTAGGTACCACAGGCTCTATGTTGTGTTTTGAAGACAGCCTACACATCATCACTTCTTAGTACTTGCATAGAATAAATAAAACGAGACAAGGTACCACAGGCTCTATGTTGTGTTTTGAAGACAGCCTACACATCATCACTTCTTAGTACTTACATAGAATAAATAAAACGAGACTAGGTACCACAGGCTCTATGTTGTGTTTTGAAGACAGCCTACACATCATCACTTCTTAGTATATACATAGAATAAATAAAACGAGACAAGGTACCACAGGCTCTATGTTGTGTTTTGAAGACAGCCTACACATCATCACTTCTTAGTACTTACATAGAATAAATAAAACGAGACTAGGTACCACAGGCTCTATGTTGTGTTTTGAAGACAGCCTACACATCATCACTTCTTAGTACTTACATAGAATAAATAAAACGAGACAAGGTACCACAGGCTCTATGTTGTGTTTTGAAGACAGCCTACACATCATCACTTCTTAGTACTTGCATATAATAAATAAAACGAGACAAGGTACCACAGGCTCTATGTTGTGTTTTGAAGACAGCCTACACATCATCACTTCTTAGTACTTGCATATAATAAATAAAACGAGACAAGGTACCACAGGCTCTATGTTGTGTTTTGAAGACAGCCTACACATCATCACTTCTTAGTATATACATAGAATAAATAAAACGAGACTAGGTACCACAGGCTCTATGTTGTGTTTTGAAGACAGCCTACACATCATAACTTCTTAGTACTTACATAGAATAAATAAAACGAGACTAGGTACCACAGGCTCTATGTTGTGTTTTGAAGACAGCCTACACATCATCACTTCTTAGTACTTACATAGAATAAATAAAACGAGACAAGGTACCACAGGCTCTATGTTGTGTTTTGAAGACAGCCTACACATCATCACTTCTTAGTACTTGCATATAATAAATAAAACGAGACAAGGTACCACAGGCTCTATGTTGTGTTTTGAAGACAGCCTACACATCATCACTTCTTAGTACTTGCATATATTAAATAATTACTATTATATTATTATTTTGGTGGGAATTTTCATATGAAGTACATTCAACTAGAAAAAACAATCTGATTGAGGATTAATGGCACCTTGCATTTGATTCACTTAATTAATATAAAACCATATTCCTTGCTTTATGATCAGCAATGCAATCAACTTTAATCATGATGCAGAAATAAATGTCTTTTTAAATATTATATTCTTGTTCAGTAGCTTATTTTAAGTAACCTAGACCATTTTAAATATTATATTCTTGTTCAGTAGCTTATTTTAAGTAACCTAGACCATTTTAAATATTATATTCTTGTTCAGTAGCTTATTTTAAGTAACCTAGACCATTTTTTTTATCTTCTTTGTATAGACTTTTTCGTATTTATTGCTTTATTATAAATATAGATATTTATTAGTTTAAAATTAAAATAAATTTGGACCCCTATCCCGCAGGAACATTTAATTTTTTTCAGAATTAGTTAGAAGTATCTTAAATTTTAACCCATCATATAAACTATAACTGTGTTAAATTGCATCAAAATCGGGCTAGTAGTTTCAGCGTGATATGTGTTCTTTTAAATAACTTTCAACCAATATCCCCTTTAATTTTTCAAGATGAAAAGTATCCATTGTCCTACCTCGTAGTATGAACTCAAATCATACCAAGTTTCATTTAAATTCGTCCAGTAGTACCAGTGGCGTGATGCACGGTCAAGTTATAGACAGATAAACAGAAAGACAGACAAAAAAGGAAATTGATCACCTAGTTAGTTTCATGTGAAACGAAATCAAATGCCCGGCTCATGTCAAAAACTATAGTTGACATTCGCTTTTTGTTATTAATCTTATCTTACATTAAGAAATTATTTTACTAATAAGTTTAAAAGCTAAGGTAGTTGATTTTCCTTTTTGAAATTCGTTCTGCTCTGGATTCAAAACATTGTGCTTTTGAATGTATTTAGTTATTCGCTAATGCATTATCTTTTCAAACACTTTTGAGAATACAGGTATTAGCGCAATGGGTCTATAGTTATCAGGATGTTGTTCATCGCCCTTTTTATATATTGGCTTAATAACAGTCATTTTAAGTGATTCTGGAATAATACCGGCTTGTCACTTATATCTGTACATTAACCTAAGATGTTGTAATTTTTAATGTAGGTTTCTACTAATATACGAAAATGATTTGCCAAATTTCAATCGTCGTCAACCCCGACACGCCGTGGTCTTGGTCTATCCTACCCTTAGAGAGTTTTTTTAGAGCCCGGAGGCGCGAAGGGGGGGCAGCCCCCATCTGCTGTGACGCCTGTGACAAAGGCGCAGGCATCGCGCGACCCGTAGCGACTGCGGCTGGTCACAACAAGCCGAAGGTGCGGAGGGGAGCGTGATCGCCTGTGACTTTGTTACGCAAAGGTGAAGGGGCTGCTATTCCCGCAGCGCCGGAGATAAGGCAGAAGTACTGGTTTTTACTCCCCCCTACCCTTTGCTCCCTGAAAAATAGGGACAGAAAAAGTATGGTTACAATTTAACGTAACATAAAAAATGGTAACTCCGACCGAAAGTACGGAGGGGGGGGGGGGGGGGGGTACTCCTCTCTCCCTCCGCCCCCATAAACAGATTTCCCTTTTAAACAAAACTCTCTTTTAAAAACACCTCTCCCCTAACCCTACCTACATGTACTTATTATTATTTAAAGAAAAGGGTCACAGTCTTGTGGAAGTCAGTCAGTCAGTCAGTCAGTCAGTCAGTCAGTCAGTCAGTCAGTCAGTCAGTCAGTCAGTCAGTCAGTCAGTCAGTCAGTCAGTCAGTCAGTCAGTCAGTCGCTGAAACTAATGGACGGGTTTTGATACAACTTGGCACTATCTTAAGTTATATGATGGGTTAAAATTGAGGACAGGTTTTATCCCGAAAAAGTAAATGGTTACTGCGGGATATGGGTCCAAAGTTATGTTAATATTTAAGTAATCAAAAATATTTTTCGGATGGTTCTCTATATTCGATACTGAAGCCAAACTTTTTTACTTTTTAATTTTGTCTGTCTGTTTGTCCGTATCTTGACCGCGCATCGCACCCAAACTACTAAATGAATTTAAATGAACAACATGCTCCTAAAATAATTATCCTACCAATAATAAATGCGAAAGTTTGTGAGTGAGAGTGTATGTTTGTTACTTCTTCACACTGAAACGGCTCAACGGATTTTGATGAAATTTAGTATGTAGGTACCTTAGGTCTTGGAATAACAAATGTGATACTTTTCATAATCATCAAAGAGGGCGCAGCTAGAATGAATGTTGGGAAAAGTGACAATGGATTCTAAACCACGCGGACGTAATCGCGGACGAAAGCTAGTTCAGTCTTTTCGAAAACAGATGATTGGTTCTTCAATAAGTGTGAGCAATGTAGAACTTTTCTGCAAGAGGACAGTAATAATTTTTAAATTATGAACATGAATATCATGGTTCCATAGTTTTCCGTGAACAAAGAGATCGAACGAAAAATGGCGGAAGTAAAAGAGCGGAGCGCCGCGCCGACTGTACCTATTTAAAAAAAACAGCTGTACCCGCGGCTTCGCACGCGTGGTCGTTTCTTTACGTTCAAAGTACCATAATGTGCTATTCCAGGACCAACATACCAACATTTGATCAACATTTATTTTTCCGTCAAAAATACTTTTATCAATTGTTCGGCCTTGTTTTTGTTTTCGTTTCTTTCTTTGTTTGTCTGTATGTTTGTTTGTTCCCGCATCACGTAAAAACTACTGGACCGATTGCAATGCGGTTTTCAATGTTAGATAGCTTAGGGTTTGATTTAAATCTGGTGTAATTGGTATCTCAATCCGGTGAGCTAGAAGCCGAGCAATTGACAAAAATATTTTTTTCGGCTGAAGAAATTTTGTTCATTTGAGGACCAATATACCAACATTTGTTTGCATATTGTTTCTTTGAATAGCACATTACGGTACTTTGAACCTAAAGAAAAGACCACGCGTGCGAAGCCGCGGGTACAGCTAGTCATAAATAAATCTGAATTTGGCGAGTAAACGGAATTAAAAATGTTTCCGAAACATAAAAGATATGTTTTTCCTCGGTAATAATATTTGGTGGAGCAGTGCAGGGTATAAATCTTTAGATAGTTTCAAACGCAGAAGAGGCAGAAGATCAGGACAAAACATAACATTTGAAGTAATATTATGCAGAAACTTAAGATCAGCTGCCTTTCTACGTTTAACAAGGGGCAAGAGATGATGGCACTTACAACTAGCAATATAATCAGGGCTGTGGATTTTGTGTTTAAAATTAATAAATGTAAGGAATGTCTTTTGTATTCTTTCTAACATATTAATATAGACATCATGACATTTCAAACTCATAATCTGTAATTCGGCACTCACCTTTGAGGAAAACGCTACTTTGTTGATCCAGATTGAGGCATGCCTTGAGGCATGCCTCAATCTTAAGGCCGATATCTGATGTTACTGGTAGCCCAACTCCTTGGACTCCAGGAAATTTCCTGATTGGTGAGCCTCTCATCACGGTGCCTGATCGAAATTACTATTGGTAGTTGAATTAAATATGAGTAGTTTGTGATGATAGCAGGTTGTGCAGCGCATGGTTCAACACTTTTGACGTCGCTGGTCCGACGAATATTTGGCTCACTTGTTGCGGCTCTACAAGTGGATCAAACAATTTCCTGAATCCTGTGTTGGAGACGTAGTCTTAGTTACAGAAGACGGGTTACCTCCTGCTAGGTGGCTCATGGGAAGAGTGGTAACAAAATACCCTGGTGAAGATAAAATCACGTCAGACGTGACTCTCAAATGCAAGGGCTCGTTGATAAAGCGACCCACATTAAAATGGTGCATCTTGACTGTTATCACCTAATGAATTTTATTGTAACTATTGCATGATTTAAGGTTGATGGTCGATCACATGAGATTCACTAGATGGCGCTTATTGTACGAAGTCGTGGGCGGGATTTTATATATTTTGGTTATATTTTGACAAGCGAGTGTCAATCGATTAGTCTTCAGGTACTATAGTGTCATAGGCTATTTTTTACCCGACTACAGCAAGGCAAAGTGAGGGTTATGTGTTCAAACTAAAAACTTGGTCTGATTTTGTGAAACGAGGTATCAATCGATTCGTCTTCATGTATAGAGTGTCATAGGCTATTTTTTACCTGTTTGTGGCAAGGCAAAGGAAGAGTTATGTGTTCAAACTAAAAAATTGGTACGATTTTGACAAGCGAGATATCAATCCATTCGCTTCACTGCAAGAGTGTCAAAGGCAATTTTTTACCCGACCGTAGTCGGTTTTAGTTTTTGAAATTATGTCTTGTTGTGAGATCTGACGAGGTTCCGGGTTCCAATTAAGTGATTCAATACAAGTACTGCATTTTATTTCGAATCACGTGAACCCAGTAAGAGACGGATTTAGGCCAGAACTAAGTTGTTCAACCTGATTGAATCTAGTTATGCAGGGGCGCACCGCAAGCTAGGTAAACGGGCTATTGCTTCCTAACATCATTTATAACTGCACCAGTTGCTCTCTAATTTCCGATCACTGGGGACTGTAAGGGAGTTGATATAGCAAGCGCCCCGGGCGCGCGCCCGGTGTCTCGCCCATAGTAACTATTTAGTAATCTGTGTCAAGACGCCATACATTTTAGCCCGGCCGCGCGCCCGGGGCGCTTGCTATATCAACTCCTTAAGTATACAATTTTGATCCCGCGCCTACTCTAGTATTGCCTAGAGGGCGCCGGCGGACTGGTTACACCCGGGGGCTACATGGGCCAGAGACGGCGCTGCTCAGGAGGCTGGAATTCTTAGTCTTCTTGCGAGTCAATTCAATTCATTTATTCATGAAATAATTTAACTTAAAAAAAGAGATAAAAATAAAGTGTTAAACAACAAAAACATAATTCAAATTAATTAAAAATACATCACATTAAATAAAATAAAAACCTTCAAATGTCAAATAATATTGGTAAATTAACAAGATAAAAATATACCTAATTCATAACAATTACAAATATTACAGTGTTTTTGAACTTAGGCTCTGTGACGATTGCGCAGGTACTGCTGTGGGCAAAAAATAGCATGAAATAAGAGCGAGATAGAATTTGCGAAAAACGTATGCGAGTGAGCGAGGCAGTTATACAATGCTGTCTTCAACTTCAACATTCGGATTGCGCCTGAAAAATAGTAGTTTTCGCAGCGACTAGCAGACAACTTCCGAGATGCATACTTTCGCTGCGCCTACTATACAATAATAGAAATAGACATTAATTATGTCACAAACATTATTTATGTTTATTATTTAAAAAGTCGTCGACAAAGTAGAAGCACTTCCAGCAAGAAAGCTTTTCTTTCTTAATTTTTGTTGGAAAATGTTGAGACTGTCAATTGCCTTCATTTCCTCCGGCAGACCATTAAATAACCGACCGGCTGGTACCAATGCTTTGCTATATTAAGTTGTGTGAGATCAGAATTCATATATAGTTCCGAGTCTAAAAGCTTATGAGATGACCCTAGGAAACAACTTATAGACGTGGCTCAGGAGTGAAATAGATCGGTAGTTTTAAAGGGGTTTGTCCCCTTTTTTAACCCCCGAACAAAGAGACAGGTGTTATAAGTTTAGGGTGTGTATCACTTTGTGTGTGTGTGTGTCTGTCTGTGGCATCGTAGCTCCCAAACGAATAGACCGATTTTGATGCGGTTTTTTCTGTTCGAAAACTGATGTGATCGAGATGGTTTTTATATGAGGGAGGGAGGAGGGGGGAGGTGAGAAAAAGGGGGTGAAAATATTAGCTTCCAAACAAATGGACCGATTTAGCTGTGGTTTTTTATGTTTGAAATCTGGTGTAATTTTTTATTTTTTTTATCTCTTAGTCAAATTATTGGTCTTATTGCAAAGATGCTCGGATTGTAAAGTATAGTATTGTGACGTTCCAGATGTCGACACAACGCGAACGGCTGCTGCGTGCACTGTACGCCGCTGGAGCCCTGGGACGAGAACTACCTGAAGGAGCAGAACATCAAGCACATGTCCTTCCACTCATACCTGCGCAAGATGCAGTCCAAAACCTTCATCTCTCTCAACGAGCTGTCCTTCAAAATAAAACCCGGTGAGCTCACGCGTACATCACGTCCACCTGCATGCACCAGCACTGCTGCACTCTCATGAGGTGCTCATCATGCACCTCATCCGCAGAACTCTGTCCAATCCTGTCAGTACAAAGGTAACCGCCTTCGCTACATTATTTGATAAAACAATTTCACCAACCGCATCTGTCGGTCTTTGTGAAAGATATTACACTACTGAACATGTTTTGTTGTGGTTTTCTCAAAATCATAAGCCGTATCCTGATGCACATTTTATTTAGTGTGTAATTTATAAACAGTTTTAGGTAGATCACTGCAAAGTTTGCAGTCAAACCTCTTGAACGGGTTAGTATGATAGGGTCCAAAAAATTATGCTCCGCGTATCCAAGGTGGCGGTCACGGAAATAGCAGGGCAGAGGGTGCGAAGAATTCCCGGGCTACCGTAGGCCACCAAAAATCAAAACAAATGACCCTGGCTACGTACAACGGTCGAACGATTAGGCTTGACGAGCACATGGCGCGACTCGAGATGGAGCTCACAAAAATCATGTGGCATAAAACGTTATCATGGGAGACTCTAACGCCAAAGTGGGAGTACAGACTTGCAGCGAATCGAGAATAGGTCCACACGTCTAAGGAGAGAGGAATCAAATGGGGCAAATGCTAGTTGGAAAAAGAGGGGTTTCTTTTTGAGGAATTCTTTCTTCAAAAAGTCTTCGTTGTATGGTAGTGCTGCCTCTGGTGTAAGTGTGTCAGGCCGCCCGAGGTTCTATGACATATACTTACTGAGAATCATTGTATTGTTTGTTTATTGTCAACAATAAAAATAATGATTTTGTGTACATCGTTCCACGCGATGTGAAGAGTTATAATGCTGCATAGCCAGCACTGCATAGCATAGCCGTACTATAGAGTTTCATAACGGCATGGAGTCTGAGGTCCTTGTGCGGTTCCCGCAGGCTGCACGGAGCACCCGCCGTGGCCGCGCGGCATCTGCTCCAAGTGCCAGCCGGGCCCGGTGACGCTGGCGCGGCAGCCCTACCGGCACGTGGACAACGTGCTGGTGGAGCACCCGGCGCTGGTGGAGCGCTTCCTGTCGTACTGGCGCGCCACGGGGCACCAGCGCCTCGGCCTGCTGTACGGGCGCGTGGAGCGCCACCCGCTCGTGCCGCTGGGCGTCCGCGCACGCGTCAGCGCCATTTACGAGCCGCCGCAGACGTCCGCGCGGGACGGCCTGCAGTTACAGCCGGACGCGCGCGCCGCGCTCGTGGACGCGCTCGCGGCGCGGCTCGGCCTGCGCCGCGTCGGCTGGATCTTCACGGACCTGCTGGCGCTCGACGCCAGCGCCGGCACCGTCAAGCACATCCGGTGAGTGCGGGTGTCTGTCTGTCTGTCCGCGCAGCACGTCTGCGCGAAAAAAAAGAAAGAAGCCGAGCAATAAGAAAAAAACTATTTGACAGCTGAACTGTAGTATATTGTACATAATATAATAGCCCATAAGCAGGGCGGTCGCACTCCGCAACAAGTACAAATAAATTCAAGGACCCAATATTCGGGTCCGTTCAGTCGAGTGTCAAGCGTGCGCTCGATGAGTCGCGCGCCTTGTACTTAGCGATAGAGCACCTACTTACGTAAAGTTATTGACAAACTTTATTCGTGTTTTAATTATGCCGTGCGAGTTAAATTGCACTTTATAGCGTTGTAGCGAGAGTCGCTATTTATTTAAATGACTTTACTCAGTTAGCCTTCTGTACTTGTACTATTATTTATTCTGTGCCATAAGTTACTTTTCACTCAAAGAAAAAAAGGACAAAGCACAACCAGTTCTTACGATAACACGAGAAAATTCGAGCTGCACAAACGCTAATGAATTCCCAACATATTTAAATAGTTTTTAGGACCAATAATATTTTATTAGATACTCGTTGTGGCATGGTCCTCTGTAGAGTGCACTTGTTGCAGCGGCGTGGACACCCACTTCTTGTCGGCGCAGGAGTGCATCATGGCGGGACACTTCCAGAACCAGCACCCGAGCGCGTGTCGGCACTCCGCCTCGGGGTACTTCGGCTCCAAGTTCGTCACCGTCTGCGTGACCGGTGAGTGCGGGGCACGACGGAGCGACAGTAGCGTGCACTTGTTGCAGCGGCGTGGACACCCACTTCTTGTCGGCGCAGGAGTGCATCATGGCGGGACACTTCCAGAACCAGCACCCGAGCGCGTGTCGGCACTCCGCCTCGGGGTACTTCGGCTCCAAGTTCGTCACCGTCTGCGTGACCGGTGAGTGCGGGGCACGACGGAGCGACAGTAGCGTGCACTTGTTGCAGCGGCGTGGACACCCACTTCTTGTCGGCGCAGGAGTGCATCATGGCGGGACACTTCCAGAACCAGCACCCGAGCGCGTGTCGGCACTCCGCCTCGGGGTACTTCGGCTCCAAGTTCGTCACCGTCTGCGTGACCGGTGAGTGCGGGGCATGACGGAGCGACAGTAGCGTGCACTTGTTGCAGCGGCGTGGACACCCACTTCTTGTCGGCGCAGGAGTGCATCATGGCGGGACACTTCCAGAACCAGCACCCGAGCGCGTGTCGGCACTCCGCCTCGGGGTACTTCGGCTCCAAGTTCGTCACCGTCTGCGTGACCGGTGAGTGCGGGGCACGACGGAGCGACAGTAGCGTGCACTTGTTGCAGCGGCCGCGGCGTGGACACATACTGTCACATCGACGCGACGCTTGCGGGCTACATGCTGCGCGAGAGGTCGTCGTAGTACAGCAGGAAACAGACGACTGCTTCGAGGCTAGCGTCGCGGCGTCCACGGCGGCGCGTTTGTCGTCTCGTTCTTTACTTACTGTCTCATTTGAAATACTGCCAGCTTAGAGATCGAATAGGTTTTTATATGGTGTGTGTCTAGACACAAACTTGGAAACTTTAACAATGGTACCAATTCGGTTGGCACGAACTAGACTACACTAAAATTAAGTTTAGTCCTGTTCCAAGCCGATAACAATGCACTAAACTAAATTTTAGTTTGACACACCTAAATTGATTTTAGTTTCTCAGTTCAGTTTAGTGGTATTTTTCTGTTCTGTAAAGGTGCCTCCACAACACTCGTGTCAAAAACTCTCAGCAAGAAATAAAACGGTCTTTGAAAACCTCTCGTTTGCTCTGTGCTGGAGTTCAAAACGTGTACTTATAAACTTTATTTTAGTACGGACTTTCCGGGCGCTACAGCCACTTTAGTAAATTTTACCCAATTTAAAAAAAAAAACACAAAAACATCAACTTGCTGATTTTGCTCTGTGAGTTCTGCCTCCCCCCGTAATATTAAGAAGATTGATGATGCGTACGACGCTCAATAATGGTAGACGGTTTATTTTTGTTCGTAACGAAAAATATCCAAATTAGTGTTTAAAATTGTCATTTAAGTGATCTACGTGTAAAAAACTAAACAATATAGTGTTGCCTGCAAATTGGTGATATTGGATATCGTGATAAATTCTCTGTGAGTAAAATATCATCCAAAATATTTTGTAAGCGGGAGTTTGTAAGCGAAATCGTGCACAGTGTTGACTCTGCGCTAGCAGGAAACGCATCGGGTTTGTGTCGTTACTGTGTCGATCTGCTGAACGCGGTTGCCTCGATTACTACCGCGTATTCTGTGATAACTAGCAGTTACTATTACTACGCCTAGTACCCGTGTGGTCTGATCAGCATATATTTCTTCGCTTTGCATTCAGTGATACATTAATCACTATGCCCACAAAGTGCGCAGGATGCCATAGCCAGATCAAGGTTAAAGTCATGTCATGCTCTACTTGCGACTTGAAGTTTGATCTGGAGTGCTGCGGTATTAATCTAAAACGTTTCAACTCGTTCTCTTCGGAAAAGAAAAATAAATGGAACTGTCCAGTCTGTTCTAGCAAACAGCCAAAAACAGATAACACTAATACCCCGGTCAGATTGTCGACTCAGGCTTCTAGCGACTTGGAGAACGTCACTCGGCGTAACGTCTCCAAAGCAAAGCCTCACCGAAAATCGTCTAACGATACTCCCGATGAGGTTTTCGACTCTGGCGATAAAGACATTCGCACTATTATTAGAGAGGAAATTACTTTGGCGTTGAGAACCATGACTAAAGAGCTCCAAAATGTTGGTGAAAAGGTGTCTTCTTCCGAACAGTCACTGACTTTTTTCAATACCTGCTTTGAAGAATTGAAGAAAAGCCTTGAAGAGAAATCTATAGCTATCATTCAGCTTCAGAAAAGCAACGATGAACTAAAGTCAAATGTAACAGAGCTTGAAAAGGGCTTTGGCGGCCGACTGAATCACATGGAGCAGCACCAGCGTGAGTGCAACGTGGAAATAAATGGGATACCAGAGAGCCGCTCTGAAAATATTCTCAAAACAATGGAACAACTTGTTAAGAAGATTGAGTGTCCTATTTCTGAAACTGACATCGTTCATGTATCAAGAGTTGCAAAGTTAAACAAGGACAGTGACAGACCACGCACGATAATCTTGAAGCTGCGAACCCGTTTTTGCGTGACAACCTGCTTGCTGCGGTTCAGAGGTTCAACAAGAATAACCCTCGCGACAAAATGAATTCACTTCACCTGGGGCTCGGAGGAAACCTATTTTTGTATCTGAACACTTAACCCCCACTAATAAGTCCCTCCACGCATCTGTCAGAAGGAAAGCGAAGGAGCTGGGATACAAGTTTGTCTGGGTCCGCGATGATAGGATTTACACAAGAAAAGACGAAACGAGCCCAGCGCTTCAAATAAATACCGGGGACAGTCTGTTTTTTATGATGAACCGTGTTATTTAATTGTTAGCTTTATTATTATAAATACAATCGCAATGTTTTTGGTGTATAAAATATGTAAAAATGGCTACTATGTATTATCAAAATGTACGTGGCATGAGAACAAAAACAAATGATATCTTGAAAAAAGTACTGCTAAGTTCTTACGATGTATTGTCCTTCACTGAAACTTGGCTAAATTCAAGCGTCCATAGTGGTGAATTTATTGATTCTAGGTATGTCGTGCATCGCGGTGATCGGTTATGTCTTGGTTCAGCTCCTTGTGTAGAAAAAGACGGTGGAGGGGTGTTGATAGCAGTTTCTCGTAAGTTCAAGTCAACTCGTTTACAAGCTAGGGAATCCAGTTGTGAAGATATTTGGGTAGTTGTCGAGATGCGTGCAGGCAAAAATATAAAGAAAGTTGCCATTTGTACTGTCTACTTCCCTCCTCCTGTAAAACTGGAAGAACTAAGTGTTTTCTTGGATAATACTAATAATTTTATAAACCAAGTTGATGAGGTTGTGCTACTTAGTGATTTTAATTTACCTTTTATCAATTTAACAATTTAACAACGCCATCTAACTATAGCAATACATTAGGCAATGCACTAGTTGACTTTATTTCTATGTCCAATATGTGCCAATTGAACGATATACGCAATGAGGATGACAGGACGTTAGATCTTGCTATTAGCACAATAACAGTCATTTCTTTAACGGCACCACCTGATCTCCTGAGTAAACTCGACCATAAGCATCCCCCTTTATTACTAACTTTGTTGTCCACTCAATTTATTTTTTACAAAGCAGTCTTTAACGGTATCACGTTAAATTTAAAAAATACAGACTGGAATGCAGTTTTTAAAGACTGTGCTTCAGAAAACGAAATGACCTCATTCTTTTACACGATAATTAGAAGAGGTATCGATGAATTCGTTTCTAAACATAAATTTAATAGAAAATTATTTCCTCCCTGGTTTAATAAATCTTTAGTTAAATTACTGGCAGAAAAAGAGAAGTTAAGATTTAAATATCGTATATACTAAAACCCTCGCGACTTAATTGAATTTAATATTTTGAGAGAACATTGTCATAAGTTTTTAGACAATCTATATTCGAACTACCTCAGGAGAACGAAAGAAGGTATTGTGAAAAAACCAAAAGGTTTTTGGCGTTATGTAAAAGACAAGCGAAAAGCGCGGTCTTCACTCCCTGCAGAAATGCACATGGGTGAAGAAAACGCTAACACTAGTAATGATATAGCTTACCTGTTTGCTAGCAATTTTTTAAAGGCATTTACTTCTAATTCAAACGTAATGTCGAACAGGCGTGATATGAGTACACCTCATATTATTCACCAGCATATTGTATTGGTAAAATAATCTTTACTGAACGTGAAGTCTTGCAAAGAATTAAGCAAATTGATGTCCTCAAAGGGCCAGGCCCCGACGGCATCCCACCTCTCTTGGTCAAGCGTTGTGGCTCTGCACTGGCACTACCATTGACACTCATAATAAATCACTCTTTGATATTAGGAGAGTTTCCTAACGTATGGAAGAAGGCTAAGATTATACCACTTCATAAAAAAAATATGTTGATGATGTAAAAAATTACAGACCAATTTCTATTTTATACTGTTTTTCCAAATTATTCGAAGCACTATATGTCCCATAGTCTCTCATCATTCCAGTCCCCTCCTTTCAGAACAGCAGCATGGTTTTAAAAAGGGTCGCTCTGTCGAAACAAATTTGGTTGACTTTGTCTCCGAATTGTCTCGACAAGTAGATAAAGGGAATCAAATCGATGCAGTGTACACCAATTTTAGCAGCGCGTTCGACAAAGTGAGTTATTTCTAAGTTTTTTCTTTTTTTGTTAAGAAGCTGGAACTCATCGGTTTTCACGAGTCTTTTCTGAATTGGTTCCGGTCTTATCTCAACAAAAGGGAACAAATAGTATTCGTTAATGGGTACGAATATTATGTATTATGCCGAGTCGGGTGTTCCGCAAGGATCACATCTTGGTCCTATCCTGTTTTCAATATTCATCGATGATATCACTACGCACATAAAGTATTGTAATTATAAACTATTCGCGGATGACCTTAAAAATAAATTAGTCAATGGTAACACGGATATTCATCTAATTCAGAGCGACATTAATCATATAAAACAATGGTGTGACATAAACCAAATGCATCTTAATGTTCAAAAATGTTATTATATTAAATATACACGTAAAAAAAACACCATAATTCTGTTTATACTTTGAATGATGTACCTCTACAAGAGGTTAGTGAAATACGTGACTTGGGGGTTTTAATTGATAGTTAATTAACTTTTCGAGCTCATATTGATACAGTGGTTAGGAAAGCGGCTCAACAGCTTGGCTTCATTAGACGAATTACCAAAAGTTTCAAATCTAATCGTACAAAAATTGTACTTTATAACTCTATGGTGCGCAACTGTCTAGAATTCTCAAGTATGGCATGGAACCCCTTCTACGCAGCGCACTCTCAACGCATTGAAAGTATTCAAAGAGCCTTCACAAGATCGTTGGCCTTTTCTTGTCCAGGTATCTCTCATAGAAGTCTTTACTAAAATCGTTTATCCTTCTTTAAAATGTATAAATTGCGTGAGAGAAGGAAAATTCGCGATCTCACATTTCTTTATAAAGCACTACACAGCTTAACAGATTGTCCTTCAATTCTAGATGACATTTCCTTAAACGTTCCATCCGCCAAAACAAACTTAGCACATAACTTTCCTCTATTAAGAATATGTCGTACATACAATGAATTTAATTGTTCTTTGAGTGATCTTGATATCTTTCACGATTCATTGAATGTGTTCAAGAACAAATTACATGGAAGCATGCTCTGACATGTATGTAATTTTTGCAAAAATGATTTTATTTTGTTTTTTATTATAGTAGTGATCATTGTATCATAGCTGTACAGTAATTTTAATAATGTAAGTTTTTATAGTATTATTTTTATATATCTATTATTATGTAGGTACATATATAAGTGTTTATGGTGAATTTGTTTGCTGGATATAGTACGCACTGCACCTATTCCTAAACATTATCAATTATTCAGTTACGCTTGTGTAACTATATTCACAGTTAAGTATTGCACCTACCTAGCTTAGTTTTCATTTGCTAGCATTTTTATAATTTGTTTATTTTTTCCGTTTCACTCCGTTAATGGTGAATGTTGTAAACACCTTTAAAAGGTATGCATATCGGAATTTGATTATGCTATGGCACCTGTTATAGTCTTATGAAAGTGTTACTCTTTATAATATTTAATATGTATACTGTTGGTGTTTCTTAAATCTATACTATAATAAAACTGTAACTGGGCTAAATCTGTACATTAAATATTTTTTGAAAATTTTAATTGAGATGAACTTCAAAATCGATATGGAGAGCAAAAAGGTTTATTTTTTATTTTTTGTCTGTCTGTCTGTCTGTCTCTTTGAACACGCATCACGCAGAAACTACCCGACGGATTTTGATGCAACTTGGCACAAACATAGCTTATGTTATGGATTAACATTTAGAATACTTTTTATCCCGAAAAAAACAATGGTTCCCGCAGGATAGGGGTTGAAAGTTATTTAAAAAAAACACATATCACGCTGAAACTACCGTACGGATTTTCAAGTAACTTGGCACAGTCAAAGTTTATAGTATGTGTTAAAATGAATGATACTTTTAATCACGAATAAATACGAGATTCCTGCGGTATATGAGTCTAAAGTTATGTTAATTTGAAAGAAATAATAATTGCACATCCGTTTATAAAACGGTACCGTGAATTCGGCTCCTATGCCACAAGTCAGAGTGGCACAGTAGAAGCGGTGTCTGGCTTGCAACCCAGAGGCACATGGATCGAATCCACGCGCTGCTATGAATGTTTTGCTTCAATATTTATAAGCATTTACATATTTTGTGCCTTTTTTTACATTTTCTTTGATTTTTTAAGGCTTATGTAATTTCCTGAAGTAAACCGTCAAGTTTTGTTTGAAAACAATATATATAATGGGATCTATCCAAACGAATGGTCCGACTTAGGTGCGGTTTTTTGCATGTTTGCAAGCTGAGGTAATCGAGATGGTATAGTACGAGTTTGGTACGAGTAAAGATAGCACAATGGCATCAACAACTCAAGCGAATAAACCAAAGGCATCAAAGTTCTCCCTCCGATTTAACTATATGGCGCTGAAAGACCTTAAAACACGCAATCATTTCATTCCTGCAATCAAGGGTCCCGGTAAATTCAAATGTATCAGGTTTTTGGGATTCGGCTCACACTAGCACTAGCACGACCTCCAGGGGCCTAATCTCTAATTTTAAGACGCCAGTTCCTCGCTGCCTGCGTGGAAATTGGAATCAATCACGAACAAATTCCACGTAGGCATGGGTCATTTTCGCAATATCCAGCACCAGGGCTTTCAAGTACGTCTATCTTCAAACACCAGGGCGAAAAACCAGGGTTCAAAATACTTTCAAGTGCTTTCTGTAGAAACAGATTTGAAAGTAGAAAATACTTGCATAGGAAATTGATTTTTGCCGTCATATAAATAAGGAGAACAATCGTGTTTGCAAAATAAAAGTACTTGGAAGCCTTGAAAGTAGAAAATACTTGCATAGCAAATTGATCTTTGTCTCTATATGTAAAAGGAGCACTATCGTGTGTGTGAAAAAGTACTCTGAAGCCTTGAAATTGTTTGTTTGTTTGTCGTATGAGGTAGTGCTGGCCTCTGATGTCAGAGTTTGTCAGGCCGCCCGAGGGTCTCTGACATGGCTTAACGACTGCTATTAACCAATAACAGCAGGGACCGACACCTTAACGTGCCCTCCGAAACACGGAGCGATGGATAACCGCACATAACTTCGAAAAGTCATTGGTGCGGGAGCCTAGGTTTTGAACCCGGTATCGTTGGATTCTAAATTGTACTATAGAACCATTAGGCCACCATCGCTCTTTTGAAATGAAAGTAAAAAAATACTTGCATAGTAAATTGATCCGTGGGTATGCATAAATAAAGACCACAATTGCTTTTCCGTAAAAAATACTTCGAAGCGTTGCAAGTTTTCTGAGTATGTATATACATTATATGTACTACGTTTTTTTATTATGTTTCTTCCATTGAGATATTATAATGTACTACCTACGTACCTACATAATTATATAATTATATCGGAGGTTTCTTCATAATGTCTTACTGGCAAAATGGTTAGTTGTCGGTATTGAAATGTGTACATACACAGGTACACTTCACAGAGAAAGTATAGAAAACTTTTATTTTTTCAAATCAATCCTCATATCGTGTTGAAAAAGCTCAAAAAGTGGGTAGGTAGGGTAGGTAATTATTAAGAGCCAGTTAAAGTGCCAGTAAGTAGGTACATCGTTCTGTGAAACATCATAAAAAATAATTTGTACTAAGAACACAATGTTTCGTTGCATTAAAATTTGTTCGTATGGACCTCACAATAATGACCTACCCTTGATGCCCCATCCAATTTACCTCACCATCTTAATTACTCTCTAATCTGTGCCACCTTACCTTCGGAGATAATTTTCTCTACTCAATAACAAGACGGTCATGATAACAAGTTACTTCATTTAAACTAGATGGCGTTGTCTACCCTTAAAACACGCAAGCGGTTTGTTACGAAGTGGTTTGAACGTTGAATGAACTCGAACAACACGTTTTCTTCTTTTTTTACTTTATGGTCCTTAGAGGCTCTTAAAACGTATTGAGATGTTTTTTGTGTTTTTTGATAGAATAAGTCGACTTCAGTTGTAAAACGCGCAGCGAAATTAAGCTTATTATTTATAGTAAAATAGTAATTTATTAATTAAAAAAATAAATTTAACTGTTATAACGCATATTCTGTGAAGTACGGAGTGCCGTACTTCACATAATATGCGTTATAAAAAGGCAAGGCAGTGCCTTATTCCGATGATTAGATGCCGAGCAATCGATAAAAAAATATTTGACGGCTGAACGAATTTTGAAGAAATGTAGTATAATATTGTACTTTGTAGGTTTGGTCCTGGTCCTCCTGGTCCTCTGGACCTGGACCAAACCTACAACTGGTCTGGTGGTGGTTTGGCTTTTGGTCCTGGAATAAAACGTGTGGGCTACTTTTAAATGAAATGACCACGCGGGCAAAGCCGCGGGCACAGCTAGTAAATAAATAAATATTTAATTTTTGTCTTTTGACAAAATTATTACATCATCGAGCTAAATAAAAAAGGCAAAAAAAATAAAAGACGATATATACGACGATAGCCCTTTTCGTGATGGTCCACTTTTAAAACCTGGTACCCCTATGTTTCTGAGTGATTTTAAAGACGCTTCATTTCAAAACTGCTACGCTGTTCGAAACAATCGATCGCGCATGCGCATAGTGGCTTAAGAAACATTCTATACAAACGGCTCACAACACACAGACAATAAACTATGATTTAACTATTACATTCGTTCATTATGGAAATGTGCAATTAAATTTAGTCGTCGCCAAAATCAAATTAGTCCTGTCACAATGATGTCTTAGTTTAGTTGAAATCAACAACTGACAAAATATTTGGAATCACTTGAGTCCCTATCAATTTTGTGGTCTAAGAACAGAAAATTACAACTTTTTCAGCGCTAATTTCTCAATACCCTTAATATATCTGGGTTTTTTTAAAATGAAAAGTTGTTTATCATCTATTTATCTAGTAAGGCTACTAATTTAAATTTTGATAACTACTCAATATAAATTACGATAAATAAAAATCTAACACTCGTTTTTACTTAAGCACGAAACACATGGTTTTTCAATTGCTTTTTTAGCTTACTACAAAAATAGCAAATAACAATCTGAGAAAAATCCTAAATACTGGGTACATAGTATATTAGTATGTGGACAAGGTTTTTTCTTTAAAGTTTAATTTATAAGTACGTTAAAAAAATGTGTTCCACGCCGAAAAAAACAATGAAATCATGTGCAAACCCGTCGTCTACGCGTAAGAATTTATTGAAAATTACAATAAGTGTTAAACATTTTAAAATTTGAGGTATTTCATCTTCCAAACTCAATTTTTATATTTTATTTTTGATTACTTATTTAATTGTAATAAAATATTTAAATTATGCCTTATAAACCGATGCGCTCGCTCAAGGCATTCAGTCGCGCCCGAGGGCTTCTCGACGACGGACCTGTGTCGCCCGAGACGTTCGCCGCTCCTGACGAAACTCGTGAATCGAGCGTGATTTTGTACTAGGCCTAACCAGTTTTGAGACATAATGAGTATATTTATTTTTAACCCCCGACCAAAGAGAAGCTGTTTTTTATGCTTGAAAGCTGATGTGAACGAGATGGTTCTTAGCTATAATGAGGGGGGGATCGTAGCTCCCAAACGAATGAACCGATTTTGATGCGGTTTTTAATGTTTGAAAACTGATGTGATCGAGATGCTTCTTAGGTAAAATGGGGGTGGGGGAAAGGGTTTATATAAATATTTGATTTGTTCTTGTTTTATAGGTTGTTCCCATTAGAACCACTGCTCAGTACCACCGGTGATACTAATGGGAAATTGCATTCTCAGTAGTATCCCTATAAGCAATTTATTTAAATATTTAAATGGTAGTACAAGTGGGTTACGGCACAGAATAAATAATAGTACAAGTACAGAAGGCTAACTGAGTAAAATCATTTAAATAAATAGCGACTCTCGCTACAACGCTATAAAGTGCAATTCGCTAAAACGCTATAAAGTGCAATTTAACTCGCACGGCGCTGCGAACTTTCAATTATATTTACCTAGAAGGCGCTCGCCGACCGCGTGCAGGCTAGAATTCACCGTATCACAACGCGCGAGAACTTCCATTGCTCTAACCGTTTCAGAATCGCTCTGTCCCTTTTTCGCTCGGTAGCTATTAAGATATGACTAGGTACTTGTACTACTTATTATTCTGTGATATGTTATGACTTAGATATTGTAACAGAATAAATAATGATACCTCAGTTGTCAAAATCGCACCAACTTTTTAGTTGTTCCCTTCCTTTGTCTCGCCGTAGTCAGATATAAAAAATAGCCTATGACACTATACCTGAAGACGAATAGATTGATACCTCGCTTGTCAAAATCGGACCAATATTGGCGACGCTATGGTGGAACATCCACATACATACATACATACATACATACATTCACATACATACTGTTAAACTCTAATGAGTTTAATGCTACCCATGCTTCGCCGTACTTTTTAACTATGAAAATAATAAAAGACGTGGATACAACCCAGATATTTTACTTTTTCGAATGTAAAACATATTTGATTATCTTGTACTCGTATAATAACTCGTATTATTATCTACTGAAGATGTAAAACATATTTGATTATCTTGTACTCGTATAATAACTCGTATTAATATCTACTGAAGAAGAGGCTTTCCAAAAAGATAATGAAACTTTTCTAAAAATATTTACACTTCATGGCAAAAATATCATCATCATCTTCATCATGTCAGCCTTTAAGTCCACTGCTGAAAATAGGAAACTTCCCCAAAGAGTGCTATGACGAGCGATCTTGTGCCACCTCCATCCACCGACTTCCTGCGATGGCTACTCAAATACTCATTTATTCATAAACTAGGTTTATACATCAATCGTGTTTTTTATCGGAGTAGAACTATAATAAAAATTGAGTACATTATGTATACAAGGTATACAACGACACTTAATCATTTCATAAAAACATGTCAACGATTAAACATATGTCAATGGTACACTAACAATTATAACAATATAAATTATACAAGGTAAAAATAAAACATAAAATAAGTCAACGTCATCATTGAAATTATAAATAATAATAATAATATGTCAATACCTAAATTAGACCTAAGTTAAGAATTCGTCAAAGCAATGGAACGTTTGGTCGATAAGCCAGCGTTTCAGTCTAATTTTAAAGCAGGCCATACTGGGAGCTGCGATTATGTCCTTGGGAAGCCTGTTATATACACTAGGGCCCATTACGTGAGTCAGCTTACTGGATTTAACAAGGGAGCGCGGTACTGCAGCGAGCTTGTTCGCGTTACGTGTATTATAAGAGTGCATGTCACAGTGTCCATAAGAATGCAAATTTGTTCTCATGTACACTGCCACCTGAAGGATCACAATGGCAGGTAACGTAAGAATTCCAAGTTCTTTAAAATAGGGTCTCGCGGAGGTATCTTGCGGGACTCGTACTACCGCCCTGACGCACAGTGGTTCCATTTTGAAAATTTGCAGACTTAGGGTCGAAAGTCGGAAATTCGATCTGTTTTTTTTATATGTGTTGGAGAATTACTTGCTTAACAATAGTTGTGGGGAGGACTATTCTGACAAACGGATATTTTACAAGTTTTTTTTTTATATGGATGAAATCACATTATATTTTTTTTCTTTTTTTGTTTAAATTTGTTTAGGTTGTGACTTTATAATATCAATAGTTCAAGTCATTGACAACCCAGAAAAAATATAACCTGTTGGAGTCACTTGCCGCCGCGCGAGTTTTAAGGCGCTAAACATAGCAACTTTTTTTCATATATTTTGCTAAGAATGCACCATCTTGCTTGCTTATTTATTATATTTGTATGATTTTACCTCAATAAAAAACCAAAAGATAACATGATTTCCCCAAAAAAAGTTCATTCAAATGTAATTCTTATTAATTGGTAGGCAAGCGACCTTGTATAACAGTAACGATATAACGATATCTCTTTGTTCAAGACAAATTATTTGTAAGAATTCATTAGGTTAACGCCTCAAAAAGTACCTATTTAAAAGTAAAAGTTCCCTATCTACCTTTTCCAAGTACCTACTTACCGACCTATTTTATTTCCATGTTTCTAGGAAACGCTAACGATATTAGTGTGCAAACAAATGAGTCATCTATGATACTAAGCTCCCGTTGTTCACTGTGCTCTGATTGGTCGTCACATCTGCCATCGCAAACATGCTACCGACGACCAATCATAGCGCAGTATCGCATATAGTACTTATTTTATGCGATATTGAGCTTTGATTGGTTGATGACAACTAATTAGGTTTTACCATTTTAAAATAATGTCGGATATTACTACATTCTGCTCCTGACGCTTGAGTCGTTTGACTGCAAAAGGACTAGATATTATTATATTATTTAAAGAGTGTAAAGTAAGTGTGTGAAGGAAGTGCTATGGCTGGATTTTATACATATCTCGACCTATACCAGAAACTTCGCAGTAGTGGTGGTGACCTGAACGATTTCCAATATTTATACAATGTTATAGTTTCTGAAATACCATTCGAGATATCCCAAAAAGACCAAGCTAAAATCATGGAATTTACCCGACTTTTCACGACACGTCTACTAAAAAAATGGAACAATGCAAACAGATGTCAGAAAACTTTTCTAAACCGAGAAGTGAACCGTACGTGGTTGGAGACAAGCATCACGTGGCCAACTTGCGATTCAGTGGATATGAAGATGATAATGGAAACTTCAATGGAACAAATGGAACTTCCAAATCCAACACAGGCAGAAAATACTTGTAAAATATCCGTTTGTCAGAAAAGTCCTCCCCACAACTATTGTTAAGCAAGTAATTCTCCAACACATATAAAAAAAACAGATCGAATTTCCGACTTTCGACCCTAAGGCTGCAAATTTTCAAAATGGAACCACTGTGTGACGGCGCGCTTCTGCATGCGAAAGACACGTTTCCACTCTGAGCATCTCCCCCAAAGCTCTGCGCCGTACTGCAGCAACGAGTGCACCGTCGCGAAGTAGAACGCGCGCGCCACCTCCGCGGTCACCACCCGGGACACTCGACTGAGCGCGTAACATGCACTTCCTACTTTCCCGCATAGTTTCTGAACATGAAACTCCCATGTCATCGCTTTATCAATTTCAAAACTTAGAAATGTTGAGGTTCTTACTTGTTCTACTGTAGTACCATCCACTGAAACCACCAGTGGCCTCGTCACCCGGCCCGATAAATTAAAGTGGATAAAGTGTGTTTTACTCAGGTTGAGCGCGAGGCCTTTGGTAGAAAACCACATCACGAGTTCTGCGGTTGTCTTGTTCAACATCTCTTCCAAACGATCCACCGATAGTGCAGTGACAATTGCGGCTACGTCGTCTGCGTACATTAAAATGTCAGCCACTGTCACGACGTCCGGAAGATCGTTAAGAAGGAGGGAGAACAAAATGTTGGAAACCGATGACCCTTGCGCCACCCCTATGGTCAATGACAGTGGATCTGACTTATTGACGCCATCCCCTGCGTCTACTGTCTGAGACCTTCCTTGCATTAAATCAGTTAGAAGAGTATATGAAGCATCTTCAATCCAATAATGCTTTAATTTGACTGCAAGCACGGCATGGTCAGCTACGTCAAACGCCTTGGACAGGTCACAGCAGAGGACAGCGACTTGATGTTTGCGCTCTCGCGCAGCCATCACGCGGCTTATCATCTCCCGGGTTAAGGAAGTTGTTGATCGACCTTCTCTGTAGGCATACTGACGGTCAGATAGCGCATTGGTTGAAGACAGGAATTCCACCAGTCTGGAGCTCAACCCGTTTTCAAAAATCTTCGCGATCGCGGGTATTATAGACACGGGCCTATATCCATCAATATTGTCTCTCTTCCCCTTTCCCTTGAATATTGGTGACACTTTGCTCATTTTGAGAGGTGCTGGATACGATCCTACTTTAATACAAGCATTTTATAGGGTCGCCAATACAGGGGCGAAGGGTATTATAGCCGTTCTTAGAATCTCCATGGAGATTCCATATAAGTCCTTCGACTTCTTGGGCGGTATACGCGTGGTAACTATGAGAAGAACCTCGTCTGCAGTAAACGTACGAAGTCGAAGCGAGCGGTCAGCAGGTGCACACGCACTCAATAAAGCACAGCGCACACCAGCTATGTCCGCACGTGGTGCTCCACACGCGGCCGCAGCCTTGTTAAATCTCGCGTTCATCGTGTCTAATGCATCTATTGTACAATTAAATTTATTGCCATCCAAATTCACTAAAATTTGTGCAAAGTTTTGATTTGGGGCGTTGTTTTTCCCTCTTTCTTTGTTAACTACGCTCCACATGCCTTTGGACGCGCTTCTGCTATTATGTATTACATTTGAATAATAATTAGATTTTAGATTTATAATAAGCATGTCATATTTTGAATTAACCTTGTCCATAATAGATTGTAAACAAATGTCATTTGGAAATATTTTATTTAGTTTAATAATGTCAAACAGAAGTGATTTCATATTTTTTACATCGGGTGTTACCCACGATGAGTCAGATGTTCTAATAGCCTTTCTTTTCAACGGAAAACAAATGTCAACTTTATTTATAATTATATTTGTAACCGACTCTGTTAGAGTCTCTGCGTTTTTGGAATGTGTGATGATCTCACTCCAGTCTACACTGTCTATAGAGGCAGCAAAGTTGGCACGATTACACTGAAAAAAATCCCTAATGAGGCACGTACGACACTCTGGTGTGCGCCGAGCGCATGATACCTCCGCGCGCGATGATCGCTCAGATTAGTTACCACGGGAGTGGCTCGCACAGACTCTGTTGACATGTTCGTGTACAAATGATCCAGACATGTGGCCGTTGTTGCTGTTATACGAGTAGGAAAGTTTACGATGTTTGCCATATTGTGGCTGACAAGAGATCAGAAATCCGTTTTTTCTCCGGATATATGTCGGCTAAGCAATTGATGTTGAAATCACCCACTATGATGCACTCTATCCTGTTCGCTGATCTTATCGAGCAAACGTTCAAAATGGACTAGAAATTCAATACCACTAATTAAAGGGGTGCGGTACACACAAACTACCGTGATGTCAAAATCTATGATGTCAATTGCAGAAATTTCACAATATCGTTCTTCTGATAATGTCACCAAATCTAAATTTTCAATACACTTTACGCTCTCATTAATAAATATGCATGATCCTCCATGAGGTACTCGCTTCCTACAAAATTTAGATGCTAATTTAAAACCGCTAATGTTTACACACATCAATTCCGGTTCCATTAACCAATGTTCTGTCAGCCCCAGGATATGGCACTTGAGTTCACTTTCTAACAACACCTCTAATCTTTGAGTTTTGTAATCAATTGATGCGATGTTTTGATGACATACTACCAACGTTTGAGGCGAGTCGTGTGGGCATACCTGTTGGGCATGCGTGTCCTCACAATCACTATCTCTCCGGGACTGCTGAGCAAATTGCTCGGCCGACTTCGGCTGCGCCTGCGCCCCGCTCTCGGGGCGATGCACGAAAGTACGTCCATTCGGATATCTTCACGCCGGGTGGCCGCGCTGCCGGCGTATAAACTTGCTCGAACGTACTTACCGGAATACCAACGACAAATGCTGCATGCCTCACAGTTATCAAATCACGTTTTTCAACGATAAAATCATCGCATTTTATTATTTTGCTGACGTGATTTCGAACACTTTGCTCGGTGGTGTCCGGTCTAAAGGACCAGGCCTGCATGTATTTTAATTGCTCCACTGATTGGAGCTCAAGGTCAGAATTGCCTGAGCCAGTTAAAATTGGGCGTTGTTTGTGCGTTAGTTTCTTTCGTTTAACAACCTGCCAACCAGCCTCAGCAGTGTTGTTATTTTTTTCCAATTCATCGTAGTTGTACAGCTTCGCTGACAGTGGGGCCGCACCTTGCTGTCGTATCTCGTCGCGTTGCTTTGTAGACGCAATGGTAGGGGTACTTACCCCTACCACTGCGTCTACAAAGCAACTAATTGGCTCACCTCGGGACTTTTCGTCTCCTCAGAAATTGACGTTCGCGGTGTCGCTCTCGTCGCACCCGATGTCGTCGCAATGTTTGTCGAAGCATTCATTCTTACTTGCTGAACCGGGCGCTGCGGACGGTCGGGGCCTGTGCGTTTGAAGCCGATGATTTCCGAGCGGTGATGACGGCCGTTGAAGTACCCTCCATATTTGATCTCAACAGCGCAATCTCCGCAGTATTCTTCACAATTATTGTATTTTGCTCGTTGATCTTGCACTCCAGAGTGACGATTTTGTCACTAAGGCCAGTAACCACTTTAATTAGTTCACGAATAGCAGTTTTAGTACCTTTCTGTGCCATTTTATAATTTTAAAAACAAGAAATACGGGACTGCTCTTAGTGCGTGGAGGCTTCCCCTCCCACTTCTACAATGTCGTCGGTCCATCGTGGGGGGGTCTCCCCACACTTAGCTTGATTGTTCGTGGTCGCCATTTGAGAACCTTTATTCCCCTGCGGTTGTCGGTTCTGCGAACTATATAGCCTGCCTATTGCAACTTCAACTTGCAAACTCTGAGATGCTATGTCGGTAACCTTGGAGCTTCTACGGATTTCTTCGTTTCGGTTTCTATCACGTAGTGAAACACCGAGCATAGCTCACTCCATTGCACGCTGCGTGACTTTGAGCTTGTGTATGAGACCAATAGCTAACGACCACGTCTCAGTGCCGTATGTCATCACTGGCAACACGCACTGATTATAAACTTTCGTCTTGAAGCTACCTAGTTGGATCGTCTGACCTAAGTAGACATCGTGATCAACAGCTTCGTTATTATCGTTCCCAACATAAACCGGCATGGGTGCGACATGGGCATTTGACATGATGTTCGTCTTACACATGCTCATTTTAAGACCCACCTGTTGGGAAACAATATTGAGGTCACTGAGCAATGTGCTTAGTCTTCCGAGGTTTCTGCCATAATGACTATATCATCAGCAAATCGAAGATGAGTGATGCATTCGCCATTGATGTTAACACCATGTCAGGCTACGTAAACTAAAAAAAAAAACGGGATGGAATAAAAGCAAAAATCACAAAGGTCAAATGGCAAAAATCACAGAGCCCGGAAAGTCCGTACTAAAATTAATTATTAGGCACATTTTTGGAAAGAAAAAAATCTTGAGCTCACAATGGTACCCTAAACTCCAGCACAGACCAAACGAGAGGGTTCCATGGTAGCCTAACGGTTCAATAGTGCAACTTAGAATCCAACGACACTGGGTTCTGTCCTAGGCTCCGCACCAATGACTTTTCTAAGTTATGTGCGGTTTCCCATCGCTCCGTGCTCGGAGGGCACGTTAAGCTGTGGTTCGACTGTTATTGATTAATAACAGTCGTGAAGCCATATCGAAGGCCCTCGGGCGGCCTGACAAACTCTGACATCTGACACTACCTCATACGACATCTATACTAACTAACTGGGACGGGATTAAATTGTACGTGACGTAGAGTAAAATAAAAATCGCAATAGTGGCTGCAGCGCCCGGAAAGTACGTACTAAAGTAAAGTTTAGGCACATTGTTGGAAAGAAGAAAGTTCTGGAGTTCACAACGGTGCCCTAATGATCCCAATGAATTGGTTGAAAGATTAAAGCTATTGATTGCATCTCGTGATGCTGGAAATACTAGTTTAGATAATGAAATCATATCAATAATTGGACAACTGCGTGAAAACGGTATAAATTGTTGGATATAATCTATATTGTATCGATAGAATACTCAGTTTAATGTTGAAAGTCCATCAATCAATACCTTTCCTGCTATGAGTATAGATACATTTGGCCATCACGTTCATAAACGCTTACTTACGTTTACTGGATGTAGTTCATAAATCTCAATCAGAATTAAATGATCAGCTCATTAAAAAAAAACTACTCCAAGCTAGAAATAGATAAAAAATTGAACAAATACAGAGTCAAATTAAAGCGTTCATAAGTCAGCACCAAAGTGAAATTGAACAAATACAGAGTCAAATTAAAGCGTTCATAAGTCAGCACCAAAGTGAAATTTAACAAATACAGAGTCAAATTAAAGCGTTCATAAGTCAGCACCAAAGTGAAGTTTAACAAATACAGAGTCAAATTAAAGCGTTCATAAGTCAGCACCAAAGTGAAATTGAACAAATACAGAGTCAAATTAAAGCGTTCATAAGTCAGCACCAAAGTGAAATTTAACAAATACAGAGTCAAATTAAAGCGTTCATAAGTCAGCACCAAAGTGAAATTGAACAAATACAGAGTCAAATTAAAGCGTTCATAAGTCAGCACCAAAGTGAAATTGAACAAATACAGAGTCAAATTAAAGCGTTCATAAGTCAGCACTAAAGTGAAATTGAACAAATACAGTCAAATTAAAGCGTTCATAAGTCAGCACCAAAGTGAAATTCGTACTGAACATCAAATAAATAATCCGATTACAAAAAATGAGCAAAAGGGATCAAAATATTTTTTTATTGTATTTGGCGTGTATGCCTTTTTCTACTAAAATGAATATTTAAAATAGGAAATAAGAAATAAAATAATTATGAGCTAACAAAGTGTCGAGAAGAGAAAAAAAACTCATATTTAACTTTAAAACAAAAAATGGGCGACTGAGTTCTTCTAAAGCTCTTAAAACTTCTCTGGTTCATGGCCACTCCGACGGTGTGCCATATTCTTACAAACCTCACAAAATAAACGATACTGGTTAGCACGCCCATTTCAGGGCCCTATTTCATAAAACTATAGTACACTTAGTTAAATATTTAAACGGGACTTAATCGCGCTGAAAAGTTAATATTTATTTACCTCGACGTTAGTACACTGACAAATTTCAATCGAACCGACAATTGTCAGTCAAACTATCGAAATGTCGTACATTTTTTGTTACATGAAACGCAGGTAACGCAGGTTTGGCGTATTTGACATTTGTAGGTTTATTATGATTTGTCGCTTTATGAAATAGGGCCCAGGCATCCTAATAACGTTAATGAAAATGAACTAGTACTCGTAATTAGTAGCAAGCATATAAAAACCTTTGTATGGCATCATGGACAGGCAATAAGTCAATCGCCTGTCTCTTTCTTTCATGATTTATATTTTTGGAAATAATACTAAAATGTTGTCAGACAGATCGTCGATTAGCTACGTACAACGAGACAAATAATTAATTAAATCATATATTTTCTACCATAAACTATTTATTATAAACTTTGATCGAATGGTCCTCCCTCACAATTAATACATTAACGACATCATTTTCTTATTTCTACTGTTGTCGTTCCGAGACGCATTTCTGTTTTCAACACTTTCCACATATTCACCAGCATCTAATTTTATTGCATTGAGATTTGTGCTACTCCTAAGTAATATTCATTCATGTTTGCAGTTCATAATAATCTTGTTATAGTCTTCAGCGAAACCAAGTATTTTATTAAGAGGTACGGATAGTGAAAAACTACCTGCCCAATTATTTGTTGTTCCATTGATATCCCACCCCCACGACTTTGACATCTTTGATTCGTTGTCCTTCATTGAAATTAGAGATTTCATTGTGGTAGTAATAACTGCATTTTTTATTTTACCTATTTCTACACCATTTATCTCATACCGGATATCTTGAAAGAAAAATAAGGCAGGGTTGTTGGGGAAGTGCACTTTGGTTACTGCTTTTTTGTGTCACGCTTAATAACATTCTTACCACCTGTTAAATGTGAAGGCAAGTTTCGAACAAATTAGACTAGATGGCGTTGTTGCGTGTTTTAAGGCCGTATGGCCTTAAAACACGCAAGCGATATGTTCCGCGACCACATGACTTTAGCCGCCAACTTTGAAATACATGAGAATTAAAGACAATACGTTGTTTTATTTTAATTACAACCTTATTCACGCGACTCTTTGGCTTGGATTTTGGACAACACGTTCTATGTACAGAGTACTGGCTGAAGGTAAAACGTATAGATCTTGTTGATTAATAGGTATTCGTATTTCATCATTTTCACGAAAGCTATTGACATATGGTATAAACGTATGATATTAAATACTTTCAATGTTATTATCATTTCATTTCTGACCGATATCGTAGTTTGATTTCGGGGTTTTGTGGGATTCTGTACACACACTGTTAAAGTCTCTGAGTATTGTGTCCAGACTCCAGACACATTGTTCCTATAATATTATATTTTGCACCAGTGACACGCGGGTAAAATTTGCATCATCGAATCGGACTCGAAACGTTTGGTGTTTTGGAGCTAGGACGTTAGTCAGAGGATCGATCTGCGGAACGACAGGCACGGTCCCTTTAGTTATTTGGGTCCAGCTCATCGTGTGTTTGTCGGCAGGTGACAGCACGCTGTCGGTGCACCTAGAGGGGTACCAGGTGTCGGAGCAGGCGGCGGCGCTGGTGCGCGACAACGTGCTGCTGCCGACGCGTGACGCGCCCGAGCTCGCCTACGTGCGCGACTCCTCCGATGCGCAGTACGTTCCCGACGTGTACTACAAGGTGAGCGCCGACACGCCGCGTGTGACCAACGCTGGCCGCGCGTGACCGTCACTGACCGCTTGACACGTTGCAGGAGCGCGACGCATACGGCAATGACGTGCAAGTGCGCGCGACGCGCGTGCCCGTCGCGTACCTGCTGGTGGACGTGCCGTGCGGCGTGGCGGCGGCGGGAGTGCGCCCGACGCTGTGCCCGACAGGCACGTTCCCGCCGGCGCACCGCCCGCTGCAGAACCAGCTGCAGACGTTGGCGGCGCTGCACGCGCACCTCGAGTGCGCTGACAACTTCCTGGACGCCGTGTCCGACCTGCACGTGCTGCTGTACCTCGCGGCCAACGAGGCGCTTCCGCTGTCGCTGGAACGGCTGGCGCCTTTGCTGGAGGCGGTGCGAACGCGCGACACGGACGCGGCGGACGCGTGGCGCGCGGAACCGCACGTCGCCACGCTGCTGCAGCTGGCGCGCGCCGCCGCCGAGAGCGCAGCGCCGCCCACACTACCCAGGTACGGATCCGCTCTCACTGGACTGGCTGAAGGTCGTGCGCGCGAGCGACACGCCGGACGCGTGGACCTGCGGCGAGCATGCACATCGCGAAGAAACCAATATTTTGGTTTTCAAAGCGATGTATTCTAAGAACGGCAAAGGTTAGGTCACTTGTTAAAAAATTGCTTTACCCTGGCCACATACGATCACTTTTACCTATTTCTATCTTACCATGTTTTGCCAAAGTAATGGAGAGCTTAGTTTGTCCTATTCTGTCTTTTCATCTTAAACCGTTTTTAAAGGAACAGCGACATGGTTTTCAAATGGGCAAGTCTGTCTACAGCGAATACCTCTCATCCCATGTTGACCAAGGCAAGCAAGTAATGTTATTTATACGGATATATCATATACAACCAATAGAATATCAGGGACAATCTGGGATATGGATTGTACAATATCATTTAAAAAAAGTACAAACAATATTGGTCCCAATATTGACCCTAGTGGTACACTATGCTTAGCATTAATTAATTTCGATTTCATTACCTGTTAGTGTTGCATCCCACCAACTTTATTTGTAGATTTTATTCCAAAAAAAACCTGTTTTGAAGGCAAGTTCTATGAGTTAAAATGCTTTATTCCTTATTCCATAGTGTTCCAGTTTAGCAAGTAAAATGCTATGGCAAACAGTGTCAAACGCAGCACTGTGATCCAGAAACATTACAGACACTTTATATTTTTTGTTTAGTTTGTCTACAATGTCATTTACCATCATATATCAACTGCATCTACTGTTCCAACCCCTCTTTGATATCCACATTGTCCAGTTTTCTCGCCCGCGACTTCGTACGCGCGGACTACTGTTAATCGCGATAAAAAGCATCCTGTTTTCTTCTAGGATATTAAAAACCAATGCAAAAGTAGGATAGCACCAATGCTCTTGACGTTTTTTGACAGACTTTTTATTTTGTTTCCATGGCAACCACAAACCATTCTGTGATAGCAACCGTTCTTTACAGCGAGTAATCAACATTTTCCAGTTTACCCGTGGAAACTTTTCCGGGATAAAAAGTATCCCATGTTTTATTCCAGGGTACAAGCTATCTCCATTCCAAATTTCATCAAAATCAGTGCAGCCGTTAACATATAAAAGCTCCCCAAACAAACAAACAGACAACGTTTCACTTTTATACATATATTGGTATAGATGATGTGTCGGTTAAGATGAGATATATCTTATAGAGAAAAGATAGCAGTGAAATCAGACGATAGATTTTTGGATGTTGATTCTGTTTCTGATCCTTTTTTGTAAACTGGTATTCTAGCTATTTACAATTGTTCTGAAAAAATATATGATTCTTTTATGAAGGTTATTGGAATAGCATCACATCCTTAGATTTCTTTGATTCCATCTTTCGTATTCTCTTTCGTAACCTTATTCACCTCTTTTTCATTAGTAAGTCGTATGAACATGTCGTCTTCAATTCGTTTACAATTATTTATAAGGTATGTCAATGGTTTTTCCTGGTCATCTTTATTTAGACTCATTGCGTCCTACGTCAAAATAATCTGCAAATTTATTAGCTATTTGTTGGTTATCGTCAATAGTTTTGTCATTAATTTATAACATCAAATTTTCCTTATTACCATAAATTACTTTTGTTCCTTTGTTTATTTACTATCTTCCATATATTATTTATTTAGTTTCCTGCCTTCTCTACCTGTGAGTATCTTTTAACTGCCAATTTCTTCGATAATTTCACCACCCTCCTAAAGACTTTATTGTATCCAAACATACAAGAAGCAAAAGTAAATTCAAAATATTCAAAATATGTTTATTTCATACAACAAAAATCCAAAACAATAAATGCAAAGAAATAAAATTTAGTAAAAAAGAAATATAGTTCAGAGTTATTATTTTTAGATATGCCCATCTATGTGCATGAACAAGTGTTGATTTTTGGTGTGGTTTTTGTTAAAAAAAATGTGTTTTAAAACCCATTAGGACCACTTCACTGTACGAGCGTTACTCTGGTTACCGTTATACTATATCAAAAACCGGTTCTGCACGAGCGCTCGCTTTAAGCCTTTTAAGAAAAGCTAAAAGAGCACTCGGATTCATTTGGCGTAACAGTAGAAAATTTGAAAGCCCTGTTATTAGAACCATCCTGTTTAAGTTGCTTGTTCGAAGACACTTGGAACATTGCCCTAGCGTTTGGAACCCTCATTATGACTGCCATGATCAAGAAAAGGGACATGGTCACGTACAATATAAGTATAATCATAAGAAACGGGATATTTTTTGGATACTATTGGTAATACAATGGTACTGGTGTCGTGCGTAATAAAACAGTGAGAAAGAGGGTAGACCATTTTGTCTGCCCTTAAAAACTATTCCACCCGCAGTTACTTCAGTTATCCGTGACCATTGCACTTGCAGCAGTGCCGAAATATCGGGAACTCAATATAAATAGTATTCATGGTAAATATCCCGTTTCTTATGATTATAATTATAAAGAAAAGGGAGTATATATATACAAAAAAAAAGAGTGCTGGCGCTGGTCATTGAATAAAGCTAATTGATTATAGCAACCGATTACAATATTTTCAGCAGACAAACTTGGCTGATAGACGTCGCTTAGCAGATCTTGCTTTTTTGTATAAACTTTTAAATGGTCTCATTAATATTCCCGATATCTTGTCATTGTTTGGGTTTGTTATCTCGCGTTCTGGCACACAGTCAATAATAGTACAAGGTTCTGGCTATCGTACTAGTACTTACAAAGGACACGGCCCGTTTTGCTAGCGCTTTCTGCCTAGTTATTGAAAGTTCATGTTCATCAATAATTTAATGTTATTTGTATTGAAGACTACCCTAATACTAATTGCAAATGAGCAACATCTCTCAAGAACTTATAGTTTTAAAGATAATGACAAGTTACTTTTTTACAAGTTGAAACGCTTAAAAATAGCTATAGAGGCTCTCAGGCACTCCATTTGAATAAGTTTTGAGAAAATCATTTGAATTATAGAGTATTTCATTGAATAATTACTATTTTTAGATATAATCTTTACATAGCCCACTCATAATTCATTTTTACATACTTACCTCAATTGATAGCCATCGTGTGAGCTTCGTAAGTAAATGCGTTGATAGTGAGGATACATTATACCTTCGCAAACGTTGCGTGGCTATCATGTGGCTATGCTACAGTAGATACACCTCAATCAAATCAGACGCATAAATATTTATCCAAAACGTGAGCAAAACTGAGTCCGTAGTAACGAACGATGGTAAAGACATATTTGTAGAAGAAATCAGTCCGGGAGAAAAGCGAAGCTCGCCGGTTTTATAATGCACTAACAAGATCAGAATTAAATGGTACAATACACACGAATGCAAGCGCAACGGAGTCAATGCATAACTACTTGTGATAACTACTAAAACGTAGTAATCATATTCTCTTTGATAACTACAAAATGCAAAAAAGTATTCACAAGTGACATGACATTGTGTGATGTGACAGATGTCTGATATTTCTAGTAGTCCGTTTTTGCTAAGTGAAAAGCAAAATCGTATTGAATTATTTTTAAGAATAAAATAACAAAAAAAAAAAACAAGTCAAAAAATGTTGCAATTTACAAAATTATTTTTAATAAACATTGTGTACATTCACTTTAATTATTGATTCATTTTTCATTTATAAGATAAGTTTATTTATCATCGTACATACATTTCGTTGAACGGAAAATGTCGTTGATTTTCAGATAGAACAATTTAATTACTTTTAATAGCAGCCCTTTAAAGCCTGGAGTTTTAGACATACATAACACATGCCGTAATTTCTAATTTTTTTTTGTGAATATTAATAATTACTTGCAGTCTAAGTACGTTCTAGGCAAAAACTGGCCATGTCCTTTATGTTCATCCAACGACATAGAAACAAAGAGGGCAAGCCCAATAGCCCAATAATAAGAATGCTCAGACTATGAATTGGGACAAGTTGTGGTCAAAATGCGGGAAATATATTTTTAAGAATTGCTGAAACCCTTTTAAATCGACTCGAGGGTCTCGAGAGACTAGCATTTTTTTATATATTTTTTTAGACATTTACCTTTTTATTAATTTACTGACAAAACTGTTACATAAACTATGTCGAGGAGGGACAAAAGTAGTACTTGCTGAAGATTTTAAATTAAATGTTTTAAAAATTGTCAAAAAAATAAAAAAGTTGTCAATGATCCTCAATAATTTTGATATTAAATGGATTATAAATGAACCAACTAGAGTACAAGGAAAAAGTGCTACCTGTATTGACAACTTCATAGTAAATTTTGACAGCTGTGAAGGCCATGTTTTAAATCGTAAGCTATCTGACCATAAAGTCATTAAATTAAGTTTTGGTGATAATAAAGAAGAGACAAGTGACAATAATTTTCATTATTTGCTGAAAAGAGACTATGCTGTGTTAAAAAAACAAATAGTTATGTGTAAGAGCTCAAATTCAAGAATGAACATTATGCAAAACGCTTTAAAATTTTATTATAACATAGCATTCCCTAAAAAAAGATACCGTGCATGTAAAGTAGCTAAAAAGTTGACATCGGAAGGTCTAGAAATATCTAAAAATGAATTGGCCAAAATGGAGATGTTGCAAGAGTATCAACCAAATGAGCAGAGAAAATTACATATACGACAGTATAAAAAAGTGCTAAGAAAAGTATTGACTACAGCTAAAAAAATGCAGTATACGCATAGAATAAAAGTTTCCAAAAACAGGATAAAAGAAACATGGAAAGTCATAAACGAACGAGTGAGACGCAATAAAAAACATAATGAGAAAAAATTATACATTCGATTAAAAACGAAGATGGTGTAGAATTCACAGACTGCAAAGTGATAGCAGACTTATTTAACAATTTTTTTAAGAACATAGCCCACAATATTACGTGTAAAACCCAGATTGAGACTGATAAATGCTAGAATAGAAATGGGAACAAACCAAAAACATTAATTAAATTTGACGCAGTAGATTAAAAATAATTACGAACGATTGTTAATAACATGAAACAAAAAACAACACCAGATATATATGACATGAACACTAAGACATTGAAAGATTTAATTTTGAAAAATTGCAATTTTATGGAATTGTTGTATATTGTTATCAATGAGTGCCTAGAGGAAGGAATATTCCCCGATTGTCTTAAGCCTGGTATGATAATACCTTTATATAAAAAAGAGACTGTTCCGAACTTGGTAATTATCTGCCAGTGTGCATATTACCTACAATCTCGAAAATACTAGAATCAATCATAACCTTTTTACTCGGTCACAATTTGGATTTTGCAAAGGGCGATCGACAGAAATGCCCATAAGAAAAGTTATAAATTTTATTCTTGACTCATTGGACAAGTCGCAGAAATGCGCAAGTATTTACTGCGATTTGTCCAAAGCGTTTGAATGTTTGCGACATGACATATTAATTTTAAAACTAAAATAATATGGTTTTGAGGGATCTGAACTTAATTTAATGTGTTCATATCTGCAGAATCGGAGCCAAGTTGTGTCTGTAAATGGAATAAATTCGGTTGTTGGAACTGTAGATATTGGTGTACCTCAGGGTTCAATACTGGGGTCAATATTATTTCTAATACATGTGAATGACCTCGTAAATTCTATGCCCGATTGGACCTATACCAGTTTATTTGCTGACGATATATAGGAATTAGTGACAAATGTAAAGATAAATTACAATTAAAAATAAGTGATCTTTGTGTATTCTAAGAGAATGGTTTAATGCTAACGGAATCATTATTAATGTTGATAAAAGTGTTGTAATGCAATATCAAACAAGGAAAAATAACAGAAGCAATATGGACTTGAAGGATAATGTATTTTTAGGATATACAGTAGATTATACATTAAGTCATTCAACACACATAGAAAAACTTTGTAAAAAAATGTCAAGTGCCAATTATGCTTTGCTCAAGCTTAAGCCGCTAATCTATATAAAACTGTAACGGGTCCAATTCTGTACATTGAAGATATTTAGTTTTTTTTTTTGGAACGTACTCTTGATTCGATACTGAAGCCAAAACTGTACTTTTTTTAATTTTTGTCTGTCTGTCTGTCTGTATCTTGGCTAGGCATCACGCCGAAACTACTGAATGAATTTATATAAAACTTGGTATGATTTGAGTTCATACTACGAGGTAGGACATAGGCTACTTTTCATCCCGAAAAATGAAAGGGTTCCCGCAGGATTGAGGTTTAAATTTATTTCAAAAAAATCTTACCACTCTGAAACTACTGGACGGATTTTGATGCAATTTGGTACAGTTATATTTTATATGATGGGTTAAAATTCAGGATACTTTTTATCCCGAAAAAATAAAGAGTTCCTGTGGGATAATGTCCCAAATTCTGTAAATCATTTTATTTTTTGTTACCGTTCTATTTTCAATACTAAAGCCAAAAATTTTTTTTAAGTTTTGGTCTTCTGTCTGTCTGTCCGTCTGTTTGTCTGTACCTTGGAAGTGCATCACGCCGAAAATACTCAATGTATTCAAATGAAATTTGGTATGATTTGAGTTCATACTTCGAGGTAGGACATTGGATACTTCTCATCCCGAAAAAATTATGTGTTCCTGCAGGATAGGGGTGGAAAATTATTTAAAAGAACACGTAGTACGCTGAAACTATTGGACGGATGTTGATGCAACTTGGCACAGACATAGTTTATAAGATGGGTGAAAATTATGGATATATTTTGTCCCGAAAAAATAAAGGATTTCTGTGGGATATGGGTGCAAATTCTGTACATTAAAGATATAGTGTTTTTTTTATGTTACTCTTTTTTTGATAATGAAGCCTAAACTGTATGTTTTTTCATTTTTGTCTGTATGTCTGTCAGTCTATATCTTAGCCGCGCATCACGCCGCCGGAACTACTGGATGAATTCAAATGAAACTTGGTATGATTTGAGTTCGTACTACGAGGTAGGACATAGGACACTTTACGTCTCGAAAAATGTATGGGTTCTCGCAGGATAGGGGTTGAAACTTATTTAAAAGAACACATACCACGCTGAAACTCATGGACGGGTTTGGATGCAACTTGGCACTGTCTTAAGTTATATGATGGGTTAAAATTAAGGAAACGTTTTATCCCGAAAAAGTAAAGGGTTTCTGCGGTATAAGGGTCCAAAGTTATGTTAATATTTAGGTAATAAAATATTTTTTTTGAATGGTTTTCTATATTCGATACTGAAGCCAAACTATTTTACTTTTTAATTTTGTCTGTCTGTTTGTCCGTATCTTGACCGCGCATTGCACCCAAACTACTAAATAAATTCAAATGAAAAAAAATGCTCTTGGGTGCTTAAGAAAGGTATTGAACAATATTTTTTTGTTAATTGTGTCTTTCTTTTTGTTTGTCTGTATGTTTGTTTCTTTCTTTCTGTTTGTCTGTATGGTTGTTTGTTCACGCATCACGTAAAAACTACTGGACCAATTGCAATGCGGCTTTCATTGTTAGATTAGCTTAGGGTTTGATTTAAATCTGGTGTGATTGGTATCTGAATCCGGTGAGTTAGAAGCCGAGCAATGGATAAAAGTATTTTTGACGGCTAAAGAAATTTTGGTCAAATGTTGGTATATTGGTCCTGGAATAGCACATTATGGTACTTTGAACCTAAAGAATAGACAACGCGAGCGAAGCCGCGGGTACGGTTAGTTGATAATAAGTCACTTATATCAGTCTTCTACGCTTACATTCATTCGGTAGTTAGGTACTCTATTACTGTTTGGGGTAACGCTGCTGATATAAAAAAGGTACTGACGAGCCAAAAGAGGGCATTAAGAATAATGTTTGGATTACGGAAACGCACTTCAGTCAGAAATTATTTCAAGAAGCATAAAATAATGACAGTTATATCCACATACATTTATAACAGTCTCTTAGAGATTCATGACGAAAAGGGCAATATAACTAAAGATGTACATAAATACAATCTACGCAATAAAGATAAATTATTTAAGCTTAAGGTGAGATTAACCAAAGTTCAAAAACAGGGAATTTACACGAAAATATGTATGTACAATAAATTGCCCTTATACAAACGATTTTAAAAGGAAATCTTCGAATTCAACCCGTTCTATTCTTTAAAAGAATACAACGATATGCGTCTGACGGAATCTTCATTCTTGTACGATTCAGAGAAAAAACTTATTCAGAAGTCATAAGTTATTTGTTTTGTTTTTTAATTGTAATGTGATTTCATTTGATTTAAAAATTTACTTGCCTAGTGTGACACTATCTGTTATAAGGCCAATAAAATATTCTATTCTATATATTTTTGTGTTTTATTCATTTTTAGTTGAACGTCGTTTTTCAACCGACGAGGAGGTTCTTAATTCGTATGTATTTTGGTAGTATATTACGCGATTTCTCCGGCAATTGTAAATCGATTTCATAAAATATTTTTTAGTGTATTGGGTGTGCCTCAGGGGTAGTCCCATTTAAATTTCACGAAAATATTCCACCTCTAAGGGTGGGACATTAGGGGATGACTTAATTTTGAGCTCAGTGGGGTGAATGCGTAGGATATGCTTACGTTGGACAAACAGGCTGAAGGTGAAAAAAAACTACTGATCCAACCAAAATTGGATGGAGAGTAATACCCTTTCAAACGAACAAATAATTTTATAAATCGCTCTGCAATTGACGGAGAAATCGGTGAAATCTATACTATAATAAAACTGTAACTGGGCTAAATCTGTACATTAAATATTTTTTGAAAATTATAATTGAGATAAACTTCAAAATCGATATAGAGTGCAAAAAGGATATTTTTTAAATTTTTGTCTGTTGGTCTGTCTATCTCTTTGAACACGCATCACGCTGAAACTACCGAACGGATTTTGATGCAACTTGGCACAATCATAGCTTATGTTATGGATTAACATTTAGAATACTTTTTATCCCGAAAAAAAACATGAGTTCCCGCAGGATAGGGGTTGAAAGTTATTTAAAAGAACACATATTACGCTGAAACTACTGGACGGAGTTTGAAGTAACTTGGCACAGTCAAAGTACATATTATGTATTAAAATTATTGATTCATTTTATCCCCAAAAAATATAGGGTTCCTGCGGGATAGGTATTCAAAGTTATGGTAATTTAAATGTAATATAAATAAAACATTAAAAGGGTATCATAATTTCGACCCTCTCGCCACTATACTGTCTGGTTTAGCGGGATCATTTCTGCCTGCCAACCCAGACGTGCGTGGATCGAAATCACGCACTTCTTAAAAATGTTTTGTTCCATATTTTTATGCATTTACATATTTTATGCGTTATTGTTACAATTTCTTTGTTTTTTTTAAAAATTGTTTTTTTTTCCTGAAGTAAACCGTCAAATCGTTACAACAAAATAGGTCACAATAATTCCAATTCGGATAATTTAGAAAAAACTCAAAAACAGAAAAGAATTCTGTCAATTTACTTTGTTTTTTTTTTTACTTTGTAAAGAACATAGGTGGGATTTTATGCGATAAATCTTGCAGAGTCTTGACATATCATTTCTACAGAACTTAAGTAATTATTTTCTACGTTTTTTCAACATAGCCGGTAAGCTAGAAAAAGCCTAGTTAACAAATCAATTTAAAAAAACATGAAATTGTAACTTCATTTCCTTCCTGCAATGTTTATCCGGCCTGTTGCCTGCCTAACGGGTGAAAAAATATATATAATACAATGACGTTTCCGGTTTGGCCGTCAAAATTGTCAACACAGTATACTTCCCACCCAGTTTTTTAAACCAAAGGAGGTTGAATTACGCTTACTGGCGTTAAATCTTTTAACAGTAAACGTAATTCAACCTCCTTGCGATAAAAAGAATAATAATATAGACTGTGCTATAGACAAAATGGTACGTCAATATAAAACCTCTATAGAAAACATTATACTCGTAGCAAAGGGAATACAATTAATGTATTATAGTTTATGGAGAAAGTGTAAAGAATTGTAGGGTATGCTAATAATTTATTTAATTGTTTTGCACAAAAAATAGTGTAAGTACAAGGAAGGACGTAATGCTAAACAGCATTATCTACCAGTCATCCAGGTCGTGAAAGAAATAATAGTACATAGGGCGTGTTGGTTAAAGTATTGAACAATAAATACGAAAGAAACAAAGGTTTGTGTAAATAAAATATTTTGTGTAAGGAATTGTTGCAAAATATTTGTGCTATCTACTACCTAGCTCGCGCGCGAAATAGCTACCAAGCGCACGAACACGCGCATACAGTGCATGCGCACTTGTAACAAGGTAGTAGACAACCGTTTCCCTGCATATGAAACAGCAGCAACATATCTAAATATATTGGTTTGTAATCTCGCTAGGCTTGAGATGGTCAACAACTCCAGCGCATAAACCAAACAAATCAAAGTTCTGCCTCCAATTTAACTAGATGGCGCTGATTGACCTTAAAACACGCAAGCATTCATTCACTGCAACCAAGCGTACCGCTAAATTCAAGGATCATTATATCCCAGAAAAAACTACCACGCGAGCAACGCTGCGGGCACAGCTATAGGCAATAATAAAGTAAAAGTCTGTACAAAGAAGATAATTTTAAAAAATTGGACTGAGCTACTGAACAACAATAAAACATTTTTAAAATTCGTGTCTGTCTGTTTGTTTGTCTGTATGTTTGTTCGCGCATCACGTAAAATTTATTAGACCGATTGCGATGCAGTTTTCAGTGTTGGATAGTTTAGGGTTTGACCAAGACCTGGGGTACTTGGTATCGTAATCCAATGATTAGATGCCGAGCAATCGATAAAAAACTTTTTAACGGCTGAAGGAATTTTGATCAAATATTTATTTTAGGTCTTGGAATAGCACATAGAGTACTTTTAACCTAGAGAAATGACCACGCGAGCGAAGCCGCGGTCACAGCTAGTACATCAATAAAAAACATACAGTCAAACATAAACCTTCTCCTTTTATGAATTTGATTTAAAACGAAAAGAATGGACCCTATATTTGATAGATAAACCACAATGAGCACTCTTTCCTATATTGGTGACGATCATGCTGAACACGGGCACACAGTGGTAGAGCGGAGCATGTTTTGATAGTGTGTGGTGCATGTTGCAGCGGTGGCGGCGGCGCGCAGTGGACCTGCCAGCTATGCACGTTCCACAACGCCGCGCACCACGACTCCTGCGAGATGTGCGCCATGCCCAGGTCAGTGATACACACGGTATGTGCAGCGGCGCGCAGTGGACCTGCCAGCTGTGCACGTTCCACAACGCCGCGCACCACGACTCCTGCGAGATGTGCGCCATGCCCAGGTCAGTGATACACACGGTATGTGCAGCGGCGCGCAGTGGACCTGCCAGCTGTGCACGTTCCACAACGCCGCGCACCACGACTCCTGCGAGATGTGCGCCATGCCCAGGTCAGTGATATACAAGGTATGTGCGGCGGCGCGCAGTGGACCTGCGAGCTGTGCACGTTCCACAACGCCGCGCACCACGACTCCTGCGAGATGTGCGCCATGCCCAGGTCAGTGATATACAAGGTATGTGCAGCGGCGCGCAGTGGACCTGCGAGCTGTGCACGTTCCACAACGCCGCGCACCACGACTCCTGCGAGATGTGCGCCATGCCCAGGTCAGTGATATACAAGGTATGTGCGGCGGCGCGCAGTGGACCTGCGAGCTGTGCACGTTCCACAACGCCGCGCACCACGACTCCTGCGAGATGTGCGCCATGCCCAGGTCAGTGATATACAAGGTATGTGCAGCGGCGCGCAGTGGACCTGCGAGCTGTGCACGTTCCACAACGCCGCGCACCACGACTCCTGCGAGATGTGCGCCATGCCCAGGTCAGTGATATACAAGGTATGTGCGGCGGCGCGCAGTGGACCTGCGAGCTGTGCACGTTCCACAACGCCGCGCACCACGACTCCTGCGAGATGTGCGCCATGCCCAGGTCAGTGATATACAAGGTATGTGCAGCGGCGGCGTCGTTCCGCGATTTTTTACAGTAATTTTGACTTTCTAAACAACACCAGTGACGTGTTAATTTTTTGTATGTTGATAGTTCTGTTGGACGTTTTTATAAGACACTAAATACATATCTAAAAAAGTGTTGTTTACGTAACTACGAAACATAATACAGTAAATGACAATGTTGTTCAGTACAACATTTCACTTGAAACTAATGTCGGAAGTGTACGGCGCGTGTCGGGCGCCGCTGTGCCGCAGAGCTACAGTGCCGGTTTGTTACAGAAACGCGAGCGCGATGTAAGTGGGGCGCGGGCGCCGGCGACAGCGACGGACGCCACGGAGGCCGACCGGGACGGACGCCGCGGCGGTCGACAGGCATGGACGCCGCGGGGACGGCGCCAGCGGCCTGGGGCGCCGCGGACGCTCCAAACTGCCTTATTTTGTAAACATTATATTTATTTATAAATGATCTGTCAGCCAACGATATCATTCGCCTCGTTAAACCCTATGAATTGATTTCTAAGAAAAATGATTGTAAATAAAAAAATATCAAAGAAACGAGTCGAAATACATTGTTTGCTGAGAACCACCCGACATTGACACGAGGACGCGGGCCATCGTCAGTAGGTAGCGTGTGATCACAGTGAGGCGGTCGGCTCCGCACTCCTTTGTACGGTGCGTTGGTAACTGAGGAGAGCTGTTCGCTGAGGCTTTCATTGCAAAGCATTCCCTTCGGTGTAAGTAGTAGGCTTAACTGTGAAAGCGAACTGATATGATTCATTCGTTGCTTGTTGTCATTCACGTGACATGTTCCATGGCTATGATTAAATAGATCGGCGACGCATACGAGCTGGACTCGGAAGTTTCATTCACGTTCTCGATCGCTATTAGTTTGTCGGAGCGATCGAACAAACAGATAGCGGAGACGTGCTGTGGGAGGGTCCACAGGGGCAGTTTCTTATGAAGGCATTAGTTATAATAAGTTTGTAAATACTATTGTACTATCTCGTCATAAAACGCCGGAGTGATTACTGAATTCAAAATTAGATGAGTATATATATTCCAAAGAGTGTTTCATTTCAACGGAGCGTGCGTTCTATTAACACTAGCTATAAAAGTAGGAAACGAAACTTGCTAAAACCAGACTAACACCAATTTTCTTTCACTGTACCTCCCTGGTCAGTGAAAGCGCGCTCTGTACAGGTCTTGCTCTTGTTCTAGTACATTTGACATATTCACTGCTTTTGAAAATATTGTTCTTCATCATACTTCGGTATACAGGTGAGATTTTCTAGTCAGTATGGGCATTTATTTATTTATATTACTTAAACTACAGCTCTGGATGGATTTTGATGAAATTTGGAATGAAAATAGCTTATACCCTGGAATACAAAACTTTTTATCCCGGAAAATTGTAAGTTTCTACGGGAAAACTGGGAAATGTTGATTACTCGCTGTAAGGAAAGGTTTCCATAGCAACGAAATAACAATTCTGTCAATAAACATCAAAAGAGTTGGTGCTATACCTACTTTGCATTGGTTTTTAATATTCTAGAAGAACATAGGATGTTTTTTTTTCGCTAGATATACTGTAGTCCACGCGGACGAAGTCGCGTGTGGGAAAGCTAGTATTTTATATATATTTTTATATTCGGGACATTTCCACACCAATTACCTAGCCCCAAACTAGGATACCCTGTACTATGGTCACTAGATAATTGATAAACATACATAGATAAGAATATTACATCCATGACTCGAAAACAAACATTTCTGCTCATCACACAAATGATTGCACCTTGCAGGATTCGAACCCGCAACTGTTCGATTTCGTATCTAGGATCTCTAGCCAATTACTACTAGGTCGTTAATTTAAGTTAAGTATACCTCTAAACGCAGCCCAAACCAAGATAAAAAGTTTTACATATCTGTAGGGCAGGTGGCACATCAATTTTTTCGCGCGGCCTTCAATGAAACATGGAATTATATTTTGTTTGTTACACTGTCTAGAATTGATCATTCCATATTTCATCAATGCCCGCGCGTAAAAAGAATTTGACCACCTGACCTACAAATATGTATGGAAACATATTAACTTCAAACCTCTTTATTTCGGTTTGGACTGATTTTAGAGGTATATACTTGTCATATTATGTTTTGTTTGTTACACTGTCTAAAATTGATAATTCCATGTTTATTTGATGGCCGTGCGAAATATGTTTGCAAAAATTAGCGCCAGTTTTAGTCATGGTCGTTTGTTTAAAACCTTAATAAGGTATCTGTTATGCTAAACCAAAAAAGTGTGTTAAAATAGTCCTAAGATTATTCTTAACTGGTGATTCTTTACACTAGGTACGTATTTTTTTTTAAATATCATGCGGCTCTTGATTCACTTAATTTGTATGAAAAGGTTAAAATTAGTTTTTTATTACCATCGTATTGTATTCATAAACATCAGTTGTTTGATCTCCGAAAATAATACACACTATTAAGTTACAGTTGTATATATTTAGTGTATACATTTTTTGGTCCCTGTTCCAATAAGCCGCTTCTCAAAGCTTACGTCGTCCGGTTTTTTCGCATTATCAACAACGCGTTCTTGATGATTATCGGAGTTAACATGAAATCAATCAAAATAAGGGGAGTTTACAAAAAAGTTTGCTAGGTCAACCGCTTCTTGATATTTAATTCTATGTATAACAAAGTGACAGGTTGATCGGGCCTCTTCATCTCAAATTAGTATAGTCCTGCCTTACAGGACGATTAATAGGAGTTTAATAGAATTAAAAACTAGGATTTCACTTTACAGAATATGTTTATCAATTTAATAATTACTGAGAAATACGAGTATTTTTTCTATCCTCTGACTAAACATGACATCATTCTATGACAACCCAACTTTTCTTCTTTATTTGAATAGTGTTAGAATATACAAAACACCGCGGAGCTCGGTAATAATACTAATAAGGTTAGACGTGTTTTCGCCACAAGTTTATTAGTGGCTACCTACTAGGGTTTGGGAATTCCCGACAATTTCAAAATCCCGGGACACGAGACAGCATACAATCAAAGTCCCGAGAATTCCCGGGACTTCAAGACTTTTAAGAAAAATATACTTTTTGAGCCAATTTTGAAGAATTCTCATAATCACAGATTTGTTTCATAGTTAAATAATCTAAATATAAATAATAAAACAGACTTATAAATCAGTCTTTTAAATAATCAACTAACACATTAATTAGACTTCTTTGCTGATTTAATAAAACAAATAGGCTTTTAAAAAAATCAGACGTCAACTTTCAAGTCAAGCTTTGTCCGACGATCTGTTTCTGATTAGTGTAATAATGCCACCGAACAAGGAGAACACTCGTTTTCAACAAATGTCGGTTTAATTGTGTTCAAGGCTTTATACAGTAGTTCCAAACTTTCTGTATGTTTTCCGGTTGCTTCAAACGACTGAAACTCCTTTTTTAATGTTGCTCTTGTATTTCTTTTCCAGAATTTCGGGTATATTTTCTTGGTTATTTTTTATAGCTTGTTCCATTTGATTTACAAAAGAATCGTCAGACTCGTGGTGTACTTGAGAGCTACTGGTACTAGGTTCAGCGCCCACTATTTCCACATCTGGTGTCCGGATACTAGGGATATTTTCGAAAAGCCTACAATACAGTTCTTCCGCAAAGCCAATTAGTGCAGTTTTACTAACATTCGAGGTAAAAAAGTCCGTGTTTTGAGACTGTGAGGTGTGGTGGCCATTGTGCAAATATTTTAACAAGCATACAACTTGTTGTGGTCTTCTCTCTTCTAGGCGAGCTTTTAAAGTTTCGAAGAACCACTTCGCCGTATCATTATTAGTCGTTTTCGTTTGTTTTTTCGGCTGTAAGTAATGAAGTGTTTTAACCTTTTAACAGATGGCGCTGGACTCCTGTACTCAGTAGATACGTAGTAAACCATGTAATTATTCATAAAAACTAACAGATGACGCTAGGTTCCTTAAATTATTTGAAAATAAAAATGATTACATAATAATTTCGACAATCTTGTCTCGTCTCGAGTCTCGACTCGAATTCGAGTCGGGACCGAAAGTCCTGGGACTCGAGACAACTAAAATTACGAAAAGTCCCGCGACCCAAACCCTACTACCTACGCGCAGAGTTCCTATCCGTAGCGTAGTGTAGGATTGTAGAAATGAGACACGCAGGCTCTACATAAACGTTCAGTTTATTTGTGGCTACCTACGCGCAGTTCCTATCCGTAGCGTAGTTTAGGATTGTAGAAATGAGACAGGCAGGCTCCACATAAACGTTCAGTTTATTTTAAGAAGCACAAGGCGAAAGTTCGAAGAGAGAAGCTAGTTCACAAATAAAATGAGGCGGGCTCCGGCTCCGTACGCAGGCGCAAGTGACAGGATCGGCGCGAAATTAGACGTGTCAAATGAAAGGGCTTCAAAGAATTCGTTTTAAAGTTAGATGAAAACTGAGCATTCCCCCTCCACAACGAATTTATCAATCAAGGTAACGATTTATTTATTTGTAACGATTTTAGAGGCTGTGAGGGAATAGACGAACATACGGTGCTATAATCATCATAATTCTCCTTTTTCGTAGTCTATTTTATTATATTTATATTAGTCTGTTAAAAAGCACTCGCTTACACATGGCGGCAGCATTGCACTCGCAGCACGCCCGGGGCGCAGCGATAGTTCTGACACGTGGTGGTACAAGGCCACGAGGAAACGCCCTACATAGCAGGGTACGAAGGAATGAAACACGTCATGTCCGTTTTGTAAAAATATATTTATTCAATATGTACAATTTGTAAATGAGCGGCGCGGGACCACCGATACAAAGGTAACACACGGGAGCTCGGCGCCTCCACTGTGTGTGTAACGATATCGAACACAATGTCCATCTCTAACATAAGTAGCTGTGTCGTTCGCCGCGTGAGTTCAGGTTCAGTATAGCCCTATTACGAGTTGTTGTCGTAAAAGCTCTTGACGTTACTACTCAAGTTAAAGTATCTGTAAACGCTCTTGACGTTACTACTCAAGTTAAAGTATCTGTAAACGCTCTTGACGTTACTACTCAAGTTAAAGTATCTACGCGAGTCGACCGGTAGACAAAACAGTGGATAGACGAAAGAAGTCGAAAGTAAGTGATACTTACGAAAGAAGTCTCACAGACGCGGCGCTAATTTCTTTGTAAAAGCGAACAATTTATAAGCGTTTAAAATCGGTTCAGTAGTAAGTTAATCCATTATATTTTTTGTCACTGTAATCGTAATTTACTTTATTTAAACAGATTAGATTTTTTGTTTTCGACAAACATTCAACCAGACAAAATAAATAAATCTATTTACTCGTAAAATAGAAAACACAATCGCTTGCTCGACGAAGATCCTTACAAAGCCATCTAGCTCGATTCAGGTGAACTAAAATGACAATGCGTTCGCTAGCCGCTGTTTTCTGTTGTCTTTTTAATAAATTTAGAAGCAGACATATGCTAAGAAGGCGCCAGCATGTCGGCGTAATATCTACAGATCCTCAAGTATTGTCGATTTTTATTGTAGTATACTAAAATATAGTTAGCCAAACTCTTAATAGAGCTAGTGGCGCTGCGCAAACGAAAATATTACGATACTCGATAGCGTGTACAGTTTTGAGCGTTTGATTGAACTCATAATAGGGATACATCTTGTCGATTACGTTACATTTGCCTACAGGTACATCGTAATTTATAAGAACACCGAAGGAATTCTATTCGAGCGATAAGTGTATAACAGAAATTCTACGATAACATGACTTGCGACGACCGGACCGCTCGAACACGAAATTGTCTTTTATGCGTTGTTCAGATTCTGCAATCTGCACTGTTCATAAATGCACGCAAGGTGGAACTTTATAAGGTGTTACAAATATGTTGCTATACGAGTTTGTTTTTGTAGCCGCGTGTCATTTTATCGTGGTTTATCTACACTTGAACTCACACCGACGACGTCACGTGTCACGTGGCTGTACACGAACGTGAATTATTTTAAACAATAAAAGTGTGACGTCACAGCGAGCGGCGGTGAGCAGACGCACAGCTACAAAGGTAAAGCGCGCGGTGCATTTGAATATCATTCTCAGTGAGCGAAGTCCGCCCATCGTCCGTCACCGAACAATACAACAGATTTATATACATTTTGCGATTTTCTACATTTCCTTCTTCCTACGTTTGTGTCGGCGACGGACACCCGCGAATTAATACTACCCTAACGTACAAACTAGCATCCAGATGTACATCCGTAGTCATCCATCACAACAAGCACAAGTTACAACTAGCTATGATACAAGCGCGTCCTACATTGCAGAGTGTATGTACAACGGCCGGCGAACATACAACATAGGATCATTCGAATACCTACCTATATATATACAATTTGGAATTCTATAATACAATATTTCAATTTGAAAATTCTAATACAATTCTGAATTTATTACTTTTTATGTAAGTATAAAATTTTTAGTGTACCGTAACAGGACTATTAATCTGACGCGCGCGGAACACTCGAGTACGCGAGCGGCGAACGCACGCGGGCGGCGCAGCGCCGAGTGCAGCAGGGCGGCAAGCTCAGTTGTGCGCGCGCCACGCACGGCGCCGCGCCGCCATCGGGCGGGGGCATCATCCTCTACGGCGTGCCGCCTTCGGAGGGTGCCTCGCTACCATCCTATACGGCGCATCGCCGTCGACGGGTGCCTCGCTACCGTCTTCTACAGGTCTTTGAACTCGGAACCTAACGAAATCTTCTTTCAATATTTGAGACGTATGAAAATCTTTTGATCTATACGACTTATTTAATTCTAGTCGACATAAATGGATGGCGGTGTGCCGCGAGCGTCACTTGTACATAAGATCTAATTTTTAATATTTTTTTCGCGATCTAGGAACCGGAGCGCCCTCGCTTGACATATAAAAAAACGTCCCGCGTCGGTCGGTCCGTCGTCGCCGCGCGGCGGTGCGGGGGCGGAGGTGTGCCGGAACTGGTGCTCTCGGTCCAGTTTCTCAAAAATGGAGGACAGACGTCTCACCGCAAGTCAGTTAAAACGGTTCAACAACGGAAAGATTTATAAAAAAAAACTCCTAATTAAGTTCTGCCATTTTCACGAAACGACTTCCGACTAAGGTTACAGGTCTATTAGACGGAGGGCGCCGTCCGAGGCGGCGCGCGGCAAGGCGAGGGGCGCGGCGGATCGAGATCAATTTTTTTACAATTTGTCATTATCAAGTTTTACGGTGTCATAAATGACAGTGGGTCGTGTGGGCGGCGGCGGCGGCAGCGGTGCGCGGCGCTAGTGCGGCGCGTCGGGCGCGTGCGCGGCGCGCATGGGCGGGAAGTGGCGCGGGTCGCGCAGATCGAAGGCGCCACCATCGCGCGGCGGCGAACCCTGCAGCGCCGCGTCCAGCTCGCTCCCGCGCTCCGACTCTGCGCACACGCACGTATGAGGGGCGGCGGCCGACTTTGCGGTGCGGCGACACTACTTTTGCGGAAAACATCTTCCCGTCCAGCAGAACTCTCGGATGGGGCGTTTTCCGCAAAAAAAGTTCGGCTCTCGGCGCACGGACACTGTGTAGAACGGTAGTGATACGGCGGACTCCGAAATTTTATCGACAGGCGATTCCAGCTCCACGTAGGTTCAAATGTGCGACTTTGGTGTTTTCTATTTGGCGACATCTACATGGAAAAAAGGCAATTGACCGTTCAGTCTTAATCTTTTTGTTTACTTGACACTTGGCCCATTACAAAAATACGTTTCTAGAGTGCATAGACAAAAACAAATAATTCATTTTATTCATCTAGTGGCGATGGGCGCCTTTCGTTTCGCGTAGATATTTTTATTCATCTAGTGGCGATGGGCGCCTTTCGTTTCGCGTAGATATTTTTATTCATCTAGTGGCGATGGGCGCCTTTCGTTTCGCGTAGATATTTTTATTCATCTAGTGGCGATGGGCGCCTTTCGTTTCGCGTAGATATTTTTATTCATCTAGTGGCGATGGGCGCCTTTCGTTTCGCGTAGATATTTTTATTCATCTAGAGGCGATGGGCGCCTTTCGTTTCGCGTAGATATTTTTATTCATCTAGTGGCGATGGGCGCCTTTCGTTTCGCGTAGATATTTTTATTCATCTAGTGGCGATGGGCGCCTTTCGTTTCGCGTAGATATTTTTATTCATCTAGTGGCGATGGGCGCCTTTCGTTTCGCGTAGATATTTTTATTCATCTAGTGGCGATGGGCGCCTTTCGTTTCGCGTAGATATTTTTATTCATCTAGTGGCGATGGGAGCCTTTCGTTTCGCGTAGATATTTTTATTCATCTAGTGGCGATGGGCGCCTTTCGTTTCGCGTAGATATTTTTATTCATCTAGTGGCGATGGGCGCCTTTCGTTTCGCGTAGATATTTTTATTCATCTAGTGGCGATGGGCGCCTTTCGTTTCGCGTAGATATTTTTATTCATCTAGTGGCGATGGGCGCCTTTCGTTTCGCGTAGATATTTTTATTCATCTAGTGGCGATGGGCGCCTTTCGTTTCGCGTAGATATTTTTATTCATCTAGTGGCGATGGGCGATTTCGTTTCGCGTAGATATTTTTATTCATCTAGTGGCGATGGGCGCCTTTCGTTTCGCGTAGATATTTTTATTCATCTAGTGGCGATGGGCGCCTTTCGTTTCGCGTAGATATTTTTATTCATCTAGTGGCGATGGGCGCCTTTCGTTTCGCGTAGATATTTTTATTCATCTAGTGGCGATGGGCGCCTTTCGTTTCGCGTAGATATTTTTATTCATCTAGTGGCGACGGGCGCCTTTCGTTTCGCGTAGATATTTTTATTCATCTAGTGGCGATGGGAGCCTTTCGTTTCGCGTAGATATTTTTATTCATCTAGTGGCGATGGGCGCCTTTCGTTTCGCGTAGATATTTTTATTCATCTAGTGGCGATGGGCGCCTTTCGTTTCGCGTAGATATTTTTATTCATCTAGTGGCGATGGGCGCCTTTCGTTTCGCGTAGATATTTTTATTCATCTAGTGGCGATGGGCGCCTTTCGTTTCGCGTAGATATTTTTATTCATCTAGTGGCGATGGGCGATTTCGTTTCGCGTAGATATTTTTATTCATCTAGTGGCGATGGGCGCCTTTCGTTTCGCGTAGATATTTTTATTCATCTAGTGGCGATGGGCGCCTTTCGTTTCGCGTAGATATTTTTATTCATCTAGTGGCGATGGGCGCCTTTCGTTTCGCGTAGATATTTTTATTCATCTAGTGGCGATGGGCGCCTTTCGTTTCGCGTAGATATTTTTATTCATCTAGTGGCGATGGGCGCCTTTCGTTTCGCGTAGATATTTTTATTCATCTAGTGGCGATGGGCGCCTTTTTGTTTCGCGTAGATATTTTTATTCATCTAGAGGCGATGGGCGCCTTTCGTTTCGCGTCGATATTTTTATTCATCTAGTGGCGATGGGCGCCTTTCGTTTCGCGTAGATATTTTTATTCATCTAGTGGCGATGGGCGCCTTTCGTTTCGCGTAGATATTTTTATTCATCTAGTGGCGATGGGCGCCTTTCGTTTCGCGTAGATATTTTTATTCATCTAGTGGCGATGGGCGCCTTTCGTTTCGCGTAGATATTTTTATTCATCTAGTGGCGATGGGCGCCTTTCGTTTCGCGTAGATATTTTTATTCATCTAGTGGCGATGGGCGCCTTTCGTTTCGCGTAGATATTTTTATTCATCTAGTGGCGATGGGCGCCTTTCGTTTCGCGTAGATATTTTTATTCATCTAGTGGCGATGGGCGCCTTTCGTTTCGCGTAGATATTTTTATTCATCTAGTGGCGATGGGCGATTTCGTTTCGCGTAGATATTTTTATTCATCTAGTGGCGATGGGCGCCTTTCGTTTCGCGTAGATATTTTTATTCATCTAGTGGCGATGGGCGCCTTTCGTTTCGCGTAGATATTTTTATTCATCTAGTGGCGATGGGCGCCTTTCGTTTCGCGTAGATATTTTTATTCATCTAGTGGCGATGGGCGCCTTTCGTTTCGCGTAGATATTTTTATTCATCTAGTGGCGATGGGCACCTTTTTGTTTCGCGTAGATATTTTTATTCATCTAGAGGCGATGGGCGCCTTTCGTTTCGCGTCGATATTTTTATTCATCTAGTGGCGATGGGCGCCTTTCGTTTCGCGTAGATATTTTTATTCATCTAGTGGCGATGGGCGCCTTTCGTTTCGCGTAGATATTTTTATTCATCTAGTGGCGATGGGCGCCTTTCGTTTCGCGTAGATATTTTTATTCATCTAGTGGCGATGGGCGCCTTTCGTTTCGCGTAGATATTTTTATTCATCTAGTGGCGATGGGCGCCTTTCGTTTCGCGTAGATATTTTTATTCATCTAGTGGCGATGGGCGCCTTTCGTTTCGCGTAGATATTTTTATTCATCTAGTGGCGATGGGCGCCTTTCGTTTCGCGTAGATATTTTTATTCATCTAGTGGCGATGGGCGCCTTTCGTTTCGCGTAGATATTTTTATTCATCTAGTGGCGATGGGCGCCTTTCGTTTCGCGTAGATATTTTTATTCATCTAGTGGCGATGGGCGCCTTTCGTTTCGCGTAGATATTTTTATTCATCTAGTGGCGATGGGCGCCTTTCGTTTCGCGTAGATATTTTTATTCATCTAGTGGCGATGGGCGCCTTTCGTTTCGCGTAGATATTTTTATTCATCTAGTGGCGATGGGCGCCTTTCGTTTCGCGTAGATATTTTTATTCATCTAGTGGCGATGGGCGCCTTTCGTTTCGCGTAGATATTTTTATTCATCTAGTGGCGATGGGCGCCTTTCGTTTCGCGTAGATATTTTTATTCATCTAGAGGCGATGGGCGCCTTTCGTTTCGCGTAGATATTTTTATTCATCTAGTGGCGATGGGCGCCTTTCGTTTCGCGTAGATAAGCATATATTTTTTACGCATTATTACCTTATTTATTTGTTTTTGTTGTATTTATCTTAGGCCCAACCGTCAAAATATTGGTTAGAAAATTTTAAATGGCTCGTTATCGAACCAGTGCCGGGCCCCAGGGGTGAACAATACTGCTAATTATTAAAAAAATATTTAGAGACTAAAATTGAGCATATGGGCCATAGTTTGAGCCAGTGACCGTTCGACGTATCGTACCGTCCTAGCGCGTGCGCCGAGAGTCGCGAACGCGCCGCCGCGCCGGGAGCTGACAGCGCGCGCATCACAATATTTACAAAGCCAGCTACAACCAATTCTATTTATCTAATTGTAACATATTTAGACCCATAAATAAGCATTTGTAAGCGTCTCATCTGCAGGATTTGTTGATTTATGTAATGGACAATAAATAGTATGTTTTTTAAGAATCTGGTCTTCGTTCGTATCCGATCCCTGCGCCTCCGTAGGCAAATGCATAACACGAACATATATTACTTTTAGATAAAAATAATAACACTAAACCACTAAAACATATATTGTAGCGCATTCAAGAAAATTAGTCCTTACCTGAGCAAGGAACATTTAAATGTCTAGTCCAGTGTTTTACCAAGCATTTTATAAATTAATGAGTATAATAACGACAAAGATGCGGACGCAAACTCCTCAACCGCCTCTTGACGACTACGACACTTAGTTACAACGGAGAGGGCCACGGATTGCGGTGATTGTTAAACATAATGTTAATGTTTGTAACCAAATGTGCAGTCCCCAAAAAGCCTTTCAATAATTGGGTGAACGCCTCACGCAAATATTAATCAAAATAATGCTTCAACAAATGTTTAATATTAGGTAGTATCCATGTTTTAGGTTTAATACCGGTAGTGTCAAGTAGTATCAACGACTTGTCCGAAGGTCCTTGAATATCGACCTCAAGCTTGAAAGTTGATGTCTGGTGAAGTCTGCGCTCCGACCCAACCTGCTCCAACCCGCTGTTTGATCGTTGGATCAGAACAGTTTCAATTCGTTGGAAAATCGTTTAGCTGCCTTGGAAACCACAAATGACGTGAACTTCAAAAAGTTAAATCCTTAGGGAAGAGGGCACTAAATTTTGTCAGCTGCAGCGTACGCGCACGAAGTCTAAAATCTCGGATGAGGCTCTTCGGCTTATGGACATACGACGGGAGTAACAGCAAGTCACACGTCAAAAAAAGTACAGCTCAATCAAAAGATCATCAGCTTGATGCGACGCAACTTCTATGCTCAAGTAATCGCCGGATACAAAAGGCAATTGAGCAAAATCGGGGGTGTCCAAAGTCTTCGCCCAGCTATTCAGTAGATCCCATCTGATGAAGCTCAAAACCAAAAATGATACAACCGTAGTCTCTAAGGCGGAGATCGTTTCTAAGATCGAAGACTTGTACGGCCGATTGTATGACTCGCATGCTTCTAGACCCGAACACAGCACAGAAGATTCCCGCGCAATACTGATTCGCCACTTCACCGACGAACTGCCCGACGTCAGCCTAAACAAGATTGAGATGGCGCTCAAACAACTTAAGAATGGAAAGGCCCCCGGTGAGGATGGTATAACTTTACAGCTCATGAAAGCAGGGGGGAAACCCGTACTTCAGGAGCTTCAGGGGTTATTTAGCACCGTTCTTAACAGTGGGAGAACTCCAGAGGCGTGGAGTAGAAAATTGGTAGTACTCTTCTTTAAAAAGGGGATAAAACCCCTTTTAAAGAACTATTACACACTTGAGCCACGTCTAAAAAGTGTTTTCGAGGGTCATCTCAAATCGTCTCGCAAAACGACTTGACGAATTCCAGCCTCTTGAACAGGCCGGGTTTCACGGAGAATTTAGCACCATAGACCAAATACAAACAGTGAGGCAGGCTATACAGTAGCAATTTAGCATCATCCTTAATAGTGGGAGAACTCCAGAGGCGTGGAGATTGTTTGGTAGTACTCTTCTTTAAAAAAGGGGATAAAACCCTTTTAAAGAACTACCGACCTATTTTTCTATGGAGCCACGTCAAAGTTGTTTTCGAGGGTCATCTCCAATCGTCTCGCTAGAAGACTTGACGAATTCCAGCCATCTGGAAGAGCCGGGTTTCGCGGACGATTTAGTACCATAGACCAAATACACACAGTGAGACTGAACTGAACAGTGGTTATACAGAAGTCTGAGGAATATAATCAGCCCGTGAATGCTTTTGCGGAATATGAGAAGGCCTTTGACTCCGTTGAAACTAGGACGGTTCTTGAGTCTTTGCAGCTTTGTCAAGGGGACTGGCGATATGTCGAAGTGCTGTGGTTTCTGTATGACGCCCCAACTATGAGTGTCCAAGTACAAAACCAGCAGTCTAAACATATCCATCTGCGCAGGGAAGGGGAGGGGATAAGACAGGGGGATGTTATATCCCCGAAACTGTTCACTAATACCTTGGAAGTTATGTTTAAGACGCTGGATTGAAAAGGAATGGGCATTAATATCAATAGCGAGAACATCTCACACTTACTATTTTTCGATGATATCGTCCTAATGGCCGAGCCACTGCAAGACTTGCAGCAAACTATGATGACCAACCTAGATGATGCTTCTCGACACATCGGTCTCGGAATGAAAATAGATAAGACCAAGATTATATTCAACGATCTTGTTGACCCGGAACTGATTGCAGTTAATGGAATGCCTCTTGAAGTTTTCCAACAATATGTTTACCTTGGGCAAATATTGCAATTGGGTGAGAACAACTTTGAGAAGGAAGCCAACAGAAGAATTCAGCTGGGTTGGGCAGCATTCGGCAAGCTTCGTCAAGTCTTCACGTCATCTATACCACAGTGCATGAAGACAAAAGTCTTCAATCAGTAGGACACACTGTCTAGTCATGACCTACGGAGCCGAAACGTGAACACTCACGGTTAAACTAGTCCACAAATTTAAGATCGCTCAGCGAGCTATGCTTGAAGTTTATTTGAATGACAAGATTCGTAATGAGAATATCCGACAGAGAGCCAAGGTAAGCGACATAGCTCTAAGGATAAGCAAGCTAAAGTGGCAGTGGGCTGGCCAAATTTGCCGAAAAAGCAATAACCGACGAGGCAGACGAGTTCTCGAGTGGAGATCACGTCAAGGAAAACGTAGCGTAGGACGCCCTTTGGCTAGTACCACTATTACGAGTTACTGTAGTAAACGCTCTTGACGTTACAACTCAAGTAAAAGTATCTACGTGACTCGACCGGAAAACAAAACATTGGGTAGAGTCCGACTTACGAAAGAATTCTCACAGACGTGGCGCTATTCAACGTTAGTTCCTCTTATCGCCGCTACTTCTTTCGTGAGACTTCTTAATTTGCATGTTTTTGGTATTACGAGTCACAATTTTTACAGTCGCTATCGTCAGTTAACGCTACTACAGTAGCTATGTCACTCACTTTGGCATTTATCATCGTGAGTGAATATTTATGTTTTGAAAAAAAAAAAAAAAACAGACAGCCTATGTTACTCGCTGATAATGTAGCTTTATATAAGTGAAAGAATGTTTAATATCGGTTCAGTATTTTTTGGGTTTACTCATTATATTTTTTGTCACTATAATCGTATTTTACTTTATCTAAACAGATTTGATTTTAGTTTTTGACAAACATTCATAAATCCAAAAAAATAACAAATGTGTTTACTCTAAAACGGAAAACACAATCGCTTGATCTATGAAGAACCTTACAACGCCATCTATCTCGATACGGGTGAACCAAAATGACAATGCGTTAGCTAGCCGCTGTTTTTTCTCAGTCTTTTTCATATATTTAGAAACAGACAAATGTTAACAAGGCGCCAGCATGACGGTGTAATATCTACAGTTCCTCACGTATTGTCGATTTCTATTGTAGGTAGTATAATTAGCCAAACTCATAATATAACTACGATTTATAGTGACAAATAGTTACCAAGGGTGGCGCTGTGCTGGATTTCATACAAAAACGTTACAATACTCGATAGCGAGAGCAGTTTTAATTATTTCATTGAACTTATAATAGGAGTACAGGGGGACTGCGACTTGCGAATAGCGACTGGCAGAAAATGGATGAGGAGAGCTGAAGACAGAGCTCAGTGGCGTGCATTAGGAGAGGCCTACGTCCAGCAGTGTATAAGTATAGGCTGATGATAATGAAGATGACGTAAACAAAGTAGGTATGACAAAATTGTTACCACCAAAATTCACAATGGTTACTGAAACAGTTTCCCCGCAATTCACAATGGTTACTGAAACAGTTTCCCCGCAATTCACAATGGTTACTGAAACAGTTTCCCGCAATTCTTAGGGATTGGGATTTCCCCTTAGTGCTCCAGTTAAAAAAAACTCTGTAGATATAATAGGGGCTGCCAGGATCTTTTGACGTGAAACGTCTTTATTTCTATATTTTTACCTTTTTAATCACTCCGATACATACGGGTACAACAACTAAAATAAGGACCGTCAGGGATCGGTTTTTTCTTCGTCTTCCAGCTAGCGACCAACATTAACATATTTTGCACTATAGGTATTTCAAATCACTACTCGAGTTCTTAAATAAAAAGATATCTACTATTCTCATACTATTTATTGTCTCATTTATCAAAATCGGCTGAGCCACTGTGGCGGCCCTTGCTTGACGGTAACACATATGGTCTGTGGTAACAAACATATACGTCATACTTGTTTAACGTACCCACCACCAGCAGGACAGCGGCGCGGGACGGCGCTGCGGTCTGCGCTGCACTCAACTCGTCATTCTACATATACTACAGTTCGACCACCTCGATACACTAAAGACGACTTGCTATTACTTACTATTTTGACTACCTATTTAGTTGAAATTGTGTATTTTTTAGGGATGTATGGGAGCGAAAAACGATCTCACTGCTCCAACCCTACCTCACCTGCGCGGTCATCTTGCTGGATAACGGAGGAGGCTCTGGCGACCGACAGATAGCGGTATAACCATCCCAAAAACAAGCGTAGCCAAATGACGCAGGCTGGTGTCGGGCAGCAGCGTCACCGGCGCGAGAAGCTACGCCGTGCGATCGCCAACGCGCATGCCCGGTAATTATGCGCAAAACCTCCAATGAACGGCAGAAGTAGAAAGTGGCCCCCAGTTCCCGGTCGCCCCGCTAGTCCTGCCTGCCCACGGTGGCGGTCACGGAAATGGCAGGGCAGAGGGTGCTATGTATTTCCAGGCTACCGTGGACCACCCAATACAAAAACAACTGAACCTGGCTACGTATGACGGACGAAAAAATGGAAGATGGAAAATCGATTCGCTGCCTTGGAAACCACAAATGACGTCAATGAGGACCTCCAAAAAGTTGTGGGAATCCTTAGGGAAGACAGCACAAATTTTTGTGTACAGGCACGAAGTCTAAAATCTCGGATGAGGCTCTTCGGCTTATGGACAAACGACGGGAACAACAAAGCCACACAGTCGGAAAAAGGGAGCTCAATCAGAAGATCAGTAAGCTGGCACGACGTGACCTTCAGTGCTTCAAGCCTGAGGGAAAAGGCAATTGAGCAAAATTTGGGATCAAAAGACTTCGCCCAGCGATTGAGTAGATCCCATCTGACGAAGCTCAAGACCAATAATGGCAGAACCGTCCTCTCTAAGAAGGAGAACCTTTCAGAGATCGAAGACTTTTTGAAAGACTGAACCCAGCACTGAGGATTCCCGCGCAATACTCTACAATATGACGAACTACCCGACGTCAGCCTAGACGAGATTGAGATGCCGCTCGAACAACTTAAAAATGGAAAGGCCCCCGGTGAGGATGGTAAAACTTCGGAGCTCTTGAAAGCAGGGGGGATCCCGTACTACGTAATTCAGGGGTTATTTAGCATCATCCTTAACAGTGGGAGAACTCCAGAGGCGTGGAGATTGTTTGGTAGTACTCTTCTTTAAAAAGGGGATAAAACCCTTTTAAAGAACTACCGACCTATTTTTCTATGGAGCCACGTTAAAGTTGTTTTCGAGGGTCATCTCCAATCGTCTCGCTAGAAGACTTGACGAATTCCAGCCATCTGGAAGGGCCGGGTTTCGCGGACGATTTAGTACCATAGACCAAATACACACAGTGAGACAGGTTATACAGGAGTCTGAGGAGTATAACCAGCTCGTGTCTTGCTTTTGAGGACTATGAGAAAGTCTTTGACTCCGTTGAAACCTGGGCGGTTCTGGAGTCTTTGCAGCGGTGTCAAGTGGAGTGGCGATACATCGAAGTGCTGAGGTTTCTGTATGATGCCGTGATTATGAGTGCCAAGTACAAAACCAGCAGTCTAAACATATCCAACTGCGCAGGGGAGTGAGACAGGGGATGTTATATCGCTGCAACTGTTCACGAATGCCTTGAAAGATATGTTTCAAGACACTTGATTTTGCAGGATTGGGCATTAATATCAATGGCGAGAATATCTCACGCTTACGATTTGCCGATGACATAGTCCTAATGGCAGAGTCGCTGCAAGACTTGCAAAGTATGCTGACCAACCTAGATGATGCTTCCCGACTCATCGGTCTTGGAATGAACAAAGACCAAGATCATGTTTAACGATCTTGTTGACCCGGAACCGACTGCAGTCAATGGTGTACCTCTTGAAGTTGTCTACCCTAGGCAAATATTGCAATTAGGTAAAAACATCTTTAAGAAGGAAGCCAACAGAAGAATTCAGCTGGGTTGGGCAGCATTCGACAAGCTTCGACAAGTCTTCTCATCGTCCATACCGCAATGCCTGAAGACAAAAGTCTTCAATCAGTGAGTCCTACCAGTCATGACCTGGACATCGGAGTCGATACGTGGACACTCACGGTCAAACTAATCCACAAATATATGGTCACTCAGCGAGCTATGGAGACACCTACGTTTGGATTTTCTCTGAAGGACAAGATTCGTAATAAAGATATCCGACAGAGATCCAAGGTAACCGACATAGCTCTAAAAGCCAAACTTATACATTGCTTTAAAGCTCGATAAGCAAGCTAAAGTGGCAGTGGGCTGGACACATTTATCAAAGAACCGATAACTGTTGGGGTAGAAGAGTTCTAGAGTGGAGACCACGTCTAGGCAAACGTAAGGCGTGGAGTGACGATCTGCGAAAAGCAGATGGCATAAAATGCCTCATCCAGAGCTGAAAACGAGCTCAGTGGCGTGTATTACAACTGTGGAGAGTCTTAAGTCCAGCAGTGGACATATATAGGCTGATGACGATGATGTGTCTTTTCCATTTGCTAGGCAACAGTTTGTATTGAAAAAGCACGCTTCGCCTATGTGTCGAAGGAACAGTCAGACAGGGATATCAAATTCAGTATATTGGTAGTATTTTTTTATTAGTCTGTATGTATACCTACTTATATCTTCGGGATTTGTCAACCTCCATGGTGGCCCGTGTGAATTTCTTAAAAATTGATTCTATAATTTATTTTATCTAAATTTATTTTGAAGTAGGATTTTTCTGTTGTGTATTCAAAAAACCCTTCTTAGTAGAAATGTTTAATCTCAAGGTCCACCGGTTTAGGCTGTGCGTTAACAGTCAGTATGTCACGGTACTGTTTCATACGTATAGAGAGAAAGATGGCAAGAATGCTGACTTTTATTGTGTAGGCATAAGTGCCTTATACACAACTGTAAGCACAAAAATAAAAACGACTCATTGAATTGATATCGCCAAGAAGTAACTAGTAACGATGCAACTTTGAAACTCACGGTCGAAGGTGGGCGAACTGCAGCCGTCGCTAGTGGCAACGACACCGCCCCGCGCCCTACTCGTTTCACGAGCGCCACATTCAGCGATCATCACTTTAACCGTACCTATCCAGTCGACAGCTCGGGATCGCAAATTAATTAAAACACAAAAGTTAAAAGCGAATAGGACAACGTAAATGAAAATGAACGACCACAGAAGAGATCGAGTGTGTGCGAGTATGGGCGCTGGGCGCTGGCAGGCGCGATGCTCCCCGCACTTACCTCTCACTGCGGCCAGTCGTCGTGTCGGTCCGCGCCCGCGCTCCCCGCGCCCTCCGCGCCTGCCACAACAACACGCGCGCTCAGCCGCGCCCGGGGGCGGCGGCGAGCGCGCCTACACGCACCACCAACTACATACAGTCGAGCCGCCGACACCGGTATGGACCGGCGCGGGGGCCGACGCTCGCCAGAGAGAAGCGGAAGCGGGAAGGAGGGTTAGAGAAGCGGGAGGGGTCGCGCGGGGGGAGGGGCGTCAGTACCTGTCATCCGCGCGGGGTCTCGGCCGCGCAGCGCGCCCGCGTAACTGTTGCCGGCGCCCGCTGCACAACACATGGGTCAGCCGCGCCGCAACCGCGCACGCTCCGGCACGCACGCGCCGGCTACTCGCGCGGGGCGGCGCCGCGCGCGAGGTGCCGGCGCGGATACGTAGCGCGAACGTGTCACGTGTGCGGTTGAAGCACGACCGTATCATTTCTTTTAAATTGAATTCGTTTGGAAGGACGTCCGAGCGCGAGCGTTCCGTCGTATCGCTCTTCGCCGGACCGTGTCGCGTTGCCAATTTATGTTCCATTTTACTCTTTTGCAAGTATCGGCGATGCACAGGAAACGTAAGCTCATCGATACCGAGCTTTTTATTGCCCTTGCGGATTAAAACGCAAGGATGTCTAGAATTAACGTCTTTATTTGTGTCTTTCGAAGACTGCGCTGGTAAATCGAACTTCTTACGCATATCACAAGATATAAGAATATTGTTTTAAAAAAAAAGGCTATAGGCTCAAAAAAATATTGAACTGCGACCGATCCGGCCAGGAGACGCGTTCCCTCCGCGGAGCGCCCGCGCTCGCCGACGACGCGGGTTCGAACCGCGACCGCGTCGGTTCGTATGTTATAAGACAATATATAAATGACATATAAATATGTGCAACTCGGACGATATATTTTAGTATATTAGTGTTAGCGGATTCGAGGCAAGAGTACCCGCAAAAACGAAACGTCGGCTGTCCGTCCGTCGGGCACGGAGGCGGGCGGCAGCCGGGCGTCCGTCCCGCGGGTACCGTCACCGAACCGAACGTGAACCGGGCGAGTGCTCGTGATGGCGATGCGGTCGGACGATAGGGGTTAGTGCGCGGCGGTCGGAGACAGGCGGGACACATGGGAGTGAGGATGGACGCGTGTCGGCGCCGCGCCGGCTCGGGGCGGCGCCGTCGCTGTAGGCGAGCCTTACTCTACGCGTACGCGGGGCGGCACGCCGCCGCCGGAGGCGCGCCGCCCCGCGTCTCGTTAAAGACTAGTATTCAACATGCTCTGTATAGATAGCGGCGCGAGCCGAGGATGTGTGTGTGTGATCGGACGGTAGCGACGCGTGCGTCTCCGCTCGGCGGGGCTCGCCCGGGGCCCGCCTCGATCATCAGGAGTGGGACGCGTCGCTACCGTGGTTGCTGTGATCGAGCGCCGCGCCCGCGACCGACTCTCGTGACGTCACGTCTCGCGATGCCCTGAGATGTTCTCGTGTCGACTGACGTCCGGCGCCAGGCCGTAAGGAGGTTCTTCTAGGTTCCCTCGACCGTGTCACCGGACACTTGTCAGTCGAAATACTGCGCGCGCTTTGGATCCGTTGCGATGTATGTATGAACTGATTACAAAAGTTCCGATACTGTATCAAATCATGAAATCTAGCGTATTACTGTATTAATATAATAACATTTATTTCTTACAACTTCAACAATCAATTACCTGCAACAATAAAACGCCGTGCGATTTATATCGGTTTCGATTCCCGAAACGTTATTTGAATTCAATGATTCAAATTTTCTGAACTCTTTAATCGACGGCGACATGGTATCAAGTAACAAACTAAAGTATATCTAATAAACCACGTACACATAGTTAGACAGGTTATATAGAAGTCTGAAGAGTATAACCAGCCCCTGTGGCTTGCTTTTGTGGACTATGACAAGGCCTTTGACTCCGTTGAAACCTGGGCGGTTCTGGAGTCTTCGCAGCATTGTCAAGGGGACTGGCGATACATTGAAGTGCTGAGGTTTCTGTATGACACCGCTACTATGAGTGTCCAAGTACAAAACCACCAGTCTAAACATATCCAACTGAGCAGGGGAGTGACATAGGGGGATGTTATATCCCCGAAACTGTTCACTAATTCCCTGGAAGATATGTTTAAGACGCTGGATTGGAAATTAATTATTTAGGATTTTGCAGGATTGGGCATTAATATCAATGGCGAGAATATCTCACGCTTACGATTTGCCGATGATATCGTCCTAATGGCGGAGTCGCTACAAGACTTTCAAAGTATGCTGTCCAACCTAGATGATGTTTCTCGACGCATCGGTCTCGGAATGAACAAAGATAAGACCAAGATCATGTTTAACTATCTTGTTGATCCGGAACCGATTGCAGTCAATGGTGGTACCTCTTGAAGTTGTCCAAACCTTGGGCAAATATTGCAATTGGGTAAGAACAACTTTCAGAAGGAAGCCAATAAGAATTCAGCTGGGTTGGGCAGCATTCGGTAGGCTTCGACAAGTCTTCTCATCGTCCATATCACAATGCCTGAAGACAAAAGTCTTCAATCAGTGTGTCCTACCAGTCATGACCTACGGAGCCGAAACGTGGACACTCACAGTCAGACTAGTCCACAAATTTAAGGTCGCTCAGCGAGCTATGGAGAGAGCTATGCTTGGAGTTTCTCTGAAGGACAAGATTCGTAATGAAGATATCCGACGAATAACCAAGGTAACCGACATAGCTCTAGGGATAAGCAAGCTATAGTCCCAGTGGGCTTGACACATTCCCCGAAGAACAGATAACCAATGGGGTTCTCGAGATAAGACCACGTCTCGAGTGGAGACCGCGTCTAGGTAAACGTAGCGTAGCACGCTCTGTGGCCAGGTGGTGTAGGCCTGCGAAAGGCAGAAAATGGATGAGAAGAGCTTAAGGGCGAGCTCAGTGGCGTGCATAAGGAGAGGCCTACGTCCAGCACTGGACAAGTATAGGCTGATGATGATAATGACTATCCGAATAATATATATGGTAGAAATATGCTACAATCACAAATGATTTTGGAATTACATTCGTATGGACAATTCATCCTTCGCCAGCCACCTAACTAAGGAACCGAATAGATCAAAATATATGGTACTCTTGATCCTTTTATATAGTGGAATCATAGGTTCAATACCCTGCCCGTAGTCCACCTACATAGATCACCTGGTTGTACCAGGGGCAATTTTTTCTTTCCGTGGTCCACCTCAAGATTTCTGGGTGTACCAGGGGTTTTTATTTATTTCCATGGTCCACCTTAGTTCACCTGGCTGTACCATGGGCAATTTTTCCTCCCCTTGGTCCACCTGAGTGGATACATACAAATTATTTATTTCAATTTATTTTTCGTTTTTTAATGAAGGACATCACGAAAAAGTAAAGTCTGCCGGTCAAAGAAAGTAAAAGTTACAAGTAACAGGTGTGACGATAATTTTTGTAATGTAAATAGCTCCAAAATTATTTAAAGGTGTCAAACAATTTTTGACCTTATTGACATGATCTAAATACCTTGTTTTTTAACGTATTTTGAATAAATTAACACAGTAAATGCCGAATATGACTAAATCTGATTAATGTCAATAAGGGTCAAAATCGTATGATGCTAATTTTTGAAATGTACATAGTTTCAAAATCATTTCAAAAGGAAGACTTACCCCCACCTTCCCTATCACCTATCACTTTGACTTCTGTCTTTCACTTTGACATCTGTCACTATAAATATGAAACAGTAATATTATAATAATTAAATAGTGGGGGACAATTCCACATGGTTATCATTGAAATTGTTTAAGACTTTACGGAACTGGTGGAAATAAAAAATACCTACTATAAATATAGTAAAAATAATGTGTCATTAAATAATGTCTTTTGTCCTACGGAACTAGTGGGAAAAAAAGTTTGACTACTTCCGTCACGGAACTTCTCTCTCGGAACTATTGGGAACGAATGGTATTTTCTAGGTTGACTACGGGCAAAACATTATAATAACCTTATATTAATAACTCCATAGGTGAACCATGGAAAAAAATAAAACCCATGGTACACCCAGTTATCTTGAGGTGGACCACGGGAAGAAGAAAATGCCCATGGTACATAGTTAAATATTTAAACGGGACTTAATCGCGCTGAAAACTTAATATTTATTTACCTCGATGTTTCGATCAAGTTGCATTGATCGTGGTCACGAGAAGACTGAAGTAGCGGGTGTCAGCGTCGAGAAGGGCGAGCGTTGTCTCTAACTACCCGCATTTGGTTTTGTAAAAATTCAGAATTGTCACGACACACGACACTAACGACATCTGCAGATATCTTCTGACATAAACCGCGACGCGAACACTTGCTTATCACGGGATTCCAGGACGCAGCCAACTTGAAACCATCCTCTCGGTTGATATTGGGATACTTTTTAATTTCAACCGCTTCACGTACAATCCTGGAGTAGTAGTGACGTTCCGTGGAGAGGATCTTCGGGTCATGGAGTTCAATCCAGTGATTAGGGCCCGATTCGAGAAAATGCTCAGCAATTGCAGATTTATTTATCTGACGGTTCTTTACAGCTGCAATGTGTTCTTTGACCCTTTCCGCTATAGTACGCTTGGTTTGTCCAATGTAGGAACTACCGCAGCTGCAATGTATCTTATATACGCCAGGAGTTTGAAAAGGAATGACATCTTTCGGTGTTCTAACATGCTTTGCTAACTTGGAAAAAGGAGTATAAACGGTCTTGATAGAAAAGTCCTTTAATAAAGCACCGACTTTATCCGTCACTCCTTTTACATAAGGCATGAAAGCCGGCTGTCTATCGACATCAGACCTACTCTTTTTATATCTGCGTCTAGGACGCCAACGTCTGGTCACCACATATCCGTTTCGCTTGAGTACCTCCTGAACATGAGACACTTCGGCATCCAAATGTTCAGGGTCACAGAGGGCTTGAGCTCTGTCTAAAAGTGATCTGGCTACTGATTGTAAATGCCGCGGGTGGTGGTGTGATCGCCCTTCTCGACGCTGACACCAGCTACTTCAGTTTTCTCGTGACCACGATCAATGCAACTTGATCGAAACGTCGAGGTAAATAAATATTAAGTTTTCAGCGCGATTAAGTCCCGTTTAAATATTTAACTATGCCCATGGTACAGCCAGGTGAACTAAGGTGGACCATGGAAAGAAATAAAAACCCCTGGTACACCCAGAAATCTTGAGGTGGACCATGGGAAGAAAAATCATAAGCTCGATACACAATTCCTTTATCTAGTGGAATCATGGGCTCGATACACAATTATTTTATCTAGTGGAATCTTAGGCTTAATACACAATTATTTTTATCTAGTGGAATCATAGGCTCAATACATAATTCTTTTTATCTAGAGGAATCATAAGCTCGATACACAATTCCTTTTATCAAGTGGAATCATAGCCTTAAACATAATTCTTATTATCTAGGGGAATCATAAGCTCAATACACAATTCCTTTATCTAGTGGAATCATGGGCTCGATACACAATTCTTTTTATCTAGTGGAATCATAGGCTTAATACACAATTCATTTTATGTAGTGCAATCATAGGCTCAATACTCAATTCTTTTGATATAGTGGAATCATAGGCTTAATACATAATTCTTTTTATTTAGGGGAATCATAAGCTGGATACACAATTCCTTTTATCTAGAGGGATCATAGGCTCGATACACAATTCCTTTTATCTAGAGGAATCATAGGCTCGATACACAATTCCTTTTATCTAGAGGAATCATAGGCTCGATACACAATTCCTTTTATCTAGAGGAATCATAGGCTCGATACACAATTCCTTTTATCTAAAGGAATCAAAGGCTCGATACACTATTTCTTTTATCTAGTGTAGTAAAAAAAACTTTGGACGATAGGGCATTTTTGTATCACCAAAATAAGGCAATAAGTACGTGCGTTTGCCTTCGCCAGTCTGGTCGCAAACCTTATCGACGTCGGCACAATAATACCGGATATTATTTGCCTTCGCCAGTCTGGTCGCAAACCTTATCGATGTCGGCACAATAATACCGGATATTATTTTTCGCAAAATTCCGTTCAAGGAAGTGGATTTTACAAAAATCAAAATATGCAGTGATAATTCTCATCAAAATTGTGCTCGTGATTTCTTGGAGTATTTTCTGCTAATTTTAATAGTTTCGGATCAGGAAATCTGTGCACCTTTGTAATGGACACCGTCTGTGTCCAGTTAAAGAAATGTATTGTCGATGTAATGTCAATAATTATGAGGACAGTGTACCGGACGGGGCGTTTCCTGTTCTACCTGTGTTTCAGGAAGGCGTTCAAGTTATTTGGAAACGTCTGATGAAATAGTAATATTGTTGACCAGTGTTAATAGAATTAGGGTGAGTTCTATGAAAGTCGGGTGATCGAGAACAGGCATATTTTCACGTGGGGAGCGTATTCGTAAGTCCACAGTCGCCGGGTGGTCGGCAGTGGGGAGAGTCGGTCGGGGAGCGCGTGCGGGGGCGGCGCGCGTTACCTTCCTTGGGAGGGTCGGCGGGCGGCGGCGGCGCGGGCTCTAGCAGGCGGTGCGTGCGCAGCAGTGCGCACTCGCCGCCCTCCGCCGCGTCCAGCGCGTACACGTACAGCACGCCGGCGCCCGTCGCCACCAGCAGCCGCGGCGCGCGCGCCGTGCTGCAACCGAGCACGGGGTGAGCGAGCGTGCACATGTGCCGAGCGACACGGCGGCGGCGCGACACTCACTTGGTGATGGCCGCTACGGCGCGGTGGCCCGTGACCGGTAGATGCGCCACGGAGAAGGCACGGCCCTGCGCCAGCACGTCGGCCACCTGCGCCGGCAGGTAGGTGGCGCCGGCGGTGGCCACCTGCGACAGCCACCCCATCCAGCCGGCGGCGGCAGGCTCCGCGGGCGGCGGCGGCGCGGGCTCATCGCCCACGTCCGCGGCGCGGAACACGTGCACGGTCTCCGTGTTGGAGGTGGCCGCGAGGAAGGTGCCGCACGCGCTGAAGGCGAGGCACGCGATGGCCACGCAGCGCTTCACGCCGCGCCTGAATTCGTACAGCTTGGCGCGCTGCGGCACGCTGAACACGCGGATGACGGTGCCGCGCTCCGACGCCGTCGCCAGCCGCCGCCCGCACATGGACCACGCCAGCGCCGCCAGCGGCGCGTCATGCGCGCTGATCACACAGGACGCGTTCTGCAAAGGGAGGAAGGGGGCAGGTGAGAGAGCTCTCGTCGAATGGACGCGCGTTTGGGTGTGTGTGTGTTTGGGTGGGTGTGGGTGTGTGTGTGTGTGTGTGTGTGTGTGTGTGTGTGTGTGTGTGTGTGCGCGCGCACTCACCAGGTGCACGGCGTCGAAGATCTGCACCTCGCCGACGGCGCTGGAGCCGGGGTACGCCACGTAGCAGTTCTCGACGCAGGGCGACAGCGCGCACAGCCCGCGCGGGTTGGGGGGGGTGTCGCGGATGGTGTGAAGGATCTTCATGTCACGGATGTTGTGAATGTGCAGCGACTCCTCCAGGCACACGATCAGCCTCTGCGGAAGAAGTCTTCGGACTCATCTCGATTGTACGAGTGTATGTAGACAGCATGAAGCTTTGTCAAAACTTTAGCATCTTTGGACGTCGTTAAATTGTTCAAAATTGACTTGCAATCTAGTCCCGAGCATAATAACACAGTGAATTAAATTAAAGCTTATTTAAAGCTACTAAACCAATGTTGATGAAGTTTATATGGGACTACACTGAAAGTCTACCCTTTTGAATAAAAAACAACCATCTAAGTCGGTTTAGAAATCTTAGAGATTTGAGGCAAAATAAACACAAAATCAAATGGATTTATTAAATTAACTATTTATTCTCGAAAAACTTCTGAACCTATTTTGATATAATTTATATGGAACCACATGGAGAGTAAACTCTACCATAAAAAAAACGGTTCTCAATTGACGGAGAAATCGGCCGAAATAAAAAAAAAAAAAATGCGTTCCAATATATAACCGTCTTCTTCTGTGAAGTCGCTTAAAAAGTCGTTACTTGGCGCGTGCTGAGGAAACTATATTGATGATACATACAATAATGTAAGTACTACGTAGTACCTACTCATCATTACCCACAAAAACCCGAGATTATATGTCTAACTATTAGTCACAATAACAGTTTTTTGTTCAAACTAGTCAATCAAAAAAACAAGGGTAGAATCGTGTACAAATAAAGAGAAACCCTTATCTACCCGTGCGAAGCCGGGGCTATGGCCGGGCCGGAGTACACCGGTAGCGGTCTGACAGCGCGCACACGCGGCGTGCTCCGGCCCGAGCCGCGGGCGCGGGTACTCACGGATCGATTGAGCTTGACTGCCAGGATGGTGTTGCTGTAGCTGTAGTTGCAGATCTCAGTGCCCTTCTTGTAGTGGCACACTATCAGCTTCCTGCAACACACGGCGGCTGTCACTATACTGCACATACACTACCATGGATGAAGAATCAGAATTCTTCACCCATGTACACTACCGACACATTGACGACCCAAGCGACAACACGCTCTTGTCGACGGCCGTGCGAAGGTTCGTTCCACTGAATAGAAAAAACAAGTGGAAGTGCAACGTGTGTGGCTGACCTGTGCCTCAGTTACGCACAGGAAATGCAACGTGTGTGGCTGACCTGTGCCTCAGTTACGCACAGGAAATGCAACGTGTGTGGCTGACCTGTGCCTCAGTTACGCACAGGAAATCATAACTTGCATACAAATATTTCGTAAGTAAAAATAAAATGAACTCTATAAAGCAGTCGTTAACGCATTATTTCAAATTTGATTCATAAGCTTAAATCATCTCAATAATACACTCCCAAATTACAAGAAGGGTTAGTTAGTAGTGCAGAATAGGATTTTTATTTAATTTGATTTAGATTGGCGACAGCGGTTCCAATGTACGTGGTGTAGTGTACCACTTCCACTTGTTTTTTCTATTCCGTGGTTCGTTCATACAATATTTGGTCCGAGGTTCATACAAAAGATACAGTTCGAACGAGCGATCGCTTATACACTTAGGTAGCTGCATGAGCGTGGCGTACCTAACGACTCTTACTGCATGAGCATGGCGTACCTAACGACTCTTACAGCATGAGCACGACGTACCTAACGACTCTTACTGCATGAGCATGGCGTACCTAACGACTCTTACTGGATTGCATTAAGCGTCGCCGTGTTTCTGTTAGCACTCTAAGAGTATCGTCATAGATTAAACGTAATGAATCAACTATTCGAAATGCATCGTGGACTCAAACGAACGTAGATGTGACTTCAAGGCCGCTCCAGCTACATCGGGAGGTACCTTGAACAGGTGGTTTGTTTTATTTATTTATTAAGTTTTCCAACAGACTTAGCACAGGTAAATCCATACCAATATATAAAAGTAAAACGTTGTCTGTTTGTTTGTTTGTTTGGGTAGCTTTCACGCGATAACGGCCAGACGGATTTTGATGAAACTTGGAATGGAGATAGCTTATACCCTAGAATAAAACATGGGATACTTTTTATTCCGGAAAATTCCACGAATTCCGTGGAAGTTTCCACGGGAAAACTGGAACATGTTGAGTACTCTCTGTAAGGAACGGTTGCCATGGAAACGAAATAACAAGTCTGTCAAAAATCATCAAGAGCTTTGGTGCCACTAAATAAGTACTATACCAACAACAAGCCACAGAGGCCATAACTAAGAAGTCTGTCTACTTTTGCATTGGTTTTTAATATCCTAGAAGAACATAGGATGCTTTTTTTCGCGATAAACTGTAGTCCGCGATGACGTAGTCACCGGCGAGAAAACTAGTTAATAACTATATAATATAATATAAAACACTAGCGACCCGCCCCGGCTTCGCACGGGTAGATATATACCTAGAAAGATAAAATTAGTAGGTACTTTATTTGGACAAATAGAACAACAACAAGTTCTTACACAAAATGTTTATGTTTACAGGTTTTATACTGACGTACCATTTCGTCTATATTATTATTCTGTTTAACGCAAGGAAGTTGAATCACGGTTACTATTTCGTGTATACGTTCGTTTCCTACGTCAATGATTATTAGATGTTCTGTGATTTAGTTTCCATGGCAACGTTCCATATACTAACAAAGACCAGTATCTCCTTCTTAGATGATCTTACGTAGTATTTATATGCTCTTTGGTTTGTGATACAAATTAACCGAGTTTTTATCCTAAATTTAAAACCTCGGGTTTCATTATTGCAATTTTCAAAGGCAACTCTAATTTTGTGACAAATAAAATCCTGCTTGTGTTACTCGCTGATAATGAAGCTTTCATTATGTGAAAGATTTTTTTAAATCGGGTTTGTATTTTTTGAGTTTATCTATTACAAACAAACAAACAATGAAATCTTTCCTCTTTATAATATTAGTGTAGACGAACAAAAATACAAAACATAGTGAAAGTGCATTAAAAGGAAAACACAACATGTTTTTTTTTTAAATTTCTTACCCTGCCAAAACATAACTTATGCCAATAAATTGTAAATTGTTGGAATTTGCTCATCAAGACCTTCAATTTGATTGTAAAATTCGAAGTGTTTTTGCATTTGAATTTGAAGCAAAACAGCAAAAATGTTTTTTTCTTCTAAAAAAAATATAGTCTTTGTTACTCGGGATGATGTAAGGATTCTAACGATACCCCATACATCCAAATCTGTTCAGGCATTTAAAAGTTATGGTGGAATAAAGAAACTCACATACATACATACATACATACATACATGCACCCTAAAAACATTACACTTATTTTTTGGGCACGCGTGTAAAAATTTAATAATGTGAAGTACGTAAACTATGCTGCAAAAATATGCTTGTTTTCATCGTGAGAGGAAATTTGTGTGCGAGGTTGAGTGGAGAGGAGGTATTTGTGTGCGAGGTTGAGTGGAGAGGAGGTATTTGTGTGCGAGGTTGAGTGGAGAGGAGGTATTTGTGTGCGAGGTTGAGTGGAGAGGAGGTATTTGTGTGCGAGGTTGAGTGGAGAGGAGGTATTTGTGTGCGAGGTTGAGTGGAGAGGAGGTATTTTTGTTATAGCCGACCAATCATACCAAAACCCAATAAGGAGGTCGCGTAGAGGCGACGAAACCGGGAGGTAACGTCTAAACATTTATAAATTTGTGAGCGAGGTTGAGTGGAAAGGAGGTATTTTTGTTATAGCCGACCAATCATACCAAAACCCAATAAGGAGGTCGCGTAGAGGCGACGAAACCGGGAGGTAACGTCTAAACATTTATAAATTTGGTTTAAGACAAAAACATGCGCTATTTGAGTAGAATCGTTGAAACTATACGACTTTATTTTATTACGTTAGTCATCACGACAGGTGCATTCTTAGTGGTGAAGAGCAACTTGCACGTGTACAGTAGGTACAGTTATTGAACAATGCAGTAGGACTCGTGTAAGTACAGGTGGTCGCGCGGGGCGTGACGCACTGCACGCGCTACAGCGCCGTGGCGAGCAGCGAGGTAGGATACATCCTGACATCCTACAAGCCATTACAGGTTTATAGCTACCAGTTGTCAGGTAAGGAATGCTAATTCGAGACAAATAATTTCCAGTACTTTGGTCACACGTCGCATCGACCAGACTTACAAATAGGTTTTTGTAAAAACGACGACTCCCCACTCCCCACGTACACACAGACGGTCGGCGACGTCGAGGCCGCGAAACAGGTAGCGTTATGATTTGGCTTCCAAGGTGCGCCTCATCCTAGCGTACTCAACAAAGAAATAATCAATTTGAGCTGTGCCAAAAAAGGGTTAGGAAATAGTGACGTAGACGAAATAAATACTAGTGTTGTACAAATGATTTGGTGAGCTGAGTGAGGTTCATCCTAGCGCCCTCACCTAGATATCTCAGAAATTGCTGTGAATTTCAATATGATATTGGTTTCAAAAAATGGTTATGAAATAGTATTGTCAAATGGTACAAACATCAACTTGCTTAATAACAAAGAACACGCTCAAAAACACGTTGAAACTTCCACATAATATGTTTTTTTGTCTAGTAGTCGTGCACACATTGGTTTATTGGTTTTCTAGCGCTAGAAATAAGACAATTATGACTGCCTCTTGGGACTCATGTCTATAAACAGTTTAGATTTTATATGGATTTCATATTTTTTTAATGATAAAGTCATATGTGATAGCGTCAAAGGCGAGCCGCCTTTGACGCTATCTCACGGGATGTTAAGCGATGATGCGGCCGACGATGAATCACGCTGGCCTACAAGATTCACTGTCGTTTTGAAGACTCCCAAATTATAGTTATCAGGAAACATAGACGCAGGCAGAGAATGCCACCACTCCTTGGCCGTCCGGATAATAAAGGTACAACAAAGGCGAACTACAAAGGGCTATACTAGCGCTTAAGGCCAGACTCCAAGGTTACATTTTCCCACTCCCCACTTCCCTGCCACCTACCCTACACTCCCGCCACCCGCTACCCGCAATAAGCACTGAAGTGCCTGCGTAACAAGGTTGAATATCGCGAGCGCTGTTTGAACACACAATTTAGCTCGGAACTAAATGACGTAAGTCTCAAAAGTTATTTATTTTATTGGCAGGCTAATAATTTAGTTAGGTAAATTTTGTCTTAGCCTTAGTTATTAAACTATATTTTCTTGCTGTGAGATTTATTTAAGAGATAAAACTTAACCCGTTGAGTAGAAAAATGTAAATATTACCGAAAATAACGTAATTTTTGATAAGAAAATGTATCGAATGATTTTTTTTTAATCATGTTTTTGTCTTAGTCTTAGAGAGATAAAGATCTCAAAAACATATATGTTAAGTTTCACATTTATCAGGTTTGTGGTTGACCCAGCATATTTATGCAAAAAACCCTTAAAAAGCAGAGCCTGGTCTTAATATAATTATGGAAAATGCTATTTAATAAAAAATACATGCATTTAATTGTAGAAATATATATATGTTTTATTGAAACCTATCGGTACATATTTCATACTAAATAACAACGCCCAGCCTAAACACGTGGTCCTGGAAAGTTGAAATTTTGCACCGAGGCTCCCCATTATCCCATTATGGTGTAGAGAAGGAAAAATACCGGTTCTTCGAAATTTCCACGGGATAGGGAATGCGGATGGAGTCGCGGGCAATAGCTAATCTAAAATAAATCCTTTTGGTTATGTTTAGATGTTAAGGATAGGTATAAAAATAATATTTAAACGTTACTAAGGTTGGCTTTCTAAAACCTGACATAACTGCATCTAACTCACACACTTTCTTTTTTATATATTTTTTATTCATGACTTCAACCTTAAATATCTTCTAATTTTCTTAAAGGTCAGTAATAGGCAGTAGTAGGCCGGTTAGTGGCTTAATAACGCCAGAGACAACCGTCGGTCTCCGAGAGAGATCGAGTATCACGCCCGGACCGAGCGGGGCGAAGGTAGGTATAGAACTCGACCAACGTCGCGATACGCTAGTGTATGACATAATAATAATATGGATACGACTTACGGATAAGTACGATATATATAATTTCTATAAAAAAAAGAGGTAAAAAAAGTATTTTTTAAACAGAACCGTGATTCTACTTCGTGTGACTGTATGTGTGTACCTACTGTGAAATGAAGCTTCAAAGACGAGAAATAAATTGAATGCGAATACAGATAATATTGGGATATGTAGACTTCGTAATAATATTGGAGTCAAATATATTAGTTTGAGATAAACAGGCGTGACATCAGGTGAGGTAGCGGTCAAACGCGAGACTTCCATATTAGTTTGAGATAAACAGGCGTGACATCAGGTGAGGTAGCGGTAAAACGCGAGACTTCCATATCTTTATTATTATATTTCTACCCTGTATCTGTCACTATAACCACCATAATTAACTTTTCAATAATCAATAATATTTGTCTATAAAATTGATAAGATATATCGGAAATATCGATGATTTAATTCGATATATCGAAATATATCGATACATCATTACGATATAGCATATCGAGTAAAATACCGATATATTTGTTCGATGAGCACCTCCTTTTAATTATAGAGCGCCATCACTCTCTCTCGAGTGTCGCGAGGAAATGTTACTTACCGATGCGGTTTATCTATGTATTCAGAGAAGTAATAGATTTAGGATTTATAAATATTTATTCGTTTTACTATTTTTTTATTATTATATATGTAAGCCTACTTTAATGTAAATAATGAAGCCTAAATAATATTAGTGCATAATGGCATATTATTAAAACATTGTGTAATAAAGAAATATAAAATATAAATATATTCGGGACAATTCCACACGAATTACCTAGCCCCAAACTAGGATACCCTGTGCTATGGCACTAGATAATGGATAAACATACATAAATACAGCATGTAATAATAGCATGTACCAAAGCATTTTATATGTGGAGAAGGTTCCACGTGTTTTTTGTTTTAAGCAAGTTGATGTTTATACCATTTGACAATACTATTTCAAAACCATTTTTTGAAACCAACATCAAATTGAAATAGCCATTTCTGAGATATCTAGGTGAGGGCGCTAGGATGAACCTCACCAAATCATTTGTACAACACTAGTATCTAGGTGAGGGCGCTAGGATGAACCTCACCAAATCATTTGTACAACACTAGTATTTATTTTGTCTACGTCACTATTTAACTCTATTACATAACCATGTTTTGGCACAGCTCAAATTAACTATTTGTTTGGTAAGTACGCTTGGATGAGGCGCACTTTTCAAGCGGATTGGCGCCGAGTAGCCGAAGGATGTGTGGAAGGAAGTGGGGGAGATCTTTGCCCAGCAGTGGGACACGTCAGGATGACAAAATAAATTATATAGGATGGGAAAAAATAATGGGATGTCAAGGGTTTTTAACCGACTACGGCGAAGCAAGGGAAGGGTGATGAGTTTAACAGTCTGTGTATGTATGTATGTATGTATGTATGTATATTATGTATGTGGGTATGTGGATGTTCCACCATATTGTCACTTCTATTGGTCCGATTATGACAAGCGAGGTGACAATCAATTCGTCTTCAGGGTATTATTAGGTATTCTATGTTTCAGGTACAGGAGAGAGCTTGCAGCCGTTGTGCAATAGGACCTAATATGTGTTCGTAGATCGCGGTACGGGCGCGGGCGGGGAGGGAGAGAGCTTGCAGCTGTTGCGCAATAGGCGGCACGCACGGCCAAGTTCACGTCCACGGGCGACGCCGACGGAAATAGCTGCGCCCTTCACTCGCCGCGAACGCCCGCCCGCCGCGCCTGTGACGGTGTTACTAGTGCGAGCGCCACCGTGTGTCGGAGGTCGCGCAGCGCAATTCGACCTCACCGCAGGCCTCGCTCTATACAACTAAAACGCAACAAAGAGAAGCGCGCGCGCATGCTATCTCTTGTATTATAATTTTAAGCACGTTCGATAACAATAATCCGACGCCTGGACGTAAGACGCTTTCATCGACTCGAAACGATTTTGCAATTTAGATAAGCGACCTTGAACGCGAGGTGCGCGTCGCGGAACAGCTGCTGCGCATGCGTTATATTATGCTCGCTTTGTTGTCGTATGACGCAACCATCCTATCAGCTGTGCAGGAAAACAACAAGCGACGAGAGCGGCGCGGGCGCAAGTTGTGACGTCAGCCGTGCTGGCCGAGCGTCATCGTCGGCCGTTGGTAATCGCAGCGGACGCTCGGGCGCGATAACGCATCCCTGCTATCATATCACCACTCATGATGAGGAATTCACAACTTCCCTTAAGCAGCACATCAAAAAAAAAAAAAAAAATGTATGATCGTTTGTAGGACGTTCATTGTGTAGAGTAGAGCGGCACGACGAGGTATGTCTCTATAGTCATACCGGACGTTTGTCCGAAGCCCTGAGCCGCGGCAGCGCTTTAAAACTGTACTTTTATCGCAGTAGGTATTGCCAACTATTTGTATTGGTGTGGGCGATAGAGCACATTCACCTTCAAATGTACCTACTTGCAGTAATGACTTGAAAATTTGTTGTTTCATTGTAATATTCAAAACGCTCAAACTAAATATCCATCAACACGTTTTATCTTTTAAATAAAGCAATATATCTCATATCAGAAGGTTGTTTGTTTGTTGACCCGTTTGGACAATCAATTGACATTGTTGGTAGACTTTCTTTTTTTTGGCATTATAGGTACTGTACTAATTGATGTCCTTTCAATGTTCTTATAAGCGATGGTGGCCTAACGGTTCTATAGTGCAATTTAGAATCCAACAATACCGGGTTCAAAACCTAGGCTCCGCACCAATGACTTTTCTTAGTTATGTGCGCTTTTCCATCGCTCCGTGCTTCGGAGGGCACGTTAAGATGTCGGTCCCGGCTGTTATTAATTAATAACAGCCATGGCTTAGCAGTCGTTAAGCCATGTCAGAGGCCCTCGGGCGGCTTGATAAACTCTGACACCAGAGGCCAGCACTACCTCATACGACAAACAAACAACAATGTTCTTATTAAATTCTACACGATAAAAACCAGATATCAACTCACAAACAATGAAGCTATCAGTTTAAAACGCGCGGGGCTCAAGAGTGCGTAATTTATATTTACTCGACATTCGATCTTGTGACCTTGAATAGCTGTTGCTAATATCCTTGAGCATGCGTTAATGTCGCGCCATAGCGGCGGTGCTCGAACGTTTGTTGTGTATCAATTTTAGTGGTGTCGCGGCACTCACTTGTGAGCCAGAGATCGATCTACAAGAACTGCATGTATAAAATGGCATATGCCCGTATTTAATGAACATAAATATAGCGTATCTCGTGCTATAACAAAAGCATAAATAATGTAGACGAGTCATCCAATGACTAAAATGTCAAATCTATGTTTATACGCTTTTTTTTAAAGTTTTTAACGCTTTAAGAAAGAGTCCTGTATTTTAAGTTTTTTAATGCCCATGTTTTTTTTTGGTTTTCTTATTAATCGTAAATAAAGACTAAATTACACATAAAACATTTTTACTATTATTTCTACTCCAGAAAAGAAAAATTAAAATGTGTTTGGGGCGCTCTAGTGCCCCGCGCGTGTAAACACGTGATTATAGCGGGTATAATGGACTGGAGGCGCCGCCCGCGCTCTCGAAATACTTTAATATATAGAGATCTACAATGACTAAGTGTTGCCTACGTAATCTTGAAGTAAACGAATAGAAAAAAAATGGTACCACTTTTTTTTGTGTTACTTTTGTGAAAAACATAGGTACTTGGAGCCTTTTATCTAGTGGAATCATAGCTCAATACACATCCATACTAATATATAAAAGTGAAACGTTGTCTGTTTGTTTGTTTGGGGAGTTTTCACGCGATAAGGGATGGGCGGATTTTAATGAAATTTGGAATGGAGATAGCGTTTACTCTGGAATAAAACATAGGATACTTTTATCCCGGAAAATGTAAAGTTCCCTCGGGAATACTAGAAAATGTTGATTACTCGCTGTAAGGAACGGTTGCCATGGAAACGAAATAACAAGTCTGTCAAAAATCATCAATAGCATTAGTGTTGTACCTACTTTTGCATTGGTTTTTAATATCCTAGAAGAACTTAGGATGCTTTTTTTCGCGATAAACAGTAGTCCGCGCGGACGAAGTCGCGGGCGGGAAAGCTAGTTCGAAATAAAGCAGAAAATAGAAAAATAAAATTAAATTTATATGTTTAACAGACTCCAGAAAAGGAGGTTGTTAGACTTATTTCTTACATTATTTATATATTTTTTAAATTTGCTAACTTATTATTCACTGATCAAAGGTAATTAATTCAGAAAAAGAAAAAAGTACAGGCTGTTAGGCATACAGTCCACGAGGCACGCGCCCTGCCCGGAGCGGCTCGCGTAGATCTCCACGCCATTGTTGGTGTGGGCACTGCGGGCACTCACCTGCAGAAACGGTGACGACGGCGACGAGCGAGCTGCTGAAGAGGCGGTAAACGAGGCACGTATCCTGCCCGGATCCGCTCGCGTAGATCTCCACGCCATCGCTGGTTGGGACACTGCGGGCATTCACCTCGGCGCACATACGGTAACGACGGCGACGAGCGAGCTGCTGAAGAGGCGGTCCACGATGCACGTATCCTGCCCGGAGCAGCTCGCGTAGATCTCCACGCCATCGCTGGTGGGGACACTGCGGGCTCTCACCTCGACATGCGTGGTGCGACCAGAGCGGGCACTCACCTCGGCGCAGAGACGGTGACGACGGCGACGAGCGAGCTGCTGAAGAGCCGGTCCACGAGGCACGTATCCTGCCCGGAGCGGCTCGCGTAGATCTCTTCCACGCCATCGTCCGCCGTCAGCGCGAACAGGTGGTACCCGCTGCTGCTGCCCGCCACCAGCGACCTGCAACCAGCAAAGCAACCTTTCAAACACTCCCGCTATTCTGTTCACTGATTATTGATTACACTATGGTGGGGAGACACTGTTTTCGGTCAGGCTTCGTCCTGTGCCGACCCTTTAAGCAAAATCCAAAATTATTACAAGCAAGACTAGTAGCACTATTAAAGAGGTTTATTGATTTTCATTTTGGCGCCTGCCTTTCTTATGCTGTCAATGTTACTGGTTGATAATGTTCTGTATTCTGTACGAGTTCGATCTCCGTCAGGGTTGCCAGATATCACCTAACTCAATTCGCCTAATTTTGACGACCGAGTAGCCTAAATCGCCAAATTTATTTTTGTCAAGTAGTTAGCCTAATTTGCCCAACATTTTGATCGAAGTAGCCTAAATATAGCCCAAATAAAAAAGAAACGTAAAAAAAACCACGTAAAGCAATCAAAATATATGTATTTTCAAGGTTAAATGTAGATCACGTTTTTATTTAATTAATATGTTCGTTTTTTTGTACATATATATATCCTCTTCTAATTTAAGAATAACTTCTTGCACAAGGTCACCATCATCATCAGCGGGCGAACCCTCATTTCCACTAGAAGTGATAGCGGAAATAGATGATCCAGCCGCGTCACAACAACAAAAACTTCTTTGTACAAAATTTACAATAACATACCTATTCTTTTGATAACAACAACCATAAAAATAATACGCGTGGCCAATTTGTACAAGCAAGTGAAGTTGCTTTTCGCTTTCTTGTTTTGATTTTGAACACAGTCACATCAGCGAGTTAGAATGCGTTAGAAATATTGATTTCTTGTTATCATACGCATTTGTCTATCTCACTCCTAAAAATAGTGGTCGCATTAGAACACAAGCAGTATGGAAATAACTGCAGACGTGCATATATAAATTTGCATAATAATGTGCATTTTAAGGAATTATTCAATTAATTTGGGGTAATCCTGAGATAGCCTAAATCGCCCGTTATTTTTTCCTAGGTAGCCTAAATGGCTACTGGTAGCCGATCGGATTTTTTGGTCGCCATTTGACCCCCTGAGGTAGCCTAAATGGCGATAATCTGGCACCACTGATCTCCGTCTTTCCGTAGTGTAACAATAACAATAGGTGTCCATCTTCTTTTTGGGTGTCAAAATCACATCGAACCTGAATTTTGAGTCTTACAATGAATCCAAAGCCAAGGTAGAAGCTTTGTATTTTGTGTCTAAGGTTATGCGGTACTTCACGTTGGGACAACTTTTGAATCTTTATCAAGCACAGGTCCGATCTTGTATGGAGTACTGCTGTCACCTCTGGGACGGTTCTGCCAAGTATCAGCTCGAGGCTTTGGATTTAATTGAGAGACGTGCTATGATGCTCATTGGGGATGACACTCTGGTAAAGAGTAAGCTTCAATGTCTGGCGCATCGACGAGAGGTCGGAAGCCTTTCGGTATTCTACAGATTGCACTATGGAGAGTGTGCACAAGAACTGCACAATCTGATACTCATACTCATTTATTGATAACAATATCGTTACAGGTCATGTTGTAGGTACACAATATATAGGTACATTTTCAATAATAACAAATACACATCTAAATCATACAACTTGTAAAAATCTATGGGTAATAATATATAAAATGACAAATGTTCAAATAAAAATATTGATCATTTAAATAATTCATCAAATATATATATATATACCCCATCATCGCACGACTAGACGATCGGCAAAGCGCCACCCTTTTACGGTTGAAATACCTCGCACAAGAACGAAGCAGTACGCTTCTTCATTTATTATAAGAACTGCAAAGGAGTGGAATGCCCTGCCCTCGTCAGTGTTTCCGGTGAAATATAAACCAGGTGTGTGCAAGTCAAGAGTGAATAGGTATCTACTAGGCAAGCGTGCTACACCTTCGACCACATCATCGCTTTCCATCAGGTGAGACAGTGGTCAAACGATTGCCTAGTAAGCAATAAAAATAAACTTTTATTCAGTAGCCATGTCATGTGAAAACTTAGAATGGGCTATCACAATTAAATACTTATACAACATTTCGTATCTGTGCTGTTTATAACCGTTAAGGAGTTTCCTAGTCAGGAGCCAACCCTGAGTGCAGCAACCTTGTCATAGTAAAACTTAAAACCAGCTATCATAATAAAATGCTCACAGAATTTCGTGTCATTGCTGTTGACCGTTGAAGAGTTCCTTTATATGGAGCTAATCCTGGATGTTGATTCCGGTCATGCTTACCATTAAAATGCATGGTCATCGGAACTGAACCAACATATAAAAATTCAACTCGGTAGGATAAAAGGAAATGGTTCTAAGTTTGCAAGTTAAATAAGGTTAGGTTTAACCTGTCGGCTATTGGTATCCCGGATATATGAGGTTATTTTTGCAAATTTGGCAAAACATTAAAAAAGCAAAAATAAGTAAAAAAAAAATATTTTTTTCTATTTTTTGGTTCATTTATTTTGTGTATGGCAAATCATTTAATCATTCTTTATTTAAAAAATAGCCCAAGAACTCCAAAAACGCCAAAACCTGAAATACAAATAAAAATACCAACATTTCTATTTTTTGGTTCATTTATCTTCCTCAAATACAGATTTTGTGTATGGCAAATCGTTTAATCATTCTTTATTTAAAAAATAGCCCAAGAACTCCAAAAACGCCAAAACCTGAAATACAAATAAGTATACCAACATTGGATCAAAATTCAAAAAGTTTTTATGGATTGCTCGGCTTCTACTCATCGAATTGAGATACCAAGTAAACCAGTTTTAAAGTCAAACCCTAAGCTATCCAACAGTGAAAACCAGAACGCAATTGGTTTAGTAGTTTTTATGTGATGCGTGAACAAACATACAGACAAACAGAAAGAAACACTTTAAAAAAAGGTTATATTCTTGTGCGGTAGCTTATTTCCAAAAAAATAATAATAGACTATAGACCTTATTTTTAAAATTATCTTCCTTTTACAGATTTTTTCGTTCTTATTGTTTTACTAGCTGTACCCGCGGCTTCGCACGCGTGGTCTTTTCTTAAGGATCAAAGTACTCAAAAACATTTGATCAAAATTTCTTCAGCGGTTTAAAATACTAATATCAATTGCTCGGCTTCTAACTCGCCAGATTGAGATACCAATTACACCAGTTTTTAAAGCAAACCCTAAGCTATCTTACAATGAAAACCGCATTGCAATGCAATCGGTGCAGTAGTTTTTTACGTGATGTGTGAACAAACAAACATACAGACAAAAAGACACGATTAAAAAAAAAACTTGTTCAATAACTTTTTTAAGCACCCAAGAGCATTTTTTTATTTATCTTCTTTGTACAGCCGTTTTCGTACCGATTGCTTTATTATAAGTATAGTTATATGACTGTCAATTTGCATCAAAACACTACTGTACTAACTTTAAAATATACTGTATTGTCTTACTTTAACATTTAAGGCTGGATCATTGCATTCATTTCTAAGGGCTTACTTTAACGTTTAAGGCTGGATCATTGCATTCATTTCTAAGGGCTTACTTTAACGTTTAAGGCTGGATCATTGCATTCATTTCTAAGGGCATACAAATTGAAGAGTGTCTTTTTAGACTCAAGAATCCTTTTAGTAGCCCAGTCATAAAAAGTTTTAGAATTTTTATCCCCTATCCACTACAGCTCATTTACGTTACAAAGTAAGTGATTAAATTAGGAGTCAAAATCTTTGTGGCTTTCGGGATTTTGTTTGTCCAAACAAATTCAATATTAAGCGTGATAATGACAATTTGCGCCAGATGGTCTGACTTTATGCCAGGTAAGACTCTAACATTTTTTGTTTCACATGAGTCAGTAAGAATATTATCTACACATGATTTACAATTTGGAGTTAGTTAAGAATAACTAACTCCAAATTGTAAATCATGTGTAGATAATATTCTTACTACAGAATAAATAATATTCTTACTTCTTTTTCTTTTCAAATTTTTAAATACACTAGAAAGTGTATTCAAACATTTGTTGCTGAAGGATAAAGCTGTCAAGTACATCGGAGATATCATTTCTTGAGCATTTATCTAAAGCAAACTTTATGTTAAAATCCCCAACACAATTACAGTTTTGTTGTTATTCTTAGTGACTTTGTCAAGGCACTCTTCAAGTTTTGACACAAAAACACTAAGGTCTGCTGAGGGCAACCTGTATACTACAATTATGATAGCCCCTGCAAGCTCCACACAACAAACTTCAAATGTTAGTTCAATCGACATACTGTTCACATCTTCTCTCTTTTTGAATTTAAGTAATATGTTGCTTTAACAAAATAAGGCAACCACCTCCCTGTGACTGCTGCCTACAAATAACTGCGGCTGTTTTATAGCCTCTAACTTGAAACACATTCAGATTGTTATTATTAAGCCAAGTCTCGGTCAGGCACACAAAATCTGCTTTTTCTTCTTTTAGGAACAAACCTAACATATCTTCCTTTTTAATTATGCTTTGAGTATTTTGGTCGCAGATTATTACTTCATTGCTTGTGTGAGTAGATGTACTTGAACATTTGTCTGTAACAGCTTTACAGTTTCTGGAGTGGTATTTGTGTCAATGGTTGCTTGTGACAGAACTATCAGATTTTTATTTCTATAAAGACTGGTCAGGCAGAATCACAATGGAAGTGGAACAAAGAGCATCAAATAGCTTTTAGGACTTTCAAGTCAATGCTTTCTAGTGACCATACACTTATTCATTACAATGGCCACAGGAAGCTAATAATATCTTGCGATGCATCACAGTATGGGTTGGGAGCCGTTCTCGAACATGAAATGGATGATGGAACTAAAAGGCCAATAATGTTTGCATCTCGAACTATGAATGTTCATGAGAGAAACTATGCGCAGATAGACAAAGAAGCTGCTGCAATAATCTTTGGCCTAAATAAATTTTACCAATATATCAGCGGCCGGAAGGTAATCATTAAGACAGATCATAGACCATTGTTGGGGATACTTAGACCAGGAAAGCCAATTCCAAGTATTATATCTCCCAGAATGCTCAGATGGGCACTATTATTAAACTCTTATGATTATGAAATTCAATATGTCAAAGGAAAGAATTTCGGAAATGCAGATGCATTGAGTCGTTGGCCATCAGAAGAATCAACAGAGGAAGAAGAATATTCGGGAGTTCTATTACTAGAAGAGACACCTATAGAGTTGGAGTTTACGGCAGTAGAAGCAGCAAAATTTATAAAGAAGGACCTAGTTTTGAGTAAAGTTTTATACTGGATAAGAAATGGATGGTCTACAAAGGTCGACAAAGAATTTAAATTGTACTGGCAGCAGAGAGAAGAACTGTCAGTTCAGAGTAACTGCATACTATGGGGTAACAGGGTTGTGGTGCCTGAAAAGATGTGGGCTCATATCCTGGAAGAGTTACACCGAAACCATGATGGAATAGTAATTACTAAAGCATTAGCAAGAAGTTATTTTTGGTGGCCTGCCATGGACAGGAATATAGAAGAAATTATAAAAAATTGAACTATTTGCTCTGAAAATAGAAACATGCCAACACAGGTCACTAATTGGATCAAACCTAATAAAGCTTCGTCAAGATTACATATAGATTATGCTAGACCATTTCAAGGGAAAACTTTTTAATTCTTATAGATGCATATTCTAAATGGGTTGAATGAAAGTGAAAATAGTCAATGATATGAGCAGTGCCACATAAATTAAAACTTTAAGGGTTTTTTTTTGCTGAGCAAGGATTGCCGGATTGCTTGGTGAGTGATAACGGAAGGAGTTTCATTTCAGAAGAATTCAGGAACAACTACCTGAAAGATTGTGGCATTAGACTGGCATTGGTAGCACCATACCATCCAGCTTCTAATGGGCAAGCTGAAGGCACCATACAGACAGTAAAAAATAAATTGAAGAAGTTGACATTGGAGCCTTGGAATGTCCGTCTACCGACTATGCTTTATGGACTACAGGCCACCCCTAATAGTGTCAATGAAAAGACGCCAGCTGAACTTAACTTAACAACCGCCTATTCAGAACTAAGTTTCACTACCTTAACCCTTTGTCTTATAAAACTAAACAAGAATTGAGTGCCAATGAGAAGAATGACGAAATTAAAGTACGGTCTTTTAGTATTGGACAGTCAGTATATGCCCGTAATTATGCCAAGGGACCTCGCTGGTTAAGAGGAATAGTAGAGAGATGGGTAGGGGTTTGCAGATACTTGGTGCGATGGAACGGAAGACTTCTGATGAGACATTGTAACAGCCTATTCTTGTTACAGATAGATATTGAGTTGGATATCAAGATTGTTCACCTAAACAGTTAAATTTACATAGAATCTTTTTTATCTGTTTTGAAATTGATTGCATCCCTAGCAATTCTTGTCTCTGTCCAGACTTGGGTCATTCGATTTCGATTTTTTTCTTGCAATGGTAATTTTTTTAGAGATATAAAAAAGATATTTTTGGTTGTGTCACTTTTGCGGCCGACATTGAAGATAACAGAAGGAGAAATGTAATCCGCCAACATCTATTGGTGATTGCATGTAATCATTGCAAAAAATGATTAATATTTAAATCCTAAGGCCCTAGAGCCTAAGTGAAATCTATTTTTGGACATGCGTTTATAAGCAGGATCTAACGGGACAACAAACCTCTTTATGATGTTCCCGACTTTACCAGGAGGGATTGCATACGCCACAGCGTAGCGTCCCTCTTTTCTTTTCTCTTTTCTTTTTCTTTTCTTTTAAACTATTTTTCCCTCGGAAAGTAAAGCACTGCCTGCGATGGAAAAATTTAGACTTCTTTTTGGAACGAGGCCCCTTTGGCTTAGAATCCTAACTTATCTAATTTAATTTGACTTTAACATTAAACTCCCCACATGGCGGAGCCTGTGCAACCACCCCTTCGTGTGAGAACAGGAATCTACTTCAATTATACCTATTAAGAACTTTAAGGTTGGATTATTCTAATTTACTTTCATATGTTTTAGCAAGATGCAATAATGACAAATATTTTAGGAACAGGCCACTGAAATTATTACTTATTTTTTAGTATTTTTGGACAAAGTATTTAAAATGACCTCACCCCAACTAAAAGATTGACCACAAGAGCTTCAACTTTTATTTGCCTGCCCTTATGATTAAAAGTCTTACTTCATTTTCGGACAACCCCTTTACTTATTAGATCTCTTTATCAGGAAAGTCTCCAGGCGCCCAAAACCTTATTTTTTACTTTTTCTCTTTTTACTTGGATTGAAAAATAGGAGAACGCCCTGAGATTCTAATAATATTTTTCTTGTTTTCTTTTATTCATTTTTATTCCTCCTACAGGAACACATACATTATTACCTTAAAATATATTAGTTATTTTTTTTTATTACTAATTGAACGTACGAGGGTTTTTTTTTTTTTATATTATAAATTGTCGCACGTACGAGGCATATTAAATTTTTATTTTACAACATATTAACCAGATGTGTAGTGGAGTGGCGAATAATTTTGTATTGTAATTCCCTCACCAAAGAAATGGGCGGACATCATTGGAGTATCAGGGCCACAAGACATTGTAATACCTAATAAAGTTGGAGTAGTGCGGAACAAGCTTTGTCATTCTCGCCACCTTCATCCAATTCAAAGAAAATAAGATCAGGCAGCATGGACTCAGAAAATGAAGAGATTGAGTCTGATGAAGAATAGCAAATTCATAATAGTAAAAATACCCATAAATGTAAGTACTTATATATTAAAAAATAATATGTGTTTAGTGTTAACCTGAAACCAGTGTAAAGACTAAGTATAAAAGTGAAAATAATGGTGAACTATCTCGAAGGGAAGGCATGTTACGTACCCAAGTGAGGGTAGTTAGAGAACCAGTCTGAAGATGTCTACCCAACCAGTATTTATGCTCTGCTAGTTCCCGGAATATTTGTGAGTTATCTTACAATAATTTAGACAATAAATAATGAATATTAGAATTCCTAGATGGGAAGGCCATCAAGGTTGCTATCAAATATGTCTAAAAATTGCTTATCATCTCTATCATCTAAACCTCCCCCCCGCGAAGACGCGTAGTTTATGAGATATTTCAGTTTAAAGATTAGAAAAAAAAACAAGGATTTGGGAGGGGGGCGGGGTCGGGACTAGTTGAGAGGGCAGGACAAGTGGAGGGTTACCCCCTGGTATCCGGTAGGATACCAGGATCTTTGCGATCTTCCGAGAAGGGGGAGACCCCCCCCCCCACGAAGAGCTTGTAACAGCCGTAACACAGTTTCTTCAAAATTGTAAGCTAACCTAACCTACCCTAGTTTTTGAGGCCATACGTAACGACCCGCCCAAGGCGACCAAATAACCGTAACACAGTTAGTTCATAATCGGCTGTTTGGTCCAAACACCAAACACCATACACCAGTAAGTTGACTTTGCCTCAGGCCGGCACGTTCGCTTCGCTCGCTCGGCGGAGGGGGGGGGAGGGGTACCAGGGAGTAGTCTTCGACTCCCTCCCCTACCCCCTCAAACTCCTGCCTTTTAATTCTAGACCCAACCCATTTTGGGTATTGTTGAATGAAAATGATCAAATTTTTTGCCATATATACAACATGCATTTGGATTGGGGAGGGTTAATGAAAAGATAGATCAAAAAAATACATAAGTTGTTGTGTTGTGTAATTACTGAAACGAGATTTAGGTCGTAGCTCTTAGGCAATCTGTGAGTCATATATTTTATAACAGTATGTAATCAGCTGTTTCAAACAAAGCAACTGGCCTGTTTGACAACAAAAACCAGTTCAGAAGGGCGGTCACACGTCACGCTAGCTGTAACAGGTCCTGCGGCATGTTTGTTTACAGCTCTCCATCCGGGAGTTATGAAACACCTGCCATTGAAATATTGCATCATTGCGCCGCTGCGATGGCCCGACGAACTCGCAAGCAAAATCGACGCTAAAATTCACGACACTGGTTACTTTCGCAACCGTTGCCGTCGCCAGGAAAACCTTGACGCCTTGCGCCGCGGCGCCTTCGACTAGGCCATCTCTGCCCCTCGCCACCACTCGTACGACATACTCGATTACATTATTCTGCTACTTACGTGCAATCCTGGTTGAATTGAACAAAAATCCCTCCTGCATTTGTACCATCTGTGTTTTGACCTCCCAAACTCATTGGAACGTACGAAATGTACGGAATTCACTAAAATCTAATGACTATACGCGACAAACACGCACCACGAACACCACGGTAGTCTTTTTGTAATTATTCACTGAAGCTACAGAATATTTATAAAATAATCGTTTCAAGAAATATATTTTTATAGACACAAAGAACGACCTTCCTTCTAAAAACAAGCCCCCTCCCGCGCACTCACAACAGTAGAGTAGCACAATGCAAAGCAAGCAAACAGCACAGCCAGGCTGAGCGAGCACAGAAATTCAAACAAACAAAGAAAGATTTTATTCACTTCAAATTCTTCAAAACATCAGTCACCAGACTGACGGCGACAATCAGTGCTGCCAGACTGCCAGCCCATATTATACCGACGTAGTAGTTTTTGTATACCTACTCTTTGTTTTATCGTAGGTATCTGATTTAGCTATATTACATCAGATTTTTAGATGGTAGTAGGTTCAGCACAGCAATTCCATAACTTGGCTACAATCGGATTATCACTTTTTTCATAGCAAATTCGACTCTATCGCAAGGCATTAGTGGCTGCGATACTGAGAATTCGATTGAAGCCAAGTTATGAAATCGGGCTGCAGTGGCCCAATTCTATAACTTGGCTACAATCGGATTATCACTTTTTTTCATAGCAAATTCGACTCTATCGCAAGGCATTAGTGGTTGCGAGACTGAGAATTCGATTGAAGCCAAGTTATGGAATCGGGCTGCAGATATAGAAGATACAAGGAAGCAATAAAATAAAATGATATTCAGTTTTTTGAAATAATTTTCTATTTATTTTGGAAGTCATGCAATGCGATTCCGTATCTTGGTTTCAATCAGATTGTCACTTTCTTCATAGTAATTTCGAGATAGAAATAGAAATATTTTATTGTAAAAAACTGAGTACACTATGTGGTCTTAAATGTAAAAAACGTTCCAACAGCCTATCCATTTCGGACATACAATATTTTGAACATTATTCCATAACATTCATTATAAAATAAATTTATTGTTATATATTTAGAGAGAGCCTAAAGTCCGTTGATCCTTATGGAGGTGAATTAAAGCCATATAAACGTTAGTAAACAGGAATTAGTTTATTATTTCCCAATATCATAGTTTTTTTTTTCAGTATTGACAATCGACACGTAAAACAAGACAAGTGAGCAGCACTTCTAAATACAGCAGTTTAGGGTAATTAAGACTCCTTGCTGAGATGCGTGAGTTGTGTAAAGAGTTCTATTCTGAACATCACTCCTCCTCACAACGATCGCTAATGCAATCCTAAAGATTTCTTCAGCTCTTGATGCCGAGGTCCTGCTAACCCTTTTGTTAGCATATCTGCAATCATCTTTGATGTGTCTTTATATTCCACAATGATGGCTCCATTTTGTATATGCTCTTTTAGAAAATGAATTCTAATATCAATGTGTTTAGTTTTGCTGCTTGTAACTGCATTATGACACAGTTTCAACGCTGCTTGGTTGTCATTATAAATTGTTATCTTTTCTTGTTTGTGTGCTGTCATGTCATTCAATAAGATCCTTAGGTGTAGAGATTCTTTGACAGCATCTGATAGTGCCATATATTCGGCTTCTGCAGTAGACATGGCAGTTGCTCGTTGCTTTCTGGATTCCCAACTGATGACGCCATTTGCCAGTATAAAACAGTATCCAGTATATGATTTCCTGTCTATGGTGCATGCTGCCCAATCGGCATCTGCATATGCCACCATTTCTTTCCCTTCAGTGTTCTCAAAACTCAATTCAATCGTTCTTGTTCCTTTTAGGTATCTTAATATTCTTTTGTCAGCCTTGAAATGTTCGCTTCCAAAACAATTGTTGAATTGCGAGAGATAGCTCACGGCAAAACTTATGTCAGGTCGCGTAGCTACAGCTAAAAACATCAAAGATCCAATTAGGTTCTGGTAGGGTATTGTTTCATCACTTTTCTCTTGTTTTTCCAATTTGAGGCGAGGCTCTATAGGCGTAACACTTGGCTTACAGTCCTTCATTCCAAATTTGGTAAGTAATTTTTCGATATACTTTTCCTGCTTTAGTTCTATTTTGCCTTCTTTTTGCTTTATTTCTATGCCGACAAAATCTTTCACAGGACCAATGTCTTTCATCTCGAAAATTTTCTTTATATTTTCGTTGACTTGTTCAAACATTTGTTTACAGGAGTATGCCATCAGCATGTCATCGACATATAGTCCAAGAAGTACTTTAGCTCCACCTTTCTCCAGTACATAAATGCACGGATCAGCTGTTGACGGGATGAAGCCAAGTTTCCTTAGTTCATTGTCTAACTTCCTGTACCATTGTCGCCCGGAATGCTTTAGACCATATAAAGCTTTTTTTATTAGACATATTTTTTCTCCTTTATTCATTTTTATGTCTTCCAGCATTTTCTTTGCTTTATTGAAAACAGTTGTATCTCTATTTGAGCTTTCATCTATCATAATTTCTACGATGTACTCATCCAAATACTCTGGCTTCTTCATTATTATTCTTTCATCTAGGTCACCATTCAGATAAGTGGTTGTGACATCTAGTTGATAAAGTTTCAATTTTTCTTGGATGGCGGTAGCTAGCAGTAATCTTATGGAACTCAGCTTCGCAACCGGTGCCCAAGTTTCATTGTAATCTATGCCAGGTCTTTGTGTAAATCCTCGTGCAACGAGGCGAACCTTCTTAATGTTGTTAGCTTTTTCCTTTAGTATCATCTTGAAGTCTATTATGTTTTTCTCGTTTTATTTTTGTTTTATTTCCCAGGTACCATTTTTAATGTGGGCCCTTATTTCTGCTTTGATAGCTTCATGCCATTCTGTTTTTTTTCCATTTTTATCTTCAATTTCACATAAGTATGTTATTTCATCTATATTTCTTTCAGTGAAATTCGATAATTCCTGATATTCATCGGAAGACGATTGTGATGTAGAAGATTTATCAAGCACATAGTTTTTCTGCCAGACAGGAGGTTTTCGCTGTCTTTGAGATCTCCTCCTGCTTTGACTTGAGGTTTCTGACGTTTCAGGGATGTCAACCTCTTGACGGCCATTGGGAAAATTAAGATCCTGAAAATGAAGACTATCATCAGGAACTGTACTTATTTCAGGTACTCCAGGGTTCTGAACAGTTATTGGTGTTGTTTCAACATCCACGTACGGTATGTATTCATTTTTCTCCCCTTTTTCTTTTTCAGGCTGCTGGTGTTCTTATTTGCTGAATATATTGTCATAGTTTTCATCACCTTTTGCGCTTTTGATAATACATTCTGTCAATGACCTTCACGTCTCTGCTAATAAGCAGATACCGTGATAATAATCACGGTCTTTTTATTAGGCAAATAGATTCGGAAACCTTTTGCGGTTTGTGCATAGCCAACAAAAACTCCTTCTGTGGCTTTTGGTGTTAACTTTCCTTTTCTATATTTATCCAGAACAAGTGCTTTACAACCAAATATTTGTAGATGGTTTCCTGAAGGTGTGCGTCCAGTCCATTTATCGTAAGGTGTACACCCCTTCAGTGCTTTAGCTGGACATCTATTAAGCAAGTAATTAGCTTTTTAGACTGCATCCGCCCATAAATTTTTCAAACAGTGAGCTTTGTCCATTATTTACCTGTTTTTGCGCTCACTCTGGCCATTTTGTTGGGGGGTATATGGAGCAGTCAGTCTTCGCTTAATGCCATTTTCTTTTAGAAAAGAGTTGAATTCCCGGTTACAATATTCAGTTCCATTGTTTGACTGTAAATTCTTTTATATTGTTTGAAGATTTCAAAAACTTTTTTTCATGAAATATATGCAGCAATATTTTGTAAAATCGTCTATAAACGTAACAAAGTATTTTCTTCCATTCAATGTTTCCGGTTGTATGGGTCCGCATACATCAGTGTGAATTATTTCCAATGGCTGAGTAGATTGTGGTCCTTGTACTGATTGGAATGGCAATCGTGTCATTTTACCTTTAATACAGGTTTCACAATCAGGTAAGTTTCCATTTCCCAGTACTAGTCCTTTGATGAGATTCTTTTTCGCAGCCAATTTTAAATCACTTTCATTTAAGTGGCCCAATTTCCGGTGCCATTTTTGGATATCAGTTTCTGCAGCAGCAGTGCGAGCTACATGTGCATTTTCACATTTTGTGTAGTAAAGACCATTTACTTTTTCAGCAGTAAATATAGTTTTGCCTTTTCCGATCTTGATGTAAGCTTTGTCTTTGGTAACACTACATTATTTCCTCTTTCAGTGATTTTAGCAACTGACAGCAGGTTTGTTGATAAAGCAGGAACAAACAGTGTATTTTCAAAATTGTATGGTTTGTCATCTATACTGACACTAACTGTGCCTTTGCCTTCAACGTTTACAGTGTTATTATTTTTTTATTTTTTTGTGTTTTATTTATTTCCTTGCTGAGATGCGTGAGTTGTGTAAAGAGTTCTATTCTGAACATCGTTTATGGATAAATTTATATTAATATGCTTAAAATAATTTATAGGTAGTTATTAAATCTGATATAAAATTACATTCCATTCTTATTTACACAGATTCAGTAATTAAAGTATTCATTTAAATCATAATAAGCTTTAGATATTAACCATCTTTTTAAATTCTGTTTGAATATGTTGCCTTTTAATAATTTCATTTCTATGGGCAAGTGATTGAATATTTTAATTGCGCTTATAAAATAACTCTTATAAAATAAAGTATTATTAATCTGCGGAATACACATATTATATCTGTATTTGCTTCTTAGTTACCAGCACGACTAGACTTTTGACTGAAGTAGTGTTCTTCATTATTCTTTACAAAATGACACAATTCTAATATATAAATACATGTCAAGGTGAGGAAATTATTATTTTTAAAAATGTTACGGAGGGTATCAGTACTGTCTAGATTATATATATTTCGCAGACATCTTTTTTTCAATATAAATGTTGACTGAAGGTCCACTGAATTTCCCCAAAAGACTATCCCATAACTCAACTGAGGGTAGACAAAACCATAGTATGCACTTACAGCTACAGATTTAGATGCAACATTACTTAACACTGACAAGGCGTAGGAATATTTTGTCAAGCGACTATTTATTTTACTAACGTGAGCCTTCCAATTCAAATGGTTATCTAGACTCTAGAGGTACACCTAGACAATTTGTTTCAATAATTTCGCTAACCTTATTACCATCATTTAAAATATTTACATTTAGTGGTACTGTTTTATAATTAGTAAACTGTAAAATTTTAGTTTTTTCTATATTAACTTTTAAATTAATCGATTCTAACCAATCAGTGACTATTTGTAGAGTTTTATTTACTTCTATTTCAAAATCAGTACTGTTAAGATTCTGTTGAGGTATGAATATAGTGGCATCATCAGCAAACATGACGCAAAGGTGTTGTGTTATTAGAGGTAGTTCGTTGATATTGTTTTTTTAGGGTTTATTGTTTGCTCGCGTCCGTAGGATTCAGCCCTCGATGTCCTACACCTGACCCTCGGGTGGTGCCAAAAGTGCAACCGAATCACCTCCTGGAGCACCTTCGACCACATGGTCGAAGGTGTAGCACGCTTGGCTAGTAGATACCTATTCACTCTTGACTTGAACACACTGGGGTTATAATTTACCGGAAACACTGACGAGGGCAGGGCATTCCACTCCTTTGCAGTTCTTATAATAAATGAAGAAGCGTAACGCTTCGTTCGTGTGCGAGGTATTTCAACCATGAAAGGGTGGCGCTTTGCTGATCGTCTAGTCGTACGGTGATGGAAAGGTGATGGGGGAATCCGGTTGTGCAGTTCTTGTGCACACTCTCCATAGTGCAATCTGTAGAATACCACCAGGCTTGCTACCTCACGTCGATGCGCCAGACTTTGAAGCTTACTCTTTACCAGAGTGTCATCCCCAATGAGCCTGATAGCACGTCTCTCAATTGAATCCAAAGACTCGAGCTGATACTTGGCAGAACTGTCCCAGAGGTGGCAGAAGTACTCCATACAAGATCGGACCTGTGCTTGATAAAGATTCAAAAGCTGTCCCGGTGTGAAGTACCGCCTAACCTTAGAAAAAATACCAAGTTTTTTTGCAGCTACCTTGGCTTTGGATTCAATATAAGACCCAAAATTCAGGTTTGATGTGAGTTCGACACCCAAAAGCTCCAAATGGTCGCCTATTGGTATTGTTACACTTTGGAAAGACGGAGATCGGTGTAGAGGACTCTTTTTAGCAGAAAACAAACACGCTTGCGTTTTTGTAGCATTAAACTTAACCAAGTTAACATCACCCCAATCGGACACGGCTTCTAAGGCTAAATTTAAACGGTCTACCATAGCTTCTCTCTGAAACTGGACAGCGTCACAGCTGGCTTGACCATTGGAACTGTATCTCTCAACTACAGTACTGTCATCAGCATACCCAAAGGTACCGGGCTTCAGAAGGTCATTAATGTGCAGTAAAAACAGTGTAGGCGAGAGAATCAATCCCTGAGGTACACCGGCATTGATAGCCATTTGATCAGACGAGCAGCCCTCTAAGACTACTCGAATAGTCTTAGAGGGCTGCTCGTCGTAAGTGAATATAAAAAAGAAAAAAAACACAAGGAACAGCAAGGGTCCAAGAATACTGCCTTGTGGCACTCGAAGGGCAGATTTCTCAAAGCCTGATTTTACTTGTTCTACTTATTTTGTATCTCTATTATAAACATCGATGACTGTTGATTGACTTCTGTTTTCTAGATATGATTCTAATAATGATGATGATGTCCCTCTCATACCAGCTACTTCTAGTTTTCTAAGTAAAATTGTGTGTGAAACACAATCAAATGCCATAGATAAATCTAAAAAGAGAGCAATACCAGTTGTTTATTATTAATATGTTCCCATACCTGTCTTAGCATTTAAAAAATGGCTAATGTGGTGTTTTTTTCCTTTACGAAAGCTGAATTGATTGCTATCTAGCATATTATTGGAATTTAGAAATTACGTAGTTCTTTTAAAAAGCACTTTTTCAAAAATTTTAGAGAAACTAAGCAAAATGGCTATTGGTCTATAATTTGCCATTTCTGTTTTTGACCCTATTTTGTGAAAAGGCTTTATTAGTGCCTTTTTTAAATCGTCAGGAAAACATCCGGTTTCGATAGATAAGTTTATTATATATGTCAGTGGTTCTACTAACTCTAAGCTGCTTTTGATTAACTTGCTCGACTTTATCGCAACGCACTAGTAAATTTGACGGATTGAAACCGATATAATCAACATTGCGCAATAGCAATGCAGTTTCATTGTCACTGTTTGAACACCTATTACCACATACCTCTATACATTTTAACGCCATACAACTGAAAAGTCTTTTTATCGTCGGGAAAAAGAAATCAAGACGTAGTGTTCGCGACAGAATACACCATAATAGATTAATATAGTTTGTAAGATTTCATGTTTCCTAAGTACTTAGCTGTAAGAGATATAAAATACAATATTACACAACAATATAGGTAGGTAGGTTAGACTTAAGTTGTATATAGTTAGAGCCCTTTTACTTACCCTTTCATTCGTAGGATAGAAATAAATAACATATAGAATAAAGTAAATAGAAAACAGTTTTGTCTAGAGTAGGTCCTAAAACTGACGCACTACATAGAGAGCGTTTGAGTTCGTATTGACCAATAAACGATAGCCGGGGTATAAATATAGCTCCGCCCCGTTTCCAAATTCATTCTACAGACAGCAGCGGTATGAGCACATGGTCTCGTCACTCTACCTCATCACGAATTTAAATGACAATAAGACTTTTTACTTCTCCTCATCACCAATCCCAGAAAACTACAGAAACGAATGTGGGCTTACAGTTCTTCTTCTTCTTCTCAACCTTTGTCATCCTACTGTTGGGCATAAGCCTCCTTGATGCCATCCCTTTCAATCTTGTGCAGGCCTCAGAAGCTGTTTGCCAGCAACTCTGGCTATGTCATCACCCCACCGGGCCGATGGTCTGCCCCTTGATCTTTTACCTTCCCGTGACTACCACTCGGTGACTGCTTTTGTCCACCTTCCGATGTTCCGCCGCCATGCAACGTGTCCCGCCCATCTTCCCTTAAGCTTGGCAATTCACATGCCGACATTTTCGACTTTCGTCTTGCGACTTATTTCGATATTCGGCACGTGATCCACCAGCTTAATTCCTAGCATGTTGCGCTCAATTGCTCTTTTGGCTAATTTAATCTTGTGGATGTTCTCCAGCGTGAGCCATGTTTTGGAACTATAAGTGAGGATGGGAAGGACACATTGGTTAAAAGCCTTGGTCTTCAGGCTTTTCGTTTTTTTTTCTTTGTGTTGAAGATATCGTCAAGTTTCCCAAAAGTTTCCCAAGATTGTTTTCTGCAATTTGAGAGTCCAAACAATGTCCAAGATGTATTCATGCAAATTCCTCTCCAATTCAATTCCAAGTTGACTCCTCTCTTGCTGAAGAGTGTTTTCATAAAGACTTCCAAGACATTCGTAAAGAGCTTGGGCGAGAGAGTGTCCCCTTGCCACATACCCCAATTAATGGAAACGGGGCTGGTATGTTTTTGCATGAGCGCCTGTAACGTTGCAGAATCTTTTGTCAACATTGCATCAATGGAGAAAGTGATATACGGCCCAGTGTTTGACACTGTCTAAAGCCTTTTCGTAATCAATAAAAGCGAAAACATGGACTGGTTGTACTCCCTTCTCTTCTCCATCAGCTTCCTGACAGCATGGATGTGGTCTATAGTTGAGTATACACTCCGGAAGCCTGCTTGCTCATGATACCTTCGCTCTTTCTTTGTCTAGATTGCATCTAAACGTTACCCGCACTAAACGATGATCTGTGCTTGTTTTGAAATGATCGAGGACAGTAACAACAGTAATATTGCACTTTTGAGCTGTTAATATGTAGTCAATTTCATTTTTCATCAAGCCATCAGGAATGGCTCAGGTCAATTTCCTTGTTAAGGTATTCACAGCGTAGAGGTGGTGAGATTCAAGGAAATTAACCTAGGTCTTTCCCCGCGACATTTTGACAACCTAGCCCATATTGCCCGACTGAATGTTCTCCTTCTATAGGTTGGCCGATTATAACGTTAAAATCGCCCATAATAACTGTAAGGTGACATGGGTTGTCTTCACATGCCATCTCTATATCCTCGTAGAATAGTACCCATGGATGTAGAATCAGAATGGATAGAGCTATAGCTCCGCTGGCCATTCATTCGCCTCGTGTCCAGTTTTGCAGCACAATATTGCAGCCCATGTGCTTATAAAGTGAAATTCTACTGAAATATCTTTGCTAAGACTTCACGCATTAAAGATGTTGGTGAAGGTGTAATAGAAGGTGATATTAACCATGTTAGACTGAATGTCAGTTGCCTGATGCAAAAACAAAGCGAGATCAGTAGAGAGCGGTATAATAATCATAGAAAAGCGGCAAAGAACTATAAAGAAGGCGACTTAATCAGAATCACAAGAGCAATCGCATCAGGCAGTGGGCAGTCCAAAAAGCTAGAACCCAAGCTACAGGGGCCTTACAGAGTAATAAAGGTATTGCCAAACGACCGTTACATGGTTGAGGATACCCCTTTATCACGAAAAGGCCGACGATACGAAGCTGTTATTGCATCAGACAAAATGCAACCATGGCTAAGTTTTAAATCGATTACAGACAGCGACATTGACAGTGATGGTGGTAGTTGTTCTAGTGCCATTAATGATCAAAATAATGACAATTTTATTATCTAAATTATATTTTGTTTTCCAGAATGGTGACTTCTCACGTAATCCTCATTTTCATAATTGATAAACTTAAATAAAATTGTAGAAAGTTCATGTATGTATAGAGAAAGTGTGGAGTGATTCGTGTTTAATATCAACATATGGCATGGATATAGATTGCAGATCGTGGGCATGCCGGGCACAATGATGTGTCGCCCAAAGAGATGCAATAAGCAGCCTGTAAGTGAATAGTGAGTAGTAATATGTGCTTCAGACTGCTTATTGTAAGCATGCCAGACACACGAGTGTCGCTCAAAGAGAACCAATGAGCAGTCTATTTCTAAACCAAATGTAAGCGATTAGTGAAGTAGTTCGATAAAATTGCAATATTATATTCGATTGCAATATATAAAACCACTTTATATTAAATTAATAACTTTAATTCCGAATTGTAAAACCTACCTACAAAATGTCTAAAAATTGAGTCTATCAAAATGCTTTGTATATACCATTCTTCTGTACATACTAGATTGTGTCTAAATATTGATTTGAATTGTATTACATAAAGATATTCTGTACATAAAACGTTATTGTTAAAACTATTGTAAGTACCTAAACTAAAACCAACGAAGGTACTCGTTGAAGATCGGATGGCCGAGCTGTTACAAAATATCATAATCATACATTTTATAATTTACCGTCTGGCAACATTGCCACAGACTCACTAGTGCCTAGTGAGTCTGTGGTAGTCTTATCGCAGCCCGATTTCATAACTTGGCTTCAATCGAATTCTCAGTATCGCAGCCACTAATGCCTTGCGATAGAGTCGAATTTGCTATGAAAAAAGTGATAATCCGATTGTAGCCAAGTTATGGAATACGGCCACTGATCTGCATCCCAATTCCATAACTTGGCTACAATCGGATTATCACTTTTTTCATAGCAAATTCGACTCTATCGCAAGGCATTAGTGGCTGCGATACTGAGAATTCGATTGGGCTGCTGAATAAAAAAGTGGGGGGGGGGGGGGGGGGGGGCAAGTTGATATTATATGGAGGACGGAAAAAGTATGAATTGTAGGTACACAGCCAGGAACACATGAAGCTTTACAGTGGCGTAACGTAAGTCACTATAGAAATAAAGTCGATTTTCTTATGTCAACATGTCATCGAAACTTGTAAACCGAACGGTGACCGAAAACGTTCAGCATATCTATATCGTTTTTAACGTTACAAACGAAACGGCCCCTAAGGTAACTAAAACGTAGTGATTATATTCTCTTTGGTAACTGTATGTACCCAAAGAGTATAGTATTCTATGGGGGACTGACTGACTGACTGTACCCTTTGATGTTTTCCTATAGAGTAGGGAGAGGGAGGCACATTAGACCACTTTTTACAAAAATCCGTTTGTATCAAAAATATATGGATTTAAATTGATTTATTTTGTATTCACTGCTTCACAGTAGTTTTGTATTTAGGATACGGTCAATATTTCTTGTTTAAAATGTAAACATATTTAAGCAGCAGCCATTTTTTTTAAACTCAAATTTTGTTCAAATCTACCCCGATGCGGGGTAGGATTGAACTAGCCTGGGGCAGATTTGAAAAACTACGATAAAACGTGAAATACGTAAGAAATTTATAAAAGAAATAAATCTGAGAAAGTGGTTTTATACGATATTAACATAATATATTAATTTCACTGTGCTAGGTTTAGTGAAACTAATAAATTAGCAAAATAAGCAAAAAGACCTTGCGGCAGTTTAGAACACTCAATTATAAATGAAGAAAATATTTATTCAGAAACACTAAATGTACATCTAATTTCAGTCTTTGAAACTAACATATAATCCTAGGTATGAAAATTAAATCTTTAAAGAATATAACGTGTGTAACAAATATATAAATCAAGAAGAAACAACTACAAAATATTTAGTCAGAAACACTAAATCTAAATCAATTTCAGTCTTTGAAACTATAATATAAAAATAATGCTATTAAAAATAATGTTATTAATATTTTCCTAGGTATGAAAATTAAATCTGTAAAGAATATAGCGTAGATAGCAAACATATTAATCTAGAAGACTCACCTAGAAAATATTTATTCAGATACTCTTAATCCAATTTCAGTCTTTGAAACTTACATATAATCCTAGATATGAAAATTAAATCTTTAAAAAATAATACCATAACAAAAATATAAATCTAGAAGACTCAATAAAGTGAAAACAGCAGTATTCCTAATTCAACATACCTACAAACAATAAAAACAAATCACAAAAAAGTTTTGAAAGAAACCGAACAAAAATGAATTTTAAAAGGAATGAAATACAAAAGAGATTATTAAAAGATTAGATATGAATTAAGAAAGGAAGTACCTACAATGATAAATCAATCCAAAAATGACTGAATCCAAAAATGAAGTAATAAGACAACATTTTGAAAAATTAACCTAATTTGTATTTTGTGAAATCGAAGCTAAATTTTATCAAAGAGGCTGTACGTGTTGTACCAGCAGCAGGACGAGGAGCTGGTAGTTTGATCAGTACATCTGTGATGGCTACTGGCCATGTGTCTTCTACTTCCGGAAAGAAAAATTTTAAACCAGCTTTTTTCTTCATAAAAGAGACCGAAACCATAGTGGCATCTTTGGCTATAATTAGTCCCACAAAATGGGAGTAGCAATTCTTTTTGACAGACTGACACTGCACTAATACGTAATCACCCTCTTTTAAACCAGAAATAGTCAGAGGTGGAGAAGAACCAGTGTCGCAACTTTCGTCAACGTCAAAATCTAATTGGTCATCACTAGAACCCATGTCAGAATCATCGTGCACTGATATGTTTTCATCCACTTCTGACTCTGTGCTTGACTCCACTCTTTTCTTTCTCATTTTGTTGCTCGTTTTGTTAGTTTTTGTACCCGTATCTCCTTTGTAGTTTATGGTTTTTGTTTTGTTTTGCTTTGTTGTAGTCCCACCTCTTTTATTTAAAGGAATAACAGATTTTTTATTTATTTTCTTCTGCCTTTCTAGGTAAGCAGCCTCAATCTCATTTTTTTCAGGCGTTTCAGTTAAAATTCGGGATTTACCTTTTTTTCTACCCTTAATATCATCCGAGGTACAGCTTTTGGTAAAGGTAAAACAGCTTCAGGTGATAATATTTCATTACCTGTAGCATAGGTATGATCGTGTTCGTTTACTGGTTGTTCAATACTGTCTAGTGTGGGATCAGGTTGCGGAATGTTTATTTCTGATTGTGTGGTCGTTGGTTGATGATGGGCTTCAATATCTTCACAATCAGTTGCATCGCTGTCGTTACTTGCTCTATATTGGCTATTGGACAAAGATGGTACATTATGAGATTGCTTTTCAAGACATGGTTGTTCAACCGCCTCGATAGCATCAGGATTGGCAGTATAATTTGTGACACTGTTATGGTTTTCATTGACTTGGTAAGAAGGCACGTCCGGAAGGATATTTGAATGTGACTCATTTTCCATTTCACGATTGGTTACTTCAGAACACTCAAAGTCATCGTCAGTGAACTTGTTTCTAGAAAATGGATACATTCCTGGTGCCGAAAACCCTGCCGTGATATTATTGATGGTATGTGTGGCATTGTACGCAGGAGTGACAATGCCTGCTAAATCATGAACTGTGATTGTCTTTCCTGGGTGTATAACCAACCAATCGTTTTGGGAAACGGCAAGCTTTGATTTGAATGGGCTATTAACTGCGACATCTAAGGGTTGCAACTTATGTGTGCAGTGAGGCGGAAAAGTTACAAGTACAATACCGTTTTCTCTGCTGTAGTTTATTGCATCTAATGTGCAATGACTTTCGTGATTATGTTGTCTTCAATGGAGCATCTCGTGTATTTTTGTATCTGTTGTAAAATTTTGAGGAATAAAGGGCCAGTCATCCAGCCACTCGTTGGAGAATTCGCTAAACCCAAGCTTCCTTCGGGCCCTCCAGCTAACATCCGGTCATGGAATCTAGCTCTCGGAAAAACAAATACAGGCGGAATAGTGCTTCCGGGAGCATTTACTATAGCGCACATAGTAATTAACTGCCCTCTTTCTGCAGAAACAGCTTGTCCAACTTGCTTCTGACCGGCCTTTGCAATTACATTTGGTGCTTGCACTACAGTGTTAATATTTGTCTCATCCAAGTTAAGAATTCGGTCTGGAGTGAACCGACCTTTCTGTAATGCTCTTTCATAGTTGTCAAAAAACATCCCAACATTGTGCCTATTGAAACTGGTCGATCGAGAAAGGCTGGTGTTCTCAGGCTTCCTCAAGGACAAAGCCGGGTGTCTTTTCATGTAACCTTTCATCCATTCGACACCAGCTGCTTTGTTCAAGTTCCACTTTTCTGGACAACGGTTGAGTGCTGTTGCATATTAATATGCTAGTTTCTTTGTTTGTTCGTAAGTAAGGCCATAATTCATTTTTGACCTCTTGAGAAGATATTTTTCTAACATTGTTTCCTCATTCTTGTCAAAGACTTGGTTTACAGTATATTTGCTAGAATAGTTCTCAGTTTTCGGTATTTTATTCCGTTTATATTTTTGTACTCTATAAAATAAAGTATTATGTTTTAAATTGTAAAATTTAGCAGCTGTTCTTAACTTGACCCTATCATTAACAACTGCCAAAACCGCTGCTTTTGCGTCGTCCTCATTGACTTCCTCTTCACGTTTTCTTTTGTAATTTCGTACCATTTTCAGTCTGTAAAAATATATAGGTATGAATGATGGTAAGTATTATTTGTTGAATTTACAGAAACCGTAATTACTCCTAAATTAAAAAGTAAGTTCAATCACGTTATGCAAAAAGAAAACACATTTTAATACCAATATTAAATATGTAAACATGACATATAAGAATCTGATAAAATTTTAAGTTATTTGTTAAAAAGAATAATAAAATAAGAATTGTTTTTATCCTTAGATAAGATTTATTCAATAAAACATGCAATGCTAAGTAGGGGCACCTACTGTTCAAAGGTACCCCAGGTGAACTTTTCAAAACTGCCCCAGAGGTATTTTACGGATAAATAAACAAATAAAAAAAGAACTGAATAAGATAGTAATAATTACTCCTGGCGTTTATAACGAAAAAATACATGGAAACAATATAAAACGATGACCAACAAACGTTTAACACTAACCTGGCTACAAAATCCTTACGATAAATTTCTCAATAGTACACAGAGGACTGCCGAAACTCTGATGACCGTTTATTTTCCGAATGACATTACTTCAACCTTCAAATGAAATGTCCGCTGTCAGCTATAGTGTTGCCATCTATTAAAAATGCCATAGAGTTTCTATACGGCTAAGAATGCGTTCAAAAATGCATAAGTTCAAATCTGCCTCTGGTCTACGGTGCCTCCCTCTCCAAATAAATTTTGTTTTCAATCCAAAGTTACAAGTCGATACATTTTAATACATCTAGTTAAACCAAATTAAATATGGGTCGGAAAATTCCTGCTAAAAAGCATCGGGGAGTCAAAGATCCCCTCGAACAACAAGCAAGACGTTTACAAAGGTAAAAATCCGTCTAACCCATTGATCCTATTAAAAATAACCTCTTTATCCTCTAGTGTTCCACTTGGTATACTTATATTAGTCTTTCCTCTAGTGTCTCAGACCGGCCTGATGAGACCGATATTTGATACAAGGGAGCAAGAGCTATCAGCAATTTCAGCCGCATGTCCGGCTGGTTTTCTTAGCTACAGTGTCCATCTCTGTCAACAACTACAAAGCTGATGCATTCATTGATAGCGGAAGCACAGAATAAGTGGCGGAAGTTCCATCACATTTGTTGTTAAAAAAAATGTGCAATTGCCGAGCTTAAAACGTCATCCTTGGAGAGAAATAGTAACATTGGCGTCAAAGAAGCAGACTTTACGTTTAGATGGATTTTGCTTTGCAACTATTAAGCAAAATGAGCATACTCAAAGATCTGAATCTGAAGATTTATCCTTTGTGCCAATTCACATTCTATTAATGGTCACAACATTTTAACCCCCTTACTTATAAAAAATTATGCAATGATTAAGTAATGATTAGTAAAACTGCGCAGTACAATATTGTACTGCGCGGAATTCTTAATCATTGCATAACCATTGCATAACTTTTATAAGGGGGTTAGCGACCACTCATATTTAGAAATAAAATTTTGAGGTCCAGTAAAACTGCTGAAGATTTGCAACGTTAGTCACATTGGGTTCAATCTGAACATCTACCCTACGCTGTAGATCACAATGATTAAATACTAGCTGTACCCGCGGCTTTGTACGCATGGTTGTTTCTTTAGGTTCAAAGTATCATAATGTGCTATTCCAGGACCAATATACCAACATTTGATCAAAATGTATTATGGTGTCAAAAATATTTTTATCAATTGCTCAGCTTCCTACTCACCAGATTGAGATACCAATTACACCAGTTTTTAAATCAAACCCTAAGCTATCTAACAATGAAAACCGCATTGCAATTGGTCCAATAGTTATTATGTGATGTGAACAAACAAACATACAGACAAACAGACAGAGCAACATGATTAAAAAAAAAAAGTATATTTGTGTTTATTATATCCCAGAGGAAATACTAATTAAATACACCATTTAATGTACAGAGCTGGTCTTTATTTTAGATTTTCAAATTGACTACTGATTTTCCTTTCTGAAGGTAGTTTATAATCAAATGTTATTGAAGTACCCTCAGTTCCCGAATATATACATAACACTTCCCCTCTAACCTTATTTAGTTTGCCTTTTAACCAAATTTAGACAATAGTAATAATTATTCTAATTAGCAATCTCAACAATCATTGCAATTAGGTAGCTAATATCTAACCACCAATAATTTCGTTCCTTTCTTCTGGTGGTGTACTAATCACATCATCATCTTCTTCATAGCCATTTCCAGTTCCAGGCATTGCTGGTGCATGTGGTGGTCTAGTTGTAAGTAATTGATCTACGTGTCTGTGGTGCTTGGTGCCACCCTCAGTCTCCAACTCACATACTGCTGGTTCCTGCCTGCTTACAATCTTTCCCCTGTGCCACTTGATGTCCATGTTGTACAGCCTCATTAAAACTTAATCTCCAATATTAATACCCTTTTTATTTTGTCTGGCATCTTTCTTTCCTTCCTCATTAAGTTTAGTGTCTGTATCTGGATTCGTCAATGAACTTAGTGTTTTAGATTTCTGGCCATTTAAAAGTTCTGCTGGTATTTTCCCAGATACAGTACTTGGTACAGTACGCATATGAAATAGAATCTTTGCTACTCGGTCTGCCCAAGGCAAGGGAGATACTTTTTTGAGTTTGGCTTTGATAGTCTGTATTGTCCTTTATGCTTGGCCATCGATTGAAGGATGATATGATGCTCCAGTGACATGCCGGATGTGATTCCTATTCACTTGACATGAATGATAATCTATTATCGGAGATCACAACATCTGGGTGGCCATTATCCACAATTGCTTTCCTTAAAACATAAATTACTGCTTTGCTTGATATTAACGGCACACTTTCTAAAATAGGCCATTTACTGTATGAGTCTACCATGATTAAAAATGTTTTCCCCATAAAGGGACCCATGAAATCAATATGCACATGGGACCATGGTCTTCTCTCTGGTTTCCATTCATGTTCAGTGACAGGTGGGTTATTCCTACCCGTTTGTTCTATTAGCATCACTTTATCTTGTTTGTTATCTTTTTCTGTACCTGGTGTGACCTTCTTTACATTCAATGTGCACCTGAGGTCCATTGTATTTGTCAAGTTGCCTTCAAACATTTCTGGAACTTTTGCAGGAAAATCATCTAATGCGCTTTCATCAACGAGTGGACTGTGACTCCTTGAACCGATATTCTTAGTGGTTCAAACCATGTTCGAACCAGGAGCAGGGGCCCTCTGACGTAACTAACTGCTAACGGAAGATAGGCATATTTGTTTCCAAACTCTACATTTACCATGGTTTGACCTTTTATTTTCAGCTTGTTGGTTTTCCTCATCACAATTTTTTGAATGAAAGGTTGCAACACTTTTGGGAACGCTTGCGAGAACTGTTGATAAACACAGTGAGGAATAATTGAATACGAAGATCCCGAATCCACTTCCATTTTCATGGGTACACGATTCATTTTGACCTCCACCATGATTGGTGCGCTTCGACTTCCTTTTCTGGTGCTCGCGCTGCTGCTGTCCTTCATTGATACGGTTCTTCTTGGTTCTTGGTGGTCGGGCTTCTTTTCTGCAACTAGGCCGATCATCGGCCCCTTTTGCATGAAACGGGCGGCAATAGCTAGTTCAGCCACCCGATGTACCTCAGGAAGGCCAGCAGCTTGCGAATTCCGGCGCAGAAATTGGTGGAAATTGTTCCCAGGAACTGTTCCCTTTGTATCGCCACGCTTTTGCACTCAAGGAGTACATGCGTGGCCGTTTTTTCTGCCCCCATGCATCCTCTGCACAAGGGGCTGTCTGTGACACCTAATCTGTGAAGGTGTTTGTTAAGATGGCAATGACCAGTTACAATTCCCACTACTTGTCGGAGACTGTCCCGTTTAAGGTTCAGAAGTTTTCGGGAGTATCTCGGATTTAACTCCGGGAAAACCTCCCTTGACTGTCTACAATCCTTTATACTTGCCCAAAGTTCTTGATGTAGTTTATGTGTCCTTTGACGGATCCAGGCTCGAATTACAGGGCGCATGCCCGAGCCTCTCCTTGCCAGTTCATCAGCTGCATCGTTCCCTCTGGAACCGCTGTGTCCCTTTTTCCATTGGAGAGTAAGGTAATTATGTCTACTGACCTCCTCCAGAAGATGGTGACACTGGATAGTTAGCCCCGAGGAATGTTCATACCTTTGAAGTGCTATAAGGACTGCGGCGCTGTCGGAGAGTATTCTGATTTTAGAGTCAGTTACCTTCCTGCGCAGTATCGCTGTTGCAGCTTGGATTAAACCCACACATTCTGCTTGGAAAATAGAGTTGTGAGTACCCAGTGCTGCTGCTATATGCATGTTCAAATCGTCCGAGAACGTACCCGCTCCCGTCCCAGCTTCCATTTTGGAACCATCTGTGTAGATTCTAACTTCGTGAGTATTTGACCTATCACTTGGTTCCTCTTGTAGTTGTATCTTGTAGTGTTTATTGAAAAGATGTTGTTTTGGTACCCTATCATAAATAGAGAGTATGTCCGGGTTACCCTCCGCATAATCCCGTATGATGTTAGTGTGGAATGTTTGACTATTTTGATCCCAGAGATTGAGTGCTTTGAGTCTGTAAACAGACGCAGCAGCCTCCTGCTGGATGTGCAACTGCAACGATGGCATACCCAGCAGTGCCTCTAGTGCAGCAGTGGGTGCTGTTTTCATGCAACCAGTCACCACTACACAAGCCAACCTCTGGAAAGACTGTAGTTTATTTATGGTAGATACCTGTTTATTCCTTGGCCACCAAACAAGTGAACCATATGTTAAAGAAGGCCTAATCACAGTATTGTATAACCATAGTGTTATTTTTGGACTCAGGCCCCATGTTTTACCTATCATTTTCCGACATTGCCAGAAAGATATGGTTGCTTTCTTAATTTTTAGCCCAGTTCAATTTGCTATCTAAGATGATACCCAGGTACTTTACCTCATCAGTTAAGGTTAACTGTGTGTCGAAAAGGTGGGGTAGTGTGTATCGTCCTAAGTTTCTTTTGTTAGTAAACATAACCAGTTGTGTTTTTGTTGGATTCACAGTTAATCCATAGACTAAGCACCAGGTTTCTACAATCTTTAAGGCGTTATTCATGATGTCACATGATACGCTAGCAAAGTGTTCTGATACAAGGATAGTCAGATTGTCCGCATAGCCAACTGTGAAGAAGCGTCTGTTGTTAAGCTTTGTAATTAGGTCATTTACCACCACGTTCCATAGTTCCATAGTAGGGATGACAGTGTAACGAGGTCAAACCTCTTTCGTAATAATACTCATTTGATCTCTTAATTCTTTCATAATCCATTTCATTCCATTTGATAGATTGTCGTTATTAATTCAAAATTCAAATAACCTGTCATTCCAATATTGATTTTGAGCAAACCGAATTTCACAAAATAATATGTTATAAAATACCTAATTAAGTTCATTACAACGGGAGATTTTAAATATATATATAATAATACCTTCGTAAGCCGCTGTTTATGATCATCTCCTGTTCCTGTGCTCCTAATTGTTCCTGAACCCTGACCTTTTGTGTTGTCCACTGAGGCTTGGTCCCTGGGCTGGTGGAGCAAGCCCAAACCCTGGACCGCCTCGTGACAACAGTACTCCCCCTTGAGGGCACCCTCTTGCCACCACCCCTCTAATGGTTCCACCTAGGTCGACTCTAACCACCCTTAGCTTTAACATGTTTATGACCCAATCAACCAATGTCGATTCAACACCATGCTTCCTTAGCGCTGCGTTTATGCTTCTAAAGTTAGTTCTGTCAAAAGCACCTTCAATATCGATGAAAGCGCCCAGGCACAACGTTTTGTTTTTAAATCTTGTTCTATTGTGCTTATCACTTTGTGTAAGGCTGATTCTTTTGATTTACCCGAACTATATGCATGTTGTTGTGGGTGTAATGGTGATATAGTTAGAATGCTATCTCTAAAGTACCGATCACAAAGTCTTTCCAAGGTTTTAAGGAGGAAGGATGTAAGACTTATCGGTCTATAAGATTTAGGGTATGTGTAGTCACTCTTTCCTGGTTTGGGAATAAATAATACTCTGACCTCTCTCCAGCCTAAAGGAATGTACCGATAGGATAAACACACCCTGAAGATTATATCCAGTGTACCGTTTATATGTCCCTCTCCCCATTGGAGGAGTCCTGGAAAGATACCGTCCAGCCCAGCTGTTTTGTAAGGTAAGAATGTACTTATAGCCCAATTAATTCTTTCCCGACTTACTACTGACTTCGCAACATCCCAATCCGCGTCAGCAGGTATGGCCTTTTCAATGTCAAACCATGTAATGGTGTCAGTGATTTGGCATCCTGGGAAATGTGTCTGTAAAAGTAGGCTATTTGTTTCTGTTTCTGTTTTAGTATAAGTGTTGTCTAATTTTTTTTAAAGAACCGATATCGCGCTTAGGGTCAGCTGCTAGAATTTTCCTGACTCTATTTGCCTGCGTATTCGTTTCTATGTTTGTACTATATTTTTTCCATGACCTTTGGAACGAAGTAGTTTTTTGTACGCCACCCGCGCTTTTCTATATTGCTCCCAGTCCTCATCATGGTATGTATTCATGGCTCTATTAAATAATTTACGAACCTTCGCTTTCAGTTTCTCCAAATCTTTACCCCAACCATGACTACCAGCTTTACCTACGTATGGTGGGGAGAGGGGGCAGGCTTCCTCATAGCTTTTGGTGAGACTGTCTGTTAATTGTACTACCGCCTGCTCAATATCAGTACTACTTCTTAGGCGTGATCCCGTAGACATGGGAGTGTGGTACTGTTTTAACAAATTATAAAAGATCACCTTGTCCATTCTACGGGGATTACGAGTTGGTGCGGAAAGTACCCTGCTAAGTTCCATTTCAAACCGGATCCACCTATGGACTGAGCACGAAGACTCTTCCGAAACTCTCCAATTCACAATGGTGTTAATTTCTTTGTTATTGTCTGAGAATAAGGTTAAATCAACAATAGTGCGGCATCTGCGTGTGAAGAAGGTTGGCTCCGCACCTCTGTTCGCTATAGAGAGAGTAGTAGTGAAAATAAAATTTACCAAATCTACACCTCTACTGTTTGTTGTCGGCTTGCCCCATAAAGGATGATGTGCATTACTATCTGTAGCTATGGTTAAATTAAAATTGTTAAGCTTACAGTGTCTAACGAGGTCAGCGACTTCCTTGGATCGGACGTCCTCGTCGGCGGGCATGTAAACCGACGTCACAATCACCACCTCTTCTCCCCCTCCGACACCAGAGAGTAACATAACGGTTACCATGTCCATGTCCATGTCAGTGAGGGGCACTGCTGGAACACCGCGGTATGAAAATGCAAGCGCGTGGATTGTTACATGTGTTATCTAGTATTAACTTACCATTTAAGTTGATGAGACCACAAACACGCCCGCCCCTGATCCACGGCTCCTGGATCAGGGCGATAGTCTTTTTGTTGGTTGCCTCCAGCACCCTGCGCAGGTTAGCCGTAGCAGGAATACTGTGCTGGAGGTTGGCTTGAATGAAGTCAGTCTGAGAGGTCGGCGGTCACCATCACCCAGGCTTCCCTTATCCTCCTCAGACTCTCCACCATCCGTTCCAGAGTCCCCCACTGTCTCCTCCTCCGGAGGGACCGTGTCCACACTCATCTCTACTCCCCTCGAAGTTGACGGTTCGGGAGAGGAGTGCGACGGCGCGTCCGGAAATGATTCCTTCGCGCTGCCGATCAGAGACGTGGGTGTTGTTCAAAGCACCCTTCTGGTTGAGGTAGAGGATCCGTGTTCCTGATCGGTTCCTCATCCAGATTCGGTGGTACATCCGTTCGCACGGGTAGATATATAGAAAGATAAAATTAGTACTTTATTTGGACAAATAGAACAACAACGAGTTCTTACACAAAATGTTTATATTTATAGGTTTTATACTGACGTACCATTTTGTCTATAGTATTATTCTGTTTAACGCAAGGAGGTTGAATTACGGTTACTATTTCATGTATTAATAGCATAGAGCATTTCCTACGTGAATGATTATTAGTATGTTCTGTGATTTCGTTTCCATGGCAACGTTCCATATACAAAGACCCGTATCTCCTTCTTAGTTTGTGATCTTACGTAGTATATATACTCTTTGGTTTTTGATACAAAGTAATCGAGATTTTTTGCAAAATTTAATACTTCTAGTTTAATTATTGCAATTTTCGAAGGGAAATCAAATTTTTTGAAAAATAAAATCCTGCTAGTGTTACTCGCTGATAATTTAGCTTTTATGTGAAATAATTTTTAAATTCGGGTCTGAATTTTTTCAGTTTATCCATTACAAACAATCAAATCTTTCCTCTTTATAATATTGGTGTAGATAAATTTTGGTGCTACTTGATATTGAATGGTGTAACATGTAATCGGACCTCGCAATATAATCCACAAGAAAAAATACAAGAGGAGGGTCATAATGACACCTTATGGGAAACAGTGAAGTTCTGCTTGAGAACGAAAAACTTTGGCACAACTTGCTGGGAGCAAGTCTTATTACACGCTCTCCATCCATCCGTTTATTGCTATGCACGGCTACTAACATGAGAAATAAAAGCAATACCTGTGAAAAAAAACAGCCTCCTAGCTATTTGCGAATATTGGAAAGTTGACCCCCACTATTTTAGGTTGGGGGTGGGTGAGAGGTAGAACCCTCCCTTGATATTTTCGGCATATAAGCCTCTCGCCTTAGTCTTCTAACGTAATTCAACCAAGTCGGAGCCGACCCGGCTTTACTGTTCAAGCTTCACTGTCGATTTCAGGGGGACGGGAGCAAAACGGTTAGAGGGGAGGCAGTATAACCCCCCCCCCCCCCCGAGAGTGGGAGAGAGGGGGTGGCGGCGGAAGATCTCCCCCTGAGATATGTTTTGTAAAATATATATTAATTGCTATTCTTTTTCGTATATTTGGACATATTTGCCGCAACATACGCTACGACGCCTTCTAACCTAATAGTCGGAATTTTTAGGTCTTGATATTCTTGATTTGGAAGATACAACCTCTCTGGGGTAAGGAAGACTCAAGAAGGGTGTAAAATGAATGTGGAAGAATTTTCTTAATTTTGTAGAGTAAGCCTTTGTGCCTTACCTTCTTGAAAGCTTGTTGGATATCCAGGAAAGAAGAAGAACAGAATTCCTTGTTTTTCAGGGCACTTCTGATAGTGTCATAATCCCGATGGATTTGCTCTGTAATGTCGACGAAGCCCAGCGAATGTTCTCGAATTACTTTTTCATTAGCTAATGCTGGAGCCATTCTAACCGGAGGATAGGCCACTTATAGGCAGTCGGCTGATCGGTCTGTACGCAGTGAATATTTGCGGGTTTGCCCTCCTTGTGTGTATCATTATTATTTGCGAGACTACAGAGATGGGAAGTGTTGTACTCTTATTATATACTAGCTGTGCCCGCGGCGTCGCTCGCGTGGTCATTTCTCTAGGTTAAAAGTACTCCATGTGCTATTCCAAGATCTAAAATAAACATTTGATCAAAATTCCTTCATTAATGCGCAGCCCTAACCGGCAGCATTCTTTTTACATGACGCGAGCTATTCTGAACTTGAATATAACATTATTAAAAATCGTGTCTGTTTATCTGTATGTTTGTTCGCGCGGGTTTCACTGTTGGATAGCTTAGAGTTTGACTTAAAAACTGGGGTACTTGGTATCTTAATCCGATGATTAGAAGCTGAGCAATCCATAAAAAAACTATTTGACATCTGATCGAACTAATCGGAATATACCTGCATGAGGGTTGATTTAATTCTAATCGGCCCTACCATTTTCATTTATGCCATATTTGTTGGGACACCTGTACAGTGTTGTCTAAGAAGTCGGAATGTCTGTTATAATATTAAAAGGTCACATTGAATTATAGCCTAAAGTCGTTGATCAACGCACCGCCGCGGGACCCCGACGAGCAGCCCGTGCCGCGCTCGCTGACGCGCCTCTTCGGCCTGCAGCACGAGCGCGACTCGCCAGCCAAACCCATCGCTAAGAAGAAAAACAGGAAACTTATACATACTAAAGGTCAGAGCGTCCAAATTATATGTTCAATATTGACTCCTTGAAATTGTTTTCTAAAATATTGTTTTTTACATCAATGATGTAATATATAAACTGAGGTAGATCGTTGTACCCCGCTCTGCGTGGCAAAGTAAACAAGCTAATCAGCCTGTGTCGACTTAGTCCCAAACAGAGTGGCAACGACGCAACACGTAAATACAAGCGACTCCCGAAACATGAAAACTTAATCAAAAATGACACTGTTCCTGTGGTTCATGATTGCCTCTTACCTGAAGTACACAATGTTTCACTTGAGGTATTTGATGATGCAGTTGATGAGGAAGAAGACATTAATCAAATGGTCGTTCAACCTGAAACTGCTCCAATCGTTGAGGAGTCAGAGGTAATCATGACCCACAGGAACAGTGTCTACTGGATCATCATTTAATTCCACACTTACTCTTCTAAAGCTTGGGATCTTACCCTTCAGTAAGTTCGAGATTTCAATGATCAAAAGGCGTTAGTTAAAATTTGCCTTACTTTGGACGGAGCAGCAATTACCTATGTTAGAAGAGCAAAGTCAGCCAAGGAAGCTTGGGATGCTCTCATGGCAGCCTATGAAGAAAAGGGCATGGGCAGAAGGCTTGCTTTAGAAAGGCACCTCTATAGATATAGTCTAAATAATTTTGACAATAATATGGAGAGGTATATTAATGCTATAATTAGTACAGTCCAGGATCTAGCAGACATCGGGAAAGAGATTGAAGACGCAAGTGTAGCTGCGATACTTCTCGGTGGTTTGGGACCACGGTTTGATCCCCTTGTAATGGCTTTGGAAAATTCAAATGTGAACATCACTAGTGAGCTGGTAAAAGGTAAATTGCTGAATGAATCTTTGAGGATGGAGCCTGAACCTGCAACATCAGCGTTGAAAACATATCAGAAAGGTAATGCTTCAAATTCTAAGTTAATTAAGAAGGATAAAAATAAAAAGCAGATAGTATGTTATGAATGTCAAGAGCCAGGACATAAACGGCCTGACTGTCCTCATAGGAAGGCAAAGACAACAAAGTCAGCCTTAACTGCACTCCAACCAGTTGATGGTACTGGAATTGAGTGGTTCATTGACTCTGGAGCGACAAACCATATGACGTCCAACGTACGATATACTGTAAAACGTCAGATTATACAACAAAGTTGACACGGTAACTGTTGCGAATGGTGATAAACTACGTTGTACAGGTGTTGGAGTTACGTCGTTTGTTTCAAAAGGTGGTGACGGAACTATATCAGATATAGTGATAGTACCTAATTTAAACTGCAACCTACTTTCTGTGAAAAAGGCAGCTGATAAAGGTTTACATATTGTTTTTAATAATACTGGCTGTAAATTTTATGAACATTTTTCGTGTAAAGGCAAGATGGTACTGAGCGGTTCAGTGAAAGGGGGCCTATATACTTTAGGTTGTGATACTCCGTTGGTCGCTTCTAGTGTGCGCCTTGACACATCTGACTTTCAGCTATGGCATAAACGATTAGGGCTTTTATGTCGTATAGGTATGGACAAATTAAAAAAGGGGGAAGCGGTAGGTGTTGCTTACTTTACTGGCAGGATGCGGTTGAGACTGCAGTGTATTTAAAGAATCGATCCCCTCATCGTGCTCTTAATAATGAAACTCCCTATTTTAGATGGAATGGTCATAAACCGAACCTATCACATCTTAGGGTATTCGGTTGTAGAGCTATGGTTCACGTACTTGACTGTCATAGAAAAAAGTTGGATTTAAAAGCAACTGAACAGATATTCGTAGGTTATACGGATGACCCAAATAGTTATCTTTTTCGAAGTGCTCTTTATCCGAGACGTTGTACAAAATCGAGAGATGTGACTTTTTTCGAGAATATTTTATCAAGCTTAAAAGATGAAGATGATGGTACTTCAAATAAAGGACCAGTAAATGCACCTTTTCTATTAAATTCCGGTGCGAGTGATTTTAGAGCTGATCCTGTTAGTACGATCAATCAAGCAAGAGCTGAGAAATCATTAATTGAAAGCGTAAGTGTGGAATTAAATGATGATCCAGTAGACACTGTTCCTGTGGTTCATGATTGCCTCTTACCTGAAGTACACAATGTTTCACTTGAAGTATTTGATGATGCAGTTGATGAGGAAGAAGACATTAATCAAATGGTCGTTCAACCTGAAACTGCTCCAATCGTTGAAGTCAGAGGTGGAAAATCAAGATGAAGTAAACAGTTCTGAGTTTATTAGACGCTATCCACAAAAACGAAAAATAAGAGATTTTGGTGCAGATTTTATTTCGTACAAATCCTGTGTAGGTGATTTTGAAGGTGAAGGAGATGAACCTTCATGTTTTTCAGAAGATTTAAACACTGATGAAAAAGATGATTGGATCGATGCGATGAATAGAGAGTATGCATCGTTGCTGATAAGAAATACTTGGATTTTGGTGGAAAGACCAAACAATAAGAAAATAATAAAGTGCAAATGGGTGAAACTTACGAAGTTTAAAGCCAGATTAGTAGCTAAAGGTTTTAACAAAACCCTTAGGTCGTGTAGCACACGAGAGGTATGGGTTTATATTAATTGTTTACAACATGTACTCAACATGTACATATTTATACATTTAGGCACTTAGGTTTGAGTGGGGCTTGAACATGTTTTAAGTTTCTCTGTTTTAGATTTTAGACTAAGTGGGGCTGTGTTGTACCAATGCTCTTTGGTCATAAACTTTTTGTTTAGTCTAAAATCTTTAGACCTTTTTTATTTTCTTTTATAATTTGAACTGTCAATATTTTTACTAACTTCAAAATAAAACTTCCAACTGTAAACACGTATTTATTTATTTTTACATGCTACCCGTAATGGCCACGGCTGACGATCTTCAGCCGGGGAGTCTAGCGGAGTTGCAACCCTATTTGTATTGGATTAGGATAGAGTATTATAAAAAAATATAAAAAAATGAACAAAATAAAAATATGTAGCTTACTTCCGCCAAAACTGTAAGTCAGACAAATGATAAATGGTAAAATTAACACAAGTAAAACCCCACGCTAAACAAAACCCTACCCCAGATTGAACTAATGAAAAATATAAATGAAAGAAAAGCTAAGGCCTGGAGGCCAGAAAAAACACTTATATACAAATAACATATATAAATATATATACACAATAAAAAAACCCCAAGCTAAACAAACCCTACCCAAATACAAGTATCGAAACACTTAATATTCATATACATATAATATAAAAACACAATAAAAAACATATACCTAGATCCAAATACCAAACGTCTGACATCAATACGACACGTGTTTCGCCTCTGCACGAGGCATCTTCGGGTGATGTTGACTCGTCGAATGCTGGACTGAGAGTGCCTAAGCAATGGTGACAAATTCCCTTATATAGGCCACGCGCCTGAGCTAGTGCGACTGCACTACTGCATCGCCGCGAACCAGTTTGAGCCAGAATGAATCGCTATGAATCCGCGCTATCATGCCACTATTGCACCATATTTACGATTACGTCATCGCCGCCTGTTACTTGTGACGCATTTCCAGTGAAAATACGCAACAAAGGTGATGAAACTAAGTTGGTTTGGTCGTTCAACAATGTATACCTATTAATGCCATGTCTTAAAATTTCTAATTGTTCCAATACACACAAACGGAAACCCTTGTCACAAACATGTAAAACATTATACGTATTATCACTCCGCAGAGAGTGACCGGACTCAATTAAATGTTTAGCGAAATGGGACTGCTCTGGATGACTATTCCTATACGCGGCCTTATGTTCTTTAAACCTAGTTTCAAATTTGCGGCCAGTCAGTAAACACCGGATTTTTTGTGGTTCTCCATCCGGTCTTTACCATTACAAAGATGACGCAGATTGTTATTGGTTCGAAACGCTACATGAACGTTGTTTTTCCTAAGCAAGTTTGCGATTTTATCCGAAACTGGGCCCATGTATGACAAACTACCTACATATTTGTTGATTTTATCCCGTGGACCCGCAAAAAGTAATGATCGAACCCTATCTTGTAGTTTCCTTTTTATCAAATTATCTACCACCACTTCCACCACTTCCTTATTGTACCCGTTTGAAATAGCAATTTGATAAATAATATGTAATTCATTATTATAATTCTCAGAAGACAAAGGAACTGTCAATAACCGGTGTACATAACTATGAAAGGCTGCTAATTTATGTTGAATGGGGTGACAAGACGAAGAAGGAATAGCAATATCCGTGTGTGTTGGTTTACGGTAAATTTGAAAATCTAGTTTATCAATTACCCTCGTCAAAGTTAAATCTAGTTCTAATTTAAACTTAATTTTGGGGTGGATATTGTTGGCAAAGTAACGCCTGAATCTATCAATTATATCAAATCGGCAAGCATAGCCGAACAGGCACAACTTTACATCAAGTTTGTGACATGTTAAATCATGACTCCAAGTTACATTTTTGTTATAGATCTCGATTAAATAAAATCTATTGGGTACAACGCCATCTGGCGAGGAGCAGCGTCTTTTCTATTAGATCAAATTGTGTTTTCTCCGTATCTGAAAACCAGACGCCGAGTTTGTAAAAAACGCCGAACTCCACCACGCGTGCGCCACTTTCTTCGTTAAAGGAATAATGAAAGCTTTTCTTGTTGAAGACAGATTGATAATTTCGCCTATCTAAGAATCAAGAAATAATGGTTGAATTGGCCTCTGCGAGTGAAAGGGAAAAGTTTTCATCTACTGTCTCAAAATAGATAAAATGGTTAATCCACGCAGCGACAGCTAGCGACAAAAGGCGTGAACTAGAAGGAAGGTGGAAACTAAGCGGTGGTCTCTGTCGGCAAGTAGCGGGCTTCTGAGTGTTGCTATTAATAATTGACGTTCCAGGAATATTTCGGGCTCTGGATAAATTTGGACGAGGAACGGGTTGTTTAAAAATCCAGAATAGGTCGCATCTTTAAGTTGGCTAACAAATAATAAATACAGAAGGCAGCGTTTGATATGTCGAAAATAATTTAAATCTAGAAATCGCTTGCGATGGTCACACCATGGAAGGTTTTGACATAATGTCTAAATCGCATGAAAGTTCCGGAAAGATGATTTTTTTTATATGAAGTTTTTTGATGTAAACAAGGAACCTGGCTGGTATGTACCAGAACTGGCTGGAGGACAGTGACCAGTATTACTAGGCCGACAAGGTCTGCTTTACGAAGCAAGTTGAAGAGTTCTTTCTAGAATTTTCTGGATACCGGAAGTTCGAGATCGGAGTAGAATGCTACTCGAAGTGCAAACCAAAGTTCGTATATATACAAGAGAGAAGCCTGTGGATTGGATTTTGATTTCGGACGTGAAACTGAATTTAGTTTACATAGTTGGCACGTAATTAAGATCGACGCAGGCAGCAGAAAAATACTCAGTTCTCTTGTGTGAACAAAACGACCGAGGCACGCTGTCCAGAACGAAGCTGCCCTGTTACAGGCGAAATAAGTATACGAGTGCAAAAGCCAGGTTAGTTTGATTTCCCGTGATTTCAGTATTGTACTAACGAAATATCTGTTTTGATTTTGCACCGCGTCTATCTAAGGCGGGCATCTCGAGACACATTTGAACACAAAGGAACGTGGTTTCCAGGTTAAAATCGTGCATCTACGGTCGGCTATTGTCGTCACCACTGCGAGCTGCTGTGCGCGATCACCCGGGGCTCACCACCGTTCGTGGAAGAAGCCGGTCTACGAGGGACTCCAGAAGGACTCCAACGCACCACCTGTCCAGTAGAAGATATCACCTCCGTTCGTGGTCAAGCAGTAGAAGCTGATCGAGTGGAGTAAGGAGGCGTTCCGCGGCGGCACGCGAGACTACGGTACGGCGTCCCAGGAAGCTTCCAGGTTGGTCCACTCCAAATCATTTTGAGTCAGCGAGCTACAGTGTTGAGGGAAGCCTTCGCCTTCTAACGTGCTAAGATATTGTTGAAAGATACTTTCTGTTTATTTTCTATATACTTTCTGTCATACTTTTTGTTTATTTTCTATATACTTTCTGTTTACTTTTTGTCTTACTTTCTGTTTACTTTCTATTTTAGAGTTTAATATCCCTCTGGGAAACACAATCTTACACACACACACTTTATTTGCACAAGTTCTCTTTTAATTTAGAAAATTCTAAGGCAAAGACAAGATTATTCCGTTGCGTTGTGACCAATACATGTTAATCTGCTGAGCACAGACTCTCTAAGTTTTACTAGCCTAGGATACAGCTTTTCTATTGTAAATTCATAACAAAAAGGCCGGAGTAATGTACTATAATTTATATGTTTGAGGAAATTGTAATCATATTTGAGAATCTTGAGTTTTGAGTATTAAGTATTTCCTATTATAAGATCTTGCTGTTTAGAATTATTTTGATGCAGAACAAACTAAATTAAGTGTAAAATATTTCTTTTTGAATTCCTCAGTAAAGGGGAGAGTACCATTATTTGATAACTCATGTGTGCTTTTTCTATTTTTTGTAATAAAGCTCTTTGTTATTGAATTTACCATCTTGTTTTAATTCCTCGCCTTTACCTGAGCAGGAGGTCCGTTTTCCTTAGCCGGGCAAACGGTCCTTTTCAAGTTGACCAAACTCCATCGTTTAGCTGCTCAGAACGTTTGGTTTAATCAGCAGTGTAAACATTTAAATGTTATTCCTAATTACATCAATATTCGTACCAGTACACACAACCGGGCTAGTACTATCGCTTTATCGAAAGCTAAGAACATTTGGTTAAATGAAGAGTGTAGGCATTGGTTTTACGTCAGAGATAACCTCAAAATTCATTTAAAGGTTTTATATTCAGAGTTGAGTTTTAGATTACATAATATAGAGTTTGATATTTTGGATTTTAAGGCTAGGGATTTGGCTAACCGATCAGCTCAGTAGATTCAGAAATTGCGTGTTGTTTAGGTAAACAGGATGTTGCTGTTAAGCATCTCGTAGCATCTCAGATTAAGAAGTCCAGTACTCTCAATAATAATAATCCCCAGGTACCAGAGTTTAGGCTTTATAAATCATTGCAGGAGAGATTGTGTCAAAATGATTTGGTAATTTCAAAAGCCGATAAAGGTAATACAGTAGTAATATTGGATAGGGATTCATATAACCAGAAGGTCTACGAGGTTATTCGGGGTGAGGAATTTGAAATTTTGAATTCAGATCCATTTAATAAGTTTACATCAGATTTGAAAATGGCCATAAAAAACATAACATATATTCCACAAGGGCCTCTCAAAAATATTGTGCCCATGAATCCACGTTCACCTTGTTTGTATGGCTTACCTAAGACTCATAAAATCAATATCCCTATACGTCCTGTGGTCTCGAACATTGGAGCTCCAGCATACAAGTTGGCTAAACATCTTAATTTTCTTTTAAGAAGCAAAGCGAGTTTCAAGCCACAGTATAGTTTGAAAAATAGCTTAGATTTAATTCACAAAGTTAAAGACGTTATTATTCCACCGAATGCTAAATTGTTGTCATTGGATGTAGACAGTTTGTTTACCAATGTTCCCTATAAAGAGTGTTTACAAGTATTGGGTTCTCATTTTGAGAAACAACGGTTACAGGGTGTAACCGTTGTTTCTCAAAATGAGACAGATGATCTTATTAATTTGACTAGTATTTGTATGGAACAAAATTATTTTAGATTTAACAATCAATATATTAGACAAAGAGAAGGTTTAGCAATGGGTTCCCCTTTGAGTCCTCTGATGGCCGAGTTATTTATGGACAATTTTGAATGTCAACATTTAGTTAACGATCCCAATATTCTTTTTTACTTTCGATATGTGGACGATGTTATTATTTGTTGGACAGGTACTCTCCGTCAAATTGATTTATTTGTTGTTGAGATCAACAATATCCACCCCAAAATTAAGTTAAAATTAGAACTAGAAGAAAATCGGTCTCTTAACTTTTTAGATTTAACTTTGACGAGGGTAATTGATAAACTAGATTTTCAAATTTACCGTAAACCAACACACACGGATATTGCTATTCCTTCTTCGTCTTGTCACCCCATTCAACATAAATTAGCAGCCTTTCATAGTTATGTACACCGGTTATTGACAGTTCCTTTGTCTTCTGAGAATTATAATAATGAAATACATATTATTTATCAAATTGCTATTTCAAACGGGTACAATAAGGAAGTGGTGGAAGTGGTGGTAGATAATTTGATAAAAAGGAAACTACAAGATAGGGTTCGATCATTACTTTTTGCGGGTCCACGGGATAAAATCAACAAATATGTAGGTAGTTTGTCATACATGGGCCCAGTTTCGGATAAAATCGCAAACTTGCTTAGGAAAAACAACGTTCATGTAGCGTTTCGAACCAATAACAATCTGCGTCATCTTTGTAATGGTAAAGACCGGATGGAGAACCACAAAAAATCCGGTGTTTACTGACTGGCCGCAAATTTGAAACTAGGTTTAAAGAACATAAGGCCGCGTATAGGAATAGTCATCCAGAGCAGTCCCATTTCGCTAAACATTTAATTGAGTCCGGTCACTCTCTGCGGAGTGATAATACGTATAATGTTTTACATGTTTGTGACAAGGGTTTCCGTTTGTGTGTATTGGAACAATTAGAAATTTTAAGACATGGCATTAATAGGTATACATTGTTGAACGACCAAACCAACTTAGTTTCATCACCTTTGTTGCGTATTTTCACTGGAAATGCGTCACAAGTAACAGGCGGCGATGACGTAATCGTAAATATGGTGCAATAGTGGCATGATAGCGCGGATTCATAGCGATTCATTCTGGCTCAAACTGGTTCGCGGCGATGCAGTAGTGCAGTCGCACTAGCTCAGGCGCGTGGCCTATATAAGGGAATTTGTCACCATTGCTTAGGCACTCTCAGTCCAGCATTCGACGAGTCAACATCACCCGAAGATGCCTCGTGCAGAGGCGAAACACGTGTCGTATTGATGTCAGACGTTTGGTATTTGGATCTAGGTATATGTTTTTTATTGTGTTTTTATATTATATGTATATGAATATTAAGTGTTTCGATACTTGTATTTGGGTAGGGTTTGTTTAGCTTGGGGTTTTTTTATTGTGTATATATATTTATATATGTTATTTGTATATAAGTGTTTTTTCTGGCCTCCAGGCCTTAGCTTTTCTTTCATTTATATTTTTCATTAGTTCAATCTGGGGTAGGGTTTTGTTTAGCGTGGGGTTTTACTTGTGTTAATTTTACCATTTATCATTTGTCTGACTTACAGTTTTGGCGGAAGTAAGCTACATATTTTTATTTTGTTCATTTTAAATATGGATTTCCGCAAAGTAACGCCTGAATCTATCAATTATAGAGTATTGTATTTGTGTTACATAATTATTTGAAAACAGCTTGTGAAAAGCTTGCGATTTTATTGAATAATAAAGTGGTTCGGTCCCAATCGTATTTATTGTGAGTTCAGGTTGTCCTAGCGGGTTCATCGACCGCATAGTCCGTGATTGTTATTTTTTATTTGTGTTGTTTTTAGTGATTTATAGCTTGTATTTTGTGTTATTACGTCTAATAATACTGTAAGGAACATATTAAAATGATAATGATAAATGAATTTTTATTGCCAAAAGGAAAGACAAACGTAAGCATTAAAATAAATTTAATTTAAAAAAAAAAAAAAAAATGTACGTTTAACGTTTGCTATGATAGTTTTTAAAAGAATTGTTACGCGTTTCATAGATGTTGGATAATTACGAGAGCAACTTTAAAATGTGTTTTTTTGTGTGTTGAGATATCTTAAAGATTTTGGTGTCATATGAAAGGTGTAGGTCTAAAACCATTTGTCCGTTTGAATCATGTAAATCGGTCCACGTGTTTAGGAGATAATTAAGAATTAGTATAGTGAAAATGTAAACAACCAGTTTTTTACACGACTGTCCAATAAAAGGAGTGTTATTTATGTTTTTGTTCTATGAACTTTTTAATTAGTGCAAAATGTGAAAATATTATAATTGTAAGTTAATGAGGAATGTTAAACAAAGAGGTATCTAGGTAGTCTAAAGATTGAAGGTTTATTTTCATTTGTTTATTACAAAAGACGGACTTTAATATTCATTTTCTATCTACCTAATTGACCGTGTCATCATACGCATCAAACAGAAGATTGATATGTGGTCAAGTAGGTAGATATACGATGAATATTATAGTAGCAGCGCCAAATCGACAACCATAGCGACACAGCTAGCGCGTCACTCCGCGGCAGACAGCGACAGCAGCGACAGAGTTACGCGTTAGAAGAGAGCGGCAACGTTTAGGTGAATATCGCGTTAGGCACTGAGCGCTTATGCGAGCTGAATTGCACTTTGTTGCTTAGTAGCAAGAGTCGCTATTTCTATTAATGGTTGCGCGAAGTGCAACTTCTGCTCTTATTTATTCTGTGGCATAGCTCTCTCCATTGCACGCTGCGCAACTCTGAGCTTGTCAATCTAATATGCCATTACTGTGAATATATTCTATACTCATAATAAAAACTGCGTACAATCAGGGCGGTCGCACTCCGCAACAAGTACAAATAAATTCGAGGACCCAATATTCGGGTCCGTTCAGTCGAGTGTCAAGCGTGCGCTCGATGAGTCGCGCGCCTTGTACTTAGTGATAGAGCACCTACTTACGTAAAGTTATTGACAAACTTTATTCGTGTTTTAATTATGAGTACCAAGAAGAAAGCTAGAAAGTACTGCATAGCATTCGGCTGTTTGAATAGTGATAGAAATGACGAATTGTCATTCTTTACGCTTCCAAAGGATATTGAAAGGTAATAAATTGTAATACCTATAATACAAATCCTAGGTCCTAGTTATGTAGTTAACTATTAATATTTTTTTATTACGTAGGTTCCTATAGTTTTATGTTATTTCATTTGTGTTCCATACCGAAGTTACGCATATTTAAGGTTTTTCCGCGCAGAAATAAAAAAAAATAATCGGAAAATGAATTACTGTGCTGACTTATTAAGTAGCCTACAACTAATTAGGAATTGATATAATATATGTCTCGTATAATACCTACCTACTTTTAATACAATCCAATCCGGGGGCTAAGAAATTTATATTCTTTTAAGCGTAAACTCAGGCAATATTTAATTGATGAGCAGAGGCAGCATGGCAATATTAATATAGACATATCGTTTTTGTGATATATATACTTATTATTATTATTATTTTTCCTTGAAATTCATTTCTTCTCACTTATTAGTTGCACGTAATAGTAGAGGTTATTTCGCTGCTACCCACGTGCGTGGTATTCTTAATAGTCAGCGGTACTCTTACGCAATTTTGACGACACTTTCTTCGTCAGTTATTTGACACCATTCAGAGACTACATTATTTTATTCCTTTGTCGTTGCTATATTTTATATATACTTTTTTATTTATTTATTTATCTATGTTTATTTAAATTACTTATATATATATTAATAATAATAATTACATATAAGTAATTTAAATAAACATAGATAAATAAATAAATAAAAAAGTATATATAAATGTATTCATATTTAATTTAATTTTTTATAGTCTTATGTTTATTTTTTCCGCTCCCTGTGGGCTTTAGCTGAAAACCAGCGCTGCGTGTCTTCGGCAAACAGCCTAATGCTGAGTTAAGGCCCATTCATCACCACTTTAATTATCTACTTTTACCTTTTCTTTGTTTTCCTTTTCTATTGTACCTACTTAATTTTTCTAATTATTTATATCTTTTATTTTTGTGTGTGTTGAATAAATGTATTTTCTTTCTTTCTAATACCTACCTTTTATTACGTAGGAAGCAATTTATTTTTCCCTCATTAAAAAGCATGGAATTCAGACAGGCACCTTTATTCATCAAAGTGCAATACCTATAGGATATAATCATAATCAACCAACGACACGTAGGTAGGTATCTCACTAAACTTATCGGCGTTCTGAAAACGGGATAGGTAGGTAGTAAAAATGAGGTAGTAGGTCTATTCTGATAAGAATATCATTGTATGTAATAGAACTATTTTAATTTATAATAATAAGTAATAACATAATACATTATTACTTATTTATTCTGTTACAATATATAAGTCGTAACATATCACAGAATAATTAGTAGTACAAGTCCTAGTCATATCTTAATACCGAGCGAAAAAGGGACAGAGCGATTCTGAAACGGTTAGAGCAATGGAAGTTCTCGCGCGTTGAGATACGGTGCATTCTAGCCTGCACGCGGTGGGCGAGCGCCTTCTAGGTAAATATAATTGAAAGCTCGCAGCGCCGTGCGAGTTAAATTGCACTTTATAGCGTTGTAGCGAGAGTCACTATTTATTTAAATGACTTTACTCAGTTAGCCTTCTGTACTTGTACTATTATTTATTCTGTGGTACAATGAAGATTATAACAAAATTGGTTTACTTTTCTATGTTTTTTTTTAAATCTATTTTGTCTGTCTGTCTATCTGTTAGATCTCGCATCACGTAAATACTACTGGAGCGTTTGAAATTCGGTTTTTACTATTGGATATCTATAGGAGTTTGAGTTCAAACCTAGTGTGCTGGGCATCTCATTGCGATAAATAGAAGCCGAGTAATCCAGAAAAAAAATTGTTTGCTAAACGAATTCAGATGAAATGTAATTATACTTTTAGTCCTGAAATAACATTATAGTGTACTTTTATCCCAGAAAAATGTCCACAGAAAAGGCAAAGCCGCGGGGTGCACCTAGTAGTATATAATAAAGCATTTCAACATCGTGTACAATCAATCAGCTCAATGAGACAAGAAGAACTTAGAACAATACATAAAAATCGATTGACGGCTGAATGAATGTATTAATTAAGTTATAGTGTCTACGCAAGCAAAGCCGCGAGGCGCAATTAATAAATTCTGATGATTTGACCTATTTTCATTAGAAAATAGGTAGGAAAAAGTCGCCACGCAATATCAAAATTATAGGAATAATTATGGTCACATGTGATAATACATAATTATTTTGTATCAGACAGCAGTGGCAGTGGAGCAGGGGACAATCCGATATCCCGGCTGCGCAAGTTACCGGGCGAGTCGGGCCGCGGGTTCTCGCTGCGCATCAACAGCGCCATTCGAGCCTTGCACGGTCACGTCGCGCAGGACGACTACCCGGTACGTATTATCTTCTGCGATAACAGCAGTGGCAGTGGAGCAGGGGACAATCCAATACGTTAAGGTTTACTCTGCTTTATTAGAACGGAGTGAATTAAAAAGACGTCGTCTCGCTTTGAGAGTTTATTTTGCACAACAACGTTAGTTTAATTATTGGACCCTCCTTATAATTTGGAAAATGATGTTATCAAATCAATACCGTATCTGGCAGAAACTAGCCGACTAGCTCTGCTTACCGGGAACAATCTACTAGGCTCTATATATTAATCTATTATGCTTTTACTCATATCAAGTTAGATGTAATGTTTCCAGCAAGACGTAGAGGAAGAGGACTCAAAGGGGTCGCGCATGGAGGACCTGCGAGAGAGGCGCGCGCGCAAGTTGCGCCGCGCCACTGGCGGCGGCGCGCAGCCGCGCTCTGACCGGCCGCCGTGCCTTACGCACACGCAGAAACTGGCGCTCAAGAAGAAAGCCAAGAAAGACAAGGCTGAAGAGGTACAGTCTGTTTGCCTATTGTTATAACCTACGAGTGTTCAAGTCGCGAGGGAATACATCATGTCTACAGTCTGTCGAAGTTACCATGTCACATGTGACTAGAGAATTTTGACTGAAAAAAGGTCCGGGATCCCGGTTTTCAGGATCCCGGGGTCCCAGTTTTCAGGATCTCGGGGTCCCGGTTTTCAGGATCCCGTGATCCCGACCTTTTTTCAGTCCTAATTTTTTTGGGATTTAGTGTTCCTGTTCCCGAGATTTTCGGGATTGACATAATAAAAAAAATATGCAAATTAAACTGCGTGAAGTGAAACGTTCAGTGCTTTTTACCTGTCAATATGTCAGCCTATTGACAGGTCAGGACAGCATCTAATTTTAACCTTATACCTAAGTGCACAAAATTGAGAAGCAGGCTTGATGATGAGATACTGGACGCGTTATTACGTCTTAGATCTAATTTCCCAATTAAAATAAAAACAGGATGTTTTAGATTAGTTTTCTTTATGATCATCATCAGCCAGTATTCGTCCACTGCTGGACATAAGCCTCTCCTTATGAACGCCACTAAGCCCGATCTTCCGCTTGTCACGAGGCGGTCCAGGGTTTGGGTTAGTTCCACTAGCCCAGGGACCAAACCTCAGTGGACACAAAATTACAGGAACAATAGGAGCATTATTATCAGACTTTTCGTGCTTCAACAATCTGGATCAAAACAACCACTTACGAAGGTACTATCATATATATTTAAAAGAGTCCAGTTGTAATAAACTTATTTATGTATTTTATAACATTATTTCGTAAAATTCGGTTTTGTCTAATCCAATCAATATATGAATGACAGGTTATTTCAATTTAGAATTAATAATGACGAATGAAATGGATTATGAAAGAATTTAGAGATCAAATGAGTATTATTATGAAAGAGGTTTTGACATCGTCACAATACCCCGCGCCCCCGGAGTTTTTTTTTTTTTAATAGTGAATTATTTTTTGTATTTTGGTATGTAAAAATTGTGATGTTATTGGTATCCCAAAGAACATTATGATTGTAAATAAAAAAAAAGTACATAGCTAAGAAGTAGGGTAACAGCTACTGTTAGTACCAAAGAATTAAAGTATGTAGTAAGTACAATAGCACTGAATAGCAAAACGTAGGGACTGTAGGGTCAATACACATAACGAATCCGAAAAGTTAATGAAGTGGATACAAAAAAATAGGCTAAAAATGTGGACATTACTCCGTAAAGGGATATTATATTAAAATTACATTATTTACAACTTAAATACAAATTTATTTGTAAGTAGGGAACATACAATGGTAATAAGTAGGTATTTAAATGTATGGTAAGGTACGGGAATATGAAAGCAATGTAACTTTCACAGTACATAATTATAATAAAGTATGTAAGTAAGTAGACAAGTGATGGTTAAAGTTAAGACGTACGTGGTATAGGTTTAATGTCTTTGACATGCCAACGGCCTACGTAAGGGATTACCAGACAAATCACTGACAAATCACAAATCACCCGAACCACACGTTACAATTTCGCGACCAAATACTAAGAAAGCTGGTGTGAATTTAGTAGTTTCATTAACAGCTGAATTTATGGCAAATTGGATTTGATTTATAGTACATTACTGCCGCGGTCTGTAATGACTGCGTTGCTGGCAGCGATGATGATGGTCGAGAGCGTAGCTAAGTTAAGTTCGAGGCCATCACAGCGCGAATAAAGCTCCTATCCTCCATCCGCGCTATAAAGGCCTCGACCTTCGGTCTCGGCGTTCATTCCAGCTTGGCCATCAAGGGCTGCAATGATGGCCAAGCTTGAAGGCCGAGAACTTAACTAAGCAAAGCTCGAGGCCATCATAGCTTGGCCAGCAGGACAGTCATTGCGGACCAAGGCTTGTATAGTGCTTTACTCAAACAATGCGAGGAATTTAAATAAAACCAGCTTAGTATAATAATAATTTACTCAAACAATGCAACAACAACGAAAACAACAACGACAATGACAAAGACAACAACAACGACCACAACAACAGAAACAGTAACAGAAACAGAAACAGAAGCAGAAGCAGAAGCCGAAGCAGAAACAGAAACAACAACAACAACAATCACATCAGCTTTCAAACAGAAAAAAAACAATCAATATCGGTCCATTCGTCTGGGAGCTACAATGCCTTTCTTTTCGCGTTCAGGGTTAACGAACCCACGGAATAAATAATAGTGCTACGACAAAAGACGACAATAATGGATTTTCAAAGGAAATTGCTGGCCGCAAAACACGACAATAATGAAATTCCATACAACTTTGCTGGCGCCTATTCAAGCAGCGCGGCAAGGTCGACTTTGCCCAAAGAAGGTTGTCGAAATAATGACCACATTACTAGTATTGTTTGAGTAAAATATAGATCCCAAGTAATAAATAATAGTCCATGTAGGTCCCATTATTAACAAAAGAAGCAACTGCTGTTATAATTGTTTTGTTGTAACGTTCAACAGTATTGACTTGCGGACAGTAACGGGGGGTGTAATGAATTTTTGGTATGTTGTAATATTGAAATAAATCCTGGAGTTCATGACTAATTAGTTGAGGGCCATTATCTAGGATGATGGTCTCTGGAATGCCATAAACCATAAAAACTAAGTTCTCAAGTATATGTTTGATTACAGAAGAGGTAGCTCGTTTCATGGGAATATAAGACAATATTTGGAAAAACAACATGTGACTACAAAAATAAATCTATCAAGCTTACGTGTCATTGGCAGTGGACCAACAATATCAATAGATATGCATTGGAAAGGACGAGAACAGTTCTTGGGTTTACCCATCAGACCAATGGTATTTTGATTCTGATGCTTGTAAGCGAGGCATGTTTCACATTTGAAAAGATGGCTGGCAATGTCTTTGTACATTCCTGGCCAGAAGTATTTTTCTTTAATACGATGGTGTGTTTTGAAAATGGTAGTGCCAAAATGAGCTGCTATTGGTAACGAATGGTTTTCGTCGATAATAGCTGTACGAAATTCAGATTGGATTACTTCTTTCCAACTCAATTCTGAGTTTATGAGGGTATTAGAACGGGTGTACCTGTAGAGTTTATTGTGTCGTATCATATAATCAGGAGTTGATGTGGGATTTGTGCTACACTTGGAGTATACAGAAGTGTACCATGAATCAGAAGTATGTGTTGGATCATAATTAATCACATTAATTGGTTTAATACAAGATAATGTATCTGGGACCAAATATTCCTTGCCACGTTTATATTTAATGTCAAAGTTAAACATTGATAAGCGTATGCTCCAACGGGCAAGTCTACCTGTAGGATTATCCAAGTGTAAGAACCATTGAAGTGCAGAATGATCGGTATAGATAGTAAACTTTTTGCCATTGTTTAGGTAGCAACGCCAATACTATAATGCTGTAATAACGCTTAGGAGTTCACGTTCAGTGATAGAATAGTTTCTTTGGGGACCTGTAAGTAATTTGCTCATGTAAGCTATGGGGTTTTCAACTCCATCGAAATCTTGGGTAAACATTGCTCCAAGTCCAAAAGCGGACGCGTCGCAATGAACAGCAAAAGGTTTAGAAAAGTCAGGGCAAGTTAAAATAGGAGTTGATATTAAAGCTTGTTTGATTTTATTAAAAGCTTTATCAGCTTCAGAAGTCCACTTGAAAGCGGGAGCTTTCTTACTGGTAGATGTAAGCTTAGTGAGGGGAGCTGCTAATGTGCTAAGATTGGGTACAAAGCGTCTATACCAACTAGCTGTACCGAGAAACATCTTCACTTCGCGAGCAGACCTGGGTGCTGGTATTTCTAAGATTGCTTTGACTTTATCAGGGTCTGTGTGGAGACCTCGATCATCAATTACGTAGCCTAGATATTTAAGTTCATTTCGGAAAAATTCACATTTTGGAAAATTTACTGTTATACCTGCTTTTGAAATTTTGCGTGTAATTTGTTAAGTAAACGTACGTGTTCCTCGTACGTTTTTGTAGCTATTATTATATCATCCAAATAATAAAAAAGAGAGTCGTTATTAGGCTCATCAGAAAGAAGATTATCAATGAATCTTTGTTGCGTAGCTGGTGCATTAGTAAGACCAAAAGGCATAACCTTAAATTGAAAAGATCCACGACCTGGAACGTGAAAAGCAGTCTTAGGTCTGTCTTCTAAACGTAAAGGCACTTCCCAAAAAGCTTTAGCAATGTCAATTGAACTCAGGTATTTAGAATCTTTAAGGTTGTCTATAATGTCTGATATGAATGGTAATTTATGAGCATATTTTCTAGTTATGTCGTTAAGCTTACGACTGTAATAATAAAAAGCCATGGGCTTTTACAAGGCTCTATAACATCAAGTTCTAGCATTTTATCAACTTCTGCTTGAAGAGATTTCTGTTTTTCAGGTGATAATCGTTGACGAATTGGTGGGTGGTCACCTGTATCAATACAGTGTTCAATAAGGTCAGTTCTTCCTAAAGGAAGTACTTCGGTAGAAATATTACGAAATTGTTCTAAGACTGCATTAGCAAGAATCAATTGCGTGTCTGTAAGTCTGTCATAAGACTGTAAGTAAGTATCGTTATTATTGATAATAAACATGGGAGTATCTGAACTCTTGTGCATACTGACCGTATTAAGTATATCTGGAGCCAGCTTAAAAGTTTTCCAGAAGTCGATACCTAATATGAAAGGTTGAGTAATAGCGGGTATTACATGGGCAGTAATTATAGCAAACTTATTTTATAATAAAGTTGGAAGCTTAATAGTACCAATTGAATTGATTGTTTGACCATTAGCAACAGAACCTTTGATAATTTGTTCATGTTGTAGTTCCAAACCATGTTCAAGTAATAATTTATGTGAGTTATTACCTAAAATTGTAATGGCACTGCCACTATCCAGTAAACCGTTTAGGGTAAAATTTCCAACATTTACTGTAAGGTATGGACGTTCAGTGTCCGATGTATTATCAAAGAGGAGCGTAGAAACGTTGTATGTTTTGAAAAATATTGAAATAATTTTAAGCCAATTGTTCCAATAAGTTTGATCAAAGTTATTATTAGTATTACAATTTTGTGCTTTTAGTTCCTCTCTAATTAGTTTTTTGAAGTTTGTGTACATACAGGGCAATTGGTAAAAATTACGTCTTTTTTACCGCAACGAAAACAAACTTTATGTCTGTAGGGACATTGACATAAAGCATGGCTATCGTTTCGACAGCGAGGGCAAAATATAGGTAGTACTGGTTTCTTAGAATCTGCAGCAATTGAATGTACAGGGTAAGGTTGAGGGTAAGGGTGTGTTTGCACAAGTGGTTGTTGCAAGTATTGTACGGATAATGTGGTATGTTACGTGTAGCAGCGACTTTGTGTTGGGTATTAAAAGTCGAAGGCTTTGTTAAGTCTTGTAGTGTAGGAGGAGTATCAGAGTTAGACATTTCAATGCAACTTTCGTCCATTTGCGAGTTTTAAATAATGTTGCGACCGAGTGAAGATCGTTTGGTGATACGCTGTGACCAAATTCGGGTTGCAAATTACGCCTAAGAATATCAATCTTGGATTTTTCTGAAATAGGCTCACGTAATTTTGCAAACAATGATTCTAATTCAGTAAAAATAACAAATCACACGCTCACTTGTTTTTTGTTTGCGTGCATCTATGATTTTCCGCAGTTTATAGGCATAGTCTGTAATTTCAAATTCATTTAGTAATGTAATTTTAAAAGATTCCCAGTCTGGGATAGTTTGTTTGTGAGCCCGAAACCAATCTAAAGGAGTTCCTTTAAGAATGTCGTATATGTGATTGTATAGTTCAGTATGTGAAATATTTCGAGTAATTGCGAATTCCTCTAGTTTTTGAATAAAATCTTTTGGACAACTATCCCCCTTGTAAATAAACCGTTTAAATTCATGACTGTTGATCGAAATATTTTGTAGTTTTTGTGTAAGATGGTCAAAATATGTTAATGGAGTTTGTAGTTCTGAAAATTGATCGTGTGTATTTTCTGTAGAAGAACAGCTTGGTTTTTCTAATGTTTCAAAACGTTTTTGTAAATCGAATAAACTTTCTGAAACATTTTTAAATGTTTCTAGTTGTACTGTCGTAAGTTCGGTGGTAATATCCATGTTATTTAATCTATTTTTAACATGCAGAACGCATTCATCTCCTTTCGTACCGGGTATGCTATTAAACGTGCAGAAATAATGGTTAGACATTTTTGAATTTCAGCTATATCTTGTTCAAATGTATACGGGCTTTGAAAATCCTGAGTATTCGAGCTATCAAGTAAGGTCGATAACCTTGATTGTAAATTTTCTGTAGTATCTGTTGTATAGACTTCAGCATTCCGACATTTTAATTCATAGATCAATTCTGGTTTATTTAAAAGCTCAGGGTCCATTTTTTATTAATATGAGACCAGCAAATAATATTAAGTCTGTAAAAGTTACGTTAAGTGCAAAAAAAATAGCGTTAATGCAACTACGCGTGAATGCCTCACACATAATAACGCGTCAAAATTTAACGTAATTCGGAACTAGGTAGGCCGATACTGAAATTCGGAACAAAGTACGTATTAATGAAAATGTCTTACTTACGTGAACGTGGAAATGACTGGAATGCAATTATAAAATACACCTTAGTGTAAAAAACTGTTCTGAGTTTGCCAAATATTTCCAAAGTTAAATCAAGATGGCCTCGTGCCTTTTAGAATTTTGTGGGACGACTTAATAATTGAACACTGATTCTCAAAATAAAACACATGGATTAAAAAAACACGCAGAAATCAGGAACTTGTAGGCATGATGACTGGCCGGTCAGGTAGAGCAGGGCTGGGTAAGGACACGTAGAGGGCGCCAGTGTCACGAGGCGATCCAGGTGTTGGGTTAGTTCCACTAGCCCAGGGACCAAACCTCAGTGGACACAAAATTACAGGAACAATAGGAGCATTATTATCAGACTTTTCGTGCTTCAACAATCTGGATCAAAACAACCACTTACGAAGGTACTATCATATATATTTAAAAGAGTCCACTTGTAATAAACTTATTTAGGTATTTTATAACATTATTTCGTAAAATTCGGTTTTGCTAATCCAATCAATATATGAAGGATTATATATATGAAGGTTATTTGAATTTAGAATTAATAATGACAAACTATCAAATGGAATGAAATGGATTATGAAAGAATTAAGAGATCAAATGAGTATTATTATGAAAGAGGTTTTGACAAGACATCGTCACACGCTCTCCTCTCTTTTCATTATATTAAAGAGAAATGTGACTGATTAATATTTGTTTTAAATATTGATATGAAGCTTACCGTCTACTTTACTAAGTTGTTACATGGAAGTCATCTATTTAGTCTTATGTCTGTCATTTAGTTATTGAAAGTTTTTTTAAATACGTAAAATTTTATTTTTTGCTTTGTTACATAAAGTTCTTCTCAGCTAACGTGACTTTAAAGAGATCTCACTAATTTTAGAAAAATACTTACTTTAACATGGAAACAGTGATTATTAAATCTAGTTAGTCTGATTCGGAGTATGATTAGTTAGAGTGATTAGATTAGCTAGCTGTAATTGTATACCGAAAGAAAAACTTTGATTTTTATATTTAGATTTGCTAAAAGCTGATTTCTGATTAAAAGAAAACCTTTATTTGTAACTCTCAATCCTGGGATTATCCCTGGATCCCGGGATTGACTAAGCATAATCCTGAAATCCCGGGATCAGAAATAAGGGCCGGGATCGAATTCTCTACTTGTGACGATTGCTGAAAGTGATGGGATACGACTTAACTCTCATATCAATAAGGTTATGGCCATGTGTTTGTTGTAAACATAACGTAATGTTATCGACATATGAATATGTTGTATTCAATAATCAATATTAAACTTTCTATTATATCAACTCTATGTACTAGTATGCATATGAATGTATGTCTAAAAACAAAGTGGAAGAGATTTTCCAATAAAAAAATTACGCGAATTTTAATAGATGTTAATAAAGAACAATGTTTCTTGCATAAATATATTAATCAACATGAAACAACTTGTCGACTGCTTTTTATTCTATAATTAGTTTTTTTTAATAACCAAGCAGTGGTCAACAAGCAAAGACCATCATACTAAGAGATACGTGGATCAGACGAGAATCTCCAAATAACTAATAGTAGCACGATACTTTAAAGTTAGATTTATTTCAAGGAGGTTGAATTACGCTTACATTTGCACATTACCTTACACTTCAAAAAGTAAAATTGCTGGCATTTATAGGGGGCGGGGGTTGCACCAGCCTCTTTTATTTATTGTCATCAGATAAACAGATAAACAATTTATTGATAATTCGATTTAAAATTATACGTCACAATTTGCAATTATTATAATAGCACATTTAAATAGTAAAAATTAAATTCAAAATCATAATTATTTAAAAAAAAGTAATTGTAAAATATTATCTGTATAAAATTTAAATATTTCATGTACCCCATTGGGTACGGTCAAAAAATTCGTCAACGTCATAAAAAGTCTTCGACGAGCCAGGATTTCAGTTTCATTTTAAATGTATTCACGCTAAATGATTCCGTGACATGCGGCGGCAGGCGGTTTTAAACCGCAGGCCCCATGACATGAGTCAGCTTGTTCGAACGCACCAGTCTCCTGGACACGGCAGCCAGCTTATGAGCGCCGCGGGTGTTGTAAGTGTGTATGCCGCGCCTCTCAAACTTATCCAGGTTCTGTCGCACATACACAGCGACCTGGAAAATCACGAGTGAGGGCAGAGTCGGTATCCCGAGGGATTTGAAATAAGGCTTCGCCGACGTGAGGCGCGACACCCGTGCAATCGCCCTCACAGCCCTATTCTGCATACGGAAGGCACGCAGTCTGTCGGCTGCGCGGCCCCATAGCTCGGTGCCGTATTGGAGGAGCGAGTGCACGGTTGCGAAGTAGCAGGTGCGGACCACGTCAGCGGATGCCACACGCGATAGCCGACTCGTGGCATAACATGCGCTGATTTTGTCAATGTGTGAGTTCCACGTCATACCGCGATCTATTTGAAACCCGAGAAAACTTACACTGTACGGAACCAGCTGTACATTGAACTCTGCGTTCTGCTGCATGTGCAGTTTACGCGCTCGCGGCCTAAATCGCGACCAACCATTCCATCCATCACGCGTTCTCATTTAGATTACTGCTCGATAATATATTTACCTAAATCTCTTACAAAGTCTTTCCTTTAACATCATCATCAAAGCGTGTACGGCATAACAAGAGACCGTACATCTTTGTTTTTTGGTCCTTCCTAGCTATCCGTATAGCGGGGACTATTCGCGAGTGACAAAGAGACTATTCTGTCTACGTGATAGTTCCTAACCAGCTTCATTTGGAGAAACAACAATAGGAATCACAAAGGATTCCAACTAGGAGTCGTCAGCGAGCACCAAGGCTCTACCCAGACGACTTCAGCGGACACCAAGGCTCGCAGGGTCTACAAGGATCCAGCCAGGCGTCTTCAGTGGGCACCTAAGCTCACAGGATTATCAAGGATCCAACCAGGAGTTGTCAGTGAGCACCAAGGCTCAGCTGCTGAAAGTAATATCTTTCCTTTTTTGTTATATCTGGCTACGGTTTGTGGTGTATAAAAATTGAGGATCAGTTGGCAACTCAACGACAGTTTATTTTTGCCATTGAGCAGACATACTCCAACTTTAAAAAAGATGGCGCCGATCGGAAGACTTCCGATTATATCAAGCGAAGACTAGAGACCCTGGATCAATACTGTCAGGAGTTTCAGTCTACTCATACTCAACTGTGTGGTAACCCCAGAATCAAGTCTGAGAAGTACTTCACAGAGAACATATTCGAGCAGACTAAGGAAAGGTATGACACGATTCGATCCATAATCGAAAGTTATAATGTAGAATCTGTAGAGACGACCCCGGAACGGAAGAAATGTTGAGGAAACAAGTGAGTCACTTTAGAGCCCTTCAGCGGTTAGTATCTAGTGTAGAGTTAGACCAGCTCACTGAAAAGTGGGAGTTTGATGATACTCTACGCACTCTTCAAATTCGATGGTCGGCGATAGACACCATGCACTTGGAAATTGATAGCGAGTTAGAAGGTCAAAATAAAAAATACGAGCAGGAGTTCTATCATTATGAGCAGGTGACATCAAAAAGGCCATTAACAAGAAAATGTGGTCGGTGTCCCATAAAGAACAAGCTACCCCGACGATGGATCTCCCTACCTTTAGCGGTAATTATCATCAATGGTCATCGTTCAAAGATCTTTTCATTGAGGTAATACATAGCAACCCTTCATTATCAAGAGCTCAAAAGATGCAGTTTCTGAAGAGTAAGGTGAAAGGAGAAGCGGAAAAACTTATTCATCATCTTGAGATCAGCCCAGACAACTATGATGTGTGCTGGGATATTCTGAATCACAGGTACAATAATAATAAATTAATATGTACAGCCCACATTAACACATTAATGAGCATACCGATAGTTCAACAGCAGTTTATCGGTAACCTGAAAAAAGTCCATGATACTGCAGTAGAGGTAGTAAACGCTGTGAAAAACTTAGGTGTTAACGTAAGTTCATGGGACCCATTACTAGTACATATTTTATGCCAAAAACTTGATGCAGATACTCACAATGAGTACATTTTATCACTGAAACGACCAAGGGATCTACCCACACTCAACGAGTTTCTACAATTCATCGAATGTAAGTTTACAGCGCTGGAAACGCCACGGAAAAAACAAGAAATTTTCGAGACAAAATCATTCAATAGTTCTAATAATAAGCCATCATTTATCAAAGAAAAGCGACCTACTTTTTTCAAATCGGCTAATAATTACACAACAAGTTAACCACTTGCGCAATCGTACAAAGGTAGCTCGAACAAAATGTTTGCATGGAAACAGCAATGCCCACTTTGCAAAAGTGATGAACATCGTCTCTACTTCTGTCCTAATTTTTTGGAAATGCCTACTCAAATCAAACACGAAACAGTTGCAAAATTACATGTTTGTGAAAATTGCCTAAACATGCACCCAGGCAAAACTTGTGTTTCAAATCATAGCTGTAAAGAATGCAATGCGAAGCACAATTCTATTTTACATGAAGCATTTGCGCAACATGGTAACAATAGTAGGCACGGACAACCACAAAATGCAACGTATGCTCAATCTACACAGGCTAATGTGTCTTTACAGCACGATATGCCTGAAATTCTATTAGCTACGGCAGTCGTTAAAGTCCAGGGTATTGACGGATCACAACAAAAGTTTAGAGCCTTATTAGATCAAGGATCATAGACATCATTGATCACTGAAAAGGCTGCACAAATGTTAGGGTTACCGCGCAAACAATGGCGCGGAGTAGTCTCAGGTATCGGGGATAAGGAGAGCAGTTGCAAAGGGATGATCAACATTGCGTGCTCTTCACTAAGAAATGATTACTCATTTGAGACTGAAGTCATCATTATGAACACTTTAATTAAACATTTGCCAAGCCACACTTTCAAAAAACCGATGTGGCGCATGTTAGATGATATGACTTTGGCCGACCCAGACTTCAACGTCAGCCGTCCTGTAGACTTACTGTTTGGGGCTGACATATATGGAGAAATCATCCTAGATGGCATACGTAGAGCTGGAACAAACTTACCAATATCACAACAAACTCGATTAGGTTGGATTTTATGTGGTAATGCGTCACGCTCGCTACACTGCAACGTCATTATTAACAAGATTTACAGCAGTTTTGGCAAATAGAAGATATAAGTAACGACGATACTGTGACGTCTCATGATCAGAAAGTTATGGATTATTACCAGGATACCACCATTCGTCGTCCAGACGGAAGGTATGAGGTACACCTTCCATTAAAACAGTCAATTAATGAAAACATGGGTGAATCAAAGAGCAAGGCTGTAGCACAGTTCAGACAGTTAGAACGAAAATTTATGAAGCAAGAAAATATCGCGAAGGAATACAAACTATTTATGAGCGAGTATTCAAAATTAGGTCATATGACAATAGCCGATGGTAACAAGACTCCAAACTTTTTTTTACCTCATCATTGTGTAATTTGAGATTCAGTTACAAGTCGCTGTCGTGTAGTTTTTAATGCGTCAGCAAAATCAAGATCAGGTCATATAGCCTGAATGACTTAATGGAGAGGGGTCCAAATTTGCAAACTGATGTACAAGATTTAATAATTCAATGGCTTCAGTATGCATACGCCTACACAGCAGATATTGAAAAGATGTTCAGGCAAATCTGGGTCAACCAAGATGATCAGAAATATCAAATGATCATTTGGAGAGATACACCATCAGAAAAATTGGAAACATACCAACTTACGACTGTGACGTATGGAACGAAAGCTGCCCCGTTTCTCGCAATGATGAGTCTCCATCAACTAGCTAAGGATGAAAGATCAAAGTACCAAAACAGTGCCGTGTCCGATGTCGTCAAGTCTTCGTTTTACATGAATGACCTGGTTCACGGAAGTCACTCCATCGCCGAAGCTGAACAGCTAATGCTTGACATTACTCAAATGATGAAATCGGGAGGATTAAACTTAAGAAAATGGAATTCCAATGCTCCAGAATTGCTTAAGACAATCACTCAGCAGCAAGAACAGGTAGACTATGAATTCAAGCTTGCAGAATCAACAAAAAATTTGGGCTTTTGTTGGAACCCACAACAAGATACGTTCGGCTTCAATTCTAAAATAGAATGGTCAAATAAAGTACCTAATAAACGAACATTGTTGTCTGATATTTCAAAGGTCTTTGACCCCAATGGATGGCTAAATCCTGTGACAACAAAATTAAAGATATTATTTCAACAAGTATGGCAATCTAATTTACAGTGGGATGATTCACTTCCCGAGGGCATTCAAAAGGAATGGTGCAAGTTAAGAGCAGATTTAGACACCATCAAATCATTTCAATACCCCGTTGGCTGGGCACAAAGAAAGACGATACCATTGAACTTCACGGATTTTCGGATTCTTCTCTCAAGGCCTACAGCAGCGTGATATTTTGTAAAATAACAAGGGATAGGCAATCAGTTGTAGTCTTGTTAACAGGTAAAACAAGGCTAGTGCCGGTCAGCAAAACTGTCACACTGCCGAAACTGGAGCTCTGGAGCTGTGCGGTGCACTTTTACTGGCTAATCTGATGGAAAAAGTTATGAAGTGTCTTCACACCTACAACATAAATGTATACGGCTGGGTTGACTCTATGGTGGTTCTGGGTTGGTTGAACGGCAATCCTGAACGCTGGAAGCCTTTCGTTGCAAATAGAGTCAAACAAATTACACAAGTCATACCACCAGGCAACTTTCGGTTTGTTAAGTCAGAAGAGAACCCCGCCGATTGCGCCAGCCGTGGTCTAACAGCATCTCAATTTAAGAGCCATGAGCTATGGTGAAACGGCCCAAAGTGGCTCCCTACATTCGACGGAAAAAGCGAACAAAACAAAACAACGTTTGAAACAGATCTGGAAATAAGAAAAGCAAAACAAGTTACGGCTGTAGTTCATATACCTGAAGTATTATAAATGAACTACTCATGAAATATAGCTCACTATTAAAAACTACAAAAATCTTAGGATGGATGTACCGATATATTTTAAATAGCCAGAAAGCGAAACAAGAAAGCAAAGGTTATTTAACAATAAGTGAATTAAAACAAGCAAGAAATAAGATACTTAAACAAACACAACAAGAGGTGTTTCAACAAGAAATCGCCGATTTAATTACAAACAAAAATGTGTCAGCATAAAGCAAGATTGCTGACTTAAATCCATATTTGGATGAACACACACACACTTCTTCTTCTTTTTTGTACACTTCTTCTGCTATTTTTCCTTTATTTTTTGTTGATTTTGTTTGTGGTGTGTGCAATAAAGAATTTATCTATCTATCTATCTAACACAAACTACTTAGAGTAGGTGGTAGGCTAAAACACGCTCAAGTAAACTCTGATATGAAGCACCCCGTCATCATCCCAAACAACAGTAGACTATCAGGGCTAATCATTGATCAGTGCCATGTGTTAACTTATCACGGCGGACCCCGACTCACTGTCATTTATGAGACAGAAATATTGGCTCCTAGGAGGTATCAGGGCCACTAAAAAAACGAGTGGGCCGATGTGTAACTTGCAGAAGGCAAAAACCTACCCAACAACATCAAATAATGGGAGATTTACCACCATCAAGAGTAAACCCAAGTCGTACGTTTTAGCATACTGGAGTAGATCACACAGGCCATGTCTACGTCAAGACCAACAAGGGTCGTGGAACCAAGACTACGAAGGGATATGTAGCTGTTTTTGTCTGCATGGCAACGAAGGCTATCCATCTCGAGCTAGTGTCATTCTTGGCTGCTTTAAGGCGAATGTCAGCAAGACGTGGAACACCAGCCCATATGTACAGTGATTGCGGGACTACCTTCATTTGTGCAAATAGAATACTCCAACAAGAATACGAAGAGATCAGAAACACGTTCGACGAAGGGATGAAAGATGTAGCTGAAATGGGGATAAATTGGCACTTCAATGCGCCATCCTGCCCTTCAGCTGGCGGTTTGTGGGAAGCTGCGGTAAAAAGTCTGAAATACCATGTAAAACGTGTTATTGGCGGACAGAGACTCACCTACGAATATAGCACACTACTCGCACAACTGGAAGCATGTCTCAACCAGAGACCAATGTATCCCCTGACGGAAAATGTCGATAGTCTAGACTGCTTGACCCCAGCAGACTTCTTAACAAATGGTCCTAATTTAGCGCTGTATGACACTAAAATGGACCTACGAACAAGATGGCATTTAACGCAAAAGATTTTCGAAGATATTTGGAAAAGATGGCGATCCGAATACCTAACACAATTAACGGTGCGTAGCAAGTGGCACCAAGCACAGAACAACATTAAAATAAATGACGTGGTAGTTATCCACGACGCAAATCTTCCTGCTGGTAAGTGAGCACTTGGCCGCGTAGTCCAGCTGCATCCTGGAAGTGATAGATATGTAAGGGTAGTTTCTCTGAAAACCAAAAATGGCATTATGAAAAGACCGATTGTCAAGTTATCAGTGCTGCCAGTCCATCCGGAAGACCAAGAAGATAAATCCAGTACCAGTGGAGATATTCAAACAACTAAACCATCAGATAGCGACATTATGCAATCAAATGTCACTATAAATAAACCAAGATCATGCAGACGATTTAATTTCACAACAATTGCACTGTCATTGTTTATGTTTATAATGAACCTTGTCGCAACAACTACATCATACTCCAATAACAGCATATATTTTGACAAAGTTAGCAACAAGTATTTAATTCCAGACTTGTGGCGCCTAACAGTCTACTATAACATGACACCGTACTGGGAAGGCACACAAGCAAGGATTACCATACCTATTCCTATCACAAACGATTTTGAGTCTAATTTAAACACACCACAAACTAATAGCAGATATTCAACAAAAATATAAGCGATAGAAAACACAGTCCTGGTCCCACCAAGGGGACCTAGCAAGCCGGGAACGAGATGTCAGCAGGCAGCGGTGCGAGCAGCAGCACACCCGGAGGCGGTCGCTGCGGGTAGGAACCCGCAGCCCGCCTCCCGCACCAGATGTACCAAACAGTAGTAGTGATAGTGTTAAGTGTATAATATAATCTATACACTTGTTGTTGTGCAAAAAACACAATGTGACGTCACCGATCACGCGTTTATGTGTTTTTAATTCGTTGTAAAATCGCTAACTAACATTTAGTTTAGCTAGATAGTGATGAAAGAATTGTTAAATCATCTTGTTTCACCACATTACTGCATCTACTAACCAGAAACATTTGCCACAGCATCTCATCTCATTCGGGCCCGGGAGCATGTACGGAACCAGCTGTACATTGAACTCCTGCATGTGCAGTTTACGCGCTCGCGGCCTAAATTGAACAGTTCGCGACCAACCATTCCATCCATCACGCGCTCTCATTTAGATTAGGTACTGCTCGATAATATATTTACCTAAATCTCATACCAAGTCTTTCCTTTAACATCATCATCAAAGCGTGTACGGCATAACAAGAGACCGTACATACACATTCAACTTGCTCGATGGAAGTTCTATCAATTTGGACACATAGATTTCTAGACGTTCGTCCTAAATCTTAGCCACTGCGGGAATAATGGGCACAGGTCTTTAGCCATCGATGTCGTCGCGCTTCCCTTTTCCCTTGAACAATGGGGAGATTTTGCTAACTTTCATTGATATCGGATATTCCCCAATTTGAATGCAACGGTTGAACAGCGTGGACAAGCACGGAGCTATCTCAGGCGCAGCCGCGTGAAGGACTTCTATTGAAATATCGTAAATATCTCTGGTAGGCTTGCGTGGGATACGCGTAGTTATAATCATGTGGATTTCTGCCGTGGTGAAGCGAATGAGTCTAAAAGAGTGGTCAGCTGGGGGCCGTGCCACCGCGAGCTTGGCGCTCACCAGTGCCACAGAAGCCTGCGGCGCCCCACACGCAGCCGCCGCGCTCACAAACCTCGTTAATAGCGTCCAAGGCAGCTTTTCTGGAATCGGAATTAGCGCCACTCGCATCCTTGACCACATCTATAAAACTAATCGCGGCCCGCGAGTTAGCTCCTCTCTCAGTATTTACAACATGCCATAGAGCCCTTTGTGTATTGTTACTATTGTTTATAAATTCGAATAGAAACCGGCTTTGTTATTTTTTATAGATGTGTCATATAAGTTATTAAATTGTTCAATTAAATTAAGAATATGATCATTATCAGGGAATTTATTGCATAATTCTATAGTTTCAAAAAGCATGAACTTAATTTGAACAACTTCATCTGTGACCCAGGACTTGAACAACATCATCTGTGACCTAGGACTTGAACAACTTCATCTGTGACCTAGGACTTGAACAACTTCATCTGTGACCCAGGACTTGACTTTGATATTTTTTCGCTTCATCGGAAAACAAATATGGAATTTGTTAGTCAAAATATTTATTATGGATTCAGCCAGCTTTCCAACCGATTTACTGTGCTTAGTGAAAATATTATCCCAGTCAACACTTCCAATAGCTAAACTGAAATTCAAGCGACTCACCCCGGAATAATCCCTGACGAGACGGGTGCGCGGTGGCAGCTGCCGTGGTTGGCAACGGACCGCCACGCGCACCGCTCTGTGGTCACTCCGGTAGGTAACAACGGGAGAGGCTACCACTGATCCCTGCAGCCTATTGCTGTAGACATAGTCTAGGCAGGTCGAGGATGTTTCAGTTACTCGCGTTGGAAAGTTGACTAAATTCGTGAAGTTGTGAGCTGATAGCAAATCACACAGCCGCTTTTATTCTACACAGTTGATATTAAACCAATTGATGTTAAAATCACCTACTATTATGAACTCTTTACTACTATCACTGGCTCGTTCGAGAAGACGTTCTAAGTAAGATAGAAATTCTACAGAACTGACTAAATTAGTCCTGTATATGCACATCACTATAATATTATACCCTATTAATTCTATGGCGGTTACCTCGCAGTATTGTTCTTTCGACATTTCTGTAAATTCCAAACACTCAATGGCTTTCACACTATTTTTAACAAATAGGAAAGAACCTCCGTGTGCAATGATAACAAGCTATGTATATGTGTAGCTGGATAAAAACACATAACCGTCTATGTTTACACATTTAAGGTTAGGTTCTGTCATCCAATGCTCGGTTATTGCGAGCACGTCACAGTGTAACTCATTTAGCAGAAGAACTTCCAGCCGTTGTGTTTTCTTGTCTACCGAAGCTATGTTTTGGTGGCATATAACTATAGTTGAAAGACACGCTTGTTTACGCGGTGGTTGTTGGCGCGAGGATGGCGGTTGCGCCTCGGTCAGATTCGACGCCCCGATCAATAAAGTTAAGTGCATAACACGCTGTTAAAGTCTACGAGTCCAGAAATATTGTATAACAGGGGACCCAAGATAGAACCTAGGGAGATTTCAAAACTGACGGTAACATAGTCGCTTCGTGCCCTACCAATTACCGCGGCTTGTCGTCTATTGGTTATGTACCAGCTGAACCATCTGTGTAGGTCTCCTCGTTTGTAGTTTGTGGAGCAAGATGATGAGATCTGTTCTGTCGAATGTCTTCTTAGAGTCAATGTAGATCACATCAACCTGTGTCCTCTCATCCATGCTGCCAAACACAATATGTAACGACATCCGTTATAACATCATCTGTCGTTTTCAGGTAGTGCGGGAGCGGGGCGAGGTGGTGTACGAGCGCGTGGCGTTCGGCGACGTGTCACACGCGCCGCCTACGCTGCGGCCGCCGCGGGGCGCCACAGTTGCTGGCACGCCGAGGGTGAGTGTCGCCAAGTGTCAGGTGTGCGGGAGCGGGGCGAGGTGGTGTACGAGCGCGTGGCGTTCGGTGACGCGTCGCACGCGCCGCCCATGCTGCGGCTGCCGCGGGGCGCCACAGTTGCCGGCACGCCGAGGGCGACTGTCGCTACGTGTCAGGTGTACGAGCGCGTGTCGTTCGGCGACATGTCGCGCGCGCCGCCCACGTACGCTGCGCTTTTGATATCGCATTTAATTTTTAATCAGTGAGTTAAGCCGTTGTTTTGTCCCGCAGCCGGGGCGCCGTGACCTTCTGCTTAGCAAGATGCTGCCGGGCGGGGGCGCTGGGCGAGCTGGGGGCGCCGCACCCGCCGCGGAGGCGCTGCGGCTCGAGCGCGCGCGCCTCGACGCCGTGCTCGCATACCGCGCGCTCAAGACCGCCAAAGCTAACAACCGCAATAAACTCGCCTGATCTTTCACCCTCATTTCATTCCGAACCCTGTCTGCCGAAACTCCGGACAGTACATGTGTAGGCACCCGACGACGTTAACGCCGGTCGGCGCTGCGGCTCGACTCGCGGTCCTCAACGATTCGGTTGCATACTTACGGTGCACGCCCGATGTATTCGACGGAGCTGGAGATGTATTCGGAAGCTATCCCACCGGTGGTTTAGAGTTCAGTGGCAGACACTCGTCTATCACTAGACTTTAGTGATTACAGGGAGGGATTGGAAGTGGGTGACTAAGTAAACTCAGTCTCTCGTAGCGCGCCGTATGCGCCGCACGCACGATGCCTGTGTTACCGTCGCCTCCGCGAAGCGCAACAAATCGCGGGACTGCAGTGGCATCATCGGACATGCAGTGTCCAAAAAATGCAAGATAGAAGTGCAGGAAATGCAAGATAGTGATAAGCGAGCTCCTTGCTTTTCTGAGCAACAAGGTGGATGTGTTACCCGAGACAGCGATTCTTGAAATATGTCTCACCGCGTACTCCAGTGACGAACTTGAAGCGGCTCGTAGTATTGTACTTAAGTTGCTTGCACCGACTAAGAAGTTTATGAGAAGAAAAGAAGGTAGTGAACAGAAAAGCTTACAAGAAATGATTAAGTTGATAAAAGAATTTGACCCTGATTGTTTACCGATATTTGTGGCCAAAGATCTCAACAAGATACCGCCCGTCTCATTTAATTACATTGACTCGACGTCCTTTTTGAAGGAAATAGCTATATTAAGGAACTAGCTGTACCCGCGGCTTCGCACGCGTGGTCTTTTCTGTAGGTTCAAAGTACCATAATGTGCTATTCCAGGACCAATATGCCAACATTTGTTCAAAATTTCTTTAGCCGTCAAAATTACTTTTATCAATTGCTCGGCTTCTAACTCACCAGATTGAGATACCAATTACACCAGTTTTTAAATCAAACCAGCTATCTAACAATGAAAACCACATTGCAATCGGTCCAATAGTTTTTACATGATGCGTGAACAAACAAACATACAGACAAACAGACAGAGGGACACAATTAAAAAAAAACATGTTCAATACCCTTTTTAAGCACCCAATCGTATTTTTTATCTTCTTTTTATAGCCTTTTTTCGTACCTATTGCTTTATTATAAGTATAGATATATGACTGTGTCAATTTGCATCCAAAAATCCGTCCTGTAGTTCCAGCGTGATACGTTTTCTTTTTAATAACTTTCAACACTTATATTGTGGAAACAACCTATATTACAAAAATTGAAGGAATTCATTAGTTTCGCACAGAAACTACTGAATTCATTTAAAAAACTTACTAACTTACTTATTGTTTTACTTTTAATTTCAAAATAAAAAATGAAACAGTTTTGGCTTCAGTAGGTATCGAAATAGAGAACCATCCAAAAATATTATTTATTACTTAAATATTAATATAACTTTGGACCCATATCCCGCAGAAGCCCTTTTTTGCGGGATAAAAAGTATCCATAATTTTCACCCATCATAAGAGCGAAAAAACCTAGGCTTCCGCACCAATTACTTTTCTCAGTTATGGGCGGTTTTCCATCGCTCCGTGCTTCGGAGGGCACGTTAAGCTGTCGGTCCCGGCTGTTATTGGTTAATAGCAGTTGTTAAGCCATGTCAGAGGCCCTCGTGCGGCCTGACAAACTCTGACATCAGAGGCCAGCACTACCTCATACGACAAACAAACAACAAACAAACCCATCTTATAGACTATGTCTGTGCCAAGTTGCATCAACACCCGTCCAATAGTTTCAGCGTGCTACGTGTTCTTTGAAATAATTTAATTAATTAATTTAATTTAATAATTTTTCACCCCTATCCTGCAGGAACTCTTTAATTTTTCGGGATGAAAAGTATCCAATGCCCTATCTCGAAGTATGAACTCAAATCATACCAAATTTTATTTGAATTATGTGAGTATTTTCAGCGTGATGCGCTGCCAAGGTACAGATACACAGACGGACAGACAGACAGACAGACAGACAGACAGACAAAAATTAAAAAATACAGTTTTGGCTTTAGTATTGAATGTACAACAGCCTCCAAAAAAGTTACAAAATATCTTCAATTTACAGAATTTGGGACATTATCCAGCAAGAACTCTTAATTTTTTCGGGATAAAAATTGGCCTCAATTTTGTAAACTATGACTGTGTCAAGTTGCAACAAAATCCTTCCAGTAGTTTCAGCGTAATACGTGTTCTTTTAAATAAATTTCAACGCCTATCCTGCGGAAACCCTTTAATTTTTCGGGATTAAATATGTCCTACGTCGTAGTATGAACTCAAATCATACCAAGTTTCATTTAAATTCATTCAGTAGTTTCGGCGTGATGCCTAGCCAAGATACAGACAGATAGACAAAAATGAAAACAAAACAGTTTTGTCTTCAGAATCGAACATAGTACCCCGACTCCCGAGGGTACTACCCTCCAAAGGAAAATTTCATAATATCTTCAATGTACAGAATTGGACCCGTTACAGTTTTATTATAAGTATGCGCAGAGTAATTTGATATCAACTGGACAGTAGGCAATTCAGCAGACAGACAAGTTCCAGTCGCAAGGATTTGAGAGGTCGTGCTGAGGCAAACTGCAAAGCGCTAAAGCTAGTGTGAGCTAAAGTCAAATAGTTTACAGATTTGAATTTAGCGGAACGCAGTGAATGAAATGCTTGCGTGTTTTAAGGACAATTAGCGCCATCTAGTTAAATCGGAGGCAGAACTTTGATTCGTTTGATTTATGCGCTGGAGTTGCTGGCTTTCTAATAATCTTTGATGCTGGTAAATTATGTAGTGTCTTTTTTGTTCTTATTGCTTTATTATATGTACAGATACTACGCTCTCTTGTGTAGAGGTTCTACAATAAAAATACTTACGCCGTGCTAAGGAAGTAGGATACTCCATTGTGCTATACCTACTCGTTCCTTAATATCTAAGAACCATCTCGATTACCTCAGCTTTCAATCATAAAAAACCGCACCTAAATCAAACCATTCGTTTGGAAGCTACGATTCTCACCACTTTTTCTCACCTCCTCCCCATATAGCTAAGAACCATCACAATCACATTAGCTTTCAAAAAAAATACGAAAAAACACACACACACCCACACACTTACACACATACAGTGATACACACCCTAAACTTATAACATCCGTCTCTTTGTTCGGGGGTTGAAAAATGTAAAAATAACGCATAAAATATGTAAACGCTATTAATTATAGAACAAAAAAACTAAAAGCGCGTGGTTTCGATCCACGGACGTCTGGATTAGACTTCCGCCCATGTTAACCGCTCGGCCACTCCTTACGTGACGCGGTCAACGAAATTTGGTACCGTTCTTTAAACGGATATTTTATTACTATAATTTAACATAAACTTTGGACCCTTATCCCTTAAAAATCATTTATTTTTTCGGGAGTAAAAGTATTCTAAGTTTTAACAGATAATATAAACTTTGACTATGCCCAGTTACATCAAAATCCGTCCAGTAGTTTCAGTAGTTTCTTTTAAATAACTTACAACCCTTATCCTGCAGGAACCCTTTATTTTTTCGGGATAAAAGTATTCTAAATGTTAATCCATAACATAAGCTATGATTGTGCCAAGTTGCATCAAAATCCGTTCGGTAGTTTCAGCGTGATGCGTGTTCAAAGAGACAGACAGACAGACAGACAGACAGACAAAAATTAAAAAAATATCCTTTTTGCACTCCATATCGATTTTGAAGTTTATCTCAATTATAATTTTCAAAAAATATTTAATGTACAGATTTAGCCCAGTTACAGTTTTATTATAGTATAGAAGATAGATAGATGACGTGGCTAGTATTAAAGCCGAAAAAAGTACAGGCAGTGCTAGCTCTAAACCAGTACCTGAGATTGAGGCACTTAAAACGGAATTCGAGGAAGTCAAACTTAGCTTAAAAGAACTACAAAAAAATGTCCTAAGCTCGAACCAGATTATGCAGCGCTTCGGAAGTGATATCGTATGTACTACACAACAAACACAACGGGAAAACAATGCTTCACAATCGATTGCTTTTGTAATGCAGAAATGCGGTCATAATGGTAGTAGTAAAAAGCTACTAATTGAGAAATCACGCGGATCCGGCGCCAGCGCATCAAGTAAACAAAGCGCAGCTCACTCACACATGCGCATTTCACCGAGTCGTTCGCCGCCTTTAGCAGCAGCCCGATTCCATAACTTGGCTTCAATCGGATTATTACTTTTTTCATAGCAAATTCGACTCTATCGCAAGGCATTAGTGGCTGTGATACTGATAATCCGATTGTAGCCAAGTTATGGAATCGGGCTGCAGGTGCTTGCACCGTCATATCGAGATATGTTTATCAGTGGAAACGCAAGGGAAGGAAACGATCCTCATTTTATGCCGAAGTATGATAGGAAAGAGGATAGTTTTATAGTAGTAGAAAGTAAGAAACGAAAGAAAATAAATAATTTTACTGGCACTGCAAAGTGTTCGAGTAAACTACAGATAGCGGACTTAACATCATTTGTTTACATTTCTAGACTGAAAAATTCGACCACTGCCGACGATGTAAAAGAATATATAAAAGAAAAAGGAGAAGAATGTCTTAAAATAGATTTGCTGACGCAGAGACACGACACTGACTTTTGTTCTTATAAACTATCAGTACCTAGGCGCAAATTAGATACCTTTTTGAGCAATGAGTTTTGGCCTGAAGGTGTAAAGTTCAGATTATTCCGTGAGTACACGGCGAGAGGAAACAAACAAATACATAATTAATATGGATAGTACGACCACTAGAATAATAATTTCATCTTTTAATTGTAAGAATATTAAGAGATCAATACAGACAGTACGTGACCTGACTGTGACCTCGCAGCTGCTAGTTCTTCAAGAAACATGGTTATTAGAACATGACTTAAACTTTGTCCATGAAATCAATAAGTCATTTGGATGTGTAGCTAAGTCCTCAGTAGACTCATCTGTGGGTGTTCTGCGTGGGCGGCCCTACGGTGGACTCGCCATCATGTGGAATAAGGACGTGTTTCCTAACGTGTCTCCGGTGGTCTGCTCGAATAAAAGGATTCAGGCTGTTCGTGTATGTGTGAAATCAGGTTCTTTTTTATTACTGAATGCGTACATGCCGTTTGATGTTGTTGAGCATATCGACGAGTTTACGGATTGTTTAGCCGAGGTCAGTGCTATAATTGAGGAATCTAATGTTCAATTTGCTTACGTTTTAGGGGACTTGAACGCACATCCGACTGCGCGGTTTGGTAAACAGTTAGCGAAATTTTGTAAAGATATGCTTTGGGAGTGAGCTGACCTTAAAATACATGGTGCCAATTCTGATACGTACACTTTTCAATGTGAAGCGAGTGGTAGCAGGAGATGGCTGAATCATTGCATTACCACGAGTGCCGCGTGGGATACCGTAGTCGGCGCTAGGGTTACGCATGACGTGAGATGGTCAGATCATCATCCGCTGAGCATTGAATGCGACATCTCGGGGGTTGCAATTGGTCCAGCTACCTCCTGCATATCAGGCGTGCTAAAATATGTCAAGTGGGGCGAGAGAAACTCTAGTCAAATTAATGTTGATGGCGAATTTTGTTATAATAATTTAGATATGTTCTCTGACTTAAATATATGTGATTGTGATAATATACAAAAATGAGTTCATTTTAATGACTATTTTGATTATATAGACCATTATTACAGGCATATCGTAGGTGTACTGCAAAATGCAGCGACTGTTAGTTCTCGCTCATGTGGACAGAAACGTCATGAAAAGTTTGCTGGTTGGAATTACCATGTCAGGGATAGTCACAATAAGGCTAGGCTTTATTTTGCGTGCTGGGTGGTTGCTGGGAAGCCGTCCGGAGGTTTGGTGTATGAGAACATGCGCAATAGTCGAACTGTTTTTAAGAATAAAATTAAATGGTGTCAGAAAAATGAAGAAATGATTAAAATGAATATATTGGCTGTACAAAGAAATAAAAAATTTGCAATATTTTGGAATGCGACGAAAAAGTTAAACTATAAACAAAGCTTACCTGTATCCGTAGAGGGTCTCCAGGAACCATCCGCTATAGCCGAGCTGTTCGCGCAGAAGTTTAGGGTGAGTCCGCTGGCCGCAGAGTGTGTGCTCGATGCTGAACCACATCAGAGCGGTAAAGCCATAGAATTTACACGTAAGGATATTTCCAAGGTCATAATGAATATGAAACGTGGTAAATCACCAGTGGCCCAATTACATAACTTGGCTACAATCAGATTATCACTTTTTTCATAGCAAATTCGACTCTATCGCAAGGCATTAGTGGTTGCGATACTGAGAATTCGATTGAAGCCAAGTTATGGAATCGGGCTGCAGGGCACGATGGGCTCAGTATTGAACACATACTTTGTGCCAGTTATCACTGGCACAATCGGACCTTTGTATTAGATATAGCTATTTACCTGATCCTTTAATGCGGACGGTGGTCGTGCCCATCGTAAAGAACAAGACTGGTGATCTTAGTGCTACATCTAACTATCGTCCCATATCTTTAGGTACTATAATAGGTAAAATATTAGAGCGATTAATCCAACCTGAACTGCTTAAAAATATTAAGATTAACGACGCGCAGTTTGGTTTCCGTCCCGGTCTTTCAACGGACGCCGCTATCGCTAGCCTGAAAAGCACTGTCGGCTACTATAAGACAACAACAAACAACTATCTATGCGTGCTTTCTTGACCTCAGTCGCGCATTTGACCTTGTCAACTATGACATTTTGTGGTTTTGTGTTTTTTGGCGTGAACGGTCTGATCTAGAAGCTGAGGAGCACTGGGGTCGGCTGTCATTTAGGGAATGTATGTGTAAATAACCTAAGTTATGCCGATGACATGGTGCTCCTTAGTCCCTCGATCAAGGGGTTGAGGAAGCTGCTTTCGGTCTGTGAGCATTATGCTAATGGTCACGGACTGAAATACAACGTTTCTAAGACAGAGATGATGGTGTTCGCTTCGGGTCGGGGTCCGGATAGGGTACCCGAAGTGTTTTTGAATGGCACAGTGATAAACATTGTGAAGCAGTTTAGGTATTTAGGGCACCTGTTGACGGAACGACTGCACGACGACGCTGATATTGAGCGGGAACGCAGGGCTCTCGCTGTCAGGAGCAACATGCTCGCTCGCCGATTCGCTAACTGCAGTAGGGAAGTTAAGACCACACTCTTTAAAACGTACTGTCTATGCATGTATACGTGCCAGCTGTGGATCACGTTCTCGCAGAAGGCAATGAGCACCATAAGAGTCCAATATAATGATGCATTCCGGGCTCTTATGAGACTGCCACGGTACTGCAGTGCGTCAAGTATGTTTGCTGAAGCGGGGGTTCCTGGCTTTTTTGCTGTTGTCAGGTCGAGAGTGGCGTCTTTTTGGAGTCGCTTGCGTCGTTCCAGCAACGGGATCCTCGTGGCTGTCTCTGACAACATTATAAGTGGTCCAATATTTAAAAGATGGGTTTCTGTCCACATGGATGAAAACAAAAAGTGACTCAGCACTATTGTGTAAAGCGTAGGTAACATTTTTTATTTCTTCTTTTGACTGCACCTTTTTACAGTGTTGCTAACATGTTTTACTTTTAAGTTTATTTTACTCTTGTATGGGTTGTATAATCCGACAAACAATTCATCAAAGACGTCGGTGTTATCAATAAAATCAAATACAGTTCCGATCACAGACCCATTCGAGCCAAAATAAAGTTAAACTTCAAAATCCATCGCGCAAAATTGTTTTCAAATGATTTAAAAGAATTTCCAAAGAGACTCTTATAAATAATTCAGACACATTTAATTTGGAACTATCAAATTATTTTAAAGATCTTGTAGTCGACGAAAATAATCCAGAAGCTCAGTACAATGCTATAATAACAGGAATAAATAAAAGTAGTAAAAATATTAAAAGCACACCCAAAAACAAAGTCAAGTTAACGGCTCACACAATCAGTTTGATTGAAAAGAGAACAGAAAAGGAAATAGGTTCGGCAGAATACAGGACAATAGATAAAGAAGTCAAACGAAGTATAAGGAAAGACGTTAGGAATCTCAATACACATTTAGTGAAAACAGCTCTAGAAAAACACACTTAACTGAGAGTTTTGAAACAAGGCATCACAAAAGGAAAAACTTGGATTAACAGCCTTAAAGATTGCAATGGGAAAAAACATTAGAGCAGACACAAAATCCTAGAAATAGCCACAAATTTTTACAAATCGCTTTACTCCAATCACTCACAGTTACAGCCCGATATAAGTGTAGAAAACAATCTCCCTGACCCTGACGCCATCCCTCCAATATCCGGTTTTGAAGTGCACAGAGCACTAATCAGTATGCACTACGATAGGAGTTCTGGAGAAGATGGAATCACCACGGAATCTCTGAAAATTGTCTCTATCACCTTGTTACCCCACCTCACCAACCTGTTTAACACCATATTGCAGTCAGGTAAAGTACCTAATACAATGTGCCACTCAAATATAGTCCTTCTGCACAAGAAAGGTGACAGAAGTGATATCGGAAATTATCGTCCCATAAGCTTAATTTCACACATCTACAAGACATTCATAAAAGTCATACATAATCACATAGACAGTCAACTAGACAAGCATCAACCACCCGAGCAAGCCGGATTTCGCCATAGTTTTTCCACAACCGACTACCTTCAAACACTTAACCAGCTTCTAGAAAAATATTCAGAGTACAACAAACCCTTATATCTGGCCTTTGTAGATTATACGAAGGCTTTTGACAGTATTAAACATTCAGAAATATTTACAGCTTTAGAAAATCAAAATGTCGAAAAACCCTTCATAGATCTTATAAAAAACATCTATAAAAACAGCTCTGCAAACATAAAACTTTATTCCGCAGGACCCTCATTTAAAATACTAAAAGGTGTTAAACAGGGTGATCCGCTCTCTCCCAAGCTATTTACGAGTACCCTTGAGGAAATATTCCGAAAATTGGCAGGCTCATGGGAAACAAAAGGCATTGAAGTCGGCAATAAGAGGATAACAAACCTCCGCTTTGCCGACGACATTGTCTTTTTTGCCCCAACCGGCCTTGAACTTCAACAGATGCTCCAACAGCTGAGCTCGGCAAGCCTTGATGTAGGACTCGTGATGAATCGGTCCAAAACTCAACTGATGACCAATAGCATGAAACGTAGGGTCGAGGTAGATGGGCAAGTAATACATTATGTCGATGAATACATCTACTTGGGCCAGATAGTTTCCTTCAGCAACCGACAAGATAAAGAAATCGATCGCCGCATCGAAAACGCCTGGAGGAGCTACTGGTCCATGAAGTCGCTAATGAAGGGCAACACTGCTTCACTGAAGCGCAAACTCATCAACATGTGTATCTTGCCTATCCTAACCTACGGTGCTCAGACCTGGTCTCTGACCGAATCACAAAAGTCTAGACTCGGGGTTTGCCAGAGAGCGATGGAGCGTAGCGTTCTAGGTGTGAAAAGATCCGATAGAGTTCGGAACACTATGCTACGCTCCAGGACAGGCATTACGGACGTAGGCTACAAGGCTGCCAAGCTCAAATGGGATTGGGCGGGTCATCTTAGCCGTATGCATCCCGATCGGTGGGCAAAGGTCATGACACAGTGGACGCCTGAAGATGGACGACGACGCCGAGGCCGGCCCAGAAAGAGGTGGCGAGATGACCTAGACGCCTACCAAGAGGGCTGGTACGAGGCGGCTCAGGAAAGAGAATCTTGGAAGGATATGGGGGAGACCTTTGCCCAGCAGTGGGATAGTATAGGTTAGAAAAAAAAAAATGGGTTGTATGCCTGAAATAAAAGATTTTTATTTATTTATTTATATAATTTTTTTAAACGCACAAATAAATAACATTACCCGGTAAACGGCAGTTTGTGACTCCGCAGAAACAGACATACAGCCAGTACTGGACCCGCGAGTGTGTACATGTGCCCAAAACCAAGTTTATTATTTCATCTGGTAACAAAGATCTGAACTCCAGAATTAAACAGGCTTAGATATTGAGCGAGTTCGCACGTACCTACAAGTATCGCGGCGCTTGCTAAGAATAAAAGAATAGGACAGTGATTTGTAATCAAGAAATTCGAAGCCAAGCCCTTACCGAGCCAACTTTACTTTTTACAGCAATTTTCTTGATGGCGACCAGTCCAGTAGCCCGGACTGTCCAGACCTTGTCGCTATAATTAAATTTGTTATTCCTCGCAAAAGTACCCCCTATTGTCAACTTCCAACCTTTTTACCCGACCACGGCGAAGCAAGGGAAGGGTAATAAGTTTAACAGTCTATGTATGTATGTATGTATGCGTTTATTCCCAGTAGTTCCGTGAGAGAAGTTCCGTGACGGACCTAGTGGACCTAAGTATTTTACTCGACCAAAGCAAAGCAAGGGAAGGGTAATGAGTTTAACAGTCTATGTATGTATGTATGTATGTACGTACGTATATGTTTTTTTTTATTACGGTCTAGGCTATCGTTTGACCACGATCTCACCTGATGTAAAGCGATGATGTGGTCTAAGGTGTAGATACCTATTCACTCTTGTCTTAAACACACCTGGGTTATATTTTACCGGAAACACTGACAAGGGCAGGGCATTCCACTCCTTTGCAGTTCTTATAATAAATGAAGAAGCGTAACGCTTCGTTCTTGTGCGAGGTATTTGAACCATAAAAGGGTGGCGCTTTGCCGTACGACTAGTCGTACGGTGATAGAAAGTTGACGGGGAAAAGTATCTCTCAACGACAGTACTGTTATCTGAATACCCAAAGCTACCGGGCTTCAGAAGGTGTAGAATGTTGGTGTTCAGAATGTGCAGTAAAAACAGTGTAGCCGAGAGAACCGATCCCTGAGGTACACCGGCATTGATAGCCATTTGATCGGGGAGTCAGTCAAAATGTATGGAACTAAACGAAACTACGAAAACTATATAAACTCGTACTAGAGTTATTTATTCTGTGCTAGAGGTACAGACGAGCAGCCCTCTAAGACTGCTCGAATAGAGCGTTCCCTCAAAAACCTATGTATGTGTGTAACGATCTGTAAGTGGATGTTCCACCATAGCGTCGCCCTATTGTTTCGATTTTGACAAGCGAGGTGTCAAACGATTCGTCTTCAGCCAGGTATAGAGAGTGACATAGGTTATTATTTTTACCCTTTAAGGCAAGGCAAAAATATGGTTATGTGTTCAAACTAAAAGTATGACTAAATCAAACGCCCTGCACGATCGATGCGTTGCCATTATAATACTGTAGGCATTCTGTTCTCACTCTTGTCAGACGCATATAAACAAGCGGCTGCACTGGATACGTTAACTCTGTTGAGTGCAGTATGACTGAATCAAAAGCCAACGTTTTGTCAATTACTCAGGCCGACACATTGTCAGAGAATTTCCTCTGGAACATTGCCTGGTTTTTCCAGTGTGGATTACTGTCTTTGTCGGTCCATTCATGGAGGTTGTGAACGTTTGTGATGTCCTTCCTGATGTCCTTCCTCGAAAATTTGCTTTCATCCGTCCTCATGATTGATTTCAGAAACCACGCATCTTCAATGTCTATATTAAGGAAGAAACGACAGAACTGAATCCTTCTGTGGGGATCTTGCTCTTCCAGACCTTGCACACCCGTGCCGTGGAACGCATACTTGTAATTTTGGTGCATTGTATATTATAGGATTATTATAGGATCACTTTGATGTCCATCCATCCGTTTGTCTGTCTGTTAAGACCCTTTTTGTAAGGAACTCGTGGAGGTATAATGTTAAAATTATTTATAGTATTCTAAATGTTAATACATAACATCAGCTATGATTCTGCCAAGTGGTATCAAAATCTGTCGGGTAGTTTCAGCGTGATCCGTGTTCAAAGAGACAGTCAGACAGACAAAAAAATAACCTTTTTGCACTCGATATCGATTTTGAAGTTTATCTCAATTAAAATTTTCAAAAAATATTTAATGTACAGATTTAGCCCAGTTACAGTTTTATTATAGTATAGATATTATAGTTCCGATTCCAAAAAGTATATATGCACTGGAATGAGTAATAAAAAGCGCGAGCACAGCAAGCGCGAATAATTTGGATTAATTTCTTTTTATTACAAAACGAAACATAATGCCTAATCAATAAGAAAATAATAAAAAAAACTATAATAGATACTGATTGAAATCAGCTATTGCTATATTTGAATCAGCTATAATTGAAGGCAGCTGCCCCCACCTGCCCCCCTTAGCGACGCCCTTGAATGTCCTACCTCGTAGTATGAACTCAAATCATACCAAGTTTCATTTGAATTCATTCAGTTAAGATACGGACAAACAGACAGACAGAAAAAAATAAAAAGTAAAACAGTTTTGGCTTCAGTATCGAATATAGAGAACCATCCAAAAAATAATAATTTTTTACTTCAATATAAACATAACTTTGGACCCATATCCCGCAGAAACCCTTTACTTTTTCGGGATAAAACGTATCCTCAATTTTACCGCGTGGTACGTGTTCTTTTAAATAAGTTTCAACCCCCTATCCTGCGAGAACTATTAATTTTTCAGGGTGAAAAGTATCCAAAGTCCTACCTCGTAGCATGAACTCAAATCATACCAAGTTTCATTTGAATTCATCCAGTAGTTCTGGCGGCGTGATGCACGGCCAAGGTATAGACAGACAAAAATGAAAAAAGGACCCATATCCCGCAGGAACCCTTTATTTTTTCGGGATAAAAAGTATCCATAATGTTCACCCATCTTATAAACTATGTCCTTGCCAAGTTTCATCAACATCCGTCCAATAGTTTCAGCCTGCTACGTGTTCTTTTAAATAATTTTCCACCTCCCGATCCTGCAGGAATTCTTTAATTTTTCGGGATGAAAAGTATCCATTGGCCTACTTTGAAGTATGAACTCAAATCATGCCAAATTTAATTTGATATCATTGAGTATTTTCGGCGTGATGCGCTGCCAAGGTACAGACAGACAGATGGACAGACAGACTGACAGACAGACAAATAAACAAAAAAAAATGGCTTTAGTATTGAATAAGGAACGGACTCCTAAAAAAAATACAAAATATGTTCAATTTGCAGAATTTGGGATATTATCCAGGAGGAACTCTTTATTTTTCGAGATAAAAAGTATCCTCAATTTTTACCCATTATATAAACTATGACTGTGCCAAGTTGCAACAAAATCCGTTCAGTAGTTTCAGCGTGATACGTGTTCTTTTAAATAACTTTCAACGCCTATCCTGCGGGAACCCTTTAATTTTTCGGGATTAAAAGTATCCTATGTCCTACCTCGTAGTATGAACTCAAATCATACCAAGTTTTTATTTGAATACTTTCAATAGTTTCTAAACTACTAGAAACTACTAAACTCATAGAATCTGATACTTGCTATGGGTTCCCCGTATTTAAATAAAATAACCGGCCCAACTGAAGTGATGGGCCTATTACGCAAGAGTCAGCTTGGGGAAGTACCTTTGTCAGATATTCAACCGCCAAGCAGTAGTGTGAAAACATTTCTGTTCGGTTTGAAGGACAATGTTTCCAGCGGAATTACTTCGCAAAGAGACTCAACAACCAATGCCTCAAGGTAACGAGCGGTGACGCGCAACATTTTGCAACCTAAGTTCTGTTGAGTACGTAAATCGTTTAAATAGTACACCATGCAATCTACTGACCATGTAATAATTATCTATATGCAATATTGGATGTCATAGAGTTTTGCTTCTGTCTTGTCTATTACTGTTTCTGTTTCCGGCTTCCGATTGTGTTAATGATTGTCTTGCCGAGTAATGCAGCCCTTGGTAAATAATATTACACGTACGATTCTATCCTAGTTTGGGGTTGGCTATAGAAACGAGGGGCAGGAGTGGGGGGGTTAGAGGGCCACCCTCTGGTACCCCTCCCCCCTCAGGCAACGCTTAGTTTATGAAATATTTCAGTTTTAGGTATTTTAAAAATCGACTGTTTGGTCGCCGTAAATAAAATTGAAAATTTGTACAATGTATTTTTTCCGCTGGTTTCACCAGAAAGATTGAAGTTGTTATAATAAAATAGTTGTTATTATGAAATCTTGACAGAATTTAAATTTCAGATGTCAGGATCCATAATACACATTAGAAAATAATTTACGCAGTCAATACAAAAATAATCTATCTATATCTATCTATCTATCTATCTTCTATCTATCTATCAATATCTATATTCTATATCTATCTTCTATCTATACTATAATAAAACTGTAACTGGGCTAAATCTGTACATTAAATATTTTTTGAAAATTTTGATTGAGATAAACTTCAAAATCGATATGGAGTGCAAAAAGGTTATTTATTTATTTTTTGTCTGTCTGTCTGTCTGTCTGTCTGTCTGTCTGTCTCTTTGAACACGCATCACGCTGAAACTACCGGACGGATTTTGATGCAACTTAGCAGAATCATAGCTGATGTACTGGATTAACATTTAAGATACTTTTTATCCCGGAAAAATCAACGGTTCCCGCAGGATAGGGGTAGAAAGTTATTTAAAATAACACGTATCAAGCTAAAACTATTGGACGGATTTTGATGTAACTTGGCACAGTCAAAGTTTATATAATGTGTTAAAATGTTGAATACTTTTTATCCCGAAAAATTAAAAGGTTCCTGCCGCCTATGGGTCCAAAGTTGCGTTAAATTTAAAGTGATCATACATCCGTTTATAGACTGGTACCGAATTTCGTCATTCTGCTACTAAGCTCACTGGCCCAGTTGGACAGATGCCTGGGTGCGATTTCCAGACATACGTGGATCGAAATCACGCGCCGTAGAAATGTTTTGCTCCATAATTAAAAGATTTTTACATTATTTATGCGTTATTTTTTACATTTTCCTTGATATTTTTGATAAAGTTATGGTAAAACGCACGCACCACGCTGAAACTATCGGGTGGATTTTGATGCAACTTAGCACAGTTGTAACTTATAATAAGGGATAAAATTCAGAATACATACTGAAAAACTAGAGGGGTCCTGCGGGATAGGGGTCGAAAGTTATATTAAATTATGAAGTAATACATATAACGTAATAAAATGAAATAAAACAGCTCAAAGCTATTATAATGCATTCGTTTTCGCGCGATGTACCTACCTACTGTATCAGGGTGCTATTATTATTTATTCTGTACTTTCTGCGTGCCGCCGCCCGCACCGCCCGGCCAAGCGCCAAGGCAGGGGCCCCGGGGGAATAAACGTGCAAACGTGCGGTGTGGCGGGGATTGGAACATCGCTAAGTATTTTGATTGACCCGAAGGCAGGCGTTGTTGACAGTCGTAGGACAGTATAGGAAAAAAAAACAGGAATGTGTTCGAAAGTATTTGCGGTTTCTAATTCGTTGGTTCCTTTGGTAGATTGTTTTGAATTATGTTTGTTTATTTTATTTGTAGTTATTAGATATTATTATTATCTATATTCTATACTAGCTGTGCCCGCGGCTTTGCCCACGTGGTCATTTCATTTAAAAGTAGCCCACACGTTTTATTCCAGGACCAAAAGCCAAACCACCACCAGACCAGTTGTAGGTTTGGTCCAGGTCCAGAGGACCAGGAGGACCTGGACCAAACCTACAAAGTACAATATTATAGTACATTTTTTCAAAATTCGTTCAGTTGTCAAATAGTTTTTTATCGATTGCTCGGCTTCTAATCATCGGAATAAGGCACTGCCTTGCCTTTTTATAACGCATATTCTGTGAAAAACGGCACTCCGTACTTCACAGAATATGCGTTATAACAGTTAATTATTTTTTTTTAATTAATAAATTACTATTTTACTATAAATAATTAGCTTAATTTCGCTGCGCGTTTTACAACTGAAGTCGACTTATTCTATCAAAAAACACAAAAAACATTTCAATACGTTTTAAGAGCCTCTAAGGACCATAAAGAAAACGTGTTGCTTGAGTTCATTCAATGTTCAAACCACTTCGTAACAAACCGCTTGCGTGTTTTAAGGGTAGACAACGCCATCTAGTTTAAATGAAGTAACTTCTTATCATGACCGTCTTGTTATTGAGTAGAGAAAATTTTCTCCGAAGGTAAGGTGGCACAGATTAGAGAGCAATTAAGGTGGTGAGGTAAATTGGATGGGGCGTCAAGGGTAGGTCATTATTGTGAGGTCCATACGAACAAATTTTAATGCAACGAAACATTAGTTAAATATATAACGGGACTTAATCGCGCTGAAAACTTAATATTTATTTACCTCGACGTTTCGATCAAGTTGCATTGATCGTGGTCACGAGAAGACTGAAGTAGCGGGTGTCAGCGTCGAGAAGGGCGAGCGTTGTCTCCAACTACCCGCATTTGGTTTTGTAAAAATTCAGAATTGTCACGACACACTACACTAACGACATCTGCAGATATCTTCTGACATAAACCGCGACGCGAACACATGCTTATCACGGGATTCCAGGACGCAGACAACTTCAAACCATCCTCTCGGTTGAAATTGGGATACTTTTTAATTTCAACCGCTTCACGTACAATCCTGGAGTAGTAGGGACGTTCCGTGGAGAGGACCTTCGGGTCATGGAGTTCAATCCAGTGATTAGGGCCCGATTCGAGCAAATGCTCAGCGATTGCAGATTTATTTATCTGGCGGTTCTTTACAGCTGCAATGTGTTCTTTGACCCTTTCCGCTATAGTACGCTTAGTTTGTCCAATGTAGGAACTACCGCAGCTGCAATCTATCTTATATACGCCAGAAGTTTGAAAAGGAATGACATCTTTCGGTGTTCTAACATGCCTTGCTAACTTGGATAAAGGAGTATAAACAGTCTTGATAGACAAGTCCTTTAATAAAGCACCGACTTTATCCGTCACTCCTTTTACATAAGGCATGAAAGCCGGCTGTCTATCGACATCAGACCTACTCTTTTTATATCTGCGTCTAGGACGCCAACGTCTGGTCACCACATATCCGTTTCGCTTGAGTACCTCCTGAACATGAGACACTTCGGCATCCAAATGTTCAGGGTCACAGAGGGCATGAGCTCTGTCTAAAAGTGAACTGGCTACTGATTGTAAATGCCGCGGGTGGTGATGTGAAAAGGCATTGAGGTATCTGTCAGTGTGTGTTGGTTTCCTATAAACAGAATGAGATAACGAGCCATTAGGTCTCACCGACACTCTGACATCCAGGAAAGCTAACGTTTTCTCCACCTCCAGTTCATAGGTAAACTTGATGTTGCCATGGATCGAGTTTAGATGACCCAAGAATTGTTCCGCTGTCTGTTCATTGACTTTCATGATACAGAAAACATCATCCACATAACGCTTCCATATCTTCACCGCAAACGATTGTAGATCTATGGCCTTCTCAAAATGCTCCATCCAAATATTGGCCAGAACAGGTGCCACTGGACTACCCTTAGCGACGCCATCTATCTGGAGGTAATGCTGTCCACGGTACAGAAAATATAATTTCCTTCTAGGCAATTCCTCAGCAAAACAATCAAATTTTCTGAGAGATGGTTCTCCCTTAACTTTTCCCTTACGATTTCAAGGCACTCTTTTACTGGAACGTTGGTGAAAAGAGATTCCACGTCGAAACTCACCATGATGTCGTCTGGTTCCAATTTAAGATCCTTGATAATCTCGACAAAATGGCGAGAGTCCTTCGAGAGCTACCAAATTTTTGAGCTTTTTCAACACGATATGAGGATTGATTTGAAAAAATAAAAGTTTTTTATACTTTCTCTGTGAAGTGTACCTGTGTACCTACCTCTGTACGTACACATTTCAATACCGACAACTAACCATTTTGCCAGTAAGACATTATGAAGAAACCTCCGATATAATTATATAATTATGTAGGTAGTACATTATAATATCTCAATGGAAGAAACATAATAAAAAAACGTAGTACATATAATGTATATACATTTCACTCAGAAAACTTGCAACGCTTCGAAGTATTTTTTACGCAAAAGCAATTGTGGTCTTTATTTATGCATACCCACGGATCAATTTCCTATGCAAGTATTTTTTACTTTCATTTCAAAAGAGCGATGGTGGCCTAATGGTTCTATAGTACAATTTAGAATCCAACGACACCGGGTTCAAAACCTAGGCTCCCGCACCAATGACTTTTCGAAGTTATGTGTGGTTATCCATCGCTCCGTGCTTCGGAGGGCACGTTAAGCTGTTGGTCCCTGCTGTTATTGGTTAATAGCAGTCGTTAAGCCATGTCAGAGGCCCTCGGGCGGCTTGATAAACTCTGACACCAGAGGCCAGCACTACCTCATACGACAAAGAAACAAACAATTTCAAGGCTTCAGAGTACTTTTTCACACACGCGATAGTGCTCATTTTATATATAGAGACAAAGATCAATTTGCTATGCAAGTATTTTCTACTTTCAAGGCTTCCAAGTACTTTTATTTTGCAAACACGTTTTTTCTCCTTATTTATATGACGGCAAAAATCAATTTCCTATTGAAGTATTTTCTACTTTCAAGGCTTTAATCTATTTCTACAGAAAGCACTTGAAAGTATTTTGAACCCTGGTTTTTCGCCCTGGTGTTTGAAGATAGACGTACTTGAAAGCCCTGGTGCTGGATATTGCGAAAATGACCCATGCCTACGTGGAATTTGTTCGTGATTGATTCCAATTTCCACGCAGTCAGCGAGGAATTGGCGTCTTAAAATTAGAGAATTAGGCCCCTGGAGGTCGTGCTAGTGTTAGTGTGAGCCGAATCCCAAAAACCTGATAAATTTGAATTTACCGGGACCTTTGGTTGCAGGAATGAAATGATTGCGTGTTTTAAGGTCAATCAGCGCCATCTAGTTAAATCGGAGGGAGAACTTTGATGCCTTTGGTTTATTCGCTTGAGTTGTTGATGCCATTGTGCTATCTTTACTCGTACCAAACTCGTACTATACCATCTCGATTACCTCAGCTTGCAAACATAAAAAACCGCACCTAAGTCGGACCATTCGTTTGTATAGATCCCATTATATATATTGTTTTCAAACAAAACTTGACGGTTTACTTCAGGAAAATACATAAGCCTTAAAAAAATCAAAGAAAATGTAAAAAAGGCACAATATATGTAAATGCTTATAAATATTGAGGCAAAACTTTCATAGCAGCGCGTGGATTCGATCCATGTGCCTCTGGGTTGCAAGCCAGACACCGCTTCTACTGTGCCACTTTGACTTGTGGCATAGGAGCCGAATTCACGGTACCGTTTTATAAACGTATGTGCAATTATTATTCCTTTCAAATTAACATAACTTTAGACTCATATATCGCAGGAATCTCGTATTTATTCGTGATTAAAAGTATCATTCATTTTAACACATACTATAAACATTGACTGTACCAAGTTACTTCAAAATCCGTACAGTAGTTTCAGCGTGATATGTGTTTTTTTAAATAACTTTCAACCCCTATCCTGCGGGAACCATTGTTTTTTTCGGAATAAAAAGTATTCTAAATGTTAATCCATAACAAAGCTATGATTGTGCCAAGTTGCATCAAAATCCGTCGGGTAGTTTCTGCGTGATGCGTGTTCAAAGAGACAGACAGACAGACAGACAGACAGACAAAAAATAAAAATAAACTTTTTTGCACTCCATATAGATTTTGAAGTTCATCTCAATTAAAATTTTCAAAAAATATTTAATGTACAGATAACTGGGCTAACCCAGTTACAGTTTTATTATAGTATAGAAGAAGATAGATTTTCTATATCTATATAAGGGGGAGTTTCCAGAAAAAGGAGGTGAGGTGATCGAGATGTTTCATCATGGTGCTTAGCTATATTGGAGGGGGGGGGGGGGGGGGGGAGGAAGAGTTGAAAAAAAGGGGGGTGAAAATCGTATCTTTTAAACGAATGGACCAATTTAACTGCGGGTTTTTATGGTTCATAGCTGAGGTAAACAAGATAGTTCTTAGCTATAATGGGGGGCCGACGGCGGGTGCTCGCTACGCTTCGCTCCCGCCTTCATCTCCTAACCTATCACGACCATGTCGGATCGCCACTGAAAGTTGTTAAGGTAGGTAGGTAGGTAGGTAGGTAGGTAGGTAGGTAGGTAGGTAGGTAGGTAGGTAGGTACATATATTGGTACTTTTGGTACTGGAATAACTCATAGGATCCTTATATCCCAGAAAAACTACCACGCGAGCAACGCTGCGGGCACAGCTATAAGGCAATAAGAACGTAAATCTATACAAAGAAGATAATTAAAAAAAAAAGGTCTAAAGGAATAGAACATTTTTTAAATTCGTGTTTGCGTTTGTTTGTTTGTCTATATGTTTGTTCGCGCATCACGTAAAAACGTATAAGCCCGATTGCGATGCAGTTTTTATTGCTGGGTAACTTAGGATTTGACCTAAAAACTGGGGTACTTGGTATCTTAATCCAATGGTTAGAAGCCGAGCAATCGATAAAACACTTTGTAACGGCGGAAGGAATTTTGATCAAATGTTTATTTTAGATCTTGGAATAGTACATAGAGTACTTTTAACCTAGAGAAATGACCACGCGAGCGAAGCCGCGGGCACAGCTAGTCTATACTATAATAAAACTGTAACTGGGCTAAATCTGTACACTAAATATTTTTTGAAAATTTTGATTGAGATAAACTTCAAAATCGATATGGAGTGCAAAAAGGTTTTTTGTTTTTTTTGTCTGTCTGTCTGTCTGTCTGTCTGTCTGTCTCTTTGAACACGCATCACGCTGAAACTACCCGACCGATTTTGATGCAACTTGGCACAATCATAGCTTATGTTATGGATTAACATTTAGAATACTTTTTATACCGAAAAATACAATGGTTCCCGCAGGATAGGGGTTGAAAGTTATTTAAAAAAAAACACATATCACGCTGAAACTATCGGATTGATTTTGAAGTAACTTGGCATAGTCAAAGTTTATAGCATGTGTTAAAATGAATGATACTTTTAATCACGAAAAAATACGGGATTCCTGCGGGATATGAGTCTACAGTTATGTTAATTTGAAAGGAATAATAATTGCACATCCGTTTATAAAAAGGTACCGTAAATTTGGCACCAATGCCACAAGTCAGAGTGGCACAGTGGAAACGGTGCCTGGCTAGCAACCCAGAGGCGCAAGGAACATATCCACGCGCTGCTATGAATGTTTTGCCTCAATATTTATAAGCATTTACATATTTTGTGCGTTTTTTTACATTTTCTTTGAATTTTTTAAGGCTTATGTAATTTCCTGAAGTAAACCGTCAAGTTTTGTTACGTAATGCAGATGGTAGTTTTCTAATTATTATGGTTTACAAACAAAGTGTAAAGACAGAAGCGGACACCCAATTTTCGACCTATGTCAAAGATCCTTCGTGGCGCAATGGTGTCAGAACCCGACTTACGTGCCGTCAAACCCAGGTTCAAATCCGAGTAGCCTTAAATACTTTTTCGCACTTTTTATTGTTAACAAACAAAGTGAAAAGACAGCAGCGGACACTAAATTTTTGGCCAGTGTTTAAGATCCTTTGTGGCACAGTGGTGTCAGTACCCAACTGACGTGCCGTCATTCCCAGGTCGTATCCGAGTAGCCTCGAAAACTTTTGCACTCAACAAAACTTTTCATGAAGCAATAGTTCCATTAGCTAAATACAGAGGCGCCACCTTGCTTTACTCCTATTGGGAGCGAAGATAGGCCTCTATTTCCGTATATACATAGCACTCTGTGACAGAATCCTTAATGTTTTACATGTTGTACTAACAGAACTGTCTGATGCACTAACTAAAGGAAAGCCGACGTTGTTGCATAATATTTCGAAAATATACATTACGTACACAACGCTCTTGACGTCAGAGACCGTGTTGGCATCATGAATGTGTAGAGGTTTGTGGTTGGCATCGAGTATGTTTTAAAATCCAGAAAGCAAAAATGTATTCTTTGAAAGTACACCGTAAAGGTTTCGAACATTTATGACGTCACTGGCCGAGCTGCGATCGGGTATAGGTAGTTTCGAATAACGCTCCACATAACGCTATTCTATTCTATTCTATTCCACAAAATGTCTTGGTGGCTGTTCAACCATTAATAAATAATAATAAATATATTGGGGACAATTCCATACCAATTACCTAGCCCCAAACTAGGATACCCTGTAATATGGGCACTAGATAGCGTACATAAATACGAATATCACATCCATGACTCGGAAACAAACATTTTTGCTCATCACACAAATTATTGCACCTTGCAGGATTCGAACCCGTGACCTTTTGATTTCGTTCCCAGGGTCACTAGCCACTAGACCAACCTATTAATTATTTATTTGCCATTGCAACACAGATAGAGTTCTGCCAACAGGCTTCAGTGGCAACCCGACTTGGCCGTGAATAGTTAGAAGACGAAGGCGAGAGCGAAGCTTAGCGAACTCCCACCTTCGTCTTCTAACCTATCACGGCCATGTAAAGTCACTACTGTAGGTCTGTATGTAAGTTTGTTCGCGCATCAAGTAAAAACTACTTGATCGATTGCAATGCAATTTTCACTATTGGATAGCTTAGGGTTTGAGTTAAACTGGGCTACTTAGTATCCTAATCTGATGATTAGATGCCGAGCAATCGATAAAAAACTATTCGACGGCTGAACAAATGTAGTATATTATTGAATATTACAGGTACTTTTGATCCTGGAATAACACGTATGAGTAACTTTTAAATGAAATGACCACGCGGGCAAAGCCGCGGGTACAGCTAGTACTATAATAAAACTGTAACTGGGCTAAATCTATACATTAAATATTTTTTGAAAATTTTAATTGAGATAAACTTCAAAATCGATATGGAGTGCAAAAAGTTTTTTTTTGTCTGTCTGTTTGAAGACTGTCTGTCTGTTTGAAGACGCATCACGCTGAAACTACCAAACGGATTTTGATGCGACTTGGCAGAATCATAGCTGATGTACTGGATTTACATGTAGGATACTTTTTATCCCGAAAAAATCAACGGTTCCCGCAGGATAGGGGTAGAAAGTTATTTAAAATAACACGTATCAAGCTAAAACTGATGGACAGATTTTGATGTTACTTGGCACAGTCAAAGTTTATATAATGTGTTAAAATGTTGAATACTTTTTATCCCGAAAAATTAAAAGTTTCCTGCCGCCTATGGGTCCAAAGTTGTGTTAAATTTAAAGTGATCATACATCCGTTTATAGACTCGTATCGAATTTCGCCATTCCGCTACGAGACTCACTGGCCCAGTTGGACAGATGCATGGGTCCAGACGTAAGTGGATCGAAATCACGTGCCGTAGAAGTGTTTTGCTCCATAATTAAAAGGTTTTTACATTATTTATGCGTTATTTTTTACATTTTCCTTGATATCTTTATATACTTATAATAAAACTATATCGGGTCCAATTCTGTACATTGAAGATATTTTGAAATTTTTTTTTGGACATTACTCTAGATTCGATAATGAAGCCAAAACTATATATTTTTTTCATTTTTGTCTGTCTGACTGTCTGTCTGTCTGTATCTTGGCTAGGCATCACGCCGAAACGAAACTTGGTATGATTTGAGTTCATACTACGAGGTAGGACATAGGCTACTTTTCATCCCGAAAAATGAAAGGGTTCCTGCAGGATTGGGGTTGAAAGTTATTTCAAAAAACACTTACCACTCTGAAACTATTGGACGGATTTTGATACAACTTGGCACAATCATAGTCTATATGATAAGTTAAAATTGAGGATACTTTTTATCCCGAAAAAATAAAGAGTTCCTGCGAGATAATGTCCCAAATTCTGTAAATTAAATACATTTTGTAATTTTTTTTGGGGGCCGTTCTAGATTCAATACTAAAGCAAAAACTATTTTTTTTTAATTTTTGTCTATGTCTGTATGTGCGTCTGTCTGTCTGTACCTTGGAAGTGCATCATGCCGAAAATACTCAATGAATTCAAATGAAATTTGGTATGATTTGAGTCCATACTTTCAGGTAGGTCATAGAATACTTACCATCCCGAAAAATTAAAGGGTTCCTGCAGGATAGGCGTTGAAACTTATTTAAGGTCGAGATATATGTGAATTGGGCTCAATTTGGGGACATTAAAACCTATTTTCTCCGTAATCTTTATAGAAAAAAACTTCAAATAAAATATATGTTAATTTACATCATACAGAGCATCTCCTCTTCAGCTTAAAAAATTGAAAATACAATATTAAATACGCAAAGTACCCTCTGTTTTTGTAGTTATTACCGTTTTTCTTCTAAACTAACAATCACATATTTTTTTAATTTCCCTGAGCATATTCAATAATGAAACGCTGACGGAACCTTGGAATTAGTTTTGCAAATATCTTTCCTAATTATTTTTAACAATTTTTTTACGTAATCTATACTCGCTAATCGCATGGGCAACCCCTCTGTCGCCCAATAAATCAGTGCGGGACGAGACGTTGTGCTGAACGGACTTGCGACACTTTTCTCCGCAAAAGGCACCTATTATTAATCTGTGGCTTATCTTGCGCATAACCAATTTGGAAATCATATATTATTTCGATTTTTAGTTTTAGGCGGTATTATTTGAATGTGTACCTAAATATAATAATAATGTTTTTTTTTTGTTTTTTGTAATAAGGCTGTACATAATAGTATAGTCTATTCGTATTATAGTCATGATGACGATGATGATATTATAGTAATTATTATAGTCAATTACAGTCAGATTATAGTAATTATTATTTAATTAAGTATCAAATAATGTTTATAAATTATCTAAATAAATAGTACTGGTTCCTTATATATTATTTTTATTATTATAGTTAATTATACTCGAATTATAGTAAATATTATTTAATTAAATTATTTAATTCTATGCGTGAGTTTATGAAATAATAATATTTTTTCAATAACTAGTTTTTGGGTTCTGTATGATATGGTAACAATTCTATTGTCCCAATCAGGGCTCGATATCGGTACGAACAATACTAGTATCATAGCGGTAAATACCGGTATTTTCCATTTCGGTACTTGAATATCGATACCAAAGAACCGGTATTTTCCCCTCAAGGTACCGGTAGATAATTCAGGTTCTTATGCTACAATGCTAGAATGCCACCATACACTCGTGCTAACGCAGCGGATGTCTACGGATTAGGACGTTGTGCCTTCACACGAACTATTTGAGTCACACAGTGTTCTATCACAGTGATAAAACTAATAATACATCATGATTCACGGGATTTCAGCCTCAGATTTGACAATCACCACCACAAGCACTTTTTGTTTTGAATGATGAGACGAAAATACAAAGCATGTGTATGATAATGATTAGGGAGTAGGGACTTTGTATTATTCATCTGAAACCTAAAGTCTAAAATTCTAAAGTTAACCGTAGGTACTGTTTTTTTGAATACTTGACTCATCTTTCTTAAGATCTAAAATTTAGTCGATATTTTGCTTTCGTCAAGTCGATAATTGTTTTGAAACCCAAATATTGTAGGTAGGTATTCCAATGTTCGGTGTGTTTCACGTTCGGATGATAATAGTAATACATAATTTTTTTAAATTAGGTTCCTTGTCACACTGAACTCCAGACTTTTGAAACATCAGAGATTGTAATTTATTGTATTTTGATGAACCATTATTTACTAAAAAACGCGCACTAAGAGAGTAAATCGGAGACATGTATTTTTTTATTGGAAACATAATAATTATTTTATACAAAAAATTGATTTGATTCAAAAAAATTGATTATTTATATTTTCCGGTTTGCTCACACTTGTATTGGAAAACTTCGTATAATGCATGTGTGTAACAGATTATTACAAACTCATTGACCGAAGGGAAGTCAGCTTGTGCTTACCAACGATTATTAATGTTTTATTCACCCCGATGCAATAATCATCATCATCATCATCAGCTTATATCTGTGCCTATAGCTAGACCTGGGCCTCTTCTAATGGACGCCACTGAGCTCAGTCTTCAGCTCTCCTCATCCACTTTCTTCCAGCCACTTTTCGCAGCTCGTCAGTCCACCTGACCACAGGGCATCCTACACTACGTTTGCCTAAACGTAGTCTCTACTCGAGGACTCGTCTACCCCAAAGGTTATTGGTTCTTTGGGAAATGTGACCAGCCCACTGCCATTTTAGCTTGCTTATCCTTAAAGCTATGTCAGTTACCTTGGTTCTCCGTCGGATATCTTCATAACGAATCTTGTCCAGAGAATCTACAAGCATAGCTTTCTCCATAGCTTGCTGATCGACCTTGAATTTGGGGACTAGTTTGACCGTGAGTGTCCACGTTTCGGCTCCATAGGTTATGACTGGTAGGACGCACTGATTAAAGACTTTTGTCTTCAGGCACTGTGGTACGGACGACGAGAAGACTTGACGGAGCTTGCCGCATGCTGCTCAATCTGGCTGAGTTTTTCTATTGGATTCCATCTCAAAGTTGTTTTTTGGGAAATTATTGCAAATACCTTGGTAAACATACCTTGGTAAACATATTGTCAATAGTCAAAAAAAAAAAAAAAAAACAATAAAAAACATATACCTCGATCCAAATACCAAACGTCTGACATCAATACGACACGTGTTTCGCCTCTGCACGAGGCATCTTCGGGTGATGTTGACTCGTCGAATGCTGGACTGAGAGTGAAAGACTCTCTCAGTCCAGCATTCGAATATATAGGGTATATGTTTTTTTTTTTTTATATTATATGTATATGAATATATTAGTGTTTCGATACTTGTATTTGGGTAGGGTTTGTTTAGCTTGGGGGTTTTTTATTGTGTATATATATTTATATATATTATTTGTATATAAGTGTTTTTTTTTTTTTTTTTTTTTCATTAGTTCAATCTGGGGTTGGGTTTTGTTTAGCGTGGGGTTTTACTTGTGTTAATTTTACCATTTATCATTTGTCTGACTTACAGTTTTGGCGGAAGTAAGCTACATATTTTTATTTTGTTCATTTTAAATATGGATTTCCGCAAAGTAACGCCTGAATCTATCAATTATATCAAATCGGCAAGCATAGCCGAACAGGCACAACTTTACATCAAGTTGACCAAACTCCATCGTTTAGCTGCTCAGAACGTTTGGTTTAATCAGCAGTGTAAACATTTAAATGTTATTCCTAATTACATCAATATTCGTACCAGTACACACAACCGGGCTAGTACTATCGCTTTATCGAAAGCTAAGAACATTTGGTTAAATGAAGAGTGTAGGCATTGGTTTTCAGTCAGAGATAACCTCAAAATTCATTTGAAGGTTTTATATTCAGAGTTGAGTTTTAGATTACATAATATAGAGTTTGATATTTTGGATTTTAAGGCTAGGGATTTGGCTAACCGATTGGCTCACGAGAAATACTTGACTCAGTCTAGGAAGTTGGATAGGTTGATTAATAACAGATCAAATGTTATTTCCGTTTCGGACGTGCCCGTTAGCAGCCACTCCTTTTACCCTCGTGTTAAAAACTTGACTAGTATTGATTTTCCAACTTCAGAAATTTCTTTATTAGAGAAAGGTTTGAAATATAATCTTAGTTCAAAACTATCTCAAAAATCATTGGAAACTTTGGCAGTAGATTCAGAAATTGCGTGTTGTTTAGGTAAACAGGATGTTGCTGTTAAGCATCTCGTAGCATCTCAGATTAAGAAGTCCAATACTCTCAATAATAATAATAATCCCCAGGTACCAGAGTTTAGGCTTTATAAATCATTGCAGGAGAGATTGTGTCAAAATGATTTGGTAATTTCAAAAGCCGATAAAGGTAATACAGTAGTAATATTGGATAGGGATTCATATAACCAGAAGGTCTACGAGGTTATTCGGGGTGAGGAATTTGAAATTTTGAATTCAGATCCAACTAATAAGTTTACATCAGATTTGAAAATGGCCATAAAAAACATAACGTATATTCCACCAGGGCCTCTCAAAAATATTGTGCCCATGAATCCACGTTCACCTTGTTTGTATGGCTTACCTAAGACTCATAAAATCAATATCCCCATACGTCCTGTGGTCTCGAACATTGGAGCTCCAGCATACAAGTTGGCTAAACATCTTAAAAAAAAAAAAAAAAAAAACTCTCAGTCCAGCATTCGACGAGTCAACATCACCCGAAGATGCCACGTGCAGAGGCGAAACACGTGTCGTATTGATGTCAGACGTTTGGTATTTGGATCGAGGTATATGTTTTTATAGTGTTTTTTTTTTTTTTTTTTTTTTTTTTTTTTTTAATATTATATGTATATGAATATATTAGTGTTTCGATACTTGTATTTGGGTAGGGTTTGTTTAGCTTGGGGGTTTTTATTGTGTATATATATTTATATATATTATTTGTATATAAGTGTTTTTTTTTTTTTTTTTTTTTTCATTAGTTCAATCTGGGGTTGGGTTTTGTTTAGCGTGGGGTTTTACTTGTGTTAATTTTACCATTTATCATTTGTCTGACTTACAGTTTTGGCGGAAGTAAGCTACATATTTTTATTTTGTTCATTTTAAATATGGATTTCCGCAAAGTAACGCCTGAATCTATCAATTATTAAACCAGTTATTAACACACTTCAATCTCAACGGTCTGTTTCATAATGAACAATTTGGCTTCACTAAAGGCTGTTCAACTACAGACGCAAGCACAGGGCTCTTAAAGGATATATTCGATGCTTGGGAGAAGTCACAGGACGCAAGTGGCGTTTTCTGTGATTTATCCAAAGCATTTGACTGCGTTTGCCACGAAACATTAATTTTTAAATTGAAGCTTCATGGAGTTCATGGGGAAGCTCTAGAACTTTTATCGTCGTATCTTAGCAATAGAATTCAAAAGTGGATGTAAACGGTGCGAGGTCACCTGGATCTCTCATTACAATGGGGAATCGGGTCTAAGCCAAGTTTCTGAAACCGACGAGATATCCGGACTGTGATGGTTAACTAGATAAATAAGAGTGAGAGGGAGTGCGAGTGCAGCTTGTGTTTGAAGTAGATCGCTTTCGTGTTCCTACACATTATAAATTCGTTAAATGTGGTAAAAAGGGCCACTACCCTGTCGTGACTATAAATAAAGTGAAGAGTTTTAAAAGTGCTAAACTTTAGTGAAAACCCCGGTGAAAACTATCCATCGGTTTGCAAGTTATCGATAAAAGCATTCTTAAAATTATCTTTAAAAGTACGACGTCATTGAAACGCATCTAGCGGCCGGCACATAGTGAGTCATTGCGACCAATTGACCGGTCGTGCATTTAGTGATCATATTCAGTTACGTATACAGTGTAAAACTGCCTACAACAGTAAAAATGAATTGCAAAGCCTGCCACGTTGGTGGCAGGCTTTGTTGAAATTGCTCGAGGAGAATTGATATGCTGCCGCGAATGCAAAGACATATTCCATTACAGATGCCTAAATATAGACACAGCATATTATAAGGAAAATAAAAATTCTTTAATGAACTCTTGGAGCTGTCCAAAATGCAACAACGCCACGAGGTGCCTAAGGAACGACGACACGCCTGCACGTAAACACCCTTTATTCAATAACGAAAAACCACGTCGATCGACGAGCAAATATATGAAGATAATAGTGTTGTAGGAGATACGCTTGAAACCACACCATACAGTAAATACTCACAATGCAACCTTGCCATCCAGAGTACACTTACCCAATTCAGCCATTTATTAGAAACTAAATTGGAGGAAAAACTAGAGAGTAATAAACGAATTATCTTAGCAGAGATACAGAATACGGTACAAACAGAAGTTAATCGTGATGTCCTGAAATTACAGTTAGAAATGACCCAAAACACCGACACATTAAATAAAAATCAGACAGAGTTAACAGAAAAGGTATCAACCATCACAGAAAAAATAAGTACATTAGAATTACAGAGTAATAAACTTCAGAAAGAAATACAAGACATACAAAATAGATCAGAAAATATGAAGAACTCAAGTGAAAATGTGAAGAAGTTGGTGATATATGGACTGAATGAAAACTATGGAGAAACGGAAGAAGAACTAGAGGAAAGAATAGAATTCGCTTTTATGGATATTTTGGGAGGTAACCTGAACGGATATATTGAAAAAATCTCAAGGATAGGAAAAAGAGGACCTCGGCGACCAGTTCAAGTTGAACTCGTTACAAAGAAAATGATGAAATATATATTAAGTAAAACGCGTTATTTTAAATCAACTGGCTTATTTGTCACTGAATATCTGGAAAAGTCAGCCCTACAGGAACGCAAGCAGTTAAGAGATCAATATAATTGGTTACGCCGTTTTTGTTCGCACTAACCGTAGAGGATGCTATCTTGGGTAAATGCAGCGAACCGCTTGTGTTTAGGCTAATCTCGTTGCCCTTTGGCCGCGCGTTGCAGCCGATGCATGCGCAGCTAAGTTAGTACGGAAGATTGGCACGCAGCGCGTCGTACGACGACACCACCTTGACATTCAGAGTTGACCTCCAACCTCGCTGGAGTCGACATCTCTCGCATCCGCGCTTCCAGGATCTATTTTCGCATCCTGGAGTCGACCTTCAATCTCGCTGGAGTCGACATCATCCGCTGATACCAAATACGTATCTTCCGCTTATAATTATCGCCGCCGCGACCCGCGTTGGAATGAAGTCGCGCTGACTTCGGAACTCCATCTTGGTGCCGTGTAACATAGACTTTCTGTGACTTTTCGAAAAGAAGATTAACGCCTTCGACGCCTGCTGCCATCAGACACGCCGGAAAAGAGGAGCGAGTTTGCTTGGATCAACGGTGAGTTCGTTTGCTCCTCCGGCTACCTTCTACTTTTGGTACGCAACAATCTGCTCGTATCTCTTATTCTCTTCTCTTCTCATTCGCCCCCGCATTATCTTAGTTTTCCCCCGCACCGCATCATCATACATTCAGGACCTACGACCTGGATATAACCATTACCGCTATTAAACCCGCTCCATCATAATCTGTGGTCCCACGACCCAGATTCACACTTTCATAATTTATTGGTCCATACGAACCGGACATAACCAGCTCCCCCTTTTACAGTCTACTCTTACTCTTATAGTCCGCATCAAAAAATATTTAAATAGTCCGCTAAAACAACAATCAATTTGCTGGTTTAATCAAACCTATTTCATCACTCTTATACCTACTGTCTTTGAACCTATTTACCCATTCCTTATTATATATATTTATTCACTACATATTTACGTGTATACTATAATATATTCGCTTTTATAACTGGTTTACGCAGTACGCATAAAATACCTACATATTTTCACTTTCTGGACATATTTACCTACGCTTATTGTATCGTTTTACATTATACATTTGGTAAAAAAATTACTTCTAATCTGTTCTAAACTTGGAATACTTGTTCAATACCTAACGCTAATTATTGCATTCTCGTAGTTTTTTACCTACGTATTCAAACACACCACGTTCACGACCATATATGCAAAAATGGCCGTCGAAATAAAACTAAAAATGATCATCGCAAAAAACAAGCCGTGTTTGCTTACGTGAATAATTTGTACAAATCAGCAAAGAAAGTAATTTCTTGTGAAATTGATACTAGAAGTAAAAGTGAATTTTTGGCAGCTTCCGCTGATGTCGATGGGCTTTGCGATAATTTGAATGACCTATGTGACCAACATAACGCATTATTACTGGAACAAGATATTGAACATGAACTAGATTTTAATAATTGGAACGCTTTTGAGACGCTGTTTTCATTTATAAAAAATACGCGCACGAGTCTATTAGAGAAACGTTGTACGAACCCAGACGTAAACAACGGTTTATCACCAAATACCTACAGTTGTAGGTTACCTCCGCTCGATCTTGTCGGTTTCTCCGGTATTCCTCCGGAAACATGGCCGCTGTTTTATCAGAGTTTTAAAACGAATGTCCATGATAATACGAAATTAACAGACGCTCAACGCGTTCAGTATTTGGTAGGTAAGATAAGTGGAGACGCACTGAACATCTTCGCAGGTATTGTACCCAACGAAGTGAACTACGCGGCGATATGGGAAAGTTTAATCCAAAAATATCAAGACAATAAACTTTTGGGTTCTATATACCTAAATAATATTCATGATATACCACCTACCCCCAATTCATCCGCTCAACTTAACAACTTCATAGAAAGATTTCATTCTTCTATGACCGCTTTGAAAAATTTAGAAATAAAGGATTTAAATGATTTTATTTTTACGCATCTCGCACTTAAAAAATTAGATTCGCACTTAGTGCAAAGCTTTGAATTGTCTGTTCGCGATAAAGACATACCCTCTAGTTCAGACCTCGTCAACTTTGTTATACAAAATGTTAAAATAGCCGAGAGAATAAGAATCTCGACGAAAGAGTCAGTCGCTAAGCAGCCCTCTTCTGGAAAAAGCTCGCGTAATTCCGTACCGAAAATCTCGCATACTTTCGCTATTACAGAAAATAATAAATGTAATGTAAACAAACCCGCATGTATTTTCTGTAAAGTTTCGCATCACATTCATTTATATGAATGCACGGCATTTAAGAAACTGCCCGTGAAAGAATGCTTTAATTATATTAAAGAGAACAAGTGTGTATTAATTGTTTTAGTGCAAAACATAATACGCTTAATTGTAAATCGCATAACTCCTGTAAAGTGTGTGATAAAAACATCATTCAATTCTACATTTTGATAATAATAATAATTATCAATCGTCGCACGCGCCCGCGCGCCCGCGTTACCAGAATAGGCGCCCTGCAACCAGTTTTATTCCGGCCACTGGCAGTGATAACGCAACCACCGAACAACGCGAAGAGACATTATGCATGCATTTAAGATCGCCACGTCACGCAGACGCTTACCGTGACAACACGGCCGCTCGCCTTAAAAATACGGCTACTTGCCTTGATACCGGTGTAAAAGACGCGTCCGCTTCTCGCGCTTTTAACGCTGACGTTGATACCTTCCGTTCTCATGTTACGCATAATAAAGGAACTTATTGTAGTAGGCAGTCAGATAAACTGATTGTTTTGCAGACCGCACAAGTATTCGCCGCTTTTAGGGATGGGAAAAAGGCTATCATACGATGTCTTATCGATAGTGCTTCGCAAAATAATATTATCGCGCTTGCAACTTGCAATGAATAAAAAATAATTATTAAACCACTTGTCAATTCCTCGCTAAAAACAGTTGGGTCAATTTCGACACCTATTAAAGGATACATCACGCTTACGATCCAATCGCGCGTTTCGGACGCTGAATATACTCTGACCTTTCTAGTAGTCGATCATATCACGGAAATGTTACCGACTCGCGTGGTCCATGCCTCGGTGATGGATCACTTTAAGGAATTGACACTCGCTGATGAAAATTGGCATTTACCTGGGGAAATTAACGCGATTCTTGGTACCCAGATGTTCGCATTAATTATGCTCGGACGTAAAGTTATCGCGCCCGCGCCACCGCTCGCCCGCTCCGATTTTTCGGATTCCGCTTCTTCCGCGCTTCACGTTCTGGAAACATCGCTTGGCTATATTGTCATGGGTGAGATTATTGACATCCCTGAAGATATAGTCTGGTCCTTCGGTCATTTAGTCGACGAACTAAATAAGAACCTAGTTAAATTCTGGGAACTCAAAGAGCTGCCCTCTTCAAGTATTATAAGTCCAGAAAATCGGGAATGCGAACTGCTATATACTTCGACTGTCTCCAGAAGCCCTTCTGGCCGTTATATCGTTACGCTTCCATTCAAAGGCGACCCTACGTCTTTAGGTAACTCGTTTACGCACGCTCGGCGTCGTTTGACTGCATTAGAACGTAAGTTCTCCGCGCTTCCCGCACTACGTCAAGCCTACAATGACGTCATTACTGACTACATGAATGAAGGCTACCTGTCTGAGATACCTTACTCGTACACCACGATAGCTGAAGGCTATTTTATAGGGCACGCTGCCGTGGTACGACCCGATAAACCGAAAATTCGCATAATTCTAGATACGTCGGCTCCCACGGACACAAACGTTTCTCTAAACGATCTGTTACATACGGGAACTAATCTACAGGCAGATCTATTCGCACTCCTTCTTAAATTTCGCTATTTCAAAATCGCTATAACTGCGGATGTGCAACAGATGTATTTAAGAATTCTTTTATCTGAGAATGATCGCAAATATCAAAAAATATTATACCGCTTTAACGACACCGAACCTACTCGCATTTTACAATTTAATTCCGTAGCTTCCGGTCTCCGCTCTAGTCCGTTCCTGGCTATGCAAACTGTCCGCCAATTAGCTGATGATGAACGCGAACGCTTCCCTCTCGCTGCAAAGGTCGCCACTCATGAACTTTACATGGACGACTTGACAACCTCAGTACAAACGGCTGAGGATGGGATTCGTTTAGCGGACGAACTAATCGCTCTATTTAAAGACGGTGGATTTGACTTGATAAAGTGGGCAAGTAACGCGCCTGAACTTATCGCTCATTTACCGGAGTCGCATCGCGCGTCTATTCAGTTCACTGATGATAGTGACACGCTAAAGGTGTTAGATTTAAAATGGATACCTGTTACCGATACATTCACGTTTGCTACGTCCGCTACGTCAAATGTGAACACCAAACGCTCGATACTTTCGACCATCGCTCGCTTATTCGACGTGTTGGGTTTGGTCGCACCTGTAATCCTGTATGCAAAGCTCTTATTGCAAGAGCTCTGGCTTGCAAAGACAGACTGGGATCAGGAACCACCTGCAAGCATCACTACACGCTTCATAGATTTTAAAAATGAAGTACCGTTGCTGTCAAAGCTGCAGATACTGCAGTACACTTAGGCATCGCTGCTGGCTGTGAAGTACACCTAATCGCATTCGCAGACGCAAGCATGAAGGCATTTGGCTGCGTAATTTATCTTCACGTGACACATCCTAACCGTGACATATCCATTCAGTTGGTATGCGCCAAGTCCAAAGTCGCTCCACTAAAAACTATATCGCTAGCAAGGCTTGAACTTTGTGCTGCGCTACTTCTCGTTAAACTTGTGAAACAAGTTGATCCTGTGTTTCATGACTGCTATCCTATTAAGGATATATTCGCATTTTCCGATTCCACGATCGCTCTGTCCTGGATTCATTCATCACCGCACCGGTGGCAAATATTCGTTGCCAATCGCGTATCTAAGATACAGGAAATTTTATCTCCTGACCGCCCCTTTCACATAAACGGAATTCAAAATCCCAGTGATTGCATTTCCAGAGGCTTATTGCCTTCTCAATTAATTGATCATCCACTTTGGTGGCACGGTCCGTCTTAGATGTGTCATCCAATCGCTGAATGGCCAATCGTGCCGTTTGAGCCATCCCGCTTTGAAGGTGTTGCACCTGAGGCTAAGCCCTCAGTCACACTGACCGCTATATCCGACGTAGATATTTCGCCTCTTCGTGAGCTCGCTCTCCGCGTTTCATCGTGGAAAAAACTGGTACGCATTATTGCCTATGTCTTACACTTTATAAAACAGCTACCGCGCGCGCCTACTATTCAAACTTCAGATCTAGAAGCCGCTGAAATTGTGCTTCTGCGCAATTTGCAAAGCAATTACTTTGCTGATGAAGTTAAAAATATTAATAAAGGTAACTTACCTTCGCCCTCTTTGAGAAAGCTTGATCCGTTCGTAGATAATGATAGTGAATTACTTCGCGTTGGCGACAGGTTAGCTAGTGCTGACCTATCATACAAAAGTCGCCATCCAATCCTACTACCAGGTCGCGATCACATAGTAGATTTAATAATTGACGATTGTCATCGCTCTAACTGCCATATACCGGTTCTCAACTTCTCATGTCTTTATTAAGGCAACGGAATTGGATCGTCTCCACGCGAAATATAATCAGACAACGTAAACAGAGGCACATAGATTATTTGCTCACGCTTCATTTGAGACAAAAATGGAATACTCCATTATGTCACTATGTCCCAACTCAACCCGGTACTATATTTATTATATTCCCGCATAATCTATTTTTTTTCCCGCATCTTTTACTCTGAATGATTCACTATTTAAAATCATCCCGCCTACACCTTTTCTAGGTTTCTCGCATCTTCTTTCATCTTTCCCTTTGAAAGTCCTAAGGACTTCCAAGCCGGGGAGAATGGTTACGCCGTTTTTGTTCGCACTAACCGGTAGAGGATGCCATCTGGGGTAAATGCAGCGAACCGCTTGTGTTTAAGCTAATCTCGTTGCCCTTTAGCCGCGCGCTGCAGCCGATGCATGCGCAGCTAAGTTAGTGCGGAAGATTGGCAAGCAGCGCGTCGTACGACGACACCAACTTGACATTCAGAGTTGACCTCCAACCTCGCTGGAGTCGACATGTCTCGCATCCGCGCTTCCAGGATCTATTTTCGCATCCTGGAGTTGACCTCCAACCTCGCTGGAGTCGACATCTCTCGCATCCGCGCTTCCAGGATCTATTTTCGCATCCTGGAGTCGACCTTCAATCTCGCTGGAGTCGACATCATCCGCTGATACCAAATACGTATCTTCCGCTTATAATTATCGCCGCCGCGACCCGCGTTGGAATGAAGTCGCGCTGACTTCGGAACTCCATCTTGGTGCCGTGTAACATAGACATTCTGTGACTTTTCGAGAAGAAGATTAACGCCTTCGACGCCTGCTGCCATCAGACACGCCGGAACAGAGGTTTGCTTGGATCAACGGTGAGTTCGTTTGCTCCTCCGGCTACCTTCTACTTTTGGTGCGCAACAATCTGCTCGTATCTCTTATTCTATTCTCTTCTCACTCGCCCCCGCATTATCTTAGTTTTCCCCCGCACCGCATCATCATACATTCAGGACCTACGACCTGGATGTAACCATTACCGCTCTTAAACCCGCTCCATCATAATCTGTGGTCCCACGACCCAGATTCGCACCTACAATAATCTAAAGAGAATAAGCGAGTTTGAAAAACTAGCTCCAAAAAATCAGTCTATGACTTATCGTTCCAGTATGACACAATCAGTCTATGACTTATCGTTCCAGTATGACACAATCAGTCTATGACTTTTCGTTCCAGTATGACACAATCAGTCTATGACTTATCGTTCCAGTATGACACAATCTTCAGTTACTCTCACCCAGGAAGGTAATAGCCAAGAAAGCACTAAGGATCAAGGTCAACCCAAAGACCATACATTTCGTTTTTAAAATATTTATACAGAACGCTCAGAGTATAATGAACAAACTTCATATTCTTGAAGAGCTGCTGGTGGAAAGGAAATTCAGCTTATTACTGAAACGTGGATCCGTGAACAACACAAACACCTTATCAGTATCGCTGGCTATGAGTTCAGGTCTTCATTCTGTCGTCGCGATCATCAAGGAGCAGGATCTGCCATCCTGGCACGTCATGGACTGGACTGCGTGGATCTACCGGATGTTACGAACCTGTCAGTTGAGTACATAGTGGAATGTAGTGCAGTAGAAATAAAGTCACTAAATACAATTGTGATAAATATATACAGACCCGATCGGAAAATTGAGATATTCTTTAACTTCATAGAAAAATTATTACAGCTAATAAAATCAAGATTAAAACGCAGAACAATAATAATAACTGGCGATTTTACCTTAGATATGTTAGAAAACTCAAAAGAATGTCAAAGACTTCAAAATTTAATGCTAGAATATAATTTAAGACAAATGATAAAAGAACCTACGAGAGTAACAATTTCATCATCAACATGTTTAGATCTTTTATTTACAAACAGCAAACAACACAACATAGAAGTCGAAAATGATGGATTTTCGGACCATAGAAGCGTAATTTACAGCCAACAATTATTAAAAACACAAAAGTGCAAGAATTCATTGTATGTTAAAAAATTATATATAATTATAGAAACATGGATAAATTTAAATTAGAATTGTATAAAATCAATTGGAATGATAAACTTAATTACAACTCTGACATAAATGTGACATACAATATATTTCATCAAACTTTACAAAATATCCTAAATTGTTATATTCAAAGAAAACGCATTAAATTAATCCAGGGAAAACCAAATTCGTATTTATTTATTTATTTATTGGTTTGTATCAGGCTATAGTGTTAGTGTACACAAAACTTAAAAAATCTATGTTAGAAAACAATATAAACATATTATATCTAAAAATTCATACGTTATCGACAAAAATCTATATAGACATGAGTTGAGCAACTGGTTGGTGTACATCAACCCAGTGCCTCATAAAACCACCACGAATGTCCGCAATAACGGTCAGCATGCTGCTGGCTGTACTCCGCATGCGACGCATCAGGGACGCCGTTCTTTTACGCATAACCGCATAAAAATCATCGGTGTGGGCGTCTGCAAACATTCCTGATGCACTACAAAATCGAGGTAGACCCAACAGCACCCTAAACCCGTTATTTTACTGGATCCGTAGAGCGTTGTAGGCTTTCTGCGTATAATTGACCCACAGGCCGCGCGTGTAAAAAGTCTGGCAAAATGCCTTAAACAAGGTAATTTTCACCGGCTTAGTACAACGTACAAACCTGCGAGCCAACATATTGCATCGAACCGACAGCGCTCTACGTTCCCTCTCAATGTCCATGTCGTCTGACATGTCCTCAGTGACCCAGTAGTTTTGGTATTGCATTCAACAGTCGATCTCTTTACCTGAGTTGAGCATGTTTGTTGCGCCTGCGAGAGTGAGACGGATGTATGCGTTTCATGTGCGCGCGGTAAGGACGCCTGCGGAGTGTTTACCCGTTCATTTTCAGATACCGGCGATGACTCGTTACATTTTTGCCAAGAAATTACGTGGCTATCAACTGATTTGATCGTATTTTTTGGTGTTAACGATCTCTCATGATAATTTTGCAGACCCATGGGCCCACTATGGCAACAATTGTAGCTTTCCATTAGACAAGCTCCCCGTTTAAGGTTTAAGTTATTGACGTCAAAACATGGTGCCGATTTTTGTGGAAATACACTGCTTTTTAGCTCATTCAATTGCTCCTTTGTCACATAGTTATCCAGAACTGTTTTCATATTTGTTTGAAGAATTATCAGGTTTTTTAGTAATCTTGTCGGGTCGAGGTGGTCGAAAGACAGAACAGGTAGACGTTGCAAATCTCTCGCAACGAATATTGGTGTTATCTCCGGATCTGCTTCCGCTATTATATCATACAAATCACGCTCTGTTTTACCGACTTTCTTACGTATAATCTTTCGCTTGTTAGTTTTGAGAGAATCGAACAACAAGCCTTTGGCCGACTCAATTTCATCCGTTGAAAAAGTCGTAGCACACAAACGGACAATTCCCTCCTCATCCATAACATCAGCCTTATTTTGTACAAAAGCGAGCACTTCACTGATCACAATACTGCAGTGATTACATTTAATCACTTTGCAGGACATTTCACCTAATTTATCGCACATTTTACTCTAACGCATCTAAAGCTCGCATCGACCGCACGCATGGACATGGTATTTGACTAAAGCAATTAAAAACTCATATAAAAATAAAAGGCTAATGAAAATTATTTCAGATCAACTAAAAATGATATATTTAATAAACACTACACAACACTTTTAGAAAGTATTAAAACAGTGCGTTAAACTATCAAAAAAGTTCAATTTTATAAGTGAAATGAAAACCTCAAAAAAACAAAACAAAAACTATGTGGTCCATAATAAAAAATGTAACTAAACCAAATCAAAATAAAAATATACCAAAAAATATCTCTTTACAAATAAACAACATTACAATAAATTCGCCGCATCAAGTCTCTAAAGCATTTAACGATTATTTCGTATCTGTAGGCACAATAGATAACAGCTGTTCTAGAGCGCACGCATCATGCGGAAGTCCGGTGCATGTACCTACAATCAACTCGATGTACCTAGAACCGGTTACGGAGCGAGAAGTTCGTAATATGAGTAATAAACGAAGCTTCGGAGTAGACGATATTCCCCCCACGCTGATAAAAAAATGCGCAACTGAACTATCACCTATATTATCGATATTAGTCAATAAATCCTTTGAAGAGGGATGTTTCCCTGATAAATTAAAAATAGCGAAAATTAGGCCGATTGCTAAGAAACTTAGTAATTTAGATAATCCGAGCAACTATAGACCTATTGCACTTCTGCCTGCCATATCAAAAATATTCGAGAAGGCAATGGCTAATCGAGTATACCGATTTCTCGAAAAATTAACATTTTAGACTGTAATCAATTTGAAAGTTTTATAGGTTATGTTACTGTTAATGACCTTTGAAACAAGTCTTAGAGATTTTAATTATTTTATCCGCTTAATTAGGTAGGCAAGTAAGTACTTATGCGTGACAAATATAATGTTTCAAGATATTGTAGGTACCTACCTATTCAATTACCTACCTAGTGTAACAGACTAGGCTTTTGAATAAAAAATATTTTTAATCTGTTACTGCCTAGCGAGATTACAAACAAATATATTTAGATATGTTGCTGCTGTTTCATGTGCAGGAAAACAGTTGTCTACTACCTTGTTACGAGTGCGCATGCACTGTATGCGCGTGTTCGTGCGCTTGGTAGCTTTTTCGCGTGCGAGCTAGGTAGTAGATAGCACAAATATTTTGCAACAATTCCTTACACAAAATATTCTATATTGTTTCTTTCCTATTTATTGTCCAATACTTTAACCAACACGCCCTATGTACTATTATTTCTTTCACGACCTGGATGACTGGTAGATAATGCTGTTAGCATTACGTCCTTCCTTGTACTTACACTATTTTTTGTGCAAAACGATTAAATAAATTAACATACCCTATTATAACAACAATTCTTTACACATTCTCCATAAACTATAATGCATTCATTGTATTCCCTTTGCTACGAGTATAATGTTTTCTAAAGAGGTTTTATATTGACGTACCATTTTGTTTTGTATAGCACAGTCTATATTATTATTCTGTTTATCGCAAGGAGATTGAATTACGTTTACTGTTAAAAGATTTAACGCCAGTAAGCTTAATTCAACCTCCTTAGGTTTAAAAAACCAGGTGGGAAGAAAGCGCAATTCAACCTCCTTTGGTTTAAAAAACTGGGTGGGAAGTATAATGTGTTGACAATTTTGACGTCCAAATCGGAAAAGTCATTGTATTATATATATATATTTTTTCACCCGTTGGGCAGGCAACAGGCCGGATAAACATTGCAGGAAGTAAATTAAGTTACAATTTCATGTTTTTTTTTAAATTGATTTGTTAACTAGGCTTTTTCTAGCTTACCGGCTATGTTGAAAAAACGTAGACAAATAATTACTTAAGTTCTGTAGAAATGATATGTCAAGACGCTGCAAGATTTATCGCATAAAATTCCACCTATGTTATTTAAGTAAAACAAAAATTGTTCAATTCAGAACCTATCAGCGATCGCCGCTTGAACTCAAAAGCTTTTGTACCAATAATAAAATTGAAGAAACCAATAACTTTACACTTTTAGGCCTAACACTTGACATTAGACTTGAGAATGTGTTGAAAACTACAGGCCAATATCGATTCTACCTTCTATTTCAAAAATCTTAGAAAAGATAATTACTAAACGACTTATATCATATCTAGAAAAGTATAATATTCTTTCGCCCTCTCAATTTGGCTTCAGAGCTGGTAGGTCAACGGATAACGCAGTGTTTGAGCTGATAAGTTTTATTGTGAGTGAATTGGATAAGAAAAATAAAGTCATAGGAGTATTTTTAGACCTTGCTAAAGCTTTTGACACAGTCTCTGTATCCATACTTGTGAAGAAGCTTGAACTTGCTGGATTACGAGATGGTTCGTTACATTTAATGGCCGATTACTTAAATGGACGTACCCAGAGGACCACAGTTGGCGATTATACAAGTGAAGAGAAAGAAATAAGTTATGGTGTTCCCCAAGGTAGCGTGTTGGGCCCAAGTTTATTCCTAATTTACGTCAACGATCTATTCAATCTAAAGTTAAAACAGTGTAAAATATTTTCATATGCAGACGACACTGCGCTTATTTTTGTCGGTAATAGTTGGGAAGAGGCTCGTGCACATGCTGAAGAAGGTCTTAGAACAGTGACTGATTGGTTGCGTGGAAATCTGCACTCCCTTAATGTAGATAAAACCAATTTCATCACATTTACAAATGCAAGAGGCCGCACACCTATAATTGAAATTAGAGTACATTTTGAACTGTGCAGCAGGAAGCTGCAGCTGCCCAAAATTACAATGTGTTCCATATATTAAGTACCTTGGAATAATGATAGACAGAAGACTGACCTGGACTACTCATATTGAGACTCTCAGCAAAAGAGTCAGGAAACTTATATATGTTTTTAAAAATTTGCGTGACGTAGCTGACCGAACGTTGATATTCTATGTGTATAACGCACTTTGCAGATCAATCCTAACTTATTGCAACACATCGTGGGGTGGCGCATGCGGTACCTATATGTTAAAGTTAGAACGTGCTCAACGAGCAGTACTAAAAGTAGCAACTTTTAGACCATTTAGGTTTCCAACCGTAGAACTTTACAAAGATTGTGGAGTATTGACTGTTCGACAATTATATATAAAAAACCTTATTCTATTCCAACACAAACAGATTAATGCAATAGAACTAAAATCAAAATTAAAAAAACAAAAGAAGAAAAGACAGAGTTTTCTACAGACCAAAATTTAACACGAAACTAGCCAAACGTCATCAGTCTTTTCTCGGCCCTTATTTGTATAATAACGCATGTAAATCAATAAATAATCTAGCATCAATTAATATCAGAGACGCGAAACTAGCCCTGGACAATTGGCTGAAAAACCTTAACCATGACGAAACCGAATTATTACTGAAGGTATTGGTATGATCGTCAGAAATATACTTATAAAACAAACACGCATACTCACACACAAACACACACACACACACACATACACACACACACACACTCACACTCACACACCCTATCACACATACACACTCTCAAACTCAAACAAGCGCTAGTATGATTATAAGAGAAATGTTGTAAGTACTCACCTTAATTTAACTTGCCGTTTTAACTTGTATATTGTATTTTTTCAGAAGAAATGGTTGTTTATTTATATTGGCTATATTGTAAATTTGAATTGTATGCAGACCTACGACACAAGAAATTATTCTTAGTGTAGGTTCTGCACGTCACTACAACGCACACAAGTCATTTAAGTAAGAATTACTTCTGAATTTGTTGTAAATTGTACGTGTATTTTGAGTAATAAATTATTATTATTATTATTAATTTAAATTGGAAATCACACATAAAAATATCAAATCAAAATTAAGCCAATTCATTTATGCTTTGGGGATATTAAAGATGAATACAAACTTGGAAACTGCCCTCTCAGCTTATTATGCCTACGCATATGCCTGGTTAAACTATGGAGTCATTCTCTGGGGGGACAGCACAGATTCCAATGAGTTGTTTATTCTACAAAAAAATATGTATAAGAATATTGGTGAACATAAAACCGCAACATAGCTGTAAACAGCATTTTAGTAAATTAAATGTTTTAACCTTAACGTCAATATACATATTACAACTGGCCATATTTGTAAAAAAATATAGACATCTATTAAAGTCAAACATAGAAATTAATCAAAATGTTATCCGACGTAACAAAGAACTTATCTTTGTTACGTCGGAAAGAAAGAACGTAGTTCTACCGGATATTCGTCTGTCAACAGGAAATAGTCCATACTGCAAAGCGATAAAAATATATATATAATAAAATTCCAGAAGACATAAAGTCAGAGACTAAAACCCACATATTTAGCAGAAAATTTAAAGCATTCCTAATAAAACAATGCTATTATTCGGTCGAGGAGTTTGTTGGACGATAATTAATGGTAAAAAATGATAACATTAAGAAGACTAAAAATATTACTAGCATTTAATTATGACATGACTAATATGAAATTGTAAATAAGTTAAGAATCGATATAGTATTTAAAACTGACTTATAGTAGGGAATTTAATTGAAATGTTATTTTGTTTAATTATACTTAGAATTAATATATTGTGACTCCACTCATGAGTACAGCGCCCTGACAGGGCACATGTATTAGTTCCTAATAAGACTTTTTGTAACACCTGTCTGTCTACATGTTGGCATTAATAAATGAAATGAAATGAAATGAACAATGGAAGTCCCACAGGGTTCAATGCTTTGGCCATTCTTGTTCTTGGTTTACATTAACGATTTTCCCTTTTTCATAGAGAACTTATGTGATATTGTTTTTTTTTTCTTATTTTAATAATTTAATGTTAAATCATATGAAAACTAAATGTATTAAATTCTCACTATCCAATGTCAGAGGGGTTACTACGAATTCAAGTATTTTAATAAATAGTGAGCCTGTAGCCCTTGTGCAGTCAACCACAGTTTTGGGTATTACTGTAGATTCAAAATTACAGTGGGGTCCTCACATATCGTTGATAGCTGATAGATTGAGCTCTGCAGCCTATGCAGTACGTAAAATTAGAGAGTTTACCGATGTAGCCACTGCAAGATTAGTATATTTTAGTTACTTTCACAGTATTATGTCATATAGCATTTTGCTGTGGGGTATAAGGCCGCGGAAATTCAATCTATATTTGTGCTGCAGAAGAGAGCAATTCTTTCCATATACAATATGAAATCCCGCGATTCTCTCAGGGAACGTTTTAAAGAGATCAATATTCTTACAGTGGCTTGTCAATATATATATATGAAAATATAATGTATGTTCGGAAGAATACCTTTGTTAAAAATACCGATATTCATAATTTTAATACTAGAAATAAAAATAAACTGAAAGTGTCTGGATTTCGGTTAAAGAAAGTTAGTGGTTCATATATGGGGAACTGTATACGCCTTTTTAATAAGTTACCTAACGGTATTGATCAATTATCAATGCATAGTTTTTTTTTTGTTAAAGTAAATCTCATAAAGAAAGTGTATTACAATGTAAATGATTATATTAATGACAGAAATGCATGGCCTGATATATCCAAGCTCCCTGATAATAATAAGTGATAACTTCGATGTTTACGTTAAGTGACTAAAATGTTCAAAGTACTTTGTGAGATGTCTCACAGCATACCATGAGAACGTGATATCATGCTTGACATGATGTAAGGGTGTTAAATGGATATGTTGTTTTACACAACATATCTATTTGGAATTATTGCTTTATTTTTCCCAGTTGATTATTAGATGATTGTGGGACATTATTGTCACTTTTATATATGTAGTTTACGTAAGTTTTGTTATAAAATGTGACATTTGGAAAAAATATAAAGAACAAAAAAATACATCCTCGTAGAGTTTCTTGGTGCTCTCTTCTCTAACGGACGTATTTCTGAAGCACCATTAGAGTCAGAAGGGTATTTCCTTTTTCAGTGTGAGATTTAACTCTGTTGGCACATGAAATGGAAATTTCCCTTTCAAACTCAAAGAATACTTAGTTTACCTAAATTTTTATTGATTTGATCTTTTCATAATATTTTATGTATTTCTCCTCGTTCATGAGATGTTAATATTGACTTGTAAGAGTGCTATTATTTTGTCTATTTGCAATAAAATCCTTTAACTTTGACTTTAATCTCTGCCACAAGTTCTGAATGGCACTGAACTGTTTTGTGCAGGCGTGCCACTAACTTTAGGCACAGTAAGGCTGGGTTGCATCATAACCCCAGTTAAAGTTACTGTTATAGTTTACATACGGTTAGCAGTTAAAGTTATGACGTCATTAAACAATTGACAGAGGTGCAACAATTTTTGCCTAACCGGTACTTAAGATGGTGCAACCCACCCTTAGTTTTGCCTTTATCGGAATGACTATATAGCAGTGTTCACTAGTTTGGTGCTCAAATCCAAACTCGAAATAAATACTAATACCTTTTATTAGGTTTTCACTGTGTAGGTACATTATAAACCGACAAGTATCATGCGCGGGAGTCGGGAGACGACTGCCGGGGCCAGGAGCGGCGTTCTTGTCACACGCAAAATCTGCTTAACTGGCATTCTGGCAGTCACCCACAATATTCCTCCTCCAAAAAAACACACTAACCATCAGGCGAGCGTCCTGCTCGACTTCTCATTCAATGGAATACAAAATTTTCCTAAGCATTCCTACACATATCTACATTACAACAACTGGTGCAATTACAGGTGGACATTATCTATTGCATCATTGTACTGTGCTATGCGCTGCCTACAACAGGACCTGACAACATTTAGCGAACCATTCTCGCTCAGCTCTCGAGCTGGCTAACAAGGTCACCCGCTGTTGATGGATACTTACAGGTGGACATTATCTATTGCATCATTGTACTGTGTTGTGCGCCGCCTACAACAGGACCTGACAACATTTAGCGAACCATTCTCGCTCAGTTCTCGAGCTGGCTAACAAGGACACCCGCTGTTGATGGACACTTACAGGTGGACATTATCTATTCCATCATTGTACTGTGCTGTGCGCCGACTACAACAGGACCTGACAACATTTAGCGAACCATTCTCGCTCAGCTCTCGAGCTGGCTAACAAGGACACCCGCTGTTGATGGACACTTACAGGTGGACATTATCTATTGCATCATTGTACTGTGCTGTGCGCCGACTACAACAGGACCTGACAACATTTAGCGAACCATTCTCGCTCAGCTCTCGAGCTGACTAACAAGGTCACCCGCTGTTGATGGATACTTACAGGTGGACATTATCTATTGCATCATTGTACTGTGTTGTGCGCCGCCTACAACAGGACCTGACAACATTTAGCGAACCATTCTCGCTCAGCTCTCGAGCTGGCTAACAAGGTCACCCGCTGTTGATGGATACTTACAGGTGGACATTATCTATTGCATCATTGTACTGTGCTGTGCGCCGACTACAACAGGACCTGACAACATTTAGCGAACCATTCTCGCTCAGTTCTCGAGCTGGCTAACAAGGACACCCGCTGTTGATGGACACTTACAGGTGGACATTATCTATTCCATCATTGTACTGTGCTGTGCGCCGACTACAACAGGACCTGACAACATTTAGCGAACCATTCTCGCTCAGCTCTCGAGCTGGCTAACAAGGACACCCGCTGTTGATGGACACTTACAGGTGGACATTATCTATTCCATCATTGTACAGCTGTGCTGTGCGCCGACTACAACAGGACCTGACAACATTTAGCGAACCATTCTCGCTCAGCTCTCGAGCTGGCTAACAAGGTCACCCGCTGTTGATGGATACTTACAGGAGAACATTATCATCTTTTTGTTAGATAAAGTGATATATTTAACTTAGAATATTTCGAAGAAAAAAAATAGTTTGAAAAATAAGTAGATAGATAGATAATTCCTTATTGTACAGACCACAAGGTTATGTAGATTATAAAAAGTAGATAACAGTTAGTTTTAAAGATAGACAAATGTAACGTGAATAACTCGGTTGTCGTAATAGAATGGGATTTTACGACTAGAAAAAAAAACAATTAAAAAAAAAAAAAAAGTGAATTTATTATTTAAATCATGAAATATGGGGTTCTTGCGTGTGGGGGTGATGGATAAGGTATCCTGAGAGGCAGGAGCAACTTTTGGAACTTGATGGGTAAAATGAGTAAATTCCAGAAATCAATTTTATCTTATTGGAATCACCACGAGAACCCTCCACACTGATTCTAAGCCTCCTGTAATATAAACACGTTACTATTTAAATATTTACCAAGATAGACCAACGGCTGAACAATGAACATTTAGTTCAAGGACCGTCAGATTGTAATCAACTATTAGGTTTAATACTGGGAATAAATAAAACAAAATAATTATATTACCAGTTTATTTTGACCTGGCGGTATGCAGACAAAAGTACATGAAATGTTCAACTCGATCTTAAGAACTAAACACTGGGTAAAGCTAGCGAGTAACAGCGTTGATTAAAATAATTTAATGTAAGGACCGAACATCGGTACCACGATATCTGTATTATTTGTATGTATATCTGATGCAATAACAACTTGCAGTTGAAATCCTATAGTTAGTTCAGCTTTCCCACGGCGCAAAATAAATCCAATGGGTGTTTCCAAACAAGATATGCCAGACGGGCGAAAAACGAAACATAAAAGGACGAAATATGTTGCGTTCGACAAAGTTAAAAACAAGGTTTTACGATACCGTGTTTGAGGATGAAGTATCCCGCTAGTTGGCTATGACGGCGATGTCCACGCGTGGACAACGAATTCGCCTTTATGTCCAGCTGCACTAAAAAAATAGCTGACACGCTGAATCCGAAGTACGGCACGTCGTAATGTCAGCTCCAGGTAATTGCCTGCCAGTTGTTGTCAGGGGCCCGGTATTCCCTTTCGGTGAAACCCTCTGAAAAATCCAGAGAAGAAACAGTCAATACTTGCGAAATATTGCGTCGTCCATGTTCCCTCATGGCTACGTGACATTTTTTACGCGATCGAATCGATCATCACGTAATCAGTCCGGACGGAAACAAACGCAAGGAAATACATTCTTTTTCGGGATTTCCTGTATCTTGGAAACTTTGTTTCGCATCTGGCGATCGCCTCCAGTTCGAGCCACGACGTTGAAGTTCAAGTCGTTGACCTCATCGCGAACAACCAAAAAATGGCCCTATCTGTTTCCTTCCTGTGTCACGTGACCGCCGGACCCTGCGTTTCTATCCTCCGTACTGACTGGCCCTACGGTTATTATTTTTATAATATATTTTATTTTCCTATTTAATAAATTTCATTATGCAAAATTGCCGTTCCGTTTCATTTCATATTCATTTCGTATTCCTACCCTTCCTATTGTTATTTATAAACAAGACGTGGCTGGGCATTACTCATTATTTTCCGTTACCGCCTATCTCCCTTATCTGTTTGCGCAGGTGCTATAACGAAACGTTTCTTTCGCGTTCTATTAATTTACCCGTTGTTCAAGTTCATTATATGTTTTGTAAGGATATATTTTTATATTTATTAATACCTACTTGATACGAACTCTATGACAAGAATGTTTATGATTTTTAAGCTTCTCTCAAATTAACTAGATGGCATCACCATTCAAATTAGATCGCGGTAACATTATATTCGCGATATTTAGGTAGCTATTCCAAATATGAAACTAAACTGTCCTGCTTTCCGGAAGTTCGGTGTTTTCTTCGCCTCCTGGTAAGTGTTGGACAAAGGTCCTCCGACCACGGATATTTTTGAAGAAATTGAACCAGAACGACGTCATTTTGTAGAGTGCACCTAAGAAGAATACACAAGTGAATCAACAATCATAGAGTGAGGATCAGTTTGGAAACCTGTTTGGAAATTTGGTTGGTAAAGTGCAAAACTGTGAGTACATTTTCCTTTGTAAAAGTCTGTGCTGTCAGTGAACTTAGAATTTGAGTGAGTCAAGGACTTGTAGGATTGGGTTTTTTGCAAAAATTCAAAATGTTGTGTTGTAGAGTTTGATTTTATTCTCAATCTTGTGTTTCTTCGAGTGTTGATGGGTAATATTGGTGGAATATTAACCATTAGGTGTTCGTTAACGTGCACAAGTGTAGGCAAAGGAATCAAACGCAGATATAAATGGCATTTTGGGATTTTTCCAAATCTCCTACGGAAGTTTTAGTAAATGTCCACCATTTTACTGATTCGTGACTTGACAATGAATGACTGTGACGTGACATGTGTAGTTTGGACTTAGAATAATCGCGCTAAAAACGACGGAACGGGAAATCCACGCCCGATTTATTTTCGAAGCGCAAACTTCCAAAAACTTTCGACTTGTTTTTTGACTTAATTATGCAAAATTGCCGTTCCGTTTCATTTCATATTCATTTCGTATTCCTACCCTTCCTATTGTTATTTATAAACAAGACGTGGCTGGGCATTACTCATTATTTTCCGTTACCGCCTATCTCCCTTATCTGTTTGCGCAGGTGCTATAACGAAACGTTTCTTTCGCGTTCTATTAATTTACCCGTTGTTCAAGTTCATTATATGTTTTGTAAGGATATATTTTTATATTTATTAATACCTACTTGATACGAACTCTATGACAAGAATGTTTATGATTTTTAAGCTTCTCTCAAATTAACTAGATGGCATCACCATTCAAATTAGATCGCGGTAACATTATATTCGCGATATTTAGGTAGCTATTCCAAATATGAAACTAAACTGTCCTGCTTTCCGGAAGTTCGGTGTTTTCTTCGCCTCCTGGTAAGTGTTGGACAAAGGTCCTCCGACCACGGATATTTTTGAAGAAATTGAACCAGAACGACGTCATTTTGTAGAGTGCACCTAAGAAGAATACACAAGTGAATCAACAATCATAGAGTGAGGATCAGTTTGGAAACCTGTTTGGAAATTTGGTTGGTAAAGTGCAAAACTGTGAGTACATTTTCCTTTGTAAAAGTCTGTGCTGTCAGTGAACTTAGAATTTGAGTGAGTCAAGGACTTGTAGGATTGGGTTTTTTGCAAAAATTCAAAATGTTGTGTTGTAGAGTTTGATTTTATTCTCAATCTTGTGTTTCTTCGAGTGTTGATGGGTAATATTGGTGGAATATTAACCATTAGGTGTTCGTTAACGTGCACAAGTGTAGGCAAAGGAATCAAACGCAGATATAAATGGCATTTTGGGATTTTTCCAAATCTCCTACGGAAGTTTTAGTAAATGTCCACCATTTTACTGATTCGTGACTTGACAATGAATGACTGTGACGTGACATGTGTAGTTTGGACTTAGAATAATCGCGCTAAAAACGACGGAACGGGAAATCCACGCCCGATTTATTTTCGAAGCGCAAACTTCCAAAAACTTTCGACTTGTTTTTTGACTTAGAAAAATTCTGAAACTTTTTCTACATTGAATTTTGACTAAACATAGTACTACTAAACAAAGCTTAAAGATGGAAAAGGACATCAGAGTCATGGAAGACTTCAAAAGCCAAATAGGGAGATGATGGAGTAACTTCAAAAAAACACCTAAAGAGCGGATTACGGAAACTTACATTAATGCAAGATTAGATGGATTAGAGGAGTTGATGAGCAAGTTTACAACAAAACACGAATCCATCATATCGCAGTACGAGAGTGAAGCTCTAGACGACAGCAATTACATGAAAGACGACATCTTCACTTTGGGCTACGAAACGTATTTAGTGTACAAAGGCGAGATGAAGGCTGCTCTTAAGTTGATAACACCATCACCGTCCAAAAGCAATGACGCTGTTTTGCTCGACACAAAAAAAGAGTCAATCGTTAGATTACCGAAAATTTCGATTCCTGTGTTCAGCGGTCATTATGGGGAATGGTCATCTTTTAAAGATTTGTTCAAGTCGTTAGTGCATAACAACTCCTCACTCGATGACGTTCAACGCTTACATTATCTTAAAACACAAGTGAAGGGTGAAGCAGAACAATTAATTAAACATATACCTATTACGCAGGCTAATTATGAGAAATGTTGGAATATGTTACAGAGTAGGTACGATAACAAACGGTACATGTCAAACTGTATTCTAAAGCGTCTATTCAGTCAACTTTCAATGAATTGTGAATCCTCTCAGGCTTACATTTGATTGCATGCATGAATTGTCAAGCTTAGATATAAATGTAGATTCATGGGACATTATTATTATTTATATTGCCAGCTCGAAGTTGGACGCTGAGACTAGGAAACAATGGTAGTTACAGGTTAATAACTCATGTGAAGACTTGCCCTCATTTGCTCACTACAAAGAGTTTATAGAGTCTTGGTTCCGCGCGCTAGAGTTTGTAGAGCCTACTAAATACAAGTCTAACCATAACAATGCAACCAAGGTTATGCACGTCACTTCGAACTCGAACGTCCCTTCAAATACCAACGTCACCTGTCCTCACTGTAAGGCAAACCACAAGTTGTATTCCTGTGGTATGTTTGCCAAAGAAGATATCACTAGCCGACAGAATATAGTTAAGACACTTGGACTTTGCTTCAATTGCCTTGGCAACAACCACTCAGTCAAAGTATGCCGCGTACTCACCAAATGTCGTATGTGTAATGGAAAACACCATAAACTTCTCCATAGGAAATCCAATTCGCTTGCAAACGCAACTGAAGCACCAGGAGAGGAGAATAACCAACCGGAATCATCTTCTGAGACGAGTAAGACCACCAATATTGCAAGCCATTTCGCAACAGGGGAGGTCCATAAGCAGACCTTATTAGCCACAGCCTTGATAAGAGCTGAGTCAACGAATGGTTATCCTCAGACATTGAGAGCGCTACTGGACCAAGGGTCACAAGCATCTTTCATATCTGAAGCCGCTGTACAATTGTTAAAGCTGAATAAGATCCGCAGCTAAATGCAGTATTTCAGGTTTAGGTGGAGGTCAGAGTGACTTAACCTCGAAGTATGAGATTATGGTAAATATTCAGTCACTCTGTGACCCTACCTTTAAATTGCAGGTAAAGGCGCATGTACTAAAAGCCAACCTCACTTTTACCAGAAAAGGAATTTGTTCGCCCGTGTTGGACTGAATTAGATTGCATCAAACTGGCTGATCCACAATACAATTCACCAAATAAGATCGATATCTTATTAGGATCTGAGGTATATGGGAGTATCCTGAAAAAGGGCTTACATTATATGTTTTGTAATGATATATTTTTATATTTATTAATACCTACTTGATACGAACTCTATGACAAGAATGTTTATGATTTTAAAACTTATCTCAAATTAACTAGATGGCATCACCATTCAAATTAGATCGCGGTGACATTATATTCGCGATATTTAGGTAGCTATTCCAAATATGAAACTAAACTGTCTTGCTATCCGGAAGAGTTCAGTGTTTTCTTCGCCTCCTGGTACGTGTTGGACACCCGTGCTTTCCCTATTTAAACTATAAAACTTCTTATGGCTATTCATATTTTATTTACCATTAAATAACTTATTTAAAATCGTTGTCTACTTTATTTTTGTTAATTCATTTTCTGCATCTATAATAACCAACTTCATGTTTATCCACGAGAACGCATTGCTGCGTCTATTTTATCGTTGAACGTTGGCGGCTGTGTTCATGGTTATTATTTTACTTTATCTAATTATTTTGTTTTGTGATTACTGTTAAATATTGCCTTATTTATCGTTATTCCTACTAAATAATATTCGCGTTATTATTCCTACGCCGTGTAGTGTAGTGTAGTGAGTGCATCATATTATTATTGTGTTTTGTGGCGTGTGTGTCACTTTTATTTCACAAGACAATCTGCCGTCTTCGCAAAAGCCAAGGTGAGGTTCTAATCTTCTAATATTGCCTACTTTGAAGTTGTAGATGTTTGTCCTATTGCAAACATGCTACAATACCCCCTTTTTCGGGAAAGAGGTTAACGCAGTTAACCGACTTTATTAAGTTTATTTGTATCTACTAGAACGCTAGTCGGGTCAACCCTGCGACCAATAATTCTAAAGGTTGCCTGACCAGTGTATTTTGATAGAGCTGTCACGCCAACCGTACTACCAAATCTCTTCTAAGAGGTTGCGTGACCCTTACTTCTTTAACAATGGTTTAAGAGAGGTTGCTCTGTTATCAATGTCTGTCTTAGTAATTTTTCTGATTTTCATTCTGTCTTTTGATCAATTAGTTTACCTACAATCGTTATATAAGTTTCTTCTGTCATACATCACGTTTTATTTCATACACTTGGCATACTTTATTCAAATCATCTTTCATCCGATCCCTTCTTAATCTTCTATTATTCTTCACAACCATTCCTTTAATTACCTTCATTCTATCAAACTAACTGTTCTGTAGTCCTGTTATAAATCTATTCCAATTACTGTCATTTATTTGTTGTGTTGTATATTTGTATTAATCTACGCGAAGGATATCCTTCACGTGATATTTTTATTAATCTACGCGAAGGATATCCTTCACGTGATATTTTTATTAATCTACGCGAAGGATATCCTTCACGTGATATTTTTATTAATCTACGCGAAGGATATCCTTCACGTGATATTTACCAACAGATGTTGGTTTTCTCTTGATGAACCTCACGGTTCTAATCTTCTAATATTGCCTACTTTGAAGTTGTAGATGTTTGTCCTATTGCAAACATGCTACACATTATGTGACCTAAAGGCTTTTTGCATTTTTAATCATATATACAGTGCATATTTCCTAACTATATAGCTTTCGCCTGCGACTTCGTCCGCGCGGATTACAGTTTATCGCGAAACAAGATATAGGTAAGTTCAAAAACTAAAACCCGTAAAAAATAGCCCATGACACTCTTGCGACGAAGAGGAATCGATTAACAGCTCGCATGTGAATATCGGACCAAGTTTTTAGTTTGAGCACATAACCTTTCATAAGCTTTGCGCAAGTCGGGTAAAAAAACATTGCGTATGACACTCTTTAAATGAAGACGAATCGATAGAAACCTCGCTTGTCGAAATCGGACCATGTTTTTAGTTTTTACACGTAACCCTTCATTTGCTTCGCCGTAGTCGGATAAAAAAAAACTATGTCACTCTGTACCTGAAGACAAAATCGATTGACATATCGCTTGTCAAAATCGGAACAATACGGGCGACGCTATGGTGGAACACAGAACAACACATAGATACAGTAGTAGCAGCCAATGTATATGTTTGTGAAGTTAGGCTCTGTGACGATTGCGCAGGTACTGTTGTGGGGATAAAAAAGCATAAAGTAAAAGCGAGATAGAATATGCGAAAAACGTAAGCGAGTGAGCGAGGCAGTTATACAATGCTGTCTTCACCTTCAGCATTCGGATTGGGCCTGAAAAATAGCAGTTTGCGCAGCGACTAGCAGACAACTTCCGAGATACATACTTTCGCTGCGCATACTATACATAGACTGTTAAACTCATTATCCTTCCCTTGCTTTGCTGTAGTTGGGTAAAAAAGCATCCTATGTTCTTCTAGGATAAATCTAATGAAAAAGTGTAGCACAAACGGTCTTGATGCTTTTTGACAGACCTGTTATTATTTCGTATCCATGGCAACATTGGGAACTGTTCCTTACAGCGAGTAATCGTAATTTTCCAGTTTTCCCGTGGAATATCACTATTCCCGGGATAAAAAGTATCCTATGTTTGTATCTATATTCTACAGTACCTATTTACAAAGTTTCAATCAAAATCAGATCAGCCGTTTTGGCGTTAAAACGAACAAACAAACAACGTTCCGCTTTTAAACTAAACAATGTTTTTCCACGTTGAGCACCCAGCTACGGTGCGGTAGAAGCTTCTATAATGATAGTGTACCTACAAGTGTGCGTAATAAAACTTAATAAAATATCAGCAGTAAAAAATAAATACACGAGTACCCACATACTTATTTAATTATTTTGAAGGCCCCCGGTGGAAGGATCCCCGGGTGGCAGCAGCGGAATACTGTGATAACATTATTTATTAACGGATCATCGACAGCTCCGGCTGCCCGGTACAGCTTCCAAATGAAGTGGAATCATACCATGCATTTTTATGTTTTTTATCTGGTGCACAGAATAAATCATAAGTACTTAGTACTACCTGGAGTACCTACTGGCTTTCTCCAGCTTATCTTCTAAATATAAAACAAAGTCTATCAGTTAGTTATACCGTTTATAACTCAAGAACGACTAGACCGATTTATATGATCTTTAATTTGTTGGAATTATCTCCGCCCTGAATAGCAGAATAATAATCGGAAAAAGTCACGAAAAAAGGGTTATAATAGTAGATTGTATTACTAGAGAGCAAAATAATATTTTGCCGGCGAGGGCGCTATTTTGAATCCAAGGATAATCCTGAACGTAGCGAGGGATTCAATTTACGTCGCCCTTGGAAAAAATATTTTGCGTGCGAGAGATACACTCTACTTTTCATCCCTCTCTATGAGAAAAAGAAATAAAACGCGCTTTTAGAGACTTTACAACTCATATATTTAATTAAAAAGGAATTAAATAGACTAAAATTATACAACTTAAAATAACTAAAAATGTACTTATAATATTCACTTTGGACTTCTTTGATTTATGTCCTTCAGATAGCCTTCAGACATTCTCTTCAGATATTGTGTTCTAAATCTTGTGTAGATCTCGATTTGAATGTCATTATTAGTACATGAAGAAACCTTCAAAGTGTGAAGGTTTCTTACATTTGGGTAATTCTTAAAATTAGGTACAGTTTCCGAAAAAGACTTCTCTCGTTTTGCATTTTCCCACTCGATAAAATTGTTATCTAAGCTTTCAAATATTTTTACCGGGATATATGTAGTTGATGCACTGAAAAAACGAATTAGCCGAACTTTTTTGGTTATTTCTAAAATAACAAAAATTTTGTTAAAATTTATTGAAATTTAATTAAATTTACAAAACTGATTTAGTAGTCCACACAAAACTAGTACAGTTAATTTAAGTTTGATTATCAGTAAATAAATTATTTGTTACTATTTACTGAACTAACGTAGACCAATCAGTACGGTTGCAGTAACAAAACTGATTTCTAAAAATAATTATAGTTTATCCTTATTATTAACCAACCTCATTGTTTATTTTTTGCCAAAACGGGCGACGGACTCGTGTGAGTACGGTTACTACTAATTTCAATAAAGTGTCAAATAGATACCAATTTTTTTGTAGATACTTGACGAACATTTTTGTTTTCTATAATTCACTTGTTTATTTATTATCAACATAACAACGTTATTTCTGTTTTGTAACTTTTTTTTTGTTTTACTGATCATCACAATGTTAATTATTGCATGGATATAACCAAACTTTTGCTATAAATTACTAAATTCACTAAAACAGCAATCAAACTTTTGTTGGCATACTATGTTTACGAACAGATGCAAAGAAAAAGGAGCAAAAAAAAACAAATCGGCGCGGGCGTCTTGTGTATCGTTGTCCTGGATAGTGTTATTTTCGCGTCGGTCGGTCCTTGCTAACGCACATTCATCGTTCGCTACGTTTTTTAACTATTTGACTACATTTACATGGTATTTGTGCATAATCTTCTTCATTCTTCGCACGGGGATAATATAATAACATGAATAAGCTCCATCAGCCGATGGTGCCATCTAATTTTAACCCATTGGAATACTACCTAAAGTCTTGGGGTCTTGAAGTTTACATTGATAAGTTTAGAGGTATGTACCCTATCCATTATTTAATCGTTTAAGCTGTGTTATTTTTGTCCACCTGATGTCCAAAAACAACAGCTAAATCAAACGATGCATGTGAAGTGTCCTTGGGTTTAGTGTTTTTTGAACATGTCGGGCCATTGGTGGCACACAGTAGATGGAACATAAAACCTACGTAATACCACGCTGCCAGGTCAGAACCTCAGGTTCAGGTTGACCTATTCCTTAATTTACTTCATGACCTTCATGTTTTTATTTCAGAACACACTTTTATTTCGCATCGACTCGGACACATCACAAATTTTGTCCTCTGATGACATTAAAGAACTGGTACCGGTAATAGGCCACAGAGCCAAGCTAATTGTCCAAAAAGACAGCTTCAAAAATATTATACAGATGCATTTTCATCACCCAACAATAATACAGTAAGGATATAAATATAATACAAATTCTTGCATACCTATTTTGATATAATATTGGTGTATCCCTGTAGAGGTGATTAAATCACTGAATCACCTCTACAGGGATTCCTATCTATCTAAAAACATTTCAAATTTCTTAGTATTCTTAGAAAATTTCTAAGAATAGTAAGGAATTTGAAATATTTTTTAGCCAGGGATTGAATTTATAAATACATTACCTATATCTCATTGATAATTTTATCTTTCATACTAAATCACTGAGTAATCAAATGAATGTAGCTTCAAATGGTAACTATATATATGTATAACACAAAGATCTCATTTATAATTATGAAGTTATTGTATTTTTTCTGTTTAATTTTTAATAGCTATCCTACTGTTATGGATATACGGTTTTTTAATAAATAAAAGTAACATTGTAAAGAAAACATAAAAATATAAACCAACTGTACATTATGTAACCTAACTTAACATCTTTCAGGTTTTTTGATGTGTATCTACTATGTTATGTGTGTTATTAGCATTGATTTGGTGACCACTTGCATTGCTTTGAAACGGAGATTCCAGATACGTAATCTAAATTATTTAAATATTAGAGTGCATTGATATATTCCATACCTAATCACATTGTATCTTCAACTGGCTAAAGATTTAATTGAAATGCAAAGATCTCTTAAAACTGTATATTTTTAACGTTTAAGTATTGAACGATTGGTTTTATTTAATTATTATAACAATCAATATAAGAAATTTAAATAAATAAAAGTCTGTTATCATAATGACAATTTTAATCTATATCACCTAATAAATGATATAATACCTGTACCTTTACGTAACCTAACTACTTAATTTATCAGTAAAAATACAGGCTGAATATTCAAATATTAGTAAATAATACAAAAATATTATGTATGTAACATAATAATTTTGGTTAAAAATTACTGAACAGTTAGGTTAGGCTGTTGATAAGTAAACAGTTAGGCTGTTGATAAGTAAAAACTTAGGCTGTTGATAAGTAAATAGTTAGGTTGTTGATAAGTAAACAGTTAGGCTGTTGATAAGTGAACAGTTAGGCTATTGATAAGTAAACAGTTTGGCTGTTGATAAGGCAACAGTTAGGCTGTTGATAAGTAAACAGTTAGGCTGTTGAGAAATAAACTGTTTGATTACTGACTGACAAACATAAGTGTTACATATTCATGAACAGTTGGTTACTATTATGATATACTATTCAGTTGGTTATTGATAACTAAACAGTATGGTTACTAACTGACGCATAAGTTACACAAAATTAGTTATAGACAAATAAATGGTTAAATTAATCATAACTTTACAGTTTTATTACTGGTAGTAAACAGTGAGTCTATTGATAAGTAAAAAGCTAAATTACTAACTGACAAACATCAATAAAAAAAAGGACGAATATAACGTTCATTTTGTAAACCATTACAAAACATATATACTGAATCTAGATAAACATTTATGCATAAAATGACATAAATAGTCATGCTACTAGTAACTCAACACATATAGCAAAACCTAGTTTCGTTACTCGTAACACATAGTTCGCAAGTCACTATTTTTGTTACTAGTAGTCAAACTTTTTATTAATGATAAATAAACATTTTTTTCAGTGTGAGTCATTTTCGTGAAATAATTTAGTTTTTGCACTGTCAAGATCCAATATATATATATCTGTCTGTGTCTCCAGGATGATGATATCGTAATTCGCGCTTTTTCCATTTTTCCTCTTCTCCGTACAATTTACCTACATGATTCTTTTTTTAAATTCAGACATTGCGTCACACGACCCAATTTGCACCGCGCGCTCTCATTGGTCAACTGTGCATCAGCAATCAAGGTGTGGTGAAAAGAAAATAAATAATAGTTGAAATAAATAATGAAAGTTTTATTTCAAAATAATCGTGGGGTGCATGGGTCAATAAATATTTCATTGACAGATACGAGAAGAAGGATTATCATTTCGATAATATCTTAAAAACACCCCACGCTTTTTTTTTAAATAAATCATTTTCTTCTTATTTACACTATTAAAATTTATTTTCTATTTTTTAGTTTGGTTTTCTATATAAAGCGTGTTTTTTAGTTTTTTAAACTATTATTTAATTACAACTTTTTTTTTTTTCGAATTATTGCATTGTCATCGGTCTTTGACAGGTGTGCAAAATTTGAATGATATCTGACCGTTTAAAGTGGGTCAAAATAGCGTCCAAAGGAGTCGGTTACAAACATACAAGTGAAGCTAATATGAAGCGTATAATTATTTTTCTCCTACATTTTGTATGGAACGGTTTTTTTACTGGGTCTTTTTTTTATATAGTTTTTAGATGGGTTGGGATTGGGGAGAGGGGGAGGGGGGGGGGGGGAGGAAGAAATGCCGCGGGGTACAGCTAGTTTAAAATATAAAAAGGTTTCTGGGTATCTAAGAATGTGAGAAGGATCCCTATTGGTCAATAGTTCCCGACACCACAGCATGTATATTAGATAGGTAGGTAATTACGTATCGAGTATCTTTTATCAAATACTAACTTTCCCGCCCGCGTTTTCATCCGCGCGGACTTCAGTTTATCGTGAAAAAAAGAAGTATCCTATGTACTTCTAGGATATTAAAAACCAATGCGAAAGTTGGTATAGCACCAAAGCTCTTGATGTTTTTTGACAGACTTGTTATTTCGTTTCCATGGCAACCGATTCTTACAGCGAGTAATCAATATTATTCCAGTTTTCCCGTGGAAACTTTCAATTTTCCGGGATAAAAAGTATTCGTCCGTCAATGAAACTGTTTGATAGTTTCAATTCCAGTTACGTTCGGATTGGCATGATGACGTTTTTGTCAAATTTATATTTTTAATAATCCGTTCAGTTTTTTGGATTTTATTTTATGTGTATTAATTTTTATGTGTTGTCACTCTGCGTTCGTGATGTCTGTCACAAATAGGTTCCGGCAGAAAATCAGTGCCAAGGCTTTATGGCCTTAGCGTTTGCTGAGTTGGGACCTGTTTGTGACAACACACAGCATTAATTTCGTACCTTTTATTTTTGTTTGTAATTATTGTTCTTTGTTTTTCTGTGTAATGTTGTGTGTTGTCATAAATAAATGTATTTTCTTCTTCTTCTTCTTCTATGTTTTATTCCAGGGTGTAAGCTATATCCATTTCAAATTTCACCAAAATCCTTTCAGTCGTTATCACGTGAAAGCTCCCCAAACAAACAAACAAACAAACAGGCAACGTTTCACTTTTATATATTGGTGTGAATGTTTTTTTTGTATTATGTACACAGTACACTCATCACTCTGACCGTAAATGAAATTAAATCGTGGAAGTTGGAACTTTTGCGTAGCTACATATTTATAAAACTAAAATTATCGTTGTGAGTTGGGAGTCTAGTCAGTTAGAAGGTTGGGATAGGACTAACCCGTCGGGCTGTCCCACCCTACTAAAAATATATATTAGTCCAGTTTAGATCAGAAGAAGGTGGGAAACGGGCATCACTTTAATGAGATTGAGGCACCATGTATTTGTTTATCCATACAATAAATAAAAGTGATCGTTGTCTGTTTGTTTGTTTGTGGGAGCTTTCACGCGATAACAGATAGACGGATTTTGATGAAATTTGGAATGGAGACAGCGTATACCCTGGAACAAAAAAAACATAGGATACTTTTTATCCCGGAAAATATAAATTTTCCACGTGAAAACTGGAGAATGTTGATTACTCGATGTAAGGAACGGTTGCCGTGGAAACGAAATAAGACTGTCAAAAAACTTCACGAGCATTGGTGCCATAAAGTACGGCAGACAGAGCCTATCCAGTGTTAGTAGTAGAGATCAGTGGTTGTCTAGTGCATTTGTGGTATACCTACTATTGCATTGGTTTTTAATATCCTAGAAGATGCATAAGCGTAGTCCGCGCGGACGAAGTCGCGGGCTGGAGGGCTAGTTTTTTTTTTTATAAAATCAGGTTTATTTTGAATCATCTCATTAATGAAATGCACCAGGACATCATGATTTAGCATTAGTTCGATGATTTTTTTTTCTTCTGTTTATTTGTCGCCCATTGTTGCTTTAAGTTTAAGCGAACTTCCATATAGATCGGAAGAGGGCAACACCTTCGAAGAATATGAAAAGCACCTTCATTGACTCTCAACTGAGACTAAGAGTAAACGTAGATACTAGGCTCGCAGTTTCTCAAAACGATTGAGCGTAGGTATAATGTATTGCACAGGATGCTGACATTCAACCACAACAGCCACACGTCACAAGTGTCACAGTCACAACAACACAAAGTTAAGTAGTACCTAGAAAGCTGTGTGGTTGTACTGACGCAGATAAGCAACACCTTTTCAGGGTTTTACGCGGAACATTTGTCCTTCTGTCGGTGAGTATTGGGTGAGTAATTCCATCATGTAAGATTTCTTAGTATTCCTACGTCTTGTGGTTGAACTGCGGTTTCTGTTTAATGAAGCCTCATAGTCTCTCTCTGAAGCTGGACAGCTAGCTCGAGCATTGGAAATGTATCTCTCAACTACAGTATTGACATTCTGCTTCTGCATACCCAAAGGTACGGGGCTTCAGAAAATCAAGTGCAGTAAAAACAGTGTAGCCGAGAGAACCGATCCCTGAGGTACACCGGCATTGATAGCCATTTGATCAGACGAGCAGCCCTCTAAGACTACTCAAATAGATCGTTCCCTCAAGAAATCAACTATCCAATTGCATAAGCCAATAGGTAAACCATATGAGGGAAGCTTGTTTAAAAGGCCATCGTGCCAGACCCGATCAAATGCCTTCGATATGTCAAGGGAGACGGCAAGCGCCTCACCATGCATCTCTATGGCTTCGCTCAGTACGTGAGTGGCATACGCGAGAAGATCCCCAGTAGACTGGTTTCGGCGAAATCCGTATTGTCGGTCACTGAGAAGATCATTGTCTTCAAGGTATGCCTAGAGCCTAATGTTTATGACACGCTCCATACACTTACAGAGAAAGGAGGTAATCGAGATGGGACGATAATTGGCCGGATCAGCACGACTACCCTTCTACTTGGTACTGGTTGTACATTGGCAAGCTTCCAGCTCTTCGGAACTTTACCTGAGTGAAGAGAGAGGCGGTACAAACGCGTTAAGATGGGAGACAATTCGGGCGCACAGTTTTTCAACACAATCGCTGGAATACCATCAGGACCACTGGCCTAGTTCACGTCTAGAGCTCAAAGCGTTCTGAGAACCTCCTTCTGGCGAATGCGAATTTCGGGCATAAAAACCCCGCAATGAGGAAGGCAGGAAGCTGTCTTGCCAGAAGCATCTAGATGCGAGGCTTCTGCAAAAAGAGAAGCAAATAAATTCGCTTTGTCTCCAGCAGTGTGAGCTAGTGATCCATCAGGTTTCAGCAATGGTGGCAGTGAGGGGCGGCAGAAGTTTACTTCGACCGACTTGGCCAGGGACCAGAAAGCTTTGCTACCCGCGGGGTATGAAGCCAGTTTGGCCCCAATTCGACTTACGTGATCAAAATGGGCCTTTCTAAGTATCTTATTGCAGGTCTTAGTGGCAACGTAAAATTTTCTCTTCTTAGCCCGAATATCAGAAGACTTGCGCTTTCGAGCATCAGCCCAGTCTAGATATGCCGCACGCTTTAGAGCCACATCATGACCACAGCTGGATCCAAACCAAGGCTGAGCTTTGCTGGAAAGAGTCTTGTCACTGAATGGAATGAAATATTACCTCTGTAACAGCAGACACGCAAGTCGGCGGGTCCTGGGAGATGAAACATGTTTGCCACCAAGGGTACGATGCAAGGAATTGCCGCAACTCGTCCCAATCTGCTGAGTTGTATCTCCACACGCGCCTATTTCCCTTAAGGCTAGGATCAGGTGGGGAATACACTGAGACGGACTTAACCAGCCAGTGATCAGAGCTACCAAAAGGTGGGGATACTGATACGGAGTATCGGTCTGGTTCAGTCGTCATCAACAGGTCGAGACAGTTGGCAGTGTCACCGTCACGGTCAGGTACCCGTGTCGGCTCCTGCACAAGCTGAGAGAGATCTAACGCCAGAGCAAGCTTCCGCGTCTCTCTACCAGCATGGTCGGTTTTTGGTATGGGACAAGCCACTCCTTGTGATGGGCGTTAAAATCCCCCAAAAACACCAATTGAGCAGACGGGTAACGCTGTTGGGCCACACTTGCCGCCTCACCTAGATAGTCTACCAATAAAGTCGTCCCCCGATCTCCGCTGTGTGAGCGGTACACACAAGCATACATAATTTTCTCTATGCCCGTGTCCACCAGCACCCAAATCACTGAGAAGTTAGGGTGCTCAAGATTTCAGAGACGCAGACAGCAAATGTCATCACGGGCGTATACACAAACGCCGGCATTTGGGATAAATAGATGCTCCAAGATATAGCCTGGGTAATCCAAGTATGCCGTATCAGCTGGACATCCTATCTGCGTCTCCGACAAGAAGAACAAGTGGGGCTTAGAGGTCTCCAGATGATAATGGACCGGTTGGAGATTGGAGTGAATCCCGCGAATATTCGCAAGATCCACTTTAAGTTTGAGGACGTGCATCTGCCGTTTTAACTTATAACTTCTATGGACTTTTTTCATGATGTGTTTTTGTGAATAGGTTGGACGAGTAATAGCAAACGAGATGTCGGAATGGCTAACCTACGGAAGTCAAGGCATAACTACGCCATTGAAGAACTTGTGTGGAGACCGCGGGGACGCCCGAACCCCCCTGAAATAATACATCAGTTCCTCACATCCGGTCGCCAGCCGGCCCAATGGATAATTTCAGGATTTTTCACAAGCGGCGGGGCAGCCTTTCGTAGCTGGCTAAACTACTACTTGGGCCCCCTACAACTTGCGGTCGGCCAGCAGAGAACACCATGCTTCGGATCCCGCTACCCTCCAAAGCAAGGCCTCCGACGCAGAAACACCATGATTCCGACCACGGTCCACCCTTCCAACACAACTGCATCCTACAACTCATCGGCTCGGCTTCCCTGAACATCATGATGGAACACGACAAATCGTTTGGCATCAAGACTTTGTCCAGAGGGTGGTAATATAAAAAGCCGGCGGCCGAAGCCTACCACCAGGTGATTCGGTTGCTCTTTTGGCACCACCCGAGGGTCACGTGTAGGACATCGAGGGCTGAATCCTACGGACGCGAGCAAACAATAAACCCTCAAAAAAGCTGCGATCCCTTCTAAATATATTATACCTATCGTTCAGTATCTCATGGTCAAAAATAGAAGAGTTCAACCAGGTTTCAACTAACACTAATACGTCATATTGGTTTTGCAAAGCTTTCATATAAAACTCTTCAGTTTTGGTTCTTAGGCCTCTAACATTTTGGTATTATATAGTTAGAATTTTGAATGGATTAGTCTAGAAACAATATTTAAAATAATATATAAAAACAAATAAATACTGAAAGGTAACAAACTTAAATCTTAAGGGTTACTGAAAAATTACAGATCTTTAAGTCCGTCTTCACTGGAGATCAGCTGCGCTTTTGAATTAACGTTTTTACGAACAAATATCTTGCCGTTCCGAACCCACAAAAAATCGTAATTTTTTTCTTTAGTAACGGCCCTCGCCGCTGCGTGCAGCTTCTTGTTCGTGGGTGACAAGTGTTCCGTCACGTAGACCGATTGTCTCGTTCGCGAAATTCCTAGGTGCCCCGACTGCAGTTTATCTTTAATATTGGCTCTGTTGAACTTCTTCACCGCTGCAAGGACTTCGTCGCGAATACGAGGGCTAGCCAGTTTCACGACTATTGATTTTGGCCTGGTCGACTGCTGATTTAATTTTGGCACTCTGTGAAAGTCAACAATTTCGCTGTCGCTTATTTCTCGCGAGATTACCTTCCCAAGCTGCTTAATAGTTGTTAAAATATTTTCTGATTTGCTCTCCGGGACGCACTGAATCTCAATATTGTTTGATTTAGATTGCTGATCTATGTGGTTCAGTTGAACATTCACGGCCGAGATCTGAGACCGAAGTTCTTCGTTCTGTGACTTAAGACTGTCAATAATTGTCAACTTATCTTTGACTTGTTCACTCAAGTTCTCATACTGAGCAGAGACGTGGCTAATGCTGGCCTTCACTTAGTCGAGTTCCCTGTGAATGGCTTTATTCTCCGAAGCGATGTGTGATAATGAATAATAGCGGTCGCTTCCTTAAGTTTCGTCTCGAAGCACAGTTTCAGTTCTTCCACCGCAGAGTCACTTAAATTGCTCAATGTGGGAGATGAGCTACACGGGTTCTGCTGTCTAACAGGGGTATTCGTGTTGTTCCCCGTTCTCTCAATACCTTTGCAATCCGGACACTTCCAGTTGGTCTTAAATTGCTTAGACTCCTTATTAAAGTTTTCAGATGTTATACCTAGACACTGGTAGTGGTAGTATTCAGTGCACAGGGAGCAAACTTTAACGTCCGTTGCTTTCGCAATTTTATTACAAGCTTTGCACTTCATAATTATGTATTCAGTTGAAATATTATTTTCTAAGTCCTTGTCAAAAGTAATAGGCCGGAGAGGAATCGCCCGCGTGTAGTTGGTAAGTTTTCTGTCAGGCGCTACCAAGCTAGACAAGTGTAATTTCTCAATGTTGTTGAGCCTACTCTCTGTTATCAAGCCAAAAAATGATTATTTATTTGGGCTTTTTATGTACCGTGAGAGTCAGGAAAACACCTGTACTAACGAAATAAATAATCCCGAAACTTATCGCAAATGTTCCACTTCACAAAAACTGTTATAAACACTAATATTGTTTTTTTTTCGATGAGTATAGTTTAACACGTCCGATAACATCTAACTTCAAGGTGCTTCAAGGTGTTATCCCGGAAATTGTACGTTTCCATGGGAAAGCCGGGAAATGTTGATTACTCGCTGTAAGAAACGGTTTCCATGGAAACGAAATAACACGTCTGTCAATAAACATCAAGAGCGTTGGTGCAGTTTTTAACCCCCGAACAAAGAGTCGGGTGTTATAAGTTTAGGGTGTGCATCACTGTGTGGCTGTGTGTGTGTGTGTGTGTGTGTATGTGTATGTGTGTGTGTGTGTGTGTGTGTGTGTGTGTGTGTGTGTTTGTGTGTCTGTGGCATCGTAGCTCCCAAACGAATGGACTGATTTTGATGCGGTTTTTTTTTTGTTTAACAGCTAATGTGATCGAGATGGTTTTTAGCTATATGGGGGAGGGGGAGGGGGTTAGTATCGTAGCTCCCAAACGAATGTACCGATTTTGATGCGGTTTTTTATGTTTGAAAACTGATGTGATCAAGATGGTACTTAGTTATATGAGGAGGGGAGGGTCGAGAAAAGAGGGGTTAGAGGGGGAGGGGTGGGGGGGATTAGGGGTGATAAACGTAGCTTTTTATGTTTGAAAAATGATTTGATCGAAATGCTTTTTAGCTATAATGGGGGTGGGGGTCAAGGGTTATATACATTTTTAATTTGTGCTTGTTAATATCCTAGAAATAACATAGGATGCTCTTTTCGCGATAAACTGTAGTCCTCGCAGACGAAGTCGCGGGCGGGAAAGCTACGTAGATAGATTGTATGATTCTGAACGACATACGGGATGGATCGAAAAACTGCTTGGAGAGAATCTAGACCAACTTAAAAGCTATCTTGCATAGCTAGTTTCGGGTCGATATTCAGGGTTTGTGCCTCGCGCGGTGACTGTACTTAGTTTCGGGTCGATATTCAGGGTTTGTGCCTCGCGCGGTGACTGTACTTAGTTTCGGGTCGATATTCAGGGTTTGTGCCTCGCGCGGTGACTGTACTTAGTTTCGGGTCGATATTCAGGGTTTGTGCCTCGCGCGGTGACTGTACTTATTCAGGGTTTGTGCCTCGCGCGGTGACTGTACTTAGTTTCGGGTCGATATTCAGGGTTTGTGCCTCGCGCGGTGACTGTACTTAGTTTCGGTTGTCACAGCGACCGCGGTGTAGTGAGGTGACTGTACTTAGTTTCGGTTGTCACAGCGACCGCGGTGTAGTGAGGTGACTGTACTTAGTTTCGGTTGCCACAGCGACCGCGGTATAGTGAGGTGACTGTACTTAGTTTCGGTTGTCACAGCGACCGCGGTGTAGTGAGGTGACTGTACTTAGTTTCGGTTGCCACAGCGACCGCGGTGTAGTGAGGTGACTGTACTTAGTTTCGGTTGTCACAGCGACCGCGGTGTAGTGAGGTGACTGTACTTAGTTTCGGTTGCCACAGCGACCGCGGTGTAGTGTAGCCTTAAGACCAAATACAAGCAATGATTCAATAAATTGTTCAAAATTTACTTGCAATCCAGTCTTGCATTATAACACAGTGAATTAAATTAAAGCTTGTTTAAAGCTACTAAACCAATTTTGATGAAATGTATACAGTACCACACTAGAGGTCTTCTTACTCAAGTTCTTTCCTACTTAAAACGTTGGAGAGGTTATGTGACCGGTACATCAGAGACAGTATACTAATTATTAAACCACTACATCCACAACAACATACTTACAGTTCGGGCAAATCTACAGAATCTGCCCTGCACAAAGTGGTAAGCACCATAGAGCAAGACATTAACAACAAGACGTTGTGTCTGGGCGCTTTCGTAGACATTGAAGGTGCCTTTGACAAAACAAATTTCACAAGCATTAACCTAGCGCTACAGAAGCACGGTGTGGATTCGACTCTGATTGATTGGGTCTTAAACATGTTGAAGCTTAGGGCGGTTCGCGTCGACCTAGGTGGAATTACCCGGGGGATGTTGGCAGGAGGATGCCCACAGAGAGGAGTCCTGTCACCTCTACTCTGGAACATGGTTGTAAATGACCTAATCACAAAGCTGAATAACCAACGCTTCCTCACGGTTGGCTACGCAGACGATCTGGCGATTCTTGTGTCTGGACATTTTACCAGCGTGTCTTGTGATATCATGAATAATGCTCTAAAGATCGTAGAGAGATGGTGTATAGAATTTGGATTAACCGTGAATCCAACATAAATCAATCTAGTCATGTTTACGAACAAAAGAAACTTAGGTAGTGTTAGGTATTTTATGGACCAAATTCATCCTACATACCGAAAGTATAGATAAAAACCAACTTCGATGTAATGTACAGTGCATATACACATATAGCTAAGTTTAACCATACAGTCCACTGCATAGCTGTACTTTAGTTTCCAATAAACCACCGTTAACACCACACGTCTGTTTTTTGCTTCCAAGTCTTCCCGTAGGAAATCAAACCTTGCATCAATAGCGAATAGGTCGCCTTTACATTGGTCCTTCGAGCCGGATATTTTATTTGTACGGGAAGAAGAACTCTTAGCTACGATCGCCACTCCGATATTTAAGTGAAAAGGACAATTGTTACGAGTGAGATTCACTGTTAATCAAGTGTATAAAAAACTATTTCAAACATTGTTCGTGCAAAACTTTAGTCAATTGTGAAGTGCTTATCGTCATAACGCCGCCATGCCTACCATTGAAGAATTGAAGTCAAAAATGGAAGATAATTATCAACTTTTGAAGAAACCACAAGATAACTTCAAGAAATGTCCAAAAGTGAGAAAAACATTAGCGTACATCAAAGTGCGTATTCAGTGTATTGATGATTACTGGGCGCAATTTAAAAGGTATCACGTGGAGTTGTTAGAAATAACCACAAAGGAGCAACGCACGGATATGTTAGTGACCGACTATTACGACACTACTGAGGAATTGTACCTATCTTTAAAAACTGATATGCAAGAAGTATTAGAATCGCTAAATTGGACAGATCCTACACCTGAAAATTCTTCGCAGCCTTCACAAGGATTTCGCAACAGAGTCGAGGTCAACCTCCCCCGCATTGACCTCCCGAAATATTCAGGGTCATATGAAAACTGGCAAAATTTTGAGGATACATTTACTTCGTTGATAGCTCAAAACGAAGCGCTCAGTGACGTTCAACGGCTACACTACCTAAAGTCGTGCCTCTCAGGAGAAGCAGCTGCCACTCTGAAGTTTTATCAAATAATTGAAAGCAACTACCAACCTGCCTGGGACTGCCTGAAGGAGCGATACAGTCACAAGCGTTTAATCGTCAATTCAATCCTCAAGAGGCTGTTCCAACAAAAGAAGATGACCAACCAGTCTACCAGTCAACTCAAACAGTTTATAGATACTACACGGGAGTGTTTGACCGGACTAGAAAACTTGAAGATACCTACAGCTACATGGGACCCAATCGTGATATTTATGGCGGTCCAGAGATTAGACCACATGACACACAAGGAATGGGAAGACCATGTTACCAAGACATTCGGCGCTGGGTTACCAAAACAGCAAGATCTGATGACCTTCCTGGAGAGCCGTATTCACACACTGGAGCTGACGTCAGCGGCACCCCCTAAGAATGTTCGAGAACAAGTCTTCCATACTACGTCACCCTCCTCCTCGTCTTATAATGATAAGTATGATAGGTCATGTAAGTCATGTTTATTTTGCAAGGAAAATCACTCACTTTTTAATTGTAAACAATTTAGCAAGCTGACACAATCGGACAGGAGCGACTTCGTAAGAGGTAAGAAATTATGTTTTAATTGTTTATTGCCAGGGCATCTTGTACACTTCTGCCGACATAAACCGTCATGTAAAATTTGTGCCAGAAGACATCATTCTCTTCTACATCAGTATTTGAAGCAGGAAACGTCTGATAATACAGAGAAAACACAACACACAGAGGTTTCATTACACAAAAATGTAGAAGAGAAGAAGAAGAGAGAAGAAGAGGTACAACCAAACCATGGTTTGCAAGCCGCACTATCGTCATTCTTCACGGCGGTCGACTCACCCGGCCTGCTGGCGACTGCGTTAGTACCAGTCAGGGACGGACTAGGGAATGTAACGATATTACGTGCTATTGTAGATTCAGGTGCTCAGGTAACACTTATTAGCGAACAAGCAGCTCAAATGTTAAGGTCAAACAAAATACCTATCAAGGGACACGTGTTTGGTAGTGGGTCATCAAAGGCGTCTGTGAGTCACGTGACATCTTTTGAGGTACTATCTAGGTATGAAAATGAATTCAGCCTCAAGATTGTTGCGTATGTTATGTCAGGCAAACTCACCACCTTTTTCCCAAAGAAACCCATCAGTTCAAGTACTTGGCAACACATTGAAGGACTCCAACTGGCAGACCCGAGTTTCAATCAACCAGGAAGAGTAGACATGTTGCTAAGTTCCAAGGTGTATAGCAGAATACTTAAAAGTGGTGTAATTCAAGGTCCTCCTAACACACCTAGCGCGCAACAAACCAGGTTAGGCTGGATACTGTTAGGAGAAACAGGAGAAGAGAGTCAAGAGGAATTAATTTCATTGCACATTCATGCGGATCTGGATAATATGTTGAAAAGCATGTGGGAGTTGGAATCTTCAGAGAAACGAGCACCCACTGCGGATGAAAAAATCTGCGAGAAGATATTTAAAGACATACATTCAAGAACTGACGAAGGAAGATATACTGTCAAACTGCCCTTTAAAACACCACAACCACTCTCAGCTGAAGAAGAAACAAGAGATATAGCATTAAGAAGATTACATCAGCTAGAGAAAAGATTTGTAAGACAACCAGAACTAAAAACAGAATACGCAAAGGTTATTAAGGAGTACATAGAAATGAAGCACATGGAAAGGGTTCCAGAAATAGAGAAGAATAGACCAGCGGTATACCTTCCACATCACGCTGTGATAAAAGAAGAGAAGGAGACTTCTCGGACGAGAATAGTGTTCGATGCGTCAAGCAAGGATAAGAACAATATTTCATTGAATGAAGAGTTGCTTGTTGGACCACAGATTCAAGAAGATTTAAGAAATTTGATAATGAGATGGAGAATGAAGAAAGTATGTTTTGTCGCGGATATCCAAAAAATGTACCGACAAATTTTAGTTACCAAAGAAGATGCAGATTACCAACGCTTATTGTGGCGTGACGAAGTCGATCAAGAGGTTCAAGAATACCGTCTTCTTCGAGTGACCTTTGGGACAGCTTCGGCTCCTTATCTTGCGGTCCGAACGCTACATCAGCTAGCTGACGATGAAGGGTTGAACCAACCTGATGCAGCACGAATGATCAAAGAAGATTTTTACATGGATGATCTGATGTCAGGTCACGAAAGCGTAGACAGAGCCATTTCAGTTGCATTGGAAGTCAAAGATATTCTTCAAAAGGGAGGTTTTACATTACAAAAGTGGGCCTCAAACAACGCAGAATTTTTGCAACAATTTCAACTCAGTGAGAGAAGTACACATGTCAACCTTGACATGAAGCTTAACGGCACTGTCAAAACACTTGGCATATCGTGGAATATAGGCCAAGATGAGTTCCAATACCACCTGGATCAACTACCAGTTCCTGCTATCATAACAAAAAGAGTAATACTCTCAGAAATACAGCGTCTGTTTGATCCTCTGGGCTGGTTAGCTCCTGCGCTTGTACCTGCAAAAATGATCATGCAAAAGTTATGGATAAAGGGTGTTGGATGGGACGAAGAAGTAGACAGTGACCTGAAAGAAGAATGGTTGAGTTTAAGAAAGGGGTTTGAAACACTAAATGAAATAAATATAGATAGATGGCTTTGGACAACACAAAAAAGAATGAAAGGGACAACAATCCATGGCTATTCTGATTCGTCAATCAAAGCTTATGCAGCTGTTGCGTTCATGAGAGCAGAAACTGAAGATGGAGATATCAAAACAGGTATCATAGCTGCTAAAACGAGAGTAGCACCTGTAAAACCTGTGTTTCTACCTTGGCTGGAACTTTGTGGCGCTGTACTGTTGTCCAGACTGTTGAAACAAGTAAGAGAAGCCACCAGAATCTCTAACGAAAACATATTCGCTTGGACTGACTCCACAGTGGTATTGTCCTGGCTGAAAGGGGATCCTGGAAGATGGAACGTCTTTGTGAGCAACAGAGTTGTGGAAATCTTGGAAAACACTGGAAACAGCAGATGGCACCATGTATCTTCTGAAGATAACCCAGCCGATAAAGCGACTAGAGGGCTGACTTCTTCTGCACTGGTACACGATCAGTTGTGGTGGAACGGTCCCGCTTGGCTGCGAACAAAGGTAATTCCATTTGAAAGGGTCAATATAGAGGCAACAGATTTAGAGAAGAGAAAATGTTTTCATACAGTAGTCGACATCACCGAAGAAGAAAAGAAAATCAACCTGAAAGAATATGATACATTAATAGAGCTACAAAGAGTAATAGTTTACGCAAGAAGATTTTTAAACTACAAAAAAGCAAAGGAGGAAGAAGCTAAGAATATAAGCACATCAGAATTAGCAGAAGCTTTAGATATTATAATAAAAAAGGTACAAAGAGAAGAGTTTGAAGATGAAATAATGAAGCTTCAAGGAAAGAAATCAATAAAACGGAATAGCAAATTGAAAACTCTTAACCCCATCCTTAGTCCAAAGAATATTCTCATGGTGGGCGGTCGCCTCAGAAACGCAGAAGTAGCTACAATGGAAAAACATCCAATAATTATTGGACATAATAATGATCTCTTACCCCTACTTATAGATAATGCACACAAAAGGACATTGCATGGTGGAATTCAACTTACCTCGACTTACTTGAGATCCCACTACTGGATTCTGAAATTGAAAAGTGCTGTGAAGTCACGCATACACAAGTGCCTTATTTGTGCTAAACAAAAGGCTACAAATAGAGAACAAATAATGGGTGACTTACCTAAGGTCCGAGTAACACCAGCACGTGCATTCTTGCACTCAGGGGTTGATTTTGCTGGACCATTTCAAGTCTTGATGTCTAGGCACCGCGGAGCCAAGTGCTATAAGGCCTACATATCAATTTTCATATGCATGGTCACCAAGGCCATTCACTTGGAGCTCGTGGGTGATCTCACCTCAGAAGCATTTATGAATGCATTCAAAAGATTTGTCGCACGCAGAGGGAGATGTACTCACCTATGGAGCGATCGAGGTTCTAATTTTGTGGCGGGTAATAAAGAGTTAGCTCAGCTATGGGACCAAGCCAACTTAGAGATGCCTGGCCACTTACAACATTTACTGGCTGAAGATGGAACTCAATGGCACTTTATTCCCCCATACAGTCCTAATTTTGGCGGGCTTTGGGAAAGTGGAGTCAAATCAATAAAGTACCACATGCGGAGAATTTTAAATTCTAATCTGACATTTGAGGAGTTCTCAACAGTGCTGTGTCAAATAGAAGCGTGTTTAAATTCTAGGCCGCTTTGTCCGGCAAACAATGAAGATCCCGACGGCGACGACGTAGTAGACATTTTGACACCCGGACATTTTCTGATCGGTGAAGCACCGATCAACGTCCCAGAACCAGACTTGTGTGACATTCCACTCAACAGATTGTCCAGATGGCAACACTGTCAACAACTGGTACAGAATTTCTGGCATCGTTGGCGGAAAGAATATTTAACCAGATTGCAAGAAAGGCCAAGGTGGCAACGACGCACACCCGAGTTTGAGATCGGTGACGTCGTTCTGGTCAAAGAGGATAACATTCCTCCTGGTAAGTGGTCAATGGGTCGCATAGTACAAAAACATGTAGGGAATGATAATGTTTGCAGAGTGTACAGTTTAAGGTGTCACGGTAAAATAACCCAACGCTCTGTCTCTAAATTGTGCCAACTTCCTATAAATAGTGAGTAAAAGAGTAAACGAATATTAATAAAATTATGTTATTAATATCCAAAATAGTTGATGTCATTCAAATATTTATGTCATTCAACAATTTCCTTTGTTCTGTGTTCATTGTTTTGTATATATGTATCATTGTTTCTTGCCTATACCATTCATTTAAATTAAGAAATTGAATTGTATTAAGATCATAAGCAGGTAGATTCAACATAATCTAAAATTAGAAATAATTTTAATTGTATGTTCCTTAATGCAGCCCTGTTCACTTTATCTTGACTGGTTATAGGTAACTAGTCGAGCAGTAGGCATGTCGTCGTAGTCGTAAACAACCTTTGTTTCGCACGGCCTATTCGAGTCGTAGGCTCGTAGTTAATCTTGATACGAGTTCATTTAGTTGTTTAGTTAAGTTTACGTTTTATTTCTAACATTTGTACTTACTTATGGATCTCAGTTGTTGTTTATGAAGAAGTTTGTATCGATGTTAGATTTGTTTGAAGAGTCAATGAGATGGATTATTATGAATTTCTTTTGACGTTCGACATTAGATCACAGAAGAAATAATACGAATAACGTAGTCAGATGTTACTTTTGTTTTATTGCATTAGAATATTATAGGATTTAAAATACAACTTTTGTTACGATGGCGAAAAAACTTGTGTTTTTTGGTGGGCGGTATGTTAGGTATTTTATGGACCAAATTCATCCTACATACCGAAAGTATAGATAAAAACCAACTTCGATGTAATGTACGATGTATGTACAGGTAGGTACACACTGCCCTACCTTTTCAATACTCAGTTGACTCTGATTGATGAGGTAAAGTATCTGGGTATCACCTTAGATAGCAAACTCAACTGGGCTAAACACCTGGAGAGTAAAATAAACAAGGCTACTATCTCATTTTGGCAATGCAGAAGAATGATAGGGAGAACTTGGGGCCTAAATCCAAAGATTACCTCATGGCTGTATAATACTGTGATCAGGCCTTCAATAACTTATAATAAACAGAGCACCACTGTTAGCAAACTACAAAAATTCCAGAGGCCTTCTTGTGTGGCTGTAACTGGATGTATGAGAACTGCCCCCACGGCAGCACTTGAGGCATTACTTGGATTACAGCCGTTACAACTTCACATCCAACAGGAAGCTGCTGCATCTGCTTACAGGCTTAGGGCACTTAGTCTCTGGAAGCAAAACAAACAGGCATCACACACGAACATCATAGAGGAGTATGCAGAGGGAAACCCATTCATACTCTCCATCTACGAATGGGTGGCAAAACAATATCAATTCGTCAAAAGCTATAAAGTATGACTATATGAGGAGTCTAGTGATATTTCAAACACACATGAAGTTAGAATTTACACTGATGGCTCCAAAATGAAAACAGGGACGGGAACGGGCGCGTTCTCGGACGATCTCAATATACACATAGCAGCAACCCTGGGTTCACACAGCTCCATCTTCCAGGCGGAATGTGTGGGTATAATCCAGGCGGCAACTGCAGTACTACGTAGAAAGGTAACTGATATTAATATCAGAATACTCTCAGACAGTGCTGCAGTTCTCCAAGCTCTTCAACAGAACGTACATTCCTCGGGGCTAATTATACAGTGCCACAACCTACTGGAGGAGGTTAGTAAAGACAACCGAGGCACTCTCCAATGGATAAAGGGGCACAGCGGATCTAGAGGTAACGATGCGGCTGATGAACTGGCGAGGCGAGGCTCGGACTTGCGAGTGGTAGGTCCAGAACCGATGATTCCTTTGCCTTTCAGCCAAATCCGAGCATGGATCCGACAGAGAACAAACAACCTGCACCAAAACTACTGGGCAAGTATTAAGGACTGCAGGCAGTCGAGGGAGGCATTCCCAAAAATTAAATCCAAGGTTCTCCCGTAAACTCCTAAACCTTAATAGGGATAAGCTCCGACAAGTCGTCGGAATAAACACCGGTCATTGTGCCCTTAATAAACACCTATTTACTATAGGCATTACAGACAGCCCCCTGTGCAGAGGATGCATGGAGGCTGAAGAAACGGCCATGCATGTGCTCTTAGAGTGCAATAGCGTGGCGAATCAGAGAGCGCATTTCCTGGGAGCACCGGGAACCCTACAGGAGGCCTGCACCAGAACACAGGAGCTGCTGGCCTTCCTGGAGGACATCGGGTGGCTGCACTGACGAGCAGCACCACCCATCACGCAAAGTAAGTTTGAGTCTACTTACTTGTAAGTATCAAGTAAGTAGACTACACATAAAAAATAAATAGATAGAGAAAATATAATGTAATCGTGTTAATAGACTACACATTAAAAAATAAATAGATAGAGAAAATATAATGTAATCGTGTTAATAGACTACACATAAAAAATAAATTGATAGAGAAAATATAATTTAATCGTGTTAATAGACTACACATAAAAAATAAATTGATAGAGAAAATATAATGTAATCGTGTTAATAGACTACACATAAAAAATAAATTGATAGAGAAAATATAATTTAATCGTGTTAATAGACTACACATAAAAAATAAATTGATAGAGAAAATATAATGTAATCGTGTTAATAGACTACACATAAAAACATTAATACTATGACTTGATTAGAAATATTACAAATCCAAAGATAGGGTGTTTGTTACTCTCAGCGGCGGCTTCGCTCTAAGCGAATATCGGCGCATCGCAATATAGCTTAACTGTCCACAAAGCCCAAACCCTCAACTGCTCACGGTTCGTTTGTTCGTCTAAAGAGTTAGTGCTGGCCTATGGCGTCAGAGTTTGTCAGGCCGCCCGAGGGCCTCTGACATGGTTTAACGACTGCTATTAATCTGATCACGGTCATTTAATTTTTATATATAGGTACCTTCGCAAAACCCAAATCTGTCCATGGTTTTATTTCGTGTACAGTCGGAGCCGCGATATGTGTAATAAATTACATTTGATAATTGATAACGAGACAAGTTAAGGCTGTCTACTTGTATAATATCGTTGGTGTCTCCGCAAGCAGCGTCGTTTTGCGAAGGTGTTTACACATTAAAATGACCGTCGTCAGTTGAGAGTGTGGGGTGGACCTGTGGACACTAGATCAGCAGCCGCGCAAGATTTGTATGATAGTAGACGGTCCCAGACAGTTGCAGGTATTGTCGCTGTGCCCGCGGCTTTGCCCGCGTGGTCATGACTTGCGTCTTTGTTTGTTGGTCATTTTCTGGGATTTAAGGATCTTGTGTTATTCCAGAACCAATATCATCACACTTCGTTCAGCCGGAAAATGTTTTTTTATCGTTGCTCGACTTCTATACATCGAATCGAGATACCAAGTACATCAGTTTTTAAGTCAAACCCTAAGCTATCCAACAGTAGAAAACCGCAATCGCTCCAGTCGTTTTTACATGATGCGCGAACAAACAGACAGACAAATATAGTTTTTAAACATGTTATATTCTTGTTCAGTGGCTAATTTGAAGTCAATAGAACATTTTTAATTACTATAGATACTTAGTATCTTTATGCGGTGATTAGATGCCGAGCAATCGAAAAAAACTAGGCTGAATGAATTTTAAAGAAGTTTTTTGGTCCTAGAATAAAACGTATGAGCTACTTCACGCGGGCAAAGCCGCGGGCACAGCTAGTAAGAACTATTACTGAGAAAGTACCTACCTAAGTAATATTAAGTAGGAACTTAACAAACAACATATGTAGATTAAATAACTAATCTACACACCACGTTTTTTTTGGTCCTAGAATAAAACGTATGAGCTGCTTCACGCGGGCAAAGCCGCGGGCACAGCTAGTAAGAACTATTACTGAGAAAGTACCTACCTAAGTAATATTAAGTAGGAACTTAACAAACAACATATGTATATTAAATAACTAATCTACACACCACGTTTTTTTTGGTCCTAGAATAAAACGTATGAGCTACTTCACGCGGGCAAAGCCGCGGGCACAGCTAGTAAGAACTATTACTGAGAAAGTACCTACCTAAGTAATATTAAGTAGGAACTTAACAAACAACATATGTAGATTAAATAACTAATCTACACACCACGTTTTTTTTAACTTTCAGGGTAACTCACAAGTCAACGAAAACGTCGTTGAGTTGTGAGTTACCCTGAAAGTTGCAGCCAGATAGCTAATCGGGAAGTGCTCGAAATTTGAGATGCAAGATTCCACCCGGAACGACAGACAGACAGACAAACAAGAAAGTGACTTAATAAAAACGTGTTAAAATGGTCCTTGTCGCCAGACAGACAAGCTATAGTTAAGTACCTATAGGCACAAAGGAAGGACTTATTCTTTACCTGAAAACTAACTACATACTTAGTAAACCAAATCTTCCGCGCCAAAGGTCATGTCGTGATCATAAGCATACCAGCATTTTATCCTTCCTTATGAGAAACGGGTTTTATTAATATATTGCCTGCTTTGATTATTTACATAATAGGTATATTCATTTCATAATATATCGCCTACCTACGAGCCTACTGCCTGCTTGTTGAAATAACCGGTACCTAAGTACCGTAGCGAGTTAAATATTCAGCGGGTTCGTCGTTTCAAACGGGGCGTTCATTAATAAAGTGAGGTGATTTTTGCGATTTTACGACCCCCCTTCCTAATCTCACGTGAGATTTTTGAAAATGCGTTTATTTTGTGTAGTTACGTTATGTGTGCTTGATTGCATTGGATGTATATTATACTAGCTGATGCCCGCGGCTTCTCACGCGTGGTCATTTCTCTAGGTTCAAAGTACTATATTATATACTATTCCAGGAACTAAAATACCAATATAACTAATAATATTTGATCAAAATTCCTTCTGTTGTCAAAGTTATTTGTATTGATTGCTCGGCTTCTACTCATCGGATTGAGATACCAAGTACCCCATTTTTTAAGTCAACCCTAAGCTATCGAACAGTGAAAACCGCATCGCAATGGGTCTCGTAGTTTTTACGTCATGCGCGAACAAACATACAGACAGACAAACAGACAGACAAGAACTTTAAAAATGTTATATTCTTGTTCAGTAGCTTATTTGAAGTACCTTAAACCTTTATTTTAATTATCTTCTTTGTACAGACTATTTCGTTCTTATTGCTTTATTATAAGAATAGATAAAAATAACATTATTTGCTTATTTATTTTTATTTACGACCAGTTATGACTAATATGAACGTAGGCAGTCTACTATCACAGTCAGAAAATCAAACAATTAAATACTTTATTATCAACAACTAAAATTCGTAAAAGAGTATAAATCCGCGGGGACTCAAGAGTGTCTGGAACCAACATGTCCATGTGATTCTCAGTAGAATCACCTGCTCCCATGCCCAACCTCGCTCGGATTTATCCACTCTAAGCTGTAGTCGCTTGCACAACTTTGACAATCCGTGAAGGTTGCACTTTACGCGCTGGTGCAGCTGGTGCACTGTGGACGGCACGCCGGTGCTCTGCAGCTCTTGTGATGGATGTAAAGTAGTCACCGCTTTTACTGCAGCATCTCTCTTCTAAAGCACCACGTACATTTGGGCAATAGAGGTAATAGGGCAAGCTGATGAAGGCGTGCAAAGGACGAATCGGTAAGCAGTGGCGAATCAAGAACGGAGCAAATGACTTTCCATCCTGCTCTTCAGGGTCCGGGTCCTTCAGATGCCCATCAATCTGAGTGATGTGATGGAGGTGGCGGAAAGCGGACGTGAAGAATAAAATGCAGAGCACTCCGGCGTGGTCCACAGAGTCCCGGTCCTCGCATTTCTAATCAATCGAGGGGCACTGTGCTAACACCACGCCTAATCACGATAAATATTTTTGCCCCCAAGGCGCTTTCTATATTATGTGCTGAGGCGCCATACATTTTAATCTTTACAGCGACCAGGTCGCGCGAGTTAAGGAACTCCAATACGCCCAAATCAGCTTCGTCAACGATACCATACCACGAGATCAGCACTAATTAAGTAGCACATGTGGCACTGGTGGGGAAATGCTGAATTTTCATTAAACTAGTATATAAGATCCAAATTTTGTAAAATACAATTAATTATTATTTGCTAAGGCTATGTTGCCACCATGTTCGTTTGAATAAAGTTATTTATTTTTTAAACTGAACCAGTTAGTATGTTACTTAATTCGCGCCCTGGCCGTTCGCTATATCAATGCCCTTATTGACGTTAAATATATGGATGTCACTTTGACACCTGTCACTTTCACCCCTGTCACTTTGACACCTGTCAGTTTGACACCTTATCCATTAATTTACTATATTATATATACATCGTTTGTCTTCAAATGCCAAGGTGTACCTTGTTTTGTTTTATTAATACAATTAAATAAGTGAGTATGTTTATTTTCTCGCATGTACTTACTTGGACTATCTGCGTCTTTGACGCAATGTAAATAAGTACACGCGAGAAAGTATACTGCGATTTGGACGAAATGCGTAGGTATTGGACTAAGTGCTATTAGACCCACTGTTTCTAGCGGGGAAAAAAATACATGATATCTGTATACTTTAGTGAATAAACTGCTAACACAGTAAACAAAGTTTACTGGTGGTTTACTGCTAATATTATAAATGCGAAAGTAACTAAGTACTTGGGTCTGTTTGTTACTTGTTTGTTACCTTTTCACGACTAAAGGGTTAAAATTATCTTGACAAAGAAATAGTGTGCATCGTGAATGACATTTGAAAGGACATGAGCTATTATTTTCACTATTTCCCTTAAAAAATGCCCAAGCACAAGTAAAGCAGCGGAGCGCGGCAACGAGTACTATAAAGAACCTTCAAAATAATGTAGTGCATATTTTCATCTAAGTTTTTTTTCTAGTTATTTTCTCTACAACGGTACGCCACACAGACCTTCTCTTTTTCTCTACAACAGTACGCTACACGGACATTCTCTCATTTCGCTACAACGCTACGCTACACAAACATTATCTTCTCTCTATAACGGTACGCAACACAGACTTTCTGCTTTCTACGCATGTTAATTCCTACAAGCTTTATGATTAGCTGTAGGGATCTCTTCAATGTCCACGTTAACTACTTGCGTGGAAGTAACCGCTTTAAAGCGGTTACTAGGTACTGAATAAAATGTTCAAAGTACTTTGTGAGATGTCTCACAACCACTGGTCTCTACTACTAACACTGGATAGGCTCTGCCGTACTTTATGGCACCAATGCTCGTGAAGTTTTTTGACAGACTTTTTATTTCGTTTTCATAGCAACCGTTTCTTACAGCGAGTAATCAACATTTTTCCAGTTTTTCCGTGGAATTAATGTTCATTACTGGCTGTGAGGAACGGGTGCCATGGAAATGAAATAACAAGTCTGTCAAAAAACTTCAAGAGCATTGCGTGCTATACCTACATTTGCATTGGTTTTTTAATATCCTAGAAGAACATAGGATGTTTTTTTTCGCGATAAACACTAGTCCGCGCGGACGAAGTCACGGGCGGGAAAGCTAGTTTACAATAAAATACTTTGACTGACTTTGACTTTGATAGTACAGGGATTGTACTTCACTCACTAAAGGTAATTCACTTTTTACTCGTGTACACAACTTCTTGTAAACGCGTCCGTCCAATTCCCACAACATCCACAGCCAACTCAATGTCTCTATGCTGGTCAGGATGCAAGCTGTGTTTTGACCCAGAATGTGCCAATTTTGTTCCAAAACAAGCTCCATTGTCAGTTGCATGCTTTAAAAATGTTCTTAGGGGTAAAAGGGTAGCCTAATTAACCTCGGAGATAGAGGGGTCGAAAAGGAACTTCACCACACCTTTATATGAGTAAAATAGACTTTATATGAGTGGAATTGCCTGAATTGTTTCCGATAAAATATAACGCAGGTGTGTTCAAGTCAAGAGTTTATAGGTATCTACTAGGCAAGCGAGCTACACCTTCGACCACGTCATCGCTTTCCATCAGGTGAGATCGTGGTCAAACGATTGCCTAGACAGAAAAAAACTGGTTGATTTTATTACCTACGTGACCTTACATGACAACATCAACACACACCAAAACGCAACTCAACATGCGGTTTGCATGCATTTGTCATCACTATAAAATGCAAAATATAGAGCGAAAACCTTAACCTTCCTACATACAAGAAGTCATAAATAAAATATACCTAATATTAGGTATCACATTATACATTACACATGATAAGTTTTCGAAACGAGTTCAATCGAATTGGCATAAAGAGCTCAACAAACAGCGGAACGCGTAACTAAAGTGGCGACTTATTTACTAATAATACTCAGTATTTATTTAAAGTAAATAGTCGAGTACTGTTATCGGCGAAGAATGTTCACGCCTTCGTCACAGTTCATTATATCCAAGTACCTACCGCTCCGACCGTTCGACCGACGCACAGTCAGTCCAAAAACATAAAACCGGCTAAGTGCGTGTCGTGCACACATTAGCTTAAGGTTCGTAGTAATATAATATGATCCTGGTTAAGGAACACTAAGTGCGTGTCGTACACACATTAGCTTAAGTTTCGTAGTATTATAATATGATCCTGGTTAAGGAACACTAAGTGCGTATCGTACACACAGTAGATTAAGGTTCGTAGTAATATAATATGATCCTGGTTAAGGAACACTAAGTGCGTGTCGTACACACATTAGCTTAAGGTTCGTAGTAATATAATATGATCCTGGTTAAGGAACACTAAGTGCGTGTCGTATACACAGTAGCTTAAGGTTTGTAGTAATATAATATGATACTGGTTAAGGAACACTAAGTGCGTATCGTACACACATTAGCTTAAGGTTCGTAGTCATATAATATGATCCTGGTTAAGGACACTAAGTGCGTGTCGTACACACATTAGCTTAAGGTTCGTAGTAATATAATATGATCCTGGTTAAGGAACACTAAGTGCGTGTTGTATACACAGTAGCTTAAGGTTTGTAGTAATATAATATGATACTGGTTAAGGAACACTAAGTGCGTATCGTACACACATTAGCTTAAGGTTCGTAGTCATATAATATGATCCTGGTTAAGGACACTAAGTGCGTGTCGTACACATATTAGCTTAAGGTTCGTAGTAATATAATATGATCCTGGTTAAGGAACACTAAACACAGAATAAATAATAGTAGGTACTTAGGTTCCTTAACCAGGATCCTAAGCTTTGAAGACTGCTTACCTATAATTATGATAACCTAATATCGATAATATATTGAAGTTCTATGCTTCTTTCCATTATATTATGATCAAGATGAAAATAAAAATAACTCGTCCACGCTCTTCTGCCGATCATTGACTAGCGGATATTTGTTTTGTGGTCCAATAAACCGGACCGCTTCATCTAAACATGCCTCAGGCCTGTGTAAGTGTAGGTAATGTGTACTCGTAGATGCACACTTATTTACTTGGTACTTCGTCCTACTTAAAGTACAAAGTCAAAGTCTTTTATTGTAAACTAGCTGTACCCGCGTCTTTGCACGCCTGGTCTTTTCTTAAGTTTTAAAGTACCATAATGTGCTATTCCAGGATCAATAGGTATACCAACATTTGATTAAAATTTCTTCAGCCGTCAAAAATACTTTTATCAATTGCTCAGCTTCTAACTCACTGGTACCCCATTGGGACGACTTTGTTGTGGGACGAGTCGCTGAACTAGCCACCAATTACACCAGTTTTTAAATTAAACCCTAAGCTATCTAACAATGAAAACCGCATCACAATCGGTCCAATAATTTTTACGTGATGCGTGAGCAAACAAACATACAAACAAACAGATAGAAAGACACGATTAAAAAATATATTATATTCTTGTTCAATATATTTTTTAAGCCCCCACGAGCATTTTTTTATTTATCTTCTTTAAACTGCCTTTTTTGTACCTATTGCTTCATTATACTCGTAAGTATAGATATATGACTGTCAATTTGCATCAAAAAATCCGTCCAGTAGTTTCAGCGTGATACGTGTTATTTTTAATAACTTTCAACCTCTATCTTGCGGAAAACCTTTAAGTTTTTGGGAAGAAAAGTATCCAATGTCCTACCTCGTAGTATGAACTCAAATCATACCAAGTTTCATTTGAATTCACTCAGTAGTTTCGGTGCGATGCGCGGTCAAGATACAGACAAACAAACAGACAGATAGTCAAAAATAAAAAATAAAACAGTTTTGGCTTCAGTGTCGAACAAAGAGAACCCTCCAAAAAATATTATTTATTACTTAAATATTAACATAACTTTGGACCCATATCCCGCAGAAACCCTTTAGTTTTTCGGGATAAAACGTGTCCTCAAATTTAACCCATCATATAACTTAAGACGGTGAAAAGTTGCATCAAAACCCGTCCATTAGTTTCAGCGTGGTACGTGTTTTTTTAAATAAGTTTCAACCCCTATACTGCGAGAAACAATTAATTTTTCGGGATGTAAAGTATCCTAAGTCCTACCTCGTAGTATGAACTCAAATCATACCAAGTTTCATTTGAATTCAGCCAGTAGTTCCGGTGGCATGATGTGCGGCCAAGATACAGATAGACAGACAGACAGACATACAGACATAAATGAAAAAACATACGGTTTAGATTTAATTATCGAATATAGAGAAATAACCAAAAAGAAATTCACAATATCTTTAATGTACAGAATTTAGACTAATATCCCGCAGAAAGAAACCCTTTATTTCTTCGGGATAAATGTATCTTTTATTTTCACCCATCTTATAAACTATGCCTGTGCCAAGTTGCATCAACATCCGTTCAATAGTTTCAGCGTGCTACGTGTTCTTTTAAATAATTTTCCACCCCTATCCTGCAGGAACCCTTTAATTTTTCAGTATCCATTATATATATATATATAATTGGATTTGGCATTATTGTGCCTACTCTTGTACTTAACAAGAGTAGGCACAATAATGCCAAATCCAACACGCTGAAGGGCCTAGTGCATGATACATGATGTGTGTGTCGATGTTACATTTCCTTGAGAATATTGAGGTAGGTACATACCTACTTGGATAGTATGAGAGCGAAATACGTTCTCACTTAAGTTCAATATGCACAATACGTTCTTAAAGCCAACCTCTCCTGCACGCGGTCATCCTGCTGGATAACGAACGAGGCTCTAGCGACCAACAGATGGCGGCATAACCATCTCTGAACAAGCGTAGCCAAATGACACAGGCCGGTGACGGGCAGCAGCGTCACCGGTGCGAGAAGCTACGCCGTGCGATCGCCAACCCGCATGCCCAGCGTAGCGATTTTGGGCTACTCTCCTACTATGACAGATATAACTAAACTAGCGACTCTGTGAGTTGTAGACCTTGCGAGCACAAACTTTTTTGCAAACAATCTAGCAGTGCACAGTAGCGCCATCTAGTTACCTTATTGTACAACTAACATTAATAACCTAGTAGGCTGATTCTACTGGTAGAAACCAAAAAGTGAGCAATTTATTGCATTTTGAGGAGCTATTCTGCTCATCACGCCGAAGATCCTCATAAGATCTTGACCAAAATTTTATGAGACCAACTTAAAGTTTCAATCTTTTAAAATAAAAATGAACCATTGAAATCGGATCTAATTAGACGGAGATATTCAGTAGCCCTCTTTTATGCCCTTTTTTGGGAGAAGAACCACCCCAATCAAAACTCCCTGACGACTAAACAAAAACTTCGTTTAACCTCTACACTCGTACCAAGTTTCATCTAGATCCGTTGAGATATGCTACCTTAGATAGAGCAGATATAATTATTGCCCAAGCTGAAACGGAGACGCTACGCTCACGCTTTGCACTCGCTCGTTGAAAACTTCGTTTAACCTCTACACTCGTACCAAGTTTCATCTAGATCCGTTGAGATATGCGACCTTAGATGGAGCAGATATAATTATTGCCCAAGCTGAAACGGAACTCCCTGACGACTAAACAAAAACTTCGTTTAACCTCTACACTCGTACCAAGTTTCACCTAGATCAGTTGAGATATGCTACCTTAGATAGAGCAGATATAATTATTGCCCAAGCTGAAACGGAGACGCTACGCTCACGCTTTGCACTCGCTCGTTAAAAAATGGGCCCCATTGCCGGTCGCTGCTAGTCCTGCTAGTTCTGACCAAGGTGGTGGTCAAGAAAATGGCAGGGCAGGGGGTGCGAAGAATTCCCGGGCTACAATAGGCTACCCAAAATCAAAACAAATGACCCTGGCTGAGTACATTACGAACGAAAGATTAAGCTTGACGAGTACATGGCGCAACTGGAGACGAAACTTACGAAGATCAGGTGGAACATTTTGGGGTTAAGTGAGGTCCGAAGTACACAGTAACCCTGGAATCAGGCCTTCTATTCTATTTCCGAGATAAGCAGTCTCAAGGTGGCGTGAGGTTCCTCCTCAATGAAGTCCTCATTGATAATATTGTAGAAGACTCAAGTGTGTCAACCAGGGTAGCATACCTACCAGGGTGTAGGGTACAGGGTACAGGCTATAGGGTATGGTACCTGGTTCTTAAGCTGATAAAAAGGTATAGTCTTAAGTTCGCACAGGTTTACCCGCTGATCTTGGCACACTCGGATGATAAGGTAGAAGATATGTTTGATGACATATCCACATGGCTATGGAAGTAGCAATTACAGGGGGACCATGCTAGTTAACGTTTTTGGAAAAAGAGGGGTTCTTTTTGATTTTTCATCATTCTTCAAAAAGCAGCCCCAGAGGAAGTGAACTTGGCAAAGCCCCAACACTGTGACTAAAAATGAGTTTGGCCTAAGCATACATCGGAAAGAATATATATGCCAAAGAAAATAGTAGACTTAAAACACTTTAGACTCAAAGCGTTGGTAAATTAAAACAAAGGATGAATAAACCTACATATTTATATAACAAGTGAATTTGTTTTGACGAAAATGATCTATGATTTCACTGGAATGAAATGGAACTCTTTTAAAAAAATGGTAACACATCTCGTAGATATGAGGAAACATAAAACCAAAGCGAATGGATTTAAAAGTTGTAAATGCTGTAATGATTTATGTACTCTTTTTTAATGCAATCTTTTACGAGACACCACTAGTACCACTTAAGAACTGAGATCTAATGGAGACCAGTCAAATAAGCCTATACTCGAACGGGTTTCAACATCTGATGGTTGGGTAATGGGTTCCTATGACTCCATCCATCCATTTTCGTCGAAGCCTGAGATTTTGAGTGAGCTCGAAAAATTCTATGGACAATTATACACCTCATCGCGTAGTCCTCCTAGCAGGACTAGCGATGCAAGAGCTCGTTTGACCCGACATTATACCGAAGATATCCCGGACCTCAGCTTATACGAGATCAGAATGGCTCTCAAACAGCTTAAGAGCAACAAGGCACCAGGGGAGGACGGAATAGCGACAAAGCTACTGAAAGCGGGTGGAACACCGGTACTTAAAGTCCTTCACAAGCTGTTTAACTCCGTCATCCTCGGGGGTACTACGCCAGAGGCGTGGCACAGGAGCGTAGTGGTTTTATTCTTTAAGAAAGGTGATAAAACCATCTTGAAGAATTATAGGCCCATTTCACTGCTGAGCCACGTATATAAGTTGTTTTCAGTAGGGTATTATTGGGGCTTCTGCATCACTTGCTCTCGCTTTGCTCGAGCAGCGATGCAAAACCACCCAATAAACAGCGAGATGCAAATCCGATCAGTTGGAGTGGCGAGCGAGCCATTCTAAATGCAAGCACTTCATACTTAATACAAAAATGCGAAGTGTTCATTCCGATTAGTCTAACTATCGCGACTCATGCATGACTGAGATCAGTTACTTGATCTCTTAAAATATGACATCGAATTCATAAACAACGCAACGTTAGATTAACTGATGATTTATGCTCTGGTAGCGACTTACATTTTATAACATAGTTATTCATATCGTATTGCTATTTTTGCACCAGATCAGGCGTGCAGACTAGTGCTTGTCTCTTCGTTGAATGAACTATTGTAAACAAAATGCGGTCTCTATCATCCTCTCTAAGTGAGACGCCCATAAAGAATTCAATTTATTATCTCAATGTCTACGAACAACGGTAAAGGTACTTGAAGCGAGCGCCGCTCCCCGCGCCACCGTTGCAACCGTACGATTTAAATCGTATTTATACGACCTTTTTGCTAAAATACAACTTTTCCTAGTGTATGGTACGATCCCCTAAATAATTAAGTTCACAACGCTGCTCATTATTTTATGCATATCAACGGACACTTTAAATGTAAACAAATAAATATATTGTTTCATGACAGTGTCATTGATATTCACTGACGGAGTTGTATTATAAGAATAATGAAATAAAATTCGTAGGTAAATATTAATATTAAAAGAATAATTTTATTAATTTGAATATTTTTTTCGGCAAATAGGGCACTTGTTATTTAATGATAAAGCACATTTTGCACAGCTTATAGCGTGCCCACAAGGTATAAAACAAATACACAACTGTCTTGTTAAACAAATTTTACAATTCAATATATTTGTTATACTATTTGTATTAATAATTTAATTAGCATCTCGAGTCGGAGAAGGTACAACGCTTTGGAGCTGATGGTTTTTTTCTCTGGTTGGTATAATATATGTATAATCTTGAAAGCAACGGGCGTGTTCTTCCGCTGGTATATTCTTGAGGCCCCAATCTTTTAAGCCTCTACCGCAAAAGTAACATAAAACTTTGTCTTTTTCCCCTACATAAAAAAACCCCGCATCTGCCATTTCTTCAGGTGTTTTGGTCATTTCTCGAGGCCATGTGTTGAAACTTTGGAAACGCAGTGTCTCCAAGGCAAATTGAGGGTGAGCAGCTTGTTTGAGATTTATCACATCATTAGCAAACATCTGTAATTAAACAACAAACCTTTTTTATTATATTTTATAGGTTGACTAATATAACGCATGAATTTACTCGATAACTTACAAAATATAGGTCCGTATGAAATACGCAACTAATATTAAATTTAATCTCTACTATTAGTTATACTCTCGAGTACCTTACCTACATTATGTTAGAATTTATCACCGTAAAAAAATATACTAACCTCATTAGTCAATTTTATTGACTAAAATGGAATAACAATTGGTCACCACTTCCCTAAATAATTAAAAATCTTGAGGGGGGGATTTATTTCGTTATTGTGGATTGAGGATTGTAGGGCACAATTTTTACAATATACTTAACTTAGTTGAAATCTTTTGCTTACACTAGTAAAGTACTGAACTATAAGCTAAATTAGTAAGATTGTAAGTACAAAATAGAAATTGTTTGATTTTATAATATTATTTGATTTTAAGTTTGTAAGCGTCCATAAATAAACACGGAAATGTCTATAAGACGTATTGGTTATGGATACTTAGTTTAATTAAACAATAATTATTAATATTGCATTATGTACGAAATCTAACATTTTTAGTCTTTTAAATCAATCAATCAATCATTGTGTTTATTGGCAAGAATACATTTTACAATATGGGTAAATACTTAAATAACTGTAATTACTGTTTGTATATTAGAGTACTGTAATTTTTTTCCATGATTTTTTCATTTGTTGACGATCATAAGCATGTAATGCATCTACCTTTATGAGAATATAGTTAAAATTTAATAAATTGAAATGAATTGAGTGATAAAATATTTAGGTACTATTTAATACGATTATACTTTATCGAATTTGAAGCGATAATAGCTCGGTGGTAAAAGGTCCTGGGCACGGATTGGGAGGTCGCGGTTTCAAAATCCTATCACAAGCTTGAGCTTTCGGTGAAGGTAACATCGTTACGAAATCCATGGTGGTAGGACATTATCTCATGCTCGCCTGGCTTGCTACTCTATACCTAGTTTACCACCCTCACCCAAGTAGGAAAAATCTGTCACCAAGGTGTTCCATTCCAGCAGCTATCCTTGAGAGCCAGTGTATTCTAAGCATAGTGTGTTAACACCCTCGACCACATCAGGTGATATTGTGGTCAAACGCTAACCTATAAGAGACAAAAAAACGAAATATATAAAAAACAATAAAACAAAATAAGTTAAACTTATGTAAATTCATTGCAAAAAATACTTTATGATATAGTATATAGGTATTCAAAATAAATATATCTTGATCAAAAAAACATAATAATAAAAAAAAACAACAAAAAAGTCACTTACAAAAATATTTTGTGATAAATCAAATTACTTACCCTATTAGTCCAATAATAACCTATTTTATTTAATATATTGGTTTTTAGATTTTAGCATAGCTCTGTTTTTATTGGATCTATGTTAAGATACCGTATATAACCAATATAACATGAAACATCACTAACAATGACTCGTTGATTGCATAGTACATAGGATGACCATATAAAAAATTCGTCTCAAATGATAGCGACATCGCGGCGCCTGTCATAGGATCCCTAAAAAATGTGAGTAAGGTATTGGTCACATATTGATTGGGGATAATATTTAGAAGACAAGGAATTATAAATCTTATAAGCACTGAACATAGGGGTTATAGTGCTCCACCAATCAACTTGATTATTTTCACATTAATTATTTAATACGTGGTATGATCTTAGCTTTACAAATTTAGCATTATAAATAGTCCCGATCTCAATAAATCACCATCAGTTATTTTAACGGCAGCCAGCAGTGATCATTCCTCCACTAGAGATTATCTTCAAAGACCTATAATAGTATGTAAGTAACAACATATTATATAATAATAAATATATATATATATATATATAATTAAGAACTGGATTGTGGATACTCTGAGTTAATAATGTGAAACAACTTGTTCTAAGTATCAACAGCCTTATTCTTTATGTCTTTATAAATAATTGATATAATGATAAGTAAATAATGACACTTGCCTTTTTGTTGTCAAGTTTTCCAACAATCCGTTCGAGTCGGACAGTGAGGTACCGTCAACTTCACAGCGGAAGAAAACTACTAAGCAGCAGACTGCGAAAAAATCTCGATCGAAACCGTCGAGCAAGAAACCAATGCCTGCGCCTTTATTTGGGTCAGAATCTGAAAGCGAAGAGCCAACTACGTCGGCTGCGGCTGTGGCATCAAGGGAAAAAAGGAAACTTCAAGTTTTCTCAGATTCAGAGGTATGTCGAAATACAGAATGCAACTTTTTTACAAAATAGACTAACGCTGACCACTTTCTGACCTGATATTATGTGACAATGCAGTGTACAATATAACACATTGTCTAGAAGACCCCTACTCTACTCATTAATGACTCGAATACGTAATATCTTCAGATAATACAAACTTTTGAACATATTATATTAGTAAACTACATTTGTCTTATAATACTTTTAGAAAATGTTTTTAAAGGTAAAAATATTCATCGCAGTTACTTAGAATCTTATGCAATTCGTTCGCTCTTGGCGACATAAAGTCTGCGAGTTAATTGTTTACGTTTTCATTATGTAGCGACGGCTATAGAAATATACATAAGTTTTGTATTTTGAGTACGATATTCGTTTAGTTGCTTATGTTATTGTTCAATAATAATTGAGTTTAGGTATTGCTCTATGCTTTTAAACATGATAGTTTCCTAATAGAGATTTTCAACATTGTTTCAGGAAGACGAACCTATAAAGGATGCCAAACTGAAGAGCTACTTTCACGCAAAGTAGGATCAGGATATACTATTCAAAGTGATCCTACTAAGCATGGAAACTTTTACATAGAGGTGCGTGTCTCCAATAGCCAAGAGTTGGAGGCGCTTAACTCTAACAGGTGGAAGCACCTCAGCATAAAAACGGCTGTGGACGATACCACTCCAACCTGGAAAGCGGTGGAACAGCTGGTGACGGCTGTCAAGAATGATTATCGTGGTATTCGTCCAATACTATACAGTCAAAATAATGCTTGAGGTTTTTTGATTAAGTACATACCTACCTTATTTAATTTTGTATTTCACAGATTTATTCTCGTCTAATATTGTCTTTGGTTTATCTCTATATTTTTACCTTTATATTAAGTTAATTATTATCTGACATGATAAACTGATTTCTTTAACGTGAATATTTTAATTTGATTGTTTTTATTCCTTACAAATATCTACTTAGTAGATAAAATATAAATTATGAAATCATAAATGAAACAAGAACTGATAAATTACATTGAATTTCAAAGCACACATTTATTTGATTGTTTATTGACCTGAATATTTTATTTGAATTGTTTTTATTCCTTACAGAATCTAATTAGTAGATAATATATGAATATGAAATCATAAAATGAATCTTGAAATGATAAATTACATTGAATTTGAAAGCACCCATTTTTTTCTGATTCTTTAGCCTGAATATTTTTCCTTACAGAATCTACTTCGTAGATAAAATTTAATATAAATATTCCAATTCGAAATATCAAAACTATTGAATTAAATAATTATACCAAATAGGTACTTTATATTAGACAATTACAATATTTAAATTTATATTAGTACTTATCAATAATTAATCCATATATCAAGTAGAAAAGAATATACATTTCCACATAAAAAAATAAAGCTGAATAAATGAATTTCATAGATTCTACTTAAACATGTTTTTTTGTCAAGCTTATAATTTAAATGTGAACAATTTTTCTGCTCATAAAAAGTCCAATATCCATAAATCTAACTCTTTGTTACAAACTGAGTTTAGTAATGTTCGCCTTGTAAATTGTGCTTTTAAAAACAAAATAGTTAGTTACAGAATAAATCCAGAGAGTTTTACTATTTCACCAGAATTATTTTTATCAAATGTTTCAGACATATCTTGTTCACTTATTAAAGAATCATTGAAAAAACATGCTTCAGTTAAAGTTAATTTAGAATTATTTGTTTTCTATGCTTTACCTAAGAATGATGAAACGAGTCTTAAATCGTTTAACACAAAATATGATATTTTAGTTCAAAGTTATGATATAAATGCCATTTATACAACATTAGTAGAAAAAATGATTACTAAACGTTCCGAATTTGAGCTTTGCTAATCTGGATGGACAATCGAGTCGATAAGTCATTTAGAAATTAATATTGCTAAATATTGTTCTTTAAGATCCGGTTCATTTATACCGTTGCCAGAAAAGGTAAAAAAAACTAAATCAGGTTTAAATCTAAGAAACGACGACAGTCATTGTTTTCTATGGAGCATTGTAGCACATTTATACCCCGCTAAAAGAAATCCCAATAGAATAAATTCATATCCACATTATTCTAACGTCTTGAAATCATCGAACATGACTTTTCCTCCGAGTTTGGACGATATAAAATTATTTGAAGGCTTGAATCCAACTTTAAGTGTTAATATTTATGGATTAGACAGTAAAAATCAAGTGACGGGGCCATTATATAAAATTTTGAAACGGAAATTAACGCATATCAACTTACTTTGCGTAAAAAAGGGCGACAAAAGTCATTTCTGCCTAATAAAAAATTTCAATAAACTGGTACACAACAAACATAGATCTAAAATACATTTATGCGATGAATGTTTCACATATTTCGACTCTTTAGAAAAACTAATTAATCATAGTTGTGCAAGAGTTCAAACTGTATTACCTAAAGAAAATACAAAACTCTGTTTTTCGAATTTTGAGAGAACGCAACGGATCCCTATCGTTATTTATGGTGATTTTGAAAGCTTGTTAAGAGAATATTCAGATAAAAATCGAACCGCACACCTTGAAAATATACAAATTCATGAAGAAAGTTGTTTTGCGTACTACATATATTGTGAATCGAAGCCTGAGCTAAATAAATTTGTATCATATAGAGGACCAAGTTGTTTCAAAAAATTGTGTAATGTAAAAAGGCTTTATAGTTGTATGTCGGAGATAAAGCTTTTGATTATGAGTGAAAATGAGCCTAAGTCTTTTCAAAATGCTAAAGTATATCACATATGTAAAAAGGAGTTTACTAATACAGATATAATTGTAGCCCATCGTGATATTTTTCAGCTTCCTTTATTGGAGCAACGCACCAAAAATGCAATTTAAACGCAAAAAAATGTTCATATATCCCGATCATTTTTCATAATCTGTCAGGCTATGACTGTCATTTGTTTATAAAAGAACTTGCAGCTGTTTGTGGACGTATTAATCTAATTCCAAAAAATAAAGAAAAGTATATCTCGTTTACAAAATTCATCACTATTGACGAAAAAAATGTGGCTCAGCTAAAATTTATGGACTCTTTTAATTTTCTGAGCCTGGATCATTTAGTAAAATCAATGAGACCTGAAGACTTCAAAACTATGCACGAATTTTTTAGAGATAAAGAATTATTTGATTTAGTCACCAAAAAGGGGTATACTGCTATGACTATATAGATTCATTCGAGCGCTATGAAGATACAGAATTACCTAACCGAACGCATTTTTATAATAAACTTACATCTGAACCTGTTTCAGATAAAGATTATGAACATGCTACAGATGTTTGGAATGCTTTTGAAATTTCTAATTTAGGAGAATATACAAATTTATATCTCAGATGTGACGTACTTCTCTTATGTGATGTTTTTCAAAAATTTCGCACTATGAGTTTAAAATTTTATAACCTAGACCCATGTTTTTATGTATCGTCACCATCATTGAGTTGGGATGCCATGTTATTATATACGCATATTAATTTGGATCTCATTTCAGACATTTAAATATATCAAATGTTAGAAAAAAGAATACAAGGAGGTTTGCCTCCAATGCTCCTTGAGATTAGCAAAAGCGAATAATAAATATCTTCCTAACTATGTTGAGCAGAAACTAGACAGTTATTTAACTTTCTTAGATTGGGTAAATTTTTATGGTTTTGCAGTGATGCAGAAGATGCCAATCGGAAACTTTAGGTTTCTAAATGAATTTGAAGTAAAACATTTTGATGTGATGAAATCTATGAGAGGTACAGGATTTATTCTGAAAGTTGATTTACACTATCCTCCAGAACTTCATGATTTACATTCTGATTTACCATTTGCTGTTGAAAAATATGTCCCTCCCGGTTGTAAAAACAAATAACTACTTGCAAATTTAAATGACAAACATAAATATGTTATTCATTATGGTCATCTAAAAGAATGTCTGAAAAAAGGTATTATTTTACTTTAGGTTTATACGATACTAGCATTTGACCAAAAATCATTTTTAGCTCCGTATATTATGTTAAATACGGAGCTCAGACAAAAAGCAACTTCCGATTTCGAGAGAGACTTTTTAAGAAGCAAAATAATTCTATATTCGGCAAAACAATCGAGAACAAGAGAAAACAAGTAGATGTTAAATTAGTTAATGTTTGGAAGGATGTCTCAAATAGAACAAATAAAGTTTGTGGGGCAGAAAAATATATAAGCGCTCCTAACTTCAAGAATTTTTCCGTCTTATCAGAATCCTTAGTTGCCATTCAGTTACAACAAACGAAAATCATACTTGACCGACCTATTTATATCGGATTCACGACTTTGGAGTTAGCCAAGAGTCATTTGTATCGGTTTCACTACTCCGTGATGAAAAAAATGTACAAAGACGATATTAAACTTTGTTATACCGATACGGATAGTCTCTTATATTTAATATATACTGATGACTTTTATGAGGATATGAAAAACAATTTAATATACTTTGATACAAGTAACTTTCAGCATGGAAACAGATATGGTATACCTCAAGTAAATTGCAAAATACCAGGATATTTCAAAGATGAAATGGGTGGTGATGTAATATCTGAATTTGTAGGTTTAAGAGCAAAACTGTATTGCATAGACTCGATCGCCTCTTCAATAAAAAAAGCTAAAGGAATATAAAAGTCTGTCACGAAAAAACTTGATATACTAAATTATAAAAGAGCTTTACGATAATGAATGTATGAGGGAAAATATGTGTATCATTAGATCGAAACAACACAATATTTTTACCCAAAACATTAATAAACTTGTACTTAGCAGAGACGATGACAAGATACAAATAATGGTCGATGGTTGCTCAACATTGCCTTGGGGACATTATAAAACTGTATTGTAATAAAAATTAAATGTGTATTAAAATTTCATTATATGACCTGTATTTTATTATTTTAAGAATAGAATATATAATATGAGAATTAGCGTGATATTTTATTGTTATTGTATCATACTAATTGTATAATATTAATGTTAGTTATTTTTTCATACAAATGTAATTAAACAACAATTATAATTCAAACTGTGCAAATTGTACCTAATGTGTAATAAATCTATAAAATAAATTTCTAAAATTCGAAATGCATTTTCTTTTATTTTTACAAATCCTACAATGGTTCGAGTTTATCAACAAATAATCATTGTTTAAATGAACACAATTTGAATAAATGTATAGTTATGTAAAGTTAACGGTTCATTGTTTAAACAATAACTATGTGTTGGGTCGAACGCGAACGTTAGAATAGTAACTATAATATACAAACAAATAAAACAACGAAATATTTATAATAGGTTTAATTTTAAAATTATAATTAGTCTAAGTCGTACAACTTTTAACCTATTTTTTTAATAAGATCATTTGTAGCATCCAAAATAATATCATAATTATTATTTTCATCTACTGCATACTGAGCATTAACAATGGCACTTTCACTGTCACTATAATTATCATCTTCAGGATCCTTAACTTCATAGATATTTATTTTGATTAGTCTTTGCCCTCTGCGTAAGCCAGTCCGATGAATTATGAATGTTGTTAGCGCCGAAGTAGTGGATTTTCTTTTTTTCGATGTTTTCTTTAATTTAGACGGCTGCTCCTCCTTGGATTTGCTCGTACTGGCTGCATTAAGTGGTTGTGCATCTTTTTTTTCGAGATACTTAGTCACATCTTGTGGTTGTGCGTAGTAGAACGGATTTAATATTGGATTTGCTTCGTCGTCATTACCAAAGATAGACATATTCTGCAACAATAACAATAAAATAAAATTAATAACAAATACAAGTTAACAACCATGGTATACTATGTATAATAATTTACTGACATGTAAATTAATAAGTAACTTACCGACTGAACAGAAATGATGATATATAAGACGTGCGGCAACTTTGAAAGATGCTATCTTAATAAAAAAGTATATTTGTCGTATAAACAAAATAATATCAATACAGTGAATTGAACATATTATAACAGGCTTTTTATTTGCTGCGTCAAATAGTTTCAAGTATCAGAATCAACAGAAATAAGGAGCGACCGGTCAAGTAAAAAAGCATGTTCTAACATGTTAGAACACGAATTCGTTAACATACTGACCATGTTAAGTTTCACGTATCTACAATCTAAATATACAAAGGACAAACAAGAGTAATGAAAACTACATTACAAAAAAAGCATTGTATATAAATTTGTTCTAAAGCTTAATATTTTAAGTCTAGAAACATAGCTTAAAAATGGTTTAAGATTACTTAAAAGCTGTTGATCATATGTAATATAACCTATTTAACTTTAATGCAATCGTTAAAATATGTTAGTATTCATCATGAAGTTGGTCACGCAACCCACATTACTAGAAATAAATAATATAGATATAAAAACACCTAAAAACCCTGTCAGGCATAGCATATTGTTACCTAATACAATTCGTTGTATTATTTGCGGGCCCTCTAACTGTAGGAAAACAAACGTAATGATTAGTTTATTATTGCATAAAAATGGTCTTAAATTTAGAAACGTTTATTTGTATTCAAAAACAATCTTTCAACCAAAATATTGCTTTTTAAATGACGTATTTCATAATATTCCAAATGTTAAATTTTCTATGTTTAATAATAATAAAGATGAAATTCCTGCTGAAAATGCGTAACCAGATTCTGTATTTATTTTTGATGATATAGTATGTGAAAATCAAACGAACATTCGCAATTACTTTTCTATGGGTAGACATAAAAACATAGATTGTTTTTATTTGTCCCAAACATATTCTAAAATACCAAAACAACTAATTCGAGATAATTCTAACTTTTTAATTATTTTCAAACAAGATGAAATTTAAAGCATATATACAACGAACATGTTAATTCTGATATAATTTGGGTACAATTTAAACAAATATGTTCAGAAACATGGAAAGATCCTCATACGTTTTTAATTATTAACAAAGACTGTGAATTAAACAATGGTAGGTACAGAGCAGGTTTCGATAATTTCATCAATTTCGATTAAATTTGGTATTTAAAAGCCAAACAGAGGTATTTTGACATTCATTCAAGTTTCTTTATTACATGTCAACGGTTGTTAACGTAATACAGTATACAAAAAAATGGAGCATTCAATGAAAGAACAAATAATTAAATCTGTAAAGTAAGAGTAAAATAAAACAAATGAAAGATGAAGACAACACGACGAACTTAAATTTGAAACGAGTATTTGAATCTCTTACTTTACCCTTGAAAGAAATAGTTGAATTAGGTAAAAAAAATAAAAATATAATGCAAAATATGATTCCGAAGATAATGACAATAATTTTGACGTCAAATCTTTGAATGAATTAAAATCTGATTATTCAATTGGTCAGGACTTTCAAAGTGAAAGTGAAGACTCCTTGGAAAGTGCTTGTTCAAGTACAGTATCTACTATACCTGATAAAAATTTAGGTATAAGAACGTCGATTGAAAGAAAAGGATGTGTAACTAACTTAGATACTCCTTTTTTGACGATGATTGCAAAAGAGAATTTACTTGATGATGACTTCAATTTGTTTAATATTCCTTTTGGAATACGCCGTGAAAACAACAAACTGATGATGGGGAACTTGCCAATTTCTTTCAAAACCGATAACGATATAATATCGGGACAGCCCTATATGTCTACTATTACTGTCGGTGATAAAGATTATGAAATGACTGCAGGCTTAAAAGAACTTTTGCTTAAGAAAAAACCATACATAGAATTAGATAAACTTGTTTATAAAGAAATTTTATGCAACACGAATGCTCATAAGAGAGATTTTCAAAGTATGGGCCAAATTAAAAGGGATAAGGGAAGGAAGTACTGTCGAATAATTAAACCTTTATTTTTTTAATCAGAGCAATCGCATGCTTCAAACATTAAAAAAGGACTTGGCTTGCCGATTTTTAAAAAAACATATAAAATGGACACCGATTTTATTTATTGGGATAATCACAATGAGCTAATTGAAAGGCTTATGCTACTAATAGCATCAAAAGATGCTGGCAACAGTAATCATGACAAAGTAATTATATCAATAATTGAAGAATTGTAAGAAGCTGATATAATTAAGGATTAAATTTCAGATCAAATGAGATCAGATATATAGACCTATTATTAAGTTTAAAAGATAAATTGAACAACATTTATTTTAACAGTATTAAATAGACGTTGTTCAAATATGAACGTCAATAAATTTGGACTCCATGTTCACAAACACGAAAGAAAGACAAAAAGTTGTGTAGAAAATATATATAATTTGAAACAAAATATTGATGGAGGTCTGGATTGTCAAAACAAGATACTTTCTAGTCTTAAAAATCCTATAGATTTGAATGATAGCGCAACAAAAGATTACGTTGACAAATCATTGTAGGATCATTTAAATAAAATTTTAACATATGACGCTTTCATTTCAAAAATACATAAAAAAATAAACAAATGAAAAATCCCTTTAACATTGTAAAAATGAGCAAAAAAAGCACAAGCTTTTCAATCGTTAATGGAGGAAGGTCGCATTCCTTAAAATTTACAAACTGACTTAGGTACAGAATTTTACAACGAAAAGTTTCAGCAATTGTTAAATAACTACAAAATAAATCATTATTCTACATATTCTACAAAAAAACATCAATCGTCAAAAGGTTCATAAGAACTCTAAAATTCAAACTGTACAAGGAGTTTAGTTTGAAAGGGGCGTATAAATGGACAGATGGTTTGTTATACAAAGTAGTTGTAACATATAACCAAACTGTTCATAGAACAATAGACTTAACACCAGCTCAAGTCAATAAAAACAATAAAGTACTTTTATTGAACAGATACAAATTTATGTATGAGTCACATACTCAAAAAGCTAAAAAAACTTAAAGTTAATGATTTCGTTCGTATTAGTAAATATAAAAGAACATTTGGAAAAAGTTATACGCCAAATTGGTCTACAGAAATATTTAAAATTAATAAAATTCAAAATACTAACCCTTTTACTTACTTATTGGAAGACACTAGAGGTCGTCCCATACTTGGAGCATTCTACATTCAAGAACTACAAAAAACACAACATCCAGATGTCTAACTTGTAGAAAAAGTTTTGAGAAGAAAGAATAATAAATGTTATGTTAAATGGTTAGGTTTTCCATCTAGTGAAAACAGTTGGATAGATTGCTATATTATAAAAGAATCTGAACACTAATTGTATATCAGTCAGTTATAAGTTATGAAAGAGTCTTCTCAACAGTTTAATTAATTGTTTTCCTTTTGAACTTCATTTACCAGGATATAATTACTGTGGCCCAGGAACTCGTTTAAAGGAAAGACTTGCTCGAGGAGATAAGGGTATCAATCCATTGGACGAATTCTGCAAGCACCACGATATATCTTACAATAAATACTTAAATTTAAAAGATCGTCATAAAGCTGATACAATTTTAGTAAAAATGGCAAAGAAACGGATATCATCTTCTAATGCTAGTGTTGGAGAAAAAATTGCTGCTACTTTAGTAAACAGAGCAATGTTAGCTAAAGTTAGTTCAGGGTCAGGGCTACAAAAGAAATTTAAAAACATTGTATCTCATACTAGGAAACATATACGTAAAATGAAACCTAAATGTAAAAAAATGGCAATAGAAATGGCTTTTGCAGCTGCTAAGGAAATGGCTAAAGATCTGCCTGTTCAACTACCTCGGATTATACCTATGCCAAAGTCAAGAGGTTTTCTTCCTCTAATACCAATTTTCGCAGGATTGTCTGCTGCTGGTAGCTTAGCCGGAGGAATATCTGGTTTAATTAAAACATATAATGAATATAAAGCTGCAAAACAACATCTTGTTGAATATTTTGATAGTTATGGAAATTTGAGACCTCCGAGAGAATTTATAGAATATATGGCAAAATTCAAGATCGTGTATAATTATGACAATTTTCAAAAAAATAACTCGTACAATTGCGGACATCTATGTCTTAAATTTTTGAAAAGTTTTTGGTGTAAGAATAGTTTTTAAATAAATACCGTGTTCCTACTCCTTTTAGCTGTCATTGTGAAATTGTGCAAGGACGATGTCCATCACGTTAACGATTTTAGGCAATAAATCTGTATTAGAAACATTATTTAATCCGCCTTTAAATTTAAATGGTCCTTATGAGTGTGGATTGCTATATTTCTCTGTTTATAATGCTATACCAAATGTTAATGAGAGAAATAGCTTATTTGTTTATGGCGACAATTTGATCAATGAAATAAAAATTCCAAATGGTTCTTATGACATACTTGATATTCAAGAATTTATAAAAAGTGAAATTAAAGACTGTGATATACAAATTGAATCAAATAGTAATACGTCAATGTGCTCTTTATTGTGCAATAAAAGCGTGAATTTTGAAATAAATAATAGTATCGGCAGTTTGCTAGGTTTTCCAAAGGCGAGATTAGAAGCCAATAAATTGCATGTTTCAGTAAATCCAATGAACATTCTTCCAGTGTCATTGATAAGAATTGAATGTGATCTAGTTCAGGGATCATTCACCAACGGTTCACCTACGCACATTATTCACGAGTTCATACCAGACGTGCCTCCGAGTTTTCGATTTCTTGAAAAACCTAACAACATTATTTATTTTCCGGTTATTAATATTTATGGTGATGGATGTTATATGTTGATTAGCAACATATAACATCCATCACCATAAATATTGTAGACCAACAAGGGAGTGCAATTGATTTTAGTGAGGAAAATATTTAAATGTGTCTCCATTTACGACCAACAAAATGATTGTGTTTAACAGAAACGTAATACAAAATATAACTACAAAGACAAAATTGAAAAATACTATTCATAAAAACACATTCAGGCGAAGACGACGTGTTAACGTAACAAAAAAAATAACGAAAATAAATAAAAAATAATCTCCGAGCTCTGGGATTTAAAATATGAGTATCCTCCAAGTAAATGATTTACCACAATTCGATAATTCTATAGAAGGTTATGAAATTCATACATATAACCCTTACAGCAATAGTTATAAAGAAAATGATGAAATCCGAATATCTATTAATCAACAAGACATTTATGTGCTTCCCTCGGCAAGTTCTATCTACATTGAAGGTTATGCGACAGTGACTGAAAAGGATGTTGGAGGAAAACTGGTTAAAAAACCAGTTAATTTCACAAATAATTATGTGTCATTTCTTTTTCAAGATATTCGATATGAAATTAACGGTGTTGAAATAGATCGCATTAGAAACGTAGGAATTTCTTCAACATTAAAATCATATGTTCCATTAAATGAGGCTCAAAGTAAAGTAGCTGCGATATGGGGCTGGAATATTAATGGATTAAAACAAAAAGATGGTTATTTTAGTATTGGTTTACCTCTTAATAAAATATTAGGGTTTGCAGAAGATTACAACAAAATAATTATTAATTGCAAGCATGAACTTATATTAAACAGAAGTAACACTAGTTTGAATAGTATACTTCTTGAAAAAGATGAATGTGTTAGTATGAACATACAAAGAGTTCAATGGCGCATGCCACACATAAAAGTATCCGATCGTGAAAAGCTATCGCTTCTAAAATATTTAGAAATGGATAAACCTATACAAATAGCTTTTAGAAATTGGGATCTATATGAATATCCTTTACTACCTAAAACTTCAAAACATTCCTGGTCTTTAAAAACATCTTCACAGCTAGAAAAACCTAGGTATGTTATATTCGGTTTACAAACGAATAGGAAAAATAAGAAAGACAAAGACAGCTCTATTTTTGATCATTATAATTTGACAAACGTAACGCTATTTTTAAATTTTCAAAATTATCCATGTGACTCATTAAATGTAAGGTTTGATGAGACTAAATACAGTATATTATATGAATTGTATGCCAAGTTTCGTCAGTCATACTTCAACATCGCAGCAGATCCGTTGCTTGAGTTTAACGATTTTAAAGAAAAAGCTCCTTTGTTTATAATAGACTGCTCGAGACAACATGAAAATTTAAATTCCGGACCCGTGGATGTGCGCTTAGAAATAGAATCTTCTCAAGATATACCAGATAATACAGCCGCTTATTGTCTGATTGTGAACGATAGACTTGTAGAATACAAGCCTCTAACTAACATTACACGTAAATTATCATGAATGTCATATTGAATTTGCAAGGATTTAAAACCGATTCTAATGAATTCATATTAAAAGAATTAGCATTAAAATCTGGCACGCAAATAATAGTTTTACTATTTAAGCCTCCTTTCCCGTTGTATGACTTAACTGAAACAGAAAGAAGACAAGTATGCTGGATTGAAAGAAATAGAAAAATATTTTGGAAAGAAGGATTTGTACCCTATCATGAGCATAAAATGTATATTAAGAACATTTTGAGAGATAAAAATATATATGTGAAGGGTCTGGAAAAAATCAACTGGATAAAAAATATATTGGGTACCACAGATAACGACCAGCAACTTTTTTGTAATTTAGAAGATTTTGGTTGTCCTAGCATATTAAGTTTGTATGATAAGTATAAGACGTGTTTAGAAGTTTATCAATGTGTGTATCATTCTAGTGTATGTGCTTTGAAAAATGTAAATTGTATACAAAAATGGATGCTTGAAAATAAAATATGTTTTTGAAATAAAAATTGTTGGTTGTATATCTTAACATAATATTACTTACTACATTTAATTTAGGACTCGTTAATAGTTTTGGAGCCGATGTTAAAACATTGTATGGTCAGAGTGAACTGCTTCAACATTATCAATAAAGTGGCATTAGACGGTTTTTGCATCACACACTCCAACGAAGTGAGTGTCAATTATACCGCTTAGGTTAAAACATGCAGTGGTCAGTAAGATCTGCTTCAGATTATGTAGGAAAGTAGAATTGATCGGATTTGCATCTCGCTGTTTATTGGGCGGTTTTGCATCGCTGCTCGACCAAAGCTAGAGCAAGTGATGCAGAAGTCCCAATAATACCCTACTGTTTTCGAAAGTAGTTACAAACCGTCTCGCTCGTAGGTTTGAAGACTTTCAGCCTCCTGAACATGCTGGATTCCGGAAAGGCTTTAGCACTGTAGACCACATCCATACGCTCCGGCAGATTATACAGAAGACCAAAGAGTATAATCGGCCACTATGTCTAGCTTTTGTGGACTACGAGAAAGCCTTTGATTCAGTCGAGATCTGGGCAGTGCTACAGTCATTACAGCGGTGCCAGATTGATTACCGGTACATCGAAGTGTTGAAGTGTTTATACAGCAAGGCCACCATGACAGTTCGTCTTCAGGATCAGAGCACGAATTCTAAAAGGGGTGAGGCAGGGAGACGTTATTTCTCCTAAACTGTTCATCTCTGCACTGGAAGATATATTCAAGCTTCTGAACTGGAACGATATTATCGAAGCTGTTGATCACTATGTCTACTTGGGTCAGACGATCCAATTGGGTAGATCCAACTTCGACAAAGAGGTCAACCGACGAATCCAACTCGGATGGGCAGCGTTCGGGAAATTACGCCATATCTTCTCGTCGCAGGTACCGCAGAGCCTCAAGACGAAAGTTTATAATCAGTGCGTGTTGCCAGTGATGACATACAGCACTGAGACGTGGTCGCTAACTATTGGTCTCATACAAAATCTCAGAGTTGCGCAGCGTGCAATGGAGAGAGCTATGCTAGGTGTTTCACTACGTGATAGAATCAGAAATGAGGAAATCCGTAGAAGAACGAAGGTTACCGACATAGCTCTCAGAGTTTGCAAGTTAAAGTGGCAATGGGCAGGCCATATAGTTCGCAGAACCGACAACCACTGGGGAATTAAGGTTCTCGAATGGCGACCACGAACAAGCAAGCGAAGTGTGGGGAGACCCCCCACACGATGGACCGACGACATTGTAGCCATCGCAGGAAGTCGGTGGATGGAGGTGGCACATGATCGCTCGTCATGGCACTCTTTGGTGGAGGCCTATGTTCAGCAGTGGACTTCTAAAGGCTGACATGATGATAGATAGAAAGGCAAAAACAGTTTTGGATTCAATACAGAATACAAAGAAAAAAAAACAGTCTTCCCGAGCCCATATCCCGAAGGTAACCCATTTTTTTCGGATTCAAATGTATCCTTAATTTTCACCCATCATGTAAACAATGACTGTGCCAAGTTGCATCAAAATCCGTCGAGTAGTTTCAGCGTGATACGTGTTTCTTGAAATACCTTTCCACTCCTATCCTGCGGGTACCCTTAAAATTTTCGGGATGAAAGGTATCCAATGTCCTTCCTACCTCGAAGTATGAACTTAAATCATAACAAGTTTCATTTGAATTCATTGAGTAGTTTCGGCGTGATGCAACATCAAGATACAGACAAAGGGACAGACAGACCGACAGGAAAACAGAAAAAGAAAACAGTTTTGTTTTCAGTACCAATATAAAATAGACTACAATTTTTTTTACTAAATTTCTTTAATTTACAGAATTTGGACCCCTATCCCACAGGAACTCTTTATATTTTCGGGATAAAAAGTATTTTTAATTTTCAATCATCATATAAACTATAACCGTGCCAAGTTGCATCAAAATCCGTCCAGTAGTTTCAGCGTGATACGCGTTCTTATAAAAATATTTCATCCCCTTTCCTGCGGGAACCCTTTAACTTTTCGGGATGAAAAGTATCCTATGTCCTACCTCGTAGTATGAACTCAAATTATGTCAAGTTTCATTTGAATTCGTTCAGTAGTTTCGGCGTGATGCTCAGCCAAGATACAGACAGACAGACAAAAAATAATAATACAGTTTTGGCTTCAGCATCATATATAGAACAGCCCCCATTTTTTTTTTACTAAATATCTTCAATGTACAGAATTGGACCCGTTACAGTTTTATTATAAGTAGAGATAGAGATGTGGCAGTACTTAGGTATTAGTATTTGTCAGCCGGATTTCCCGCCGCGAGTGTAGAGTTCGCACGCGATCGGAACGCAACGCAACCTTAGAGCAACGCGGCCCGTGACGCTCAACCGCAACAGATTATAACCGGAAATAGCTCCATCAATTATTTACTGCAATTGTTCTGCAACAATTTGCAACGTGCTATTTCTGCATATTATCAATAAGGTTAAATGATGAGTCAATGTAAGTGTCTTCAGCCGGCGCGAGCGCGGCGCTTCCGTTCATTGTGGGGCGTCCGACGCCATCGCTTATTTCGCCACAAACCGCGGAAATATTTGCACAATATCGACCAAAGAAACAAGTCAATTATACATTGAGACTTGAGATAATCACTTAATTACATGGCAGCTGGTTATACATATAAAGCTGCTAATACAAAGTACCTATCCCAGAAGTAAATCAAGATTATTAATTAATGGGTGTGTCTGTGTCCTAGACATTGGGATTGGTTATAGATAGATGCTTCCTTGATGATCACTGGCTGCTGAGCAATAAAGCTTTATCGTACTGTGTAGGTAGATAAATAAGGCGTATGTTGATAAGATTTTAAAGTTATAGGTAACTTGTAATATTGTTTCATTAGAAACGAGATATATACTCATTATTTGCCTGCAATAAAGCTGAAATATCGAGAACCCAAAACAAATTAAATGGTAGGTAAATATCATAATTGTAATGTTTTGAAGAGTTCAAAACCTTATGGTCAGAGTTGCACTGCACGATGCGTGGACAGCTGAGTACGCCGGCTGGGAGTCCCGCCGGCTAGCTCCCCGCCGGCTAGCGCCCCGATGACTGGCGCCCAAGCTCTAACAACTCGATTGTAAGAGCAATCGACAGATGCTACACGTCAACTTGAATGGAACCCCTCTTTAATTCCAAACTTTTAGATTTCAATTTAGGTTTAAAGTCATTTATTCTCAACAAAAGACCAAAGTCACTTAAATTAAAAAATATATTATGTAATTACAATATTAAATGCGTCGTTCCGAAGTAAAAAATCAAGGCACTCATTTAACACATTATTTCACTAGAACATGACTTAAAACTTGTTCAGTTAATATGGCTGTGCGTTAAATGAGTGTAATTTTTTTATATGTGACGGTTATCCATACAAATATATAAAAGTGAGACGTTGTCTGTTTGTTTGTTTGTTTGAATGATATAGATTATACCCTGGAATAAGACATAAGTTTTTTTTTAACCCCGAATATTGAAAGTTTCCGCGGGAAAACAGGAAAAAAGTGATTACTCGCAGTAAGGAACGGTTGCCATGAAAAAGAAAATTGTCTATCAACAAGCACAAATTACAAATGTATATGACCCCCACCCCCATTATAGCTAACAAGTATTTCGATCACATCAGTGTGTTCATTGATTTTCAATCTCTTAATTCGTTGCCACAGTCATCATTAGGCAAGTTGTTGATTAATAATAGCGTCATCTGCCGAAATCCTGCGTGTATCGTCTGAGTGCTGCCATCTCTGATTATTGTTTTGGACTAATTATAAAGACCAATAATGGCAAAGTGTGGAGCTTGCGGAAAATTAATCTCCGTGGTAGATGGCATTAAATGCAGTAAATGTTGTTTTGTGTTTCATGGGCCATGCATTAGTGCACCGTGTGGGGCTTCGGTTAAACCTAACTGGTTGTGTCCTGAATGCAAGTCTAAACTCCCTCGTGATAACAGAGCCGGTACTCCGGTTAAAGGAGTGAGCAATGACTATATATTCATGAATATCAAAGAGACTGACAAGGTAGAGCACGCCGTGGATATCGAGGTAGAACCGCTTGCTGAATACTCGGTAGAGTCACCAGCTGAACATGCGATTGAATTTCCGGTAGAGCACACGGTAGAGATCATGGATACCACAAACATATTGACGGATGATACCGCTCACAACATCACTGAGGAATTCAATGCTCAGGAATTAGCCTTGGAAATTCGATAATTCCGCAATGAGATGCAGGCAATGAGGACGGAAATGCGCAATTTTAGAAGCGAATTTCGCGATGAACTAAAGGCAGTTAAGACTGAAGATCATGATGGATGTCAGACGTGAAATCGTGACTGTTGCCGTCTCCTCTAAGGCTTGTATTGAGAGAGTCGACGTTCTTGACATAAAAGTACAAGACATAGAGAATAAATTGGCCCATAGAACCGACACTTCCGGTTTAGAGCTGATGGTCGCCAAGTTGCAGGCGGATATTTATTTATTTATATATTCGGGACATTTCCACACCAATTACCTAGTCCCAAACTAGGATACCCTGTACTATGGGCACTAGATAACGGATAAATATACATAGATAAGAATATTGCATCCATGACTCTGAAACAAACATTTCTGCTCATCACACAAATGATTGCACCTTGCAGGATTCGAACCCGCGACCGTTCGATTTCGTACCTAGGATCTCTAGCCACAAGACCAACCGGTCGTCAATATAGAAGAGAGGGATCAGCGCACTCTGCAGAATGATGTCGAAATATCAGAAATTCCAGAGCAAGAAGGAGAGTCCACTATGCACATAGTCGTTGCTGTGGCCACAAAACTTGGATTATCATTATAGGACCATGACATCGTAAGCGCGAGGCGAGTCGGTATCCGGTGTGAGATCAATACTGAGGGAAATTCTCGTCCTCGTCCGATTGTAGTAAGCTTAGTACGAAGATTTATTCGTGATGACCTACTCAAAAATGCCCGAGTGTGCCGTGGAGTGACCACGGATCAACTTGGCCTTCCGCTGCATGATCCAGTACGTTTCTATATCAATGAGCGTCTCACTAAAACGAATCGTATGCTGTTCGGAAAATCTCGCTAACAAACGAAGCGGAATCAATGTGCCTACCTCTGGACTAAGGAAGGACGCATATATGCCAAGCGTGATAAATCCTCTGCAGCTCACATAATCCGTCACGAGCAAGATTTAAAGCGAATTTTTGACATGGATCCTGTTAAGTACTCAAAATGATGAAAACAATTATTTTCATCTGTGTGTTAAATGTATCAAATATTGTGCTATTGACTGTAACTTAAAAATGTGTAAAAACCTATTTCCAAAATGTCTCGTGTGTTGTTTAGTTATAAGTAAATGACATGTTAGAATAACTGGAAACAAAATACAACTATTCCATTCAGTTTTTCGCTATTTTTTTTTATTAATTTGTAAAAAATAATCTCAAGAATTTATTGTTACCACTTATTATGCTTTTACTGTAATATTAAAAAACTTTGTTGTCATATAAAAGAAATCACTGCCCCCTGTTAAATAAATTATTTTTCATTAAATTGTCCCATACAACCATTTAAAAAGAAAACACTACAATTTTGAGCGCTATTGCCGGGATCTGCATGAATATGTATTTTGTTTCGTCGTTCTGCTTAAAAATGTATAGATTCCACTCAGATTGGGAGCAACTGGCTAAACCAGAACACAATTGAAATTAACGACTTTTTTTACACAAATGCGTTGTTACTGTATCAATGACAAAACAATTTCGTAAAATAAAAAGCTTTATTTATCTTTATTATACACTCATACGTAGTATTCTGGAGTACAACTCAACAATCTGGTCTCCTTTCTACAATGTTCACAGTGATCGAATCGAACGCATTCAAAAGCGATCTCTAAATATCCTCAGCTATAGGTATGGCATGGGACGTACACTAGCGTCGTACAGGGAACGTTTAGATTATTTTCATGTGACTCCTCTAGAGGTCCGTCGCAAGTATAATGACCTTGTGCTGCTTCATAAAATAGTTAAAAATAAAAATAAATATTTTTATAACATGTAATAATGTCCTCTCTAGCGATAGTATTAGATAAAATTTAAACTAATAAGCTTCTAGGCATACATATTATTTGGAATGTAATCTAGATCATAACACTTACACTTAAAATTTTATCATCTAATGATTACTTCCTGTTTTGTGTGCTAATAAATAAATAAATAAATAAATAAAATAAATAAATGATGTCCATAATGAAACACTTTAAACTTGGTTTATATAATGCTGGTTCTTTAGGTACAGGGCATGATGATTTGCAAATGGCAATGTTAAGATTTGATGCAGATTTAGTGGCAATAAATGAAACCTGGATCAGACAAGATGAAAGTGCACGAGCACCTGTAATACCGGGTAGCCACCACCTCTTCGTCCATGTCGAACACTTTCTGGTCGAGACCAGAAAGTGTTCGACACATACTCGTATATAACTATACTTATAATAAAGCAATCGGTACGAAAACGGCTGTACAAAGAAGATAAATAAAAAAATGCTCTTGGGTGCTTAAAAAAGTTATTGAACAAGTTTTTTTTTTAATCGTGTCTTTTTGTCTGTATGTTTGTTTGTTCACACATCACGTAAAAAACTACTGCACCGATTGCATTGCAATGCGGTTTTCATTGTAAGATAGCTTAGGGTTTGCTTTAAAAACTGGTGTAATTGGTATCTCAATCTGGCGAGTTAGAAGCCGAGCAATTGATATTAGTATTTTAAACCGCTGAAGAAATTTTGATCAAATGTTTTTGAGTACTTTGATCCTTAAGAAAAGACCACGCGTGCGAAGCCGCGGGTACAGCTAGTAAAACAATAAGAACGAAAAAATCTGTAAAAGGAAGATAATTTTAAAAATAAGGTCTATAGTCTATTATTATTTTTTTGGAAATAAGCTACCGCACAAGAATATAACCTTTTTTTAAAGTGTTTCTTTCTGTTTGTCTGTATGTTTGTTCACGCATCACATAAAAACTACTAAACCAATTGCGTTCTGGTTTTCACTGTTGGATAGCTTAGGGTTTGACTTTAAAACTGGTTTACTTGGTATCTCAATTCGATGAGTAGAAGCCGAGCAATCCATAAAAACTTTTTGAATTTTGATCCAATGTTGGTATACTTATTTGTATTTCAGGTTTTGGCGTTTTTGGAGTTCTTGGGCTATTTTTTAAATAAAGAATGATTAAACGATTTGCCATACACAAAATCTGTATTTGAGGAAGATAAATGAACCAAAAAATAGAAATGTTGGTATTTTTATTTGTATTTCAGGTTTTGGCGTTTTTGGAGTTCTTGGGCTATTTTTTAAATAAAGAATGATTAAATGATTTGCCATACACAAAATAAATGAACCAAAAAATAGAAAAAAATATTTTTTTTTTACTTATTTTTGCTTTTTTAATGTTTTGCCAAATTTGCAAAAATAACCTCATATATCCGGGATACCAATAGCCGACAGGTTAAACCTAACCTTATTTAACTTGCAAACTTAGAACCATTTCCTTTTATCCTACCGAGTTGAATTTTTATATGTTGGTTCAGTTCCGATGACCATGCATTTTAATGGTAAGCATGACCGGAATCAACATCCAGGATTAGCTCCATATAAAGGAACTCTTCAACGGTCAACAGCAATGACACGAAATTCTGTGAGCATTTTATTATGATAGCTGGTTTTAAGTTTTACTATGACAAGGTTGCTGCACTCAGGGTTGGCTCCTGACTAGGAAACTCCTTAACGGTTATAAACAGCACAGATACGAAATGTTGTATAAGTATTTAATTGTGATAGCCCATTCTAAGTTTTCACATGACATGGCTACTGAATAAAAGTTTATTTTTATTGCTTACTAGGCAATCGTTTGACCACTGTCTCACCTGATGGAAAGCGATGATGTGGTCGAAGGTGTAGCACGCTTGCCTAGTAGATACCTATTCACTCTTGACTTGCACACACCTGGTTTATATTTCACCGGAAACACTGACGAGGGCAGGGCATTCCACTCCTTTGCAGTTCTTATAATAAATGAAGAAGCGTACTGCTTCGTTCTTGTGCGAGGTATTTCAACCGTAAAAGGGTGGCGCTTTGCCGATCGTCTAGTCGTGCGATGATGGGGTATATATATATATATTTGATGAATTATTTAAATGATCAATATTTTTATTTGAACATTTGTCATTTTATATATTATTACCCATAGATTTTTACAAGTTGTATGATTTAGATGTGTATTTGTTATTATTGAAAATGTACCTATATATTGTGTACCTACAACATGACCTGTAACGATATTGTTATCAATAAATGAGTATGAGTATCAGATTGTGCAGTTCTTGTGCACACTCTCCATAGTGCAATCTGTAGAATACCGAAAGGCTTCCGACCTCTCGTCGATGCGCCAGACATTGAAGCTTACTCTTTACCAGAGTGTCATCCCCAATGAGCATCATAGCACGTCTCTCAATTAAATCCAAAGCCAACTCAAATAAAAAACTGTAAATTTCATCTGTACGCCGATGTTGCACAAGTATATATTTCCTTCCTGCCAAGTGAATTGCCTTATGCTGTCATGAAAATGAATGGAGATCTTGCTCGTATTGCTTATTGGACTGAGAGAAATTCTTTAAGGCTTAATGCATCAAAATCTAAATATATGGTTTTAGGATCAAAAAAACAAATAGAAAAAATCATAGCACTTAATCCAAATATTTTCATTCTACATGAACAAATTGATTCAGTTGACGAGACTAGAAATCTAGGAATTGTTATGGACAGTAGACTTCGTTTTGAGACGCATGTACTTAATCTGGTAAAAAACTGTTTTTACAGAATAAAACTGTTATACTAAATTAGAAATTTCTTAAGCGAAAACATTCGAATAACATTATGTGAAAGTATTGTTCTGTCTAAGCTGAACTATGGAGATGTATTTATTGTACGGTCTCTCTACTTCATGTTCGTTAAATATATCCCCACGCAGAGAGCTGCAGTTGGCACCTCTTGTCTATGATCTGTTAAAGCGAGTCTATGTGTGTTTAAGCGCCCAGATTATTTGTATAAGAAACTGGTGTGGTCGTCCTCTCAACATGTTTAGAAAACTAGAGCCTCCAGGTATCTTTTAATAATAAAAGATCATAAGACCTCTGCATTTCGAGGAAGTTTCCGCTATCCGGCAACTAACTGCTGGAACAATATACCTCCACCGTTACGTGAACCAATGTCAAAAGCTACGTTTCGATTAAAACTTAAATTAATGTTACTCTCTAAACAAATGTTAACCTGATAGTGGAAACTCGGCCAGACGTAGTTTTGTTGCATTTTCTATTTGTTTATATGTTATTGACACATACACACTGACTTTGTTTTGTTGCATTTTCTATTTGTTTATATGTTATTGACACATACACACTGACTTTGTTTTGTTGCATTTTCTATTTGTTTATATGTTATTGACACATACACACTGACTTTGTTTTGTTGCATTTTCTATTTGTTTATATGTTATTGACACATACACACTGACTTTGTTTTGTTGCATTTTCTATTTGTTTATATGTTATTGACACATACACACTGACTTTGTTTTGTTGCATTTTCTATTTGTTTATATGTTATTGACACATACACACTGACTTTGTTTTGTTGCATTTTCTATTTGTTTATATGTTATTGACACATACACACTGACTTTGTTTTGTTTTGGATTGTTTACCTATTGATTATTTTAATTTTTATTTCAAATTGTATACTTACTACTATTAAAAACTGCTGCAACTACTCGCTACGGAAAAGGCCGTAACTGACAATCAGCGTGTTGTTTGCTTGCGAACAACACAATTATGTGAGTTGCGTCCTTTTTTATTTTTGATATTTTATAGTTAGTTCTTAATTTCACATGTATTTTAAGGTTATAATATAAAAGTATTTCATTTCATTATATTCAAAGATAAAAATCGCATCAAAATCGGTCCAATCATTTGGGAGCTATGATCCTCACCCCCTTTTCTCGACCCCTCCCCCCACCCCCCGCCTTTTCTCGACCACTCCTCCCCATATAGCTAAGAACCACCTCGATCACAGTATTCAAACATAAAAAACCGCATCTAAATCGGGCCATTCGTTTAGGAGCTACGATCCTAAGCCCCCCCCCCCCTCCACCTTCCAATTAAGCTCATAACCATCTCGTTTACCTCAGCTTTCAAACATAAAAAACCGCAGCTAATTCGGTCAATTCGTTTGGAAGCTACGAATCTCACCCTCTTTTCTCACCTCCCCCTTCCCCCCTCCCCCATCTCCCCCTCCCCCCTCCCCCCTCCCCCTCCCCCGACCATATAACTAAGAACCATCTCGATCACATAAGCTTTCAAACAAAAAAAACGCATCAGAATCAGTTCATTCGTTTGGGAGCTACGATGACACACACACACACACACACACACACACACGCACGCACGCACGCACGCACGCACGCACGAACGCACGCACGCACGCACGCACGCACGCACGCACGCACGCACGCACGCACGCACGCACGCACGCACACACACACACACACACACACAGTGATAGACATCCTAAACTTATAACACCCGTCTCTTTGTACGGGGGTTAAAAAACAACAAGAGATGAAAAGATGAATTCAATGCTCTTCAAGTTTTTTGACAGACCTGTTATTTTGTTTCCATGGCAACCGTTCATTACAGCGAGTAATCAACATTTTCCCGTTTTCCCGTGGAAACTTACAATTTTCCGGGATAAGAAGTTTTATTCCTATCCTATGTTTTATTCTAGGGCAAAAACTATCTCCATTCCAAGTTCCATCAAAATCCGTCAAGCCGTTATCGCGTGAAAGCTCCCCAACCAAACAAACAAACAGACAACGTTTCACTTTTATACGACTACATTGGTATGGATGAGGTTTGACTAAAGCGTTGTAGATGGTGTATCGCAGACTACGCGGAATACATCGAACTAGTTGCGGAGTGATTCGATATGTGACGAGAGCTTACTTTACATGTGTTCCAAGTGAGCATTCCATGTTAACAAACCGTCAATCCGTAAGCCAAGATATTCTTCACAGGTGTTTTGTTCTAAGGATACATTGTTTCGTTTTAGCGATATGTGCGGTGGAATCATTTTATTCTTGGCTTTAAATAGGATAAAGCATGCCTTGGAAATGTTTATCTATACTTATAATAAAGCAATAGGAACGAAATAGTCCGTACAAAGAAGATAATTTTTAAAAAAAACCTCACATTCCACCCACCCTGCCTCAAGGAACGTTTTGGATTCCTCCAACCTTCCCACTCCATGCGATCTTCTAGAGCCCTACAGCTTAAACTCCACACGCCCCAGCTCTGATACTGTCCATCCAAAGGTCATCTGGAAGGGATCGCTGCGATAAGACCGCCCATTGTATTACCGTATTTAAGTTTTTATGTTATTTGTTCTTTGTTTTTTGGTATTTAATAAAGTATTTCGTATCGTATCGTATACATACATACATACATACAAACATAATGAATCCTAAAAACATTACACTCCTTTATTTTGGGCAGTCGTGTAATAAGCATAATATCGAAGGGTTTATATCATTTGATTGTTGATTTCCTTTGATTACCTTCCGGCTCCATCATCAGATCCTGGATACCACATAAAACCAGGATCTAGGGTACTTAAAATAAGCTACTGAAGAAGAAAATATCATTTTATAAGTTCGTGACTGTCTCTTTGTCTGTCTTTATGTTTATTCGTGCATCACATAAAAACTGCTGGACTGATTGAATGCGGTTTTCATTGTTGGATAGTTTAGGGTTTGACTTAAAAACTGGTTTACTTGGTATCTCAACGAGATGAGTAGAAGCCGAGCAATCGATAAAAACTTTTTATCGGCTGAAGGAATTTTGATCAAATGTTGGTATATTGGTATTTTAGGTCTTGGAATAAATAGTACATAGAGTAATTTTAACCTAGAGAAAAGACCACGCGTGCGAAGCCGCAGGTACAGCTAGCCGTTAATACATTATATTGAAACCATAAAAATAGCTTAGTTGAGCTTATGAAACGATATCATATACTGAAGACCTGAAATAAAAATAAATGAATCATCCGCATACAAAGTAAGGTGGCCTTTTAGGTCAACTTCTTCTATATTGTAGATATAAATAAATAAACGCAAAGGTCCCAATATGGATCCTTGTGGAACTCCGTAAGGTTAAAGCGTTACTTTTATCATTGTTTAGTTTGACTAGTTGCGTTCTGTTATTTAGATAAGACTCAAACATTTTTAAGGCTATGCCTTCAATATTTAAATATTCAAATTTGTTTAAAAGCAGTTTTATGTAATACGGTATCGATTGCTTTTTTTTCAAATCGATAAAGCTATATTTAGCAGTCTATATTTTGTTTTATTTTAGTTACTAAATCTACTGTAGCAGTTACAGTGTTGCTTGTCAAGTAGGTATTTTAGACAATACTGGTAGCATTGAAATAGGTCGCCACTGTTGATCCTGAAATCCTAACTTACAATTTACTATGCTATTCTGTCAAGTTCACACGAAATAGGTCGCCACTGTTGACCCTGAAATCCTAACTTACAATTTACTATACTATGCTGTCAAGTTCACACGAAATAGGTCGCCACTGTGAAACCTGAAATCCTAACTTACAATTTACTATGCTATTCTGTCAAGTTCACACGAAATAGGTCGCCACTGTGAAACCTGAAATCCTAACTTACAATTTACTATGCTATTCTGTCAAGTTCACACGAAATAGGTCGCCACTTTTGATCCTGAAATCCTAACTTACAATTTACTATGCTATTCTGACAAGTTCACACGAAATAGGTCGCCAAACTTACAATTCCTAACTTACAATTTACTATGCTATTCTGTCAAGTTCACACGAAAAATAAAAAGCAACGCAGTAGTTTAACCCGAGTACGGCGAAGCAAAGAAGGGTTGTATGTTCACACTAAAAATGGCGCGATTTTGACAAACGAGGTATCAATCGATCAGTCTTCATTTATAGAGTACTAGTTTTCCCGCCCGCGACTTCGTCCGCGCGGACTACAGTTTATAGCGAAAAACAACATCCTATGTTCTTCTAGAATATTAAAAACCAATGCAAAAGTACGTATAGCGCCAATGCTCTTGATGTTTTTTGACATACTTGTTATTTTGTTTCCATGGCGACCGTTTATTACTGCGAGTAATCTACATTTTTCCAGTTTTTCCGTGGAAAATTACAATTTTCCGGGATAAAAAGAATCCTATGTTTTATTCCAGGGTATAAGCTATCTTCATTTTAAATTTCAGCAAAATCCGTCTAGCCGTTATAGCGTGAAAGCTCCCAAACAAACAAACAAACTAACAGACAACGTTTCACTTTTATATATTAGCTTGGATCATAGGCTATTTTTACCCTACTACGGCGAAGCAAAGAAAGTATGTCTTGTGTGATGCTTGTTTGTTTGTCATATGAGGTAGTGCTGGCCTCTGGTGTAAGAATTTGTCCAAGCCGCTCGAGAGCCTCTGAGAGCTTCTTCTTCTTGAGATGCCATCTCTTACCGGAGGTCGGATACCATTAGAGCTATCCTCATTTGAGACTGCTTTGCGGAACAGGGATCTGGCGCTCTGACTAAACCACATTCTGAGAACAACTTATAGACAAAATGGATATTTTTACTTAACTATAATAGTTAGACATATTATAACCCGCGGACTTTTTTTTGTAACATGTAGTAGGTATATGACTTTATGTATCGTTTTTAAAATATTAAAAACCAATGCAGCAGCACGCCAATAAGCGTTATTCAAAATCTTTGGCAGCTTCGCTCGTGGTACTTTTTGACAGACTTGATATTTATTCTGACGAAAGCGGAATCTGACCTTATGAACCAAATCGTTATTATTTCATTTCCACGGCAACATGTCATTTCGTTCCTTGCAACGATTAATCGTCATTTTATACGCAATTTTTTGATTCCTTTGGTTACATTATTGCAATTTTTATCTATGGGCAAGGGTTATCTATTTTTTTTTAAAGTTAGATACATGTTACTTGCTTATAATGCAGCTTTATATAGGTGAAAGAATTTTAACATCTTTTCAGTATTTTTTGAGTTTATCCATTACAAACAAACACACACACGTAACAACTACTAAACCGATTGCGATGTAGTTTCCACTGTTGGATAGCTTAGAGTTTGACTTAAAAACTGGTGTACTTGTTATCTCAATCCGATTAGTAAAAGCCGAGCAATCGATAAAATCTTTTTGACGGCTGAAGGAATTTTGTTGGTATATTGGTATTTTAGGTTTTGGAATAAATAGTACATAGAGTACTTTTAACCTAAAGAAATGACAACGCGTGCGAAGCCGCGGTCATCAGCTAGTAAAGCAATAAGAACGAAAAAGTCTGTAAAATGAAGATAATAAAAAAATTGTCTAGGGTAGTTACTTAAAATAAGCTACTGAACAAGGTACCCTATTTTTTTTTAAATCCTGTCTATCTGTTTGTCTGTATGTTTGTTCGCTCATCACTTAAAAACTATTAGACCGATTGCGTTGCAGTTTTCACTGTTGGATAGTTCAGGGTTTGCCTTAAAAACTGAGGTACTTGGTGTCTTAATGCTTGTATCTGTACTGATACCTAAGTACTGGCAGGAGAGAAAGGAATCGTAGTCCACGAAACTGCGAAGAGACGGTGAAATCGTGCCTTAAATACCTAAGAACCTTTGTAGAGTGTGGTAGCCTCCGAAAATATAACCACACCAATAAATACAAGTGAAACGTTGTCTGATTGTTTGTTAGTTTGTTTGGAGAGCTTTCACGCGTTTCGGCTGGACGGATTTTAATAAAATTTGGAATGGAGATAGCTTATACCCTGGAATAAAACATGGGTTTTCACTTTTTATCCCGGATAATGGTAAGTTTCTGGAAAAGCTGGAAAATATAGCAATATATAGCTTGTATAGAAAGCTGTTGATAGCGAGTAATCAACATTTTCCAGCTTTCCCGTGGAAACTTACCATAGAATATATATAAGGAACGAATGCCATGGAAAAGAAATAATAACAAGTCTGTCAAAAAGCATCACGAGCTTTGTTGCTATTCTTTTGGATTACTTTTTAATATCCTAGAAATACATAGGATGCTTTTATTCGCGATAAACTGTAGTCCGCGCGGACGAAGTCGCGGGAGAACGCTAGTAACTAATAATGCTATCTCCGTATCCGGGCGCGCAGTCCCTGCGCCGGCGAAACACGTCGCGTTAATGTCGCGTTATCTCTGCAGTGATGTGCGTGCGCAGCGGTACTGGAGCCACGAGCGGTAGACGGGCAACCAACTGTACTCTACGTACTCGTGATCGTAACCTTTTCTCTCAATGCTTCGCATTATGTGGGTAAATAACATAATAGATGTAGCGAGATCGGTTTCTCCTCGCGTGCAGTGCAAGGCGACGCTCGTTATCAAACATGCACATTGCGCATGAGTACCGAGTGCATACATTGCAGTACTGGGTAATCTAGGAACCAACACATTGTTTACGCGTTGGAAAAGTTAAGTTATAGTTTCATCATGTCCCTCTGTCTGTATGTCACAGTCATTTTATTCAGAAACTACACAACAAAGTTGAAATTTGGCACATGCAGGTACCTATAGATAGATTTAACCGCTACATACAAAGATGTTTTTTTTAAATTTGTTTTTTCATTGCACAGGTTTTTTCTCTTTGACTCCGTTTACGAAATATTCGGCTTTGCCCTGTTTGCTTGAGCTGCACGTCCCCATCAGCTTACAATCCTGGCTTCCGTAGCGTATCAATTCTACTTTCCTACATAATCTGAAGCAGATCTTACTGACCACTGCATGTTTTAACCTAAGCGGTATAATTGACACTCACATCGTTGGAGTGTGTGATATAAAAACCGTCTAATGCCACTTTATTGATAATGTTGAAGCAGTTCACTCTGACCATACAATGTTTTAACATTGGCTCAAAAACTATTAACGAGTCTTAAATTAAATGTAGTAAGTAATATTATGCTAAGATATACAAACAACAATTTTTATTTCAAAAACATATTTTATTTTCAAGAATCCATTTTTGTATACAATTTACATTTTTCAAAGCACATACACTAGAATGATACACACATTGATAAACTTCTAAACACGTCTTATACTTATCATACAAACTTAATATGCTAGGACAGCCAAAATCTTCTAAATTACAAAATAGTTGCTGGTCGTTATCTGTGGTACCCAATATATTTTTTATCCAGTTAATTTTTTCCAGACCCTTCACATATATATTTTTATCTCTCAAAATGTTCTTAATATACATTTTATGCTCATGATAGGGTACAAATCCTTCTTTCCAAAATATTTTTCTATTTCTTTCAATCCAGCATACTTGTCTTCTTTCTGTTTCAGTTAAGTCATACAACGGGAAAGGCGGTTTAAATAGTAAAACTATTATTTGCGTCCCAGATTTTAATGCTAATTCTTTTAATATGAATTCATTAGAATCGGTTTTAAATCCTTGCAAATCCAATATGACATTCATGATAATTTACATGTAATGTTAGTTAGAGGCTTGTATTCTACAAGTCTATCGTTCACAATCAGACAATAAGCGGCCGTATTATCTGGTATATCTTGAGAAGATTCTATTTCTAAGCGCACATCCACGGGTCCGGACTTTAAATTTTCATGTTGTCTCGAGCAGTCTATTATAAACAAAGGAGCTTTTTCTTTACAATCGTTAAACTCAAGCAACGGATCTGCTGCAATGTTGAAGTATGACTGACGAAACTTGGCATACAATTCATATAATATACTGTATTTGTTCTCATCAAACCTTACATTTAATGAGTTATTTGGATAATTTTGAGAATTTAAAAATAGCGTTACGTTTGTCAAATTACAATGATCAAAAATAGAGCTGTCTTTGTCTTTCTTATTTTTCCTATTCGTTTGTAAACCGAATATAACATACCTAGGTTTTTCTAGCTGTGAAGATGTTTTTACAGACCAGGAATGTTTTGAAGTTTTAGGTAGTAAAGGATATTCATATAGATCCCAATTTTTAAAAGCTATTTGTATAGATTTATCCTTTTCTAAATATTTTAGAAGCGATAGCCTTTCACGATCGGATACTTTTATGTGTGGCATGCGCCATTGAACTCTTTGTATGTTCATACTAATACATTCATCTTTTTCAAGAAGTATACTATTCAAACTAGTGTTATTTCTGTTTAATATAAGTTCATGCTTGCAATTAATAATTATTTTGTTGTAATCTTCTGCAAACCCTAATATTTTATTAAGAGGTAAAACAATACTAAAATAACCATCTTTTTGTTTTAATCCATTAATATTCCAGCCCCATATCGCAGCTACTTTACTTTGAGCCTCATTTAATGAAACATATGATTTTAATGTTGAAGAAATTCCTACGTTTCTAATGCGATCTATTTCAACACCGTTAATTTCATATCGAATATCTTGAAAAAGAAATGACACATAATTATTTGTGAAATTAACTGGTTTTTTAACCAGTTTTCCTCCAACATCCTTTTCAGTCACTGTCGCATAACCTTCAATGTAGATAGAACTTGCCGAGGGAAGCACATAAATGTCTTGTTGATTAATAGATATTCGAATTTCATCATTTTCTTTATAACTATTGCTGTAAGGGTTATATGTATGAATTTCATAACCTTCTATAGAATTATCGAATTGTGGTAAATCATTTACTTGGAGGATACTCATATTTTAAATCCCAGAGCTCGGAGATTATTTTTTATTTATTTTCGTTATTTTTTTTGTTACGTTAACACGTCGTCTTCGCCTGAATGTGTTTTTATGAATAGTATTTTTCAATTTTGTCTTTGTAGTTATATTTTGTATTACGTTTCGGTTAAACACAATCATTTTGTTGGTCGTAAATGGAGACACATTTGAATATTTTCCTCACTAAAATCAATTGCACTCCCTTGTTGGTCTACAATATTTATGGTGATGGATGTTATATGTTGATTAGTAACCGGAAAATAAATAATGTTGTTACGTTTTTCATGAAATCGAAAACTCGGAGGCACGTCTGGTATGAACTCGTGAATAATGTGCGTAGGTGAACCGTTGGTGAATGATCCCTGAACTAGAGCACATTCAATTCTTATCAATGACACTGGAAGAATGTTCATTGGATTTACTGAAACATGCAATTTATTGGCTTCTAATCTTGCCTTTGGAAAACCTAGCAAACTGCCGATACTATTATTCATTTCAAAATTCACGCTTTTATTGCACAATAAAGAACACATTGACGTATTACTATTTGATTCAATTTGTATATCACAGTCTTTAATTTCACTTTTTATAAATTCTTGAATATCAAGTATGTCATAAGAACCATTTGGATTTTTTATTTCATTGATCAAATTGTCGCCATAAACAAATAAGTTATTTCTCTCATTAACATTTGGTATAGCATTATAAACAGAGAAATATAGCAATCCACACTCATAAGGACCATTTAAATTTAAAGGCGGATTAAATAATGTTTCTAATACAGATTTATTGCCTAAAATCGTTAACGTGATGGACATCGTCCTTTAGTTAAGCACAATTTCACAATGACTGAGCTAAAAGGAGTAGGAACACGGTATTTATTTAAAAACTATTCTTACACCAAAAACTTTTCAAAAATTTAAGACATAGATGTCCGAAATTGTACGAGTTATTTTTTGAAAATTGTCATAATTATACACGATCTTGAATTTTGCCATATATTCTATAAATTCTCTCGGAGGTCTCAAATTTCCAAAATGCCACACTTTATAGATAGAGGATTCTTTGGTAGCTCATCTCTCATAAATACACCTCGAAAATAAGGAATGTGTTTGGCATGAATTAAGATATCAATGTTAGAAAGGGCTCGTTTAGGCAAACGTTGAATAATACTTTTTATTTTTTTTTGCTAAATATATACCCAAACCATTCCTATAAGGTTTAAGATGCAAACCCTTTCCAATGGATACTCCTATAGTTTTCTGGTTTTTCTTTTTTAATTCGGCAAGATGTTGTTTTGCAGCTTTATATTCATTATATGTTTTAATTAAACCAGATATTCCTCCGGCTAAGCTACCAGCAGCAGACAATCCTGCGAAAATTGGTATTAGAGGAAGAAAACCTCTTGACTTTGGCATAGGTATAATCCGAGGTAGTTGAACAGGCAGATCTTTAGCCATTTCCTTAGCAGCTGCAAAAGCCATTTCTATTGCCAATTTTTTACATTAATGTTTCATTTTACTTATATGTTGACCCTGAACTAACTTTAGCTAACATTGCTCTGTTTACTAAAGTAGCAGCAATTTTTTCTCCAACACTGGCATTAGAAGATGATATCCGTTTCTTTGCCATTTTTAGTAAAATTGTATCAGCTTTATGACGATCTTTTAAATTTAAGGATTTATTGTAAGATATATCGTGGTGCTTGCAGAATTCGTCCAATGGATTGATACCCTTATCTCCTTGAGCAAGTCTTTCCTTTAAACGAGTTCCTGGGCCACAGTAATTATATCCTGGTAAATGAAGTTCAAAAGGAAAACAATTAATTAAACTGTTGAGAAGACTATTCTCTTTCATAACTTATAACTGACTGATATAAAATTAGTGTTCAGATTCTTTTATAAATAGCAGTTTTATCTATCCAACTGTTTTCACTAGATGGAAAACCTAACCATTTAACATAACATTTATTTTTCTTTCTTCTCAAAACTTTTTCTACAAGGTAGACATCTGGATGTTGTGTTTTTTGTAGTTCTTGAATATAGAATGCTCCAAGTATGGGACGACCTCTAGCGTCTTTCAATAAGTAAGTAAAAGGGTTAATATTTTGAATTTTATTAATTTTAAATATTTCTGTAGACCAATTTTTTTGTAACTTTTTTATATGCCCCTTTCAAACTAAACTCCTTGTACAGTTCGGATTTTAGAGTTCGTATGAACCTTTCGACGATTGATGCTTTTTTTGTAGAATATGTAGAATAATGATTTATTTTGTAGTTATTTAACAATTTCGGAACCTTTTCCTTGTAAAATTCTGTTAATGTTATGTTTTTCAAAAGATTGCATATCAATTAAATCGGCTTGCCAAAGGTCATCTATGTCTTTCATGATAAAATGTCTTCGAGGAAAATTTACCCTAGCGTATTTATGAATTTCATTTACTAAGCTTTTTTTGCTCATTTTTACAATGTTCAAGGGTTTTTTTTAATTTATTTTTGTAATTAAAGCGTCATATGTTAAAATTTTATTTAAATGATCCTGCAATGATTTGTCAACGTAATCTTTTGTTGCGCTATCATTCAAATCTATAGGATTTTTAAGACTACAAAGTATCTTGTTTTGACAATTCAGACTACCATCAATATTTTGTTTCAAATTATATATATTTTCTACACAACTTTTTGTCTTTCTTTCGTGTTTGTGAACATGGAGTCCAAATTTATTGACGTTCATATTTGAACAACGTCTATTTAATACTGTTAAAATAAATGTTGTTCAATTTATCTTTTAAACTTAATAATAGGTCTATATATCTGATCTCATTTGATCTGAAATTTAATCCTTAATTATATCAGCTTCTTACAATTCTTCAATTATTGATATAATTACTTTGTCATGATTACTGTTGCCAGCATCTTTTGATGCTATTAGTAGCATAAGCCTTTCAATTAGCTCATTGGGATTATCCCAATAAATAAAATCGGTGTCCATTTTATATGTTTTTTTAAAAATCGGCAAGCCAAGTCCTTTTTTAATGTTTGAAGCATGCGATTGCTCTGATTAAAAAAATAAAGGTTTAATTATTCGACAGTACTTCCTTCCCTTATCCCCTTTAATTTGGCCCATACTTTGAAAATCCCTCTTATGAGCATTCGTGTTGCATAAAATTTCTTTATAAACAAGTTTATCTAATTCAGTTACTATTTCTATGTATGGTTTTTTCTTAAGCAAAAGTTCTTTTAAGCCTGCAGTCATTTCATAATCTTTATCACCGACAGTAATAGTAGACATATAGGGCTGTCCCGATATTATATCGTTATCGGTTTTGAAAGAAATTGGCAAGTTCCCCATCATCAGTTTGTTGTTTTCACGGCGTATTCCAAAAGGAATATTAAACAAATTGAAGTCATCATCAAGTAAATTCTCTTTTGCAATCATCGTCAAAAAAGGAGTATCTAAGTTAGTTACACATCCTTTTCTTTCAATCGACGTTCTTATACCTAAATTTTTATCAGGTATAGTAGATACTGTACTTGAACAAGCACTTTCCAAGGAGTCTTCACTTTCACTTTGAAAGTCCTGACCAATTGAATAATCAGATTTTAATTCATTCAAAGATTTGACGTCAAAATTATTGTCATTATCTTCGGAATCATATTTTGCATTTATTTTTTTTACCTAATTCATCTATTTATTTCAAGGGTAAAGTAAGAGATTCAAATACTCGTTTCAAATTTAAGTTCGTCGTGTTGTCTTCATCTTTCATTTGTTTTATTCTATTCTTAATAGCATTAACAGATTTAATTATTTGTTCTTTCATTGAACGCTCCATTTTTTTGTATACTGTATTACGTTAACAACCGTTGACATGTAATAAAGAAACTTGAATGAATGTCAAAATACCTCTGTTTGGCTTTTAAATACCAAATTTAATCGAAATTGATGAAAGTATCGAAACCTGCTCTGTACCTACCATTGTTTAATTCACAGTCTTTGTTAATAATTAAAAACGTATGAGGATCTTTCCATGTTTCTGAACATATTTGTTTAAATTGTACCCAAATTATATCAGAATTAACATGTTCGTTGTATATATGCTTTAAATTTCATCTTGTTTGAAAATAATTGAAAAGTTAGAATTATCTCAAATTAGTTGTTTTGGTATTTTAGAATATGTTTGGGACAAATAAAAACAATCTATGTTTTTATGTCTACCCATAGAAAAGTAATTGCGAATGTTCGTTTGATTTTCACATACTATATCATCAAAAATAAATACAGAATCTGGTTACGCATTTTCAGCAGGAATTTCATCTTTATTATTATTAAACATAGAAAATTTAACATTTGGAATATTATGAAATACGTCATTTAAAAAGCAATTTGGTTGAAAGATTGTTTTTGAATACAAATAAACGTTTCTAAATTTAAGACCATTTTTATGCAATAATAAACTAATCATTACGTTTGTTTTCCTACAGTTAGAGGGCCCGCAAATAATACAACGAATTGTATTAGGTAACAATATGCTATGCCTGACAGGGTTTTTAGGTGTTTTTATATCTGTATTATTTATTTCTAGTAATGTGGGTTGCTTGATCAACTTCATGATGAATACTAACATATTTTAACGATTGCATTAAAGTTAAATAGGTTATATTACATATAATCAACAGCTTTTAAGTAATCTTAAACCATTTTTAAGCTATGTTTCTAGACTTAAAATATTAAGCTTTAGAACAAATTTATATACAATGCTTTTTTTGTAATGTAGTTTTCATTACTCTTGTTTGTCCTTTGTATATTTAGATTGTAGATACGTGAAACTTAACATGGTCAGCATGTTAACGAATTCGTGTTCTAACATGTTAGAACATGCTTTTTTACTTGACCGGTCGCTCCTTATTTCTGTTGATTCTGATACTTGAAACTATTTGACGCAGCAAATAAAAAGCCTGTTATAATATGTTCAATTCACTGTATTGATATTATTTTGTTTATACGACAAATATACTTATTTCATTAAGATAGCGTCTTTCAAAGTTGCCGCACGTCTTATATATCATCATTTCTGTTCAGTCGGTAAGTTACTTATTAATTTACGTGTCAGTAAATTATTATACATAGTATACCATGGTTGTTAACTTGTATTTGTTATTAATTTTATTTTATTGTTATTGTTGCAGAATATGTCTATCTTTGGTAATGACGACGAAGCAAATCCAATATTAAATCCGTTCTACTACGCACAACCACAAGATGTGACTAAGTATCTCGAAAAAAAAGATGCACAACCACTTAATGCAGCCAGTACGAGCAAATCCAAGGAGGAGCAGCCGTCTAAATTAAAGAAAACATCGAAAAAAAGAAAATCCACTACTTCGGCGCTAACAACATTCATAATTCATCGGACTGGCTTACGCAGAGGGCAAAGACTAATCAAAATAAATATCTATGAAGTTAAGGATCCTGAAGATGATAATTATAGTGACAGTGAAAGTGCCATTGTTAATGCTCAGTATGCAGTAGATGAAAATAATAATTATGATATTATTTTGGATGCTACAAATGATCTTATTAAAAAAATAGGTTAAAAGTTGTACGACTTGGACTAATTATAATTTTAAAATTAAACCTATTATAAATATTTCGTTGTTTTATTTGTTTGTATATTATAGTTACTATTCTAACGTTCGCGTTCGACCCAACACATAGTTATTGTTTAAACAATGAACCGTTAACTTTACATAACTATACATTTATTCAAATTGTGTTCATTTAAACAATGATTATTTGTTGATAAACTCGAACCATTGTAGGATTTGTAAAAATAAAAGAAAATGCATTTCGAATTTTAGAAATTTATTTTATAGATTTATTACACATTAGGTACAATTTACACAGTTTGAATTATAATTGTTGTTTAATTACATTTGTATGAAAAAATAACTAACATTAATATTATACAATTAGTATGATACAATAACAATAAAATATCACGCTAATTCTCATATTATATATTATATTCTTAAAATAATAAAATACAGGTCATATAATGAAATTTTAATACACATTTAATTTTTATTACAATACAGTTTTATAATGTCCCCAAGGCAATGTTGAGCAACCATCGACCATTATTTGTCTCTTGTCATCGTCTCTGCTAAGTACAAGTTTATTAATGTTTTGGGTAAAAATATTGTGTTGTTTCGATCTAATGATACACATATTTTCCCTCATACATTCATTATCGTAAAGCTCTTTTATAATTTAGTATATCAAGTTAGTATAGTTTAGTATATCAATCACCACCCATTTCATCTTTGAAATATCTTGTTTTTTTTTTTTTTTTTTTTTTTTTTTTTTTGTCTTTACCATATCTGTTTCCATGCTGAAAGTTACTTGTATCAAAGTATATTAAATTGTTTTTCATATCCTTATAAAAGTCATCAGTATATATTAAATATAAGAGACTATCCGTATCGGTATAACAAAGTTTAATATCGTCTTTGTACATTTTTTCATCACGGAGTAGTGAAACCGATACAAATGACTCTTGGCTAACTCCAAAGTCGTGAATCCGATATAAATAGGTCGGTTAAGTATGATTTTCGTTTGTTGTAACTGAATGGCAACTAAGGATTCTGATAAGACGGAAAAATTCTTGAAGTTAGGAGCGCTTATATATTTTTCTGCCCCACAAACTTTATTTGTTCTATTTGAGACATCCTTCCAAACATTAACTAATTTAACATCTACTTGTTTTCTCTTGTTCTCGATTGTTTTGCCGAATATAGAATTATTTTGCTTCTTAAAAAGTCTCTCTCGAAATCGGAAGTTGCTTTTTGTCTGAGCTCCGTATTTAACATAATATACGGAGCTAAAAATGATTTTTGGTCAAATGCTAGTATCGTATAAACCTAAAGTAAAATAATACCTTTTTTCAGACATTCTTTTAGATGACCATAATGAATAACATATTTATGTTTGTCATTTAAATTTGCAAGTAGTTTTTTGTTTTTACAACCGGGAGGGACATATTTTTCAACAGCAAATGGTAAATCAGAATGTAAATCAAGAAGTTCTGGAGGATAGTGTAAATCAACTTCCAGAATAAATCCTGTACTACTATCAATTATAGTTTCCATCACATCAAAATGTTTCACTTCAAATTCATTTAGAAACCTAAAGTTTCCGATTGGCATCTTCTGCATCATTGCAAAACCATAAAGATTTACACAATCTAAGAAAATTAAATAACTGTCTAGTTTCTGCTTATCATAGTTAGGAAGATATTTATTATTCGTTTATGCTAATCTCAAGGATCATTGTGCCAAACCTCCTCGTATTCCTTTTTCTAACATTTGATATATTTCAATGTCTGAAATGAGATCCAAATTAATATGCGTATATAATAACATGGCATCCCAACTCAATGATGGTGACGACACATAAAAACATGGGTCTAGGTTATAAAATTTTAAACTCATAGTGCGAAATTTTTGAAAAACATCACATAAGAGAAGTACGTAACATCTGAGATATAAATCTGTATATTCTCCTTAATTAGAAATTTCAAAAGCATTTCAAACATCTGTTCCAAAACATCTAGCATTCCAAACATATGTAGCATGTTCATAATCTTTATCTGAAACAGGTTCAGATGTAAGTTTATTATAAAAATACGTTCGGTTAGGTAATTCTGTATCTTCATAGCGCTCGAATGAATCTATATAGTCATAGCAGTATACCTTTGCTGACTAAATCAAATAAATTTTTATCGTTCAAAAATTCGTGCATAGTTTTTAAGTCTTCAGGTCTCATTGATTTTACTAAATGATCCAAACTGGAGCTCAGAAAATTAAAAGAGTCAATAAATTTTAGCTGAGCCACATTTTTTTCGTCAATAGTGATGAATGTCGTAAACGAGATAAACTTTTCTTTATATTTTGGAATTAGATTAATACGTCCACAAACAGCTGCAAGTTCTTTTATAAACAAATGACAGTGATAGCCTGACAGATTAAGAAAAATGATCGGGATATATGAACATTTTTTTTGCGTTTAAATTGCATTTTTGGTGCGTTGCTCCAATAAAGGGAGCTGAAAAATGATCATGATGGGCTACAATTATATCTGTATTAGTAAACTCCTTTTTACATATGTGACATACTTTAGCATTTTGAAAAGACTTAAGCTCATTTTCACTCATAATCAAAGGCTTTATCTCCGACATACAATTATAAAGCCTTTTTACATCTTTGCTAATGGAATCAATGAATTTTTTGGAACAGCTTGGACCTCTTTATGATACAAATTTATTTAGCTCAGGCTTTGATTCACAATATATGTAGTACGCAAAACAACTTTCTTCATGAATTTGTATATTTTCAACGTGTGCGGTTCGATTTTTATCTGAATATTCTCTTAACAAGCTTTCAAAATCGCCATAAATAACGATAGGGATCCGTTGCGTTCTCTCAAAATTCGAAAAACAGTGTTTTGTATTTTCTTTAGGTAATACAGTTTGAACTCTTGCACAACTATGATTAATAAGTTTTCTAAAGAGTCGAAATATGTGAAACATTCATCGCATAAATGTATTTTAGACCTATGTTTGGTAAGTTGTTTGTGTACCAGTTTATTGAAATTTTTTATTAGGCAGAAATGACTTTTGTCACCCTTTTTTACGCAAAGTAAATTGATATGAGTTAATTTCCGTTTCAAAGTGTTATATGATGGCCCCGTCAATTGATTTTTACTGTTTAATCCATAAATATTAACACTTAAAGTTGGATTCAAGCCTTCAAATAATTTTATATCGTCCAAACTCGGAGGAAAAGTCATGTTCGATGATTTCAAGACGTTAGAATAATGTGGATATGAATTTATTCTATTGGGATTTCTTTTAGCGGGGTATAAATGTGCTACAATGCTCCATAGAAAACAATGACTGTCGTCGTTTCTTAGATTTAAACATGATTTAGTTTTTTTTTACCTTTTCTGGCAACGGTATAAATGAACCGGATCTTAAAGAACAGTATTTAGCAATATTAATTTCTAAATGACTTATCGACTCGATTGTCCATCCAGATTAGCAAAGCTCAAATTCGGAACATTTAGTAATCATTTTTTCTACTAATGTTGTATAAATGGCATTTATATCAGAACTTTGAACTAAAATATCATATTTTGTGTTAAACGATTTAAGACTCGTTTCATCATTCTTAGGTAAAGCATAGAAAACAAATAATTCTAAATTAACTTTAACTGAAGCATGTTTTTTCAATGATTCTTTAATAAGTGAACAAGATGTGTCTGAAACATTTGATAAAAATAATTCTGGTGAAATAGTAAAACTCTCTGGATTTATTCTGTAACTAACTATTTTGTTTTTAAAATCGCAATTTACAAGGTGAACATTACTAAACTCAGTTTGTAACAAAGAGTTAGATTTATGGATATTGGACTTTTTATGAGCAGAAAAATTGTTCACATTTAAATTACAAGCTTGACAAAAAAACATGTTAAAGTAGAATCTATTAAATTCATTTATTCAGCTTTATTTTTTTATGTGGAAATGTATATTCTTTTTTACTTGATATATGGATTAATTATTGATAAGTACTAATATAAATTTAATATTGTAATTGTCTAATATAAAGTACCTATTTGGTATAATTATTTAATTCAATAGTTTTGATATTTCGAATTGGAATATTTATATTAAATTTTATCTACGAAGTAGATTCTGTAAGGAAAAATATTCAGGCTTAAGAATCAGAAAAAAATGGGTGCTTTCAAATTCAATGTAATTTATCATTTCAAGATTCATTTTATGATTTCATATTCATATTTTATCTATTAAGTAGATTCTGTAAGGAATAAAAACAATCCAAATAAAATATTCAGGTTAAACAATCAAATAAATGTGTGCTTTGAAATTCAATGTAATTTATCAGTTCTTGTTTCATTTATGATTTCATAATTTATATTTTATCTACTAAGTAGATTCTGTAAGGAATAAAAACAATCAAATTAAAATATTCACGTTAAAGAAATCAGTTCATCATGTCAGATAATAATTAACTTAATATAAAGGTAAAAATATAGAGATAAACCAAAGACAATATTAGACGAGAATAAATCTGTGAAATACAAAATTAAATAAGGTAGGTATGTACTTAATCAAAAAACCTCAAGCATTATTTTGACTGTATAGTATTGGACGAATACCACGATAATCATTCTTGACAGCCGTCACCAGCTGTTCCACCGCTTTCCAGGTTGGAGTGGTATCGTCCACAGCCGTTTTTATGCTGAGGTGCTTCCACCTGTTAGAGTTAAGCGCCTCCAACTCTTGGCTATTGGAGACACGCACCTCTATGTAAAAGTTTCCATGCTTAGTAGGATCACTTTGAATAGTATATCCTGATCCTACTCTGCGTGAAAGTAGCTCTTCAGTTTGGCATCCTTTATAGGTTCGTCTTCCTGAAACAATGTTGAAAATCTCTATTAGGAAACTATCATGTTTAAAAGCATAGAGTAATACCTAAACTCAATTATTATTGAACAATAACATAAGCAACTAAACGAATATCGTACTCAACATACAAAACTTATGTATATTTCTATAGCCGTCGCTACATAATGAAAACGTAAACAATTAACTCGCAGACTTCATGTTGCCAAGAGCGAACGAATTGCATAAGATTCTAAGTAACTGCGATGAATATTTTTACCTTTAAAAACATTTTCTAAAAGTATTATAAGACAAATGTAGTTTACTAATATATTATGTTCAAAAGTTTGTATTATCTGAAGATATTACGTATTCGAGTCATTAATGAGTAGAGTAGGGGTCTTCTAGACAATGTGTTATATTGTACACTGCATTGTCACATAATATCAGGTCAGAAAGTGGTCAGCGTTAGTCTATTTTGTAAAAAAGTTGCATTCTGTATTTCGACATACCTTTGAATCTGGGAAAACTTGAAGTTTCCTTTTTTTCCTTGATGCCACAGCCGCAGCCAACGTAGTTGGCTCGTCGCTTTCAGATTCTGACCCAAATAAAGGCAAAGGCATTGGTTTCTTGCTCGACGGTTTCGATCGAGATTTTTTCGAAGTCTGCTGCTTAGTAGTTTTCTTCCGCTGTGAAGTTGACGGTACCTCACTGTCCGACTCGAACGGATTGTTGGAAAACTTGACAACAAAAAGGCAAGTGTCATTATTTACTTATCATTATATCAATTATTTATAAAGACATAAAGAATAAGGCTGTTGATACTTAGAACAAGTTGCTTCACATTATTAACTCAGAGTATCCACAACCCAGTACTTAATTATATATATATATATATATATTTATTATTATATAATATGTTGTTACTTACATACTTTTATCGGTCTTTGAAGATAATCTCTAGTGGAGGAATGATCACTGCTGGCTGCCGTTAAAATAACTGATGGTGATTTATTGAGATCGGGACTATTTATAATGCTAAATTTGTAAAGCTAAGATCATACCACGTATTTAATAATTAATGTGAAAATAATCAAGTTGATTGGTGGAGCACTATAACCCCTATGTTCAGTGCTTATAAGATTTATAATTCCTTGTCTTCTAAATATTATCCCCAATCAATATGTGACCAATACCTTACTCACATTTTTTAGGGATCCTATGACAGGCGCCACGATGTCGCTGTTTGCGCCATCTGTAATATTTTTATAACACCAACAGAACTAAATTACAAATCATTCACACACTCATTCACAACATTCACTCATTCCCTATCCCGCTCCCGTTCCAATGTTCATTCTTCTCTCGCCGCCTAACCGTTGATGTTCGAGCGTCTGACATTGAGCCACACGCAATCAAAAATCCTCAAAAAAATCATCTCAAAATCACCGCGACGCGAGTGTGTGAAAGCTGAAAACCCAAAAATAGAATTGACTTGTAGTGGAAACCTAATCAGTACCTGAAGCCTGTGGATTGCTGCTCACCACCAAAGCTATCGAAGAACTCGCATCCAGACGGCAGGTACCTATCTTCCCTTATTTCCCCACAAGTTTTGGTCACTTCGACCGGACGTTCCCTCTTATCTCTTATCCTCAACTCACACGCAAATTCACGCAACTCTTATCGTTACTACGCCATTTACCATTCGTTGTACTAAAACACGAAATTATTTTTACCTACCCTACGCTATAAATATTAATTTCCAATTTTCTCACAAATATACGCATATTTCTCATTTACAACACACACAAACGTATTGTCTTATTAAATACTAAACATTTCATGTAACATTTTTATAATACATTAGATTTTGAGAATTTTCAATCATTTTTTACAAATCTACAACGCGTGGCCGCATCTAGGTCACGTAAGTACCTACCTACGCACTAACTCATTTTGTGTTTTTGTAATATTTGCTCGAATATCTAAATCATATTTACATTGATAACCACTCAGAATGCCTGATAAACGTAAAGCTGAGTCAGGACATTCTTCGAATAACGTAAAAATTTCCATTCTGGAAACTAAAAAGGAACGATTGTTCGAAATAGTGCAACAACTTTACAATCAAAGCCTACAGATTTCTGATCCTATTGTAAAAACACAGTTTTTAGCTCGAGTACAATCGTTGGACAAAACTCGAACTGAGTTCACTGAGACACTAGATGCTTTGAATACCGCATACTTAGAAGAAGATCCATCGGACAAACCGAACTACTTGCCTTTAGACTCTTTCGACGAATTGTACTGTTACATCATATACGCCGCTAGTTCTCTCAAACAACAACAAAACAACGAAAGAACTAACTCTGAACTCATGAATCAAAAACTGCCTCCTCTACAGCTAGTGGGTTTCGACGGCACTCCTACTAAATGGCCAATTTTCTATGAAAACTTTAAAACTATAATTCACGATAACTCAAGGTTATGTGACGCAGAAAAGGTTCAATACCTAATAGGAAAATTGAGCGATAAAGCTCTGACTGTGTGTTCAGGCATCCTACCTACAGGTAACAACTACGCAATTATCTGGAACTCACTCGTAGCCAAGTACCAGCACACTAGGGTACAAGCTTCTCGTTATCTTGATCAACTGATTAACTTCAAACCTAATCAACCGATTGATACAGTCATAGAACAACTTTGCTCGGCTGAGGCCGCTTTAAAACGCTTGAACTTGGAGAATCTATCTGATTTCATGTTAACGCATATTACACTCAGTAAACTTGACAAAATACCTACTTTTAGTGATGTCACTAAATTCTTAAATGAACAAAGTAAAATCCAATCGTTACGTTTATTCGATTCGTCACGAACATGCTTTAAAAATAATTCGCAAAATTTGTATAAAAATAATCACGGAATTAAGTCAAAGTCAACTCATGCATATATTGCAAGCACCCACTCTGAGATTGAAAATAGTAGTCTGCGTGCGAATGCTTCGGAAGTGCATGATAACGCTTACCCACAAAGACAATATTCGTGCATTGTTTGTAATGCCCAGATTCATCCATTGTTTAAATGCCAACAGTTTTTACAACTTGAACCCCGCAAACGATATGATATTGTAAACAAACATAAATTTTGTAAAAATTGCTTAGGTTTTCATGACGTAAAATTTTGCAAATCCAAAAATAGGTGCTTTTTCTGTCGAAAAATTCATCATAGTCTCCTCCATAATAATGACTTCAAACGCTCGGTAATCGAACCTACCCAGCAACGCAACTCACTCGCTGAGCCATCGCCATCGCCGCCGCGGCCGATTGTAGCGGTTGCAATGACGGACGCACCGCAGCGCGCTCCGATGCCGGTTAAACCTTCTGACACCGCACCGCTCGCCGGGCGCCCCGCGCAACTCCCTCCGCTCTCCGCGTCTCCCGTTGCTAGCATTTCAAACGTAAATAATGATGCGCGCGGAAATTCAAACGGCTTGGCGTACACTGCAACGAATATTGCTTATGATAATCGAAAGGACAGTATTGTGTTACTCCCTACGGCTTCTGTTCATGTATACAATAGGAATAATACACGCTCAAAAGTTCGAGTATTTATTGATACGGGGTCAATGAGTCATTTTATTACAAAAGCTTGCTGCGAACGCTTAAATCTCGTTGTTACATCCGTCTTATCACCTGTTCAAGGTATAGGTAAAACAGAAAGTTCTTCTTTAGGTTTTACGACTTTAAAAATTCATTCACGTTTCGACAAAACATGTTTATATACTATCACCGCCAGGGTTATAGATACCATCTCTGACCGCTTACCGAACGCTTTTGTTGACACCGGGGAGTTATCGCACTTTGAAAACTTACCATTGGCCGATGATTACTTCCATACGCCCGGCGATATTGACTGTCTGCTCGGTAGCGAACTCTTCCCCGCCATTCTCGGCAATGATAAAGTCACGTCGCCGAACTCGTCCCTTGTCGCACTGGAGACCACACTCGGATACATTGTCATGGGCAGAGCGGACTGCACTCCTGTCCAATCTAATTTAACTCATTCACGCACGCAGAACGCTGACAAAAATTTCTTTTGTTCGGTAGAAAATACGCAAACGCTCACGGAATTGACAGAACGCTTCTGGGAACTTGAAAATGTCCCCAATAAAACTCATATAAGCCCTGATAATGAAGCATGCGAACAACTCTTTCTCTCCACTTACTCGCGCGATGATACCGGTAGGTACATGATACACCTTCCGTTCAAACATGAACCATCAGAGTTGGGTAACTCTTACGCTATTGCAAAACGACGCTTATTCCTCCTGGAAAAAAAACTTGACGCTAACTCTGAATTACGCTCTAATTATAACGCGACCATACAAGATTATATTAACAAAAAATATCTCACTGAAGTGAAAGACTTAAAGCCTGACAGCGAATGCTACTACATTCCACACAGGGCTATTTATCGTCCTGAAAAATCCACTTCCAAGACACGCATAGTGGTGGACGCCAGTTGTAAAACAACTTCCGCCAAATCACTCAATGACCTTCTTTATAAAGGTTCTAACCTACAAAGTCATATCTTTGACCTACTTATAAACCTACGCCTGTTCTCCATAGCGCTTACTGCAGATATCGAAAAAATGTATTTTCAAATACTGTTGACACCCAAACAACACTCCTTTCAACGAATTCTTTATAGATTCGACTCCGATTCAGAAATACGCATATTCGAATTTAATAGGGTCTCATTTGGCGTAACCAGCTCACCATATCTCGCTATGAGAGTCGTCCGCCAACTCGCCGCTGATACACGTTCTGAGTGTCCACTTGCAGCTTTTGAAGCAGAGCATCATATGTATATGGATGACTATGTAGGTTCTGTCGATGGTATTGAAAAAGCTGAGCAGATTTACCATGAAATGGTAAGTATGTTCAAGGCTGGTGGATTTAATATTGTATTTAATATTGTATTTAATATTGTATATTGAGGATGATAGAGACCGCATTTTGTTCATTTAACGAAGAGACAAGCACTAGTCTGCACGCCTGATCTGGCGCAAAAATAGCAATACGATATTAATAACTATGTTATAAAATGTAAGTCGCTACCAGAGCATAAATCATCAATTAATCTAACGCTAGTACGTCTACGTACTAGCGTTGTATATGAATTCGATGTCATGTTTTAAGAGATCAAGTAACTGATCTCAGTCATGCACGAGTCGCGATAATTAGACTAATCAGAATGAACACTTCGCATTTTTGTATTAAGTGCTGTTTCATTTGCTTCGTTTATAGCTTTTATTATTAGTTTATTTCATACTTGTGACTAGCCCCGGCTTCACTCGGGTAGCTAAGGGTTTCTCTTTATTTGTACACGATTCTACCAGTGTACCACCAGTACCAGTGTAGTTCTATTCTACAGTAAGCGTAATTAAAAATCTTTGGTAGCAATGCTCGTGGTGCTTTTTGACAGACTTGCTATTATTTCGTTTCGACGGTAACATGTCATTCCGTTCCTTACAGCGAGTAACCGACATTTTTATTCGCAAAATTTTGATACTTTGGGTTACATTATTGCAATTTTGGTAGGGTCCTCTTATTTTATGAAAAGTATAGTACTTGCCATGTTACTCGCTAATAACGTAGCATTCTACAAGTGAAGTATTTTTAAAATCAGTTCAGGATTTTTTGAGTTATCCATTACAAACATACAAAGAAAAACAGTCGGTAATGTATCTGTCATTGATAGTGTTATTTCAAAACCAATAGTACCAATATCTATACTTATAATCAACAATAAGTAACAAAACGTCTGTACAATGAAGATTATTTAAAAAATATAGTCTAAGGAAGTTAAAATAAGCTAATGAACATGAATATAATTATTATTTTAATTATGTCTGTCTGTTTGTCTGTTCGCGCATGTCGTTAAAACCGAGGCTACCGATGGAACTATTAAAGTAACATGTAAGTAAATAAGAAATGTTTAATTTAAGTTTCTTAACATTTCTTATGTACTCGCGGTTTTATCCACGTGGATGATGATGATGATGATTGTGATGAAAAGTAGCATATGTGTTAATCCAGGATATAAGCTATATTGGTATCAAATTTAATCCAAATCGGTTCAGCCGTTTGAGCGTGAAGGAGCAAAGGATGATGATGATGATGATGATGATAAAAAGTACTCTGTGTGTTAATCCAGGCTACAATCCAGGCATATAAGCTGTCCTGGTACCAAATTTTATCCAAATCGGTTAAACCGTTTGAGAGTAAAGGAGTAACAAACATACAAACTTTCACCTTTATAGTGTTACGCCGGTCAATTCTTAGAAAAACAGTAGGTAACAAAATGTTCATTTAAAACAATATTCTGGAACACACCAGTGGCACGTAGGTACGTACAGAAGTTTCCAGAGCACGCGGTAGGCATGTACATTCAGGCGCTGCGCGAAGCGGCAACATCAAAGGCGCCGCCGACATTGAAAGTTCAAGTACCAACCGACTACTGCTAGTACATACGAGTACCTTCTGGAAATTACCGTCGTGGTATAAATAGGGCGCGCATCGTCTGCCTGGAACAGTTTTGACTTGGCATTCGGAGTTAAAGAGTGATCGAGTTTTATTTGTTTGATTAATTACTTTTTGTGGTTTTTCGAATAAAGGTGTTAATTTTTGGTGTAATTTTTGTATATTAATTTTATCCGAACCCTAGTTCGTAACAATAGCTTACATTCCACCCGTCCGCTACCGCGGCAAGCAAAAACCCAGGCATAATTATGTTTTCGTCCCGCGCCCCACAGCTGCACCTGAGAATCTAGATGTTAGTTTGTCGTATGACGAAGTGCCCAGGTGGTTTTTGTATTTCTACCAAGCAGCTGATAGCTAACAAAAACTTGTTTCAATTCCCGTAAATATACCATACCAATACCTTACTGAAGCTCAACAACAATCAGCAATCCGCGTTGTGCAAGGGTAAGGGAGACCGGGTAAAAAAGTAACGGTGGGTCGTAAGTAACAAACGCTCTGTAGTTTTATCAAATAGTTGAAACGCTGCCCCGCTACCGTCAGGGGATAGCCGGCGACGCTCCCCCTGCTTGAATTCAGTCGCCGCGCACGCTCTGTGCCGTAAGGTTTTACTAGAGCGTCTCGTCGTACAATGTTACGTTCTGATATCAATGTGACTATTTGTATAGTAATTCTTTATTAAATTATTATCACAGTGTTCTTATTTATTTTTGAATAGCAAGTTCCACTTTATGTAGGCATTCATTAATTAACAAAAACGTGGTTAGGTACAAAAATACAGCACTACGAGAAAAAAAGTAACATGTTACTTTTGTCCCTGTAATGTAATGAGTATTATGTTAATTATAAGTTATTTTTTACCATCAGAATGACAGCGAGCAAGAAAGACGGAAATAGGGACCACTGACATGGACATGTGCAGAAAAGCGGCTGACGAGCATTTCAAAGATAATGACACAATTAGCGCCCTTTTTTTGCATGCATCTATGATGATGCACACTATGTGTGTCATAATTGCGAGTCTGAGTAGACTAGGGAACTGAATCTCATAAAAGTTGACCTCATTATTACCTATTATGATGATTAAGAATAATTCCTGACGAGAAGTCAATAACAGTTTGATATTAGTTTATATTGTTTATGCATGAAAAAAGTACTATTGATATGTTAAAAGTATAAATAAACATTTATGTTATTAAAACTATTTTTTCTAATGAATAATTAGTTTTGTTATTGCATTTCATATTTATTACATACACTTTTATTATGTTACTTTTGACCCACACCGAGTTACTTTTGCCCTGGCCTCGGGGTCAAAAGTAACAATCGATGTTTTTTTTCTAAATCTCTGTAGTCCTTACCAATATATAAAAGTGAAACGTTGTTTGTTTGTTTGTTTGGGGAGGATTCACGCGATAATGGCTGGAGGTATTTTGATGAAATTTGGAATGGAGATAGATTACAACCTGGAATAAAACATAGGATACTTTTTATCCCGAAAAAATCTACGGGAAAAATGCAAAATGTGATGTGATTACTCGCTGTAAGAATCGGTTGCAATGGAAACGAAATAACAAGTCTGTCAAAAAACATCAAGAATGTTGGCGTTAGACCTACTTTTGCATTGGTTTTTAATATCTTAGACGAACGTAAGATTATTTTTTTCCCAATAAACTGTAGTCCACGTGAACGAAGTCGCGGGCGGGAAAGCTAGTTCATAATAAACAGCATACGCAGCATATATTAGATACGAATATGTAGAGCATAATCAAATTTTATATGTGGCTATATTCATTTCATCAAAAATATGATAACTAGCTAGGAACCAGCGTTACATTACGAATTTTTACTTTTGTACTCGGTCTCCCCTACCTACCGCTGCGCTGTAACAATGAAACAGAGACCCGTGCACCACCGCCATAGTGCTCTCCTCTGCCAACTCTGCGTCGCCGTTGCAAAGAAAAATATTTATCAACATGTGTTTTGGCATTTGGGTTATGTACACACGTGTTTTTTTGATCCAGACATGTGTCACGACGTGTTTAGGCGAATGTAAATGATTTCAGTAACCAATCAGTTGCTTTACTGGAGGATCTCGTACCTGCAGTGGCATTAACTTGCCCAGGTACGTTTTTTTCAAAGAATAGAGAAGTTTGATAATCCACCAGGGACAATGTCATAAAAAAAATATACTTCCTCCTACATCATCAGCCTGTATCCGTCCACTGCTGGACATAGGCCTCTCCAAATGAACGCTACAGAGCCCGGTCTTCGGCTCTTCTCATCCAGTTTACGCCACCGCCTTACGCAGGTAGTCACTCCAACTGGCCGGTGGGCGTCCTACAATACGTTTGCCAAGCCGTGGTCTCCAATCAAGAACCCGTTTACCCCAGCTTGAAGAACGGACAACCGTCCGTTCTTCAAGAAATGTGACCAGCCCACTGCCGCTTCAGCCTGCTAATCCTCTGAGCTATGTCGGTTACTTTGGTTCTCCGTCAGATTTCCTCGTTCCGGATCTTATCCTTCAGGGAAACTCCAAGCTTAGCTCTCTCCATAGCTCGCTGAGCGACCTTAAACTTGTGGACTAGTCCCACCGTGAGTGTCCACGTCTCGGCGCCGTATGTCAGCACTGGTAGGACGCACGCATTGAAGAATTTCGTCTTCAGGCACTGTGGAATGAACGACGAGAAGACCTGACAAACGCTGCCCAGCCCAACTGAATCCTTCTGTTGGCTTCCCTCTCGAAGTTGTGTCTACCCAACTGCAAAGTTTGCTCAAAATAGACATATCCTTAACAACTTCGAGGGGCTCACAATCGACAGCTACAGGTCCTGGGGTAATAAGATCGTTATACATGATCTTGGCCTTATCTAAGTTCATCCTGAGACCGATCTGTCTGGAAGCATCAGCCAGGCCGTTTAGCATTTGCTCAGGTTCCTGCACCGATTCCACCATAAGGACTATGTCATCGGCAAATCTTAAGTGTGAGATGTACTCGTCGTTTATATATATATGCCCTTCCCTTTCCAGTCCACAGTCTTAAACAAATCTTCCAAGGCGTTGGTGAACAGTTCAGGGGATGTGCGGAATAAATGAGAGACGACACGTCTATAGCAAGGTTGTATAATGTCTGCCTCTAATGTACAGTGGCTTACACAAGTACGCATAGAATAAGTATATCTATAGGACTTAAGGAGCTACCTCACTACATCATAGTAGCTATTTTGTAAAAAAAAAAAAGTTTACTTACAGTTTTTTTTTGAAAGTACCATTTTCATTGTATCTTTAACTACTTTTAAACATATTCTGCAAGTAGGCAAATTATCAAACCTTAATTAAAAAGTAACACTAACAAGTTTAATTAAATTGGAAAACATACCAGTTGAAAGAATGCATTCGTAACACAATCAAAGGTTTAGTATTACATTACAACAAGATAGTAGGTGCCTACCAAGGCTTATAAAATACATTCTTATCGCTAAGTTACATATCGTTTAGTTCTATTTTTATGGACCGTCTCTACTTTATTACCTTTACGTACAGTAACATTAGGTTCATTTTCGCTTAATACAGTATAAAGTTCATCATATAACTTGTCTAACTTTTTACCAGTTTCATTTTTGATTAGAATTAAATCGTCTTTTTGATATTTTACTGCGTTATACCTTTTATCCCATAATTTTTTTCTTTTCAGTTTACTTAAACTTAAATTCTTCTTTGTATCCTTAGATGCTAACTGTAACCTGTAACTGTAGTTCTAGTGCATAGTTATCCGAATTATACAGTGGTTCTATGACATCATTAGTTAAGTTACTAGGTAAATTACATGAGTTACCAAACAAGAGTTCGTACGGGGTGTATTTAGTTTCCGTGTGAACAGTAGTGTTAAATGAAAAACACCAGAAAGGAAGCCATTGGCTCCATGTCTCTGGGTTTCCATCACACTGAGCTCTTAAGAAAGCGGCAAGGTGTTTATGCGTATGTTCTAACGCTCCTGTCGATTCATGATGATAAGCTGTAGAATTTACCTTCTCGATTTGTAGCAGTTTACACACCTCTGACATCATCTCCGACATGAACTCCATTCCTCTGTCGCTGGCTATGACCTTGGGCAACCCGTATCTTAAAATAAAGTAATTTACAAATGCTCTTGCAACACTCACCGTATCTTTCCGCTGCAAGGGATACACCTCGACGTACTTACTTAATTCGCATTGTAAACCTAGTCATCATCATCATCATCATGTCAGCCTTTAGAAGTCCATTGCTGAACATAGAACTATGTTCCCCCAAAGAGCGCCATGACGAGTGATCTTGTGCCACCTCCATCCACCCACTTCCTGCGATGGCTACAATGTCGTCGGTCCATCGTGTGGAGGGTAAACTTAGTATATAAATGTTATTATCTAAATCCTTATCTAATGGTCCAACTATATCTAAATATATCTTTTCGAAAGCTTTTGATGCTGTCGTCGTCACTACCATGGGTTCAATTGTATTTTTACACACGTGCCTCGTGCCTGCGTACCTCCACACGTCGCATTCCATTCCAGGCCAAAAGTACTTACCTTTGATATTGTTGACCATGCGTCGTACACCCGCATGTCCACTTGTAGCTAGTAAATGATAATCATGTAGTATGCATGTTCTTTCATCTTTATTAGAGACTAATTTTTTTCCTCTTAGAACATTTATCCGTGTCCGGACCACTTTTGTCTACTTTTTATTTCTCCTACTATTTGCTTTATAAATTCTTCGTTTTCATGACTTTTTATTATACATAACTCTTTAATACTCAACTTATTACAAGAACTACTCAATATATTCGCAAATTCGGCTCGCGTAAAATACGACATATAATTGAGATTTATAAACAAAGAATGATTCGACTCTTCATAAGCAAAACATTCTTTTTCATACGTAATATTCTTATTTTTCAATTTATTTCCTTTGATCAAGTTTAACTCTACATAGTCACTTGGTTTCCTTAATATCTCTACGACCCTTGGTTGGCCAGACCTTGGCTCTGTAGGTATAATAGGAATCCTCGTGTTTTCCTTATTATCCTCTTTTTTATTTAGCTGTTTAGTTTGAGCTCTAGTCATTACCATACATATTTTTTGGTTTATTGACTTTAAATCATTCGAACTTATGGTCACCATACTCAATGCGTCTGCTGCATTATCACGTCCTTTTACGTATACTACATTATAATCGTATTCTTCTAATTGCAATCTAAACTTTAGAAGTCTGGTTGACGGATCTTTCATACCAAATAGGTAGATTAGTGGTTTATGGTCCGTTAAAATTATGAACTTTCTCCCGTATAAAAAGGTCTAAAATATTTAATATACCAAACGATTGCTAAAAGCTCTTTTTGAATAGTGGGAGAGTTTATTTCAGCTTTATTTAGTGGTCCGCTAGCGTATGCTACGGGTCTCAAATCTTTGTTACATAATATTGACCCTATTGCTATATTTGATGCGTCTGTTTGTAAAACAAAAGTGTTCTCCTTTGAAAAATTCGGGTACTGTAAAATAGGTGGTGATACTAATTTACTTTTAAGGTTTTCAAAACACTCTTGGTACTCACTGGACCATATAAATGGTACATTGTTTCGACATAATTTATTTAGTAGTATGGTAATTTCTGAAAATGACGGTATAAATTTTGTACAATAATTGCAAAAAGCTACTGACTGACTTCGTCAGCATTTTTAGGTACATATAATTTTGTAAAACTCGGACTTTTTCGGAATCAGGAAGCACGCCTTCTGCCGAAATGACGTCTTTTCGTCGTTCGTCGATTCCCAAATAAAGTAATTATGTTTTCAATAAATCGCACTTATTGGGATTGAGTTTAAGGTTCATTTTTCATAGTCGGTCAAAAACGTCCATTAAGTTTTTGTTATGGATTTGGCTATTTCTCCCAAAAACAAGGTCATCGTAATATATCAAACATTTGTCATAAGTAAGACCTGACATCGCTATTGACATTACTCGAGAGAATGCGCTGGGACAGGCTGGGACTTATTTTTAATCCCATTGGTAGGCGCTTCATTTGGTACTGTCCGGTGTTTGTTACTGAAAAGACCGTTGCCTGGCTAAGGAAACGGACCTCCTTCTCAGGTAACGGCGAGGAATTAAAACAAGATGGTAAATTCAATAACAAAGGGCTTTATTACAAAAATAGAAAAAAACACACATGAGTTATCAAAGTTTTGGTACTCTCCCCTTTACTGAGGAATTCAAAAGAAATATTTTACACTTAATTTAGTTTGTTCTGCATCAAAATAGTTCTAAACAGCAAGATCTTATAATAGGAAATACTACTAACTTAATACTCAAAACTCAAAATTCTCAAATATAATTACAATTTCCTCAAACATATAAATTATAGTACATAACTTCAGCCTGTACGATATGAATTTACAATAGAATAGGCTAGTAAAAACTTAGAGTCTGTGCTCAGCAGATTAACATGTATTGGTCACAACGCAACGGAATAATCTTGTCTTTGCCATAGAATGTTCTAAATTAAAAGATAACTTGTGCAAACAGAGTGTGTGTGTGTAAGATTGTGTTTCCCATAGGGATATTAAACTCTAAAACAGAAAGTGAAACAGAAAGTATCTTTCAACAGTACATTAACACGTTAGAAGGCGAAGGCTTCCCTCACTACCGTAGCTCGCTGACTCAAAATGATTTGGAGTGGACCAACCTGGAAGCTTCCTGGGACGCCGTACCATCGTCTCGCGTGCCGCCGCGGAACGCCTCCTTACTCCACTCAATCAGCTCCTACTGCTTCTCAACGAACGGTGCCTTCCGCTGCACTCGAACGGTTTCAGTGTCTCCCACGATCGGTGCCTGGTGTCTTCTACTGGACAGGTGGTGCGTCCTTCTGGAGTCCCTCGTAGACCGGCTTCTTCCACGAACGGTGGTGAGCCCCGGGTGATCGCGCACAGCAGCTCGCAGTGGTGACGACAACAGCCGTCCGTAGATGCACGATTTTAACCTGAAACCCACGTTCCTTTGTGTTCAAATGTGTCTTGAGATGCCCGCCTTAGATAGACGCGGTGCAAAATCAAAACAGATATTTCGTTAGTACAATACTGAAATCAGGGGAAATCCCACTAACCTGGCTTTTGCACTCGTATACTTATTTCGCCTGTAACAGAGCAGCTTCGTTCTGGACTGCGTGCCTCGGTCGTTTTGTCCACACAAGAGAACTGCGTGCTCTTTTGCTGCCTGCGCCGATCTCAATCACGTGCCAACTATGTAAACTAAATTGAGTTTACGTCCGAATTCAAAATCCAATCCACAGGCTTCTCTCTTGTATATATACGAACTTTGGTTTGCACGTCGAGTAGCATTCTACTCTGACATCGAACTTCCGCTTGTCCAGAGAAGTCTAGAAACAACTCTGCCACTTGCATCGTAAAGCAGACCTTGTCGGCCTAGCTATACAGGTCACTGTCCTCCAGCCAGTTCTGGTACATTTCAATCAGCATCCGGTTGTTTACTTGTCAAACTTCATACAAAAAAAAAAACATTTCTCTGGAACTTTGATGTGATTTAGCCATTACGTCAAAACATTCCATGGTGTGACCATCGCAAGCGATTTGTAGATGTAAATTATTTTCGACATATGAATCGCTGCCCCCTGAATTTACGATTTGTTAGCCAACTTAATGATGCGATAGTTCGGATTTTTAAACATACCGCACCTCGTCCAAAGCTATCCAGAGCCCAAAATATTCCTGGAACGTTAATTAATAATAGCAACACTCAGAAGCCCCGCTACCGCCCGTCAGAGGCCACCGCTTCGTTTACACCTTCCTTCCAGTTCACGCCTCTTGTCGCTAGCTGTCGCTGCGCAGATTAACCATTTTATCTATTTTGAGACAGTAAATGAAAACTTTTCCCTTACACTCGCAGAGGCAAATTCAACCATTATTTCTTGATTCTTAGATAGGCGAAATTATCAATCTGTCTTCAACAAGAAAAGCTTTCATTATTCCTTCAACGAAGAGAGTGGCGTGCGCTTGGTGGAGTTCGGCGTTTTTTACAAACTCGGCGTCTGGCTTTCAGATACGGAGAAAACACAACTTGATCTAATAGAAAAGACGCTGCTCCTCGCCAGATGGCGTTGTACCCAATACATTCTATTTAATCGGGATCTATAACAAAAATCTAACTTGGAGTCATGATTTAACATGTTACAAGCAAGCTAGTGACGTTTCTGCACTCGGGTTTTAGATTCGCTTGGTAAAATCCTTGATGCAAATCTAAATGGCTGAAACAATTAGTTCCGGAAAGAGAATCTAAAATTTCGGTTAATTGGGTAATGGACATTTGTCATCCTGTATAGAATCATTAACTTTTCTGTAATCAACCACTAAACGCCATTTTTTACCCTCACTAGATTTTTTAGATACTAAAAGAATAGGGCTGTTCCATTTGCTATTTGAAACTTCTATAATATCGTCATTCAGCATTTGCTGCACCTGCCTGTTGATCTCCGGTTTCAACGACTCAGGCAGTCGGTAAGGCTTTACGTACACAGGTTTCGTATTTGATTTCACTGTAATTGTCTGTTCAGCAACGTTCGCTGTACCTAACTTATCACCCTCTAAGAAAAAAATTACAGCGTATTTAGCACAAATAATTTCTATGTCTTTCCTGTCACCTGAACTTAAATGTGATAATTTGAGTTCTGGTAACAACTTTTTGACACGCTTGACTTCCTTTTGTTGTTCATTAAACACACATACATTTTATTCTTCTAAATAATCTAACTCATGAGGTTGAATCAAAGCGGTTTTTAAAGTTTTGACTTCGTGATCACCTGTATTCATTAACGTTATTGGTACTTTACCTCTTTTTGGGGTCACAATATTACATGTTCTGAAAACATTTTCTGTTATTTGGCTAGGAAATATGACGCAATCTTTGTATATGTTTTTATTAATATCGACAAAATGAATAGATTCACTACGCGCTGGAATAGTGAAATAACTTTCTGAAAGTTGCGGTTCATCAAACTTCTTATGAATTTTAAAAAGTACATCTGTATGAAAGTTTTGCGGGGTTAGTTGATTCGTTGGTAGATCTATATTTGCATTATACGTTCTTAGAAAGTCTAACCCGATAATACCGTCTGCATTGCATGGCACGGTATCGAATAAGTATAACTTATGCTGAAACTCTACACCGTTATATGCATGTAGTGGAATGTATACAAAGCATTTTGCTTGTACTTTCCCACCGATACCTTTAATATATGTACTGTCATTATAAGTTTGTACTTTATTTTGTATAATAGAACTTTGTATTATTGATAGAGAAGTGCCGGTATCTAATAAGAATTTATACTTTTGGTTTCCGAAGTAGAGGTAATAACGTCTAAACCCTCGCATATAAGAACATAGTTAGGCTCGAAAAAACTCACCAATGTTCTTTATTTCTTTCTGCTCGTCATCAGTCTTGGTTGCTGCATAAACATTTTGTTGGCGGTTAGTGTAATGGTTATAAGAGTTACCTCGGTAGTTACCTCTGTTTGACCTCGCATATCCCCGCTGGTATCGTCTTTGATTGTTATATCTTATAGGTGCATTAGCACGATAGTTACCTCGATTTTGTTGTTGGTTACTAGTCTGAAATTGTGGCTGGTACATATTGTAGTGGCCTCTTTGCGGACCACCACGATGATTCCCGCGTCCGTAGTTGTACCTAGGATAACGATAATATGTTTGATTTTTGTTACCTCTAGAGTATGAGTATACCTCATTATGGCCTGAAGTCCCGGAGCTTGCTAGCTCCTCGTCTTCAGCTGCACGTACGGCGTCCTTGAGCGCACTGTAGTTTTGCGCTGATATTATTGTACTTAGGCGCCAGTTTCGAAGTCCATCTGCAAATCTTTTTATTGCCATTTTTTCGTTTATAGGCCTCAATATTTCGCATGTCTTAGGGTTTCCGTTGGCTTGCGCTATAGTAAAACTTATAAATAAGTCTTTTAACTTTTCACCATACTTTGATATAGACATATTTGTTTGCGAGAGATTGTTTATTTGTAACAACAAAGAATTGGCTGATTTTTTCGCTAGAAAAAATGTTTTGATGTCATGATCAAACTTTCAATAGTTGAATATTCAGATTTTAGTTTCAACTTTGCTGTTTTAGATAATCTAGTTTTTAACACAAAAGAAATCAGCATTTTTTTGTACTCTTCATTTTTTAAGCAACTATTAAGCATCTCAATACCTTGTATAATCCGTTCAATAGTTTCCTCTTTTCCATCCATCAAAGGAATCAAAGTGCCGTTTTTAAATCAAAATTCTCCAGTTTACTTGTTTGTAACTCAAAATTTTCTTGTATGTTAGTTCTATTTCCTCGAAAATTACCTCTATATTACTGGATAACTTTGCTTTAGGTTCTAAACATTGTACAAAAATCTTATAATTATTATATAGTTCATCGGCACTTTTAAATTTTTGCTGACCTAATTTCTCTTGCCTTCGCTTAGCCAACTTCCTTATATTTACGCGCACATTTTATATATTTATTTATTTACTCACGATATCTCACTTCACAACTACTATAATTTTTCTTCACGCGTTTTGTTCTTCCGGACCCGTTGCTCGTCCTTTAATTGAAGCTCGAATACGACGCACCGCATTCAAGGCGATCTCCTCTCGAACCCATCGGTGATGAATATTTTTGTACTCACGAACGGCGAAATAGATGAGGAATATGCCGATCACTGCTAGCACAACAAAGATGATGATGGTGATGCAATCTAAGTGATTACCGATGTCTTTTAGTGTGGCATCGTTTTTCGCGCGGCATTTTGGTTCAGGAAAACTTCCTCTTTTTCCACTGTTGAACGGCACATTTTCACTGTAGTTGTTATTATTTTTATTTTATATACTCGTAATTTAATTACTTGCCCTCGGCTCCCTGGCGGAACCCTTTGGCAGGGTCGCCATATAGTGACGGGAGCGGGGATGTGCGGAATAAATGAGAGACAACACGTCTATAGCAAGGTTGTATAATGTCTGCCTCTAATGTACAGTGGCTTACACAAGTACGCATAGAATAAGTATATCTATAGGACGGAGCTACCTCACTACATATGTTTAGACTGCTAGTTCTGTACTTGAACACTCAAAGTCGCGGCGTCAGACATTTCAGCACTTCGGTATACCGCCAGTTCACTTGGCATCGCTGCAGTGACTCCAAAACAGCCCAGGAATCAAAGGCCTTTTCATAGTCCACAAAAGCAAGGCACAGGGGCTGATTATACTCTTCGGACTTCTGTATAATCTGCCTCACTGTGTGTATGTGGTCTATCGCACCAAATCCTCCCGTCCTGTTTCGCAGGCTGAAACTCGTTAAGTCTTCTCGCGAGACGATTTGTGATGACCCTCGAAAACAACTTATAGACGTGGCTCAGGAGTGAGATGGGGCGGTAGTTTTTCAGTAGGGTTTTATCAACCTTTTTGAAAAATAATATTACAATACTCCTGTTACACGATTTTGGAGTTCGCCCAGTATTCAGAACAGAGTTGAGTTTGTTTTCAAGAGCTCTGAAATTACCCCGTCCTCACCTGGGGCTTTTCCATTTTTAAGCTGTCCGAGCTCCATCTCAATTTCATCTTGGCTGACTTCTGGCAGGTCTTCAGTTTAGTAGCGAGTAAGAGTGGCTCTGGCATCCTTCGTAATAGGGGTGGGTTGTGAAGCACGTAATTCGTACAATTGGGCATAGAAGTTTTCTATCTCAGCTAAGATCATCTTGTTGTTGAGTTCGTCTGACTACTTTCCGACTCCATCATCAGACCCTGGACATCACATAACATCAGAGAACTCATCAAGACGACCCAAATGAGCCCAAAATCAAAAGGGTTCCATCATTTTGTTGTTAAGTTCCTATGACTATCTTTCGGCTCCATCATCAGACCCTGGATACCACATTAAAGCAGATATGTTCTCATCAAGATAAACCAAATGAGCCTAAACTCGATGAGATTCCATCATTCGATTGCTTAGTTCCTTTGAGTACCTTCCGGCTCCATCATCAGACTTTGACACCACATATGAACAGAGAATTCATCGAGATAAACCAAACGAGCCCCAACTTGAAGGGGTTCCATCTTCCGATTGTTGAGTTCCTTTGACTACCTTCCGGCTCCATCATCAGGTCAGCTCAATAGTATCTACTATAATTGTCATCAGAACTACACCCATGTGCAAAACTTTAGCATCTTTGGACGTCGTTAAATGGTTTAAAATTGACTTGCGAACTAGTCCCAAGCATAATAACACAGTAAATTAAATTAAAGCTTGTTTAAAGGTACTAAACCAATTTTGATAAAATTTATAAAGTACACACCATTCTCAAGTAGAAACAATCATTTAATTCGGTCAGAAATCTCAAGATATTAGAGAAAATAAACTATAAAACAAAAAGATTTTCTAATAAAACGTTTGAACCAATTTTGATGAAGTTTATGTGGGACAACACTGAAAAGGAAAACAACCATCAAACAACCTTTTGAATAAAAAAACAGCCATCCTAATTGGTTTAGAAATCTTAGAGATTTGAGGCAATACGAGTAAACACAAAATCAAGGTAATAAAAATCAACAATGGATTAAAAATCGAATGGATTTACTAAAACAAATAGTTATTCTCGAAAAACTGCTGAACCAATTTTGATACAATTTATATGGGACCACTTGTAGAGTATACCCTTTTAAACAAAAATAGAGTTTTCAAAATCGGTCCGCAATTGAAGGAGAAATCGAAAAAAATAAATTAAAAAAAATACAGTCGAAGATATCGTCTCCTGTTGTGAACGCGAAGTCGCTTAAAAATACAAACATGCAAAATAATCAAATTAATCTCTCCTGTTTATAATATTAATGTAAATGTTGTATATTAGTAACTAGCCAGTGTTTATAATATTAATGTAGATGCTGTATATTAGTAACTATCCTGTGCTTATAATACTAATGTAGATGTTTTATATTAGCAACTAGCCAGTGTTTATAATATTAATGTAGATGTTGTATATTAGTAACTAGCCAGTGTTTATAATATTAAAGTAAATGTTGTATATTAGTAACTAGCCAGTGTTTATAATACTAATGTAAATGTTTTATATTAGTAACTAGCCAGTGCTTATAATATTAATGTAGATGTTGTATATTCGTACCTAGCCAGTGTTTATAATATTAATGTAGATGTTGTAATTAGTAACTAGCCAGTGGTTATAATATTAATGTAGATGTTGTATATTAGTAACTGGCCAGTGTTTATAATATTAATGTAGATGTTGTATTTAGTAACTAGCCAGTGTTAATAATATTAATGTACATGCTGTATATTAGTAACTAGCCAGTGTTTATAATATTAATGTAAATGTTGTATATTAGTAACTAACCAGTGTTTATAATATTAATGTAAATGGTGTATATTAGTAACTAGCCAGTGTTTATAATATTAATGTAAATGGTGTATATTAGTAACTAGCCAGTGTTTATAATATTAATGTAAATGTTGTATATTAGTAACTAGCCAGTGTTTATAATATTAATGTAGATGTTGTATATTAGTGTTGCCCGCGGCTTCGCACGCGTGGTCATTTCTGTAGGTTAAAAGTACTATTTGTGCTATTCCAAAATTCCTTCAGCGGTCAAAAATATTTTTATCGATTTCTCGACATCTCATCGGATTAAGATATAAAGTACCCCAGTATTTAAGTCGAAACATAAGCTATCCAACAATGAAAACCGCATCGCAATCAGTCGAGTGGTTTTTACGTGATGAGCGAACAAACTTTCTGATAGACAAACAGACAAACAGACAGACATTTTTTTTTAAATGTTATGTTCTTGTTCAGTAGCTTATTTTATGTACTCTAGACCATTTCTTTTCAATTATCTTCTTTGTACAGACTTTTTCGTTCCTATTGCTTTATTATAACTATAGATAGATAAATTGTTTTGTCCGACATAATTTCCGCTAAAGGAAATCAAATGATAATATCATTTTTCTATGCCACTTGAAATTATATCCAAAAATAATATCATTTTTCTATGCCACTTGAATTCACTAACTACCTGTATCAAGGCCATTTCAAAGGATTATTCCTGAAATCCACACCAGACCGTCCCCACCAGTGGGGATTTCGGGAAAAAGCTAAATTAGTTTGGGGGAGGCCTATGTTCAGCAGTGGACTGCTAAAGGCTGAAATGATGATGTCACTAAAACGTACAAACAAAATATAATATACAGCCAGTTACTTTCTCGAGTGCTCTGGTTGAGAACTTTTAGCTCGAGTGTTTCCCAAGTTGCACTAATTAGAGAAAAATAATTTTAATTTCAGACATATTATGTAGGTAGATAGAAAAGAAATAAAAATATCCGTGGATCCACCTGTGGATTTAAGAGGAACAAGAAGTATCCGCGGATCCACCTATGTATTTAAGAGGAAAAAGAAGTATCCACGGATCCACCTGTGGATTTAAGAGGAACAAGAAGTATCCGCGGATCCACCTATGTATTTAAGAGGAAAAAGAAGTATCCACAGATCCACCTGTGGATTTAAGAGGAACAAGAAGTATCCGCGGATCCACCTATGTATTTAAGAGGAAAAAGAAGTATCCACGGATCCACCTGTGGATTTAAGAGGAACAAGAAGTATCCGCGGAAACACCTATATATTTAAGAGGAAAAAGAAGTATCCACGGATCCACCTGTGGATTTAAGAGGAACAAGAAGTATCCGCGGATCCACCTATGTATTTAGGAGGAAAAAGAAGTACCACGGATCCACCTGTGGATTTAAGAGGAAAAAGAAGTATCTACGGATCCACCTGTGGATTTAAGAAGAACAAGAATTATCCGCGGATCCACCCGTGGATTTAAAAGGAACAAGAAGTATCCGCGGATCCACCTATGTATTTAAGAGGAAAAAGAAGTATTCACGGATCCACCTGTGGATTTAAGAGGAACAAGAAGTATCCGCGGATCCACCTATGTATTTAGGAGGAAAAAGAAGTACCACGGATCCACCTGTGGATTTAAGAGGAAAAAGAAGTATCCACGGATCCACCTGTGGATTTAAGAGGAACAAGAAGTTTCCGCGAATCCACCTATGTATTTAAGAGGAAAAAGAAGTATCCACAGATCCAACTGTGGATTTAAGAGGAACTAGAAGTATCCGCGGATCCACCTATGTATTTAAGAGGAAAAAGAAGTATCCACGGATCCACCTGTGGATTTAAGAGGAAAAAGAAGTATCCGCGGGTCCACCTATGTATTTAAGAGGAGATAAAAGAGTCCACTGGATCCAAGTGGACTTTTTACTTCAAAATTAATATAATTTTGGTCCCCTATATCGCATTTTTTTCGAAAAAATATGTATCCTAAATTTTAACTCATCATAATTATGAACTATGACTGTGTCAAGTTGCATCAAAATTCGTCTAGTAGTTTCAGCGTGAAACGTGTCTTTTTAATAAACTCTCAACCTGGAAATAACTTTCATATCCTGCACCCTTTGGAACCCTTTAATGTTTCGGGATGAAAAGTATCCCATGTCCTACCTTGTAGTATGAACTCAAATCATACCAAGTTTCAGTTGCATTCATTCAGTAGTTTCAGTGTGATGCGCGGTCTAGACTATACAGACAGACAGACCAATAAAATAATTTTAATCGACTTCATAATAAAAATGTTATTTTGTAAACAACCACTAAAATGAATAAAATAATTATAATTGAGCCAGAACAGTATCACTTTTTCTAAATTACAATAGTAATAATAATGCATAAATACAACATAAGATATGGAAGAGTTTTTTGAAGGCGGTGCCAAACCGAGCCATAATTATTAATATGGATGAGCTTATTCAAAAAAATAATATCTTAAACGACTTAAAATAATAAGCTTTTAAAGTTATTATCTACCAATAGATATTTATCATTAGATTGCTGTATTCGTGTCAATCGGTTTGTAAACGTGTGAAAGTCGAAATCTGTTTGTGTTAATCTCTTGGTGGATTTAAGAAGAACTTGAAGTGTCCACGGATCCACATGTGGAGCCGAGCTGTGGAGCCTATTGGATGGGGGTTCTTGTTTTGTCTCTCCTGCGTTTCGTGTTTTTTATGAGGGTGCATCATAGGCAACTGCATATTACTTCGTACGTAGATAGGTATGTATTAATTTTGTAAAGATATTAGATTTAACTGTTGCCTGGGTTTGGCACCGCCTTCAAAAAACTCTTTCTAATCTTATGTTGTATTTTTGCATCATGATTACGTTGGTAATTTCGAAAAAGTGATACTGTTCTGGCTCTTTTATAATTATTTCATTCTTTTTAGTGGTTGTTTAGAAAATAACATTGTTATTATGAAGTCTTTTTTTTTTTGTATATTTTAATTTTCAGTGGCCTAAGCAAACATCGGAAAGAATATATGCCAAAGCAAATAGTAGACACTCACTCACTTTAGACTCAAAACGTTGGTAAATAAAAAACCAAGGATGAATAAACCTACATATATAACAACTGAATTAGTTTTGACGAAAATTATCTATGATTTCACTGGAATAAAATGGATCTCTTTGAAAAAATTGTAACTCATCTCGTAGATATGAGGAAACATAAACCCAAAACAAATTAATTTAGAAGTTCCATAATTTTGTTGTTGAGTTCCTGTGACTACCTTCCGGCTCCATCATCAGACCCTGAATACCACATAAAACCAGAAAACTCATCAAGACAAACCATATGAGCCCAAACTCGAAGGGATTCTATCATCCGATTGTGTAGTTCCCTTGACTACTACTATTACTGAAGTTTGGTCATCAGAACTACACCCATGTGCAAAACTTCAGCATCTTTGGACGTCCTTAAATTGTTCATAATTGACTTGCAATCCAGTCCTCAATATTATAATACAGTGAATTACATTAAAGCTTGTTTAAAGCTACTAAACCAATTTTGATGAAATTTATACAGTTCCACACTAGAGGTCTTCTTACTCAAGTAAAAACAATCATCTAATTCACTTCAGAAATCCCAAGATATTATAGAACATAAACTATAAAACAAATAGATTTTCTAATAAAACAACTGAACCAATTTTGGCGAAGTTTATATGGGACTACACAGAAAATATACCCGTTTGAATAAAATAACAACAATCTAAATCGGTTTAGAAATCTTAGAGATTAACACAAAATAAAGGCAATATAAATACAAAATCGAAAGGAAGTATTTCACGAGGCGGTCCTAGGCTTTGGGCTTGCTCCACCAGCCCAGGGACCAAACCACAGTGGACAACACAAAAGGTCAGGATTCAATTAGGAGCACAGGAACAGGAGGAGATGATCACAGACTTTTTGTACTTCGACGATACGGATTAAAACCACTTACGTAGGTATTGTGATATATATTTAAAAGACTCATATATATTTGTCATAAACTTATGTAGATATTTTATAACATATTATTTTGTAAAATTGCAGTTCTGCTAAAAATCTATATCGGAAAGACAATTTAAGAATGACAGGTTATTTGAATATCGAGTTGATAATGACAAACTATCAAATGGAATGAAATGGATTATGAAAGAATTAAGAGATCAAATGAGTATTATTACGAAAGAGGTTTTCACATCGTTACAAGTACTCAAAAAACTATTTATTCTCGAAAAACTGCTGAACCAATTTTGATACAATTTTTATGGGACCATCTGAAGAGTATACCCTTACAAACAAAAAAGAATTTAATACAAAATCTTTAAAAATAATTTAATAAAAAAATTACAAAATCGGTCCGCAATTGACGGAGATATCGACCGACAAAAAAAAAACATACATACAGTTTCCGAAGTCGCTTAACAAAACAGTTTCGGCAAACAAAAACGAAATATCTTCAATGTATAGAATTTGGACCCCTATCCCGCAGGGACATTTTATTTTTTCAGGAAAAATGTATCCTTTTTTTCACTTCCTATAAACTATGACTGTGCCAAGTTGCATCAAAATCCATGAAGTAGTTACAGCGTGATACGTGTTCGTTTAAATAACTTTCAACTCCTATCCTGCGGGAACCCTTTAACTTTTCGGGATGAAAAGTATGCTATGTCGTACCTCATAGTATTACGTCAAGTCAAGCCCAAGTTTCATTTGAATTCATACAGTAGTTTCAGCGTGATGAGAAAAAAAGTTTTTGCCTCAGTATCGAATACAGAAAAGCCACCAAAAAAAATGTACAAAATATGTTCAATGTACAGAATTGGACCTGTTACAGTTTTATTATAAGTATAGATTGTTTGTCATAAACTACTTTATGCCCCATGGTAATGGTATCCAACCCTGGTATCCTTAGCAAGCAGAATCGAAAAGGATAAATAAGTAGACGGCGGCGACAGGCTCAGGCGCCACCCGCGCCCCGCGCTGCAGTGGCCGGAGAAAGCGCTCGTACTAGGTCAAGGCTCTTTGGAAGAAGCCGATCTGCACAACTCCAAAACTGGTCTTGAGGTGCTTTTTACCCAAATACGAAAAATGAGTTATGATTTTAGTAGCATATGTAATTATGTACGCCTATATGTCCTTCGCAGCGCCTTAAATACCCACTATTTTAACTTTTAAGTAGCATATGTAATTATGTACGCCTGTATGTCCTTCGCAGCGCCTTAAATACCCACTATTTTAACTTTTAAGTAGCATATGTAATTATGTACGCCTGTATGTCCTTCGCAGCGCCTTAAATACCCACTATTTTAACTTTTAAGTAGCATATGTAATTATGTACGCCTGTATGTCCTTCGCAGCGCCTTAAATACCCACTATTTTAACTTTTAAGTAGCATATGTAATTATGTACGCCTGTATGTCCTTCGCAGCGCCTTAAATACCCACTATTTTAACTTTTAAGTAGCATATGTAATTATGTACGCCTGTATGTCCTTCGCAGCGCCTTAAATACCCACTATTTTAACTTTTAAGTAGCATATGTAATTATGTACGCCTGTATGTCCTTCGCAGCGCCTTAAATACCCACTATTTTAACTTTTAAGAATCGACGATTGGCCGCGTGACATAGGTTAGCTGTTTTTAAGCGACTTCACAAAAGGAGACGATTATATGTTCGACTAGCTGTACCCGTGGCTTCGCACGCGTGGCGATTTTTGTAGGTTAAAATAACTCTATATACTATTCCAAGACCTAAACAACAACATATGATCAAAATTCCTTGAGCCTTCAAAACGTCAACAGTGAAAACCACTTCGCAATCTGTCTAGTAGTTTCAACGTGATGTGCGAACTGTTATCCGGGATCATGGATTTAATGTTTTAAAAAAGAAAACTTTGAATCACTAAAAATAAATTGTATTATTTCAAATAAAATACAAATTAAATTGGATTTAGAAAAGGACGAGTACTCCGTGAAAAGGTTTTAGATCGTCTGACTGTTTCTAATAATTAACTGATGACCTACTATTGCATAGATTGTAATGAAGCACCTTTCATCTATTATTGCATAGAAAAGCAAGGGAACAAACAGACAAATATATAGAAAGACACGATGTTAAATGTTTATATTATTGTTAATTCTATGACCTTAGGATCTTTTTTTGATACGTATCTTTCTTGTACAGTTTTTTTGGTACTTATTGCTTTATTATAATGTATAGATTCCCTTCACTGTTGGACAAATAATAAAAATAATGTGTTGTAAAAAAATATTATAATCATGGCTATAAAAAAGTACCGTGACATACCTACTGACTGACTGACTGACAGACAATGCCCAGCCTATACCAGTGGACCTAGGTATTTGAAATTTCGAGGAATATTCCTTGAGTAACCTAGAGGTGAACTACCGGAAGTAACTATAAACCGTGAAACATGAATACCAACTCCAAATAAAATATCCCTATCCTGCGGGAATCCTTTAATTTACCGGGATGAAAGTATCCAATGTCCTACCTCGTAGTATGAACTCAAATCATGCCAAGTTACATTTGAATTCATTCAGTATTTACGGCGTGATGCGCGTCCAAGATGCAGACAGACAGACAGACATACAGACAGACATACAGACGTCAAGCCGCCTTTTGCCGGCCCTGCTGCACCGAAACAGCCGGCCAAGCCGCAGCTCCGTGCCCAAACACATCAATAGCCTTTTGATAAACCGGTAATACAAAACACGGTTCCAAAGATTAAATTATCTCAAGAGGAAAGAGATGAGATGTCTTTGCCAATACAACATTTAATAAGTTTAGGTGCAGTAACTTCATGTATGTCTATACCTGAGCAGTTTATTTCAAAAACATTTCTGTTACCACAACCTAATGGAGGCGACAGATTTATTCTAAACCTCTAAAAAAAACCCTAAAAAAGCCTCTAAATAAATTTATTAAAACCGAGTATTTCAAAATGGAAGACCACAGAACCGCTTCAAGACTTATTCCAAAATGTATTTTTAGCCACTATCGACTTAAAAGAGGCTTATCTTTTAATACCTATAGACCCACAAGACCGTTTTTTTATGCGTTTTCAATTTTTAGATGAATAGTAAAAGTTGAAAACGAAAACGTTGAAAACGTACGAATTTACGGCTATGCCATATGGGCTGTCCACAGTACCTTGATGATATTTTGTGTATTGGCAATGACTATTCTGAATTTTTACAAAATTTAACTGAAACTATAAATTTCTTACAATGTCTGGGTTTCATAGTAAACTATGAAAAAAGTTGTTTAGAACCTCAGCAAATTTTCAAGTTCCTTGGTTTTATTTTTGACACAAAGAATCTGACTTTAACGTTACCTATTGAAAAACGTAATAATATAGACCGATTCATCATGTCAGCCTTTAGAAGTCCACTGCTGAACATAGGCCTCCCCCAAAGAGTGCCATGACGAGCGATCCTGTGCCACCTCCATCCACCGACTTCCTGCGATGGCTACAATGTCATCGGTCCATCGTGTGGGGGGTCTCCCCACACTTCGCTTGCTTGTTCGTGGTCGCCATTCGAGAACCTTTATTCCCCAGCGGTTGTCGGTTCTGCGAACTATATGGCCTGCCCATTGCCACTTCAACTTGCAAACTCTGAGAACTATGTCGTCCGATATGTTGATATGTTGACCGATTAGTTAACAAATTTTTACCCTTGCCGCGTTGCACCATCAAAGAATTTGCTCAACTTATTGGAGTACTAATTTCCGCATGCCCAGCAATCAGATATGGCTGTACACGAAATCTTAGAGAGGGAAAAATACCTTTTACTACAGAAACAAAACTGGTTAATCTAGAACGCATCTGTAACTTCTAACTTTATCACCGAGGGTATGCTTCTCAATTTAATTGCGTTTGGGGGAGTACCTACACCTTTCCTACCTCCTCCCTTCCAACGTCTGAACAGCAACACGACATTACTACTTGCTTGCGCTACCACGATCCACCATTGTTGCAACGCCAGTTACAAATAAATCAGATTATCGCCGATCAATGAGCTCGGATTGCTTATTTCGACACGTTATTAATCTGCAAGCATCAACAATCAAACCACTAAAGAAAATCAGCAAATCATCTAGGAATGGAAGAGAAATTAGCCTGATGCACCAGAACTAGCGCCATCGAAGAAATATCAAGATCAGCACGCGTGAGTCAGTCGCTATCATCACCATTTTCCCTTTTTTTTCGCCCATTTCCTTGGTCCTTCTCCCCAGATATTTTATAAATTTTTGTTTTTTCCATAAAATACAACGGGGATTCATACGCCCCGTATTTTGCATTTTTGTCGAAAATTGCATTTGGTAGTTTTTGAACGTGATATCATTCGTAAAATCAGCATATATCTGGGATTTCTACGCCCTGTTATATCTAATTAGCATTCCTTTCGAAACTTCAATCGGGAAATTTCGACCGTAATTTCTATTACAAAGTCATCTGTTTTGTCCGCCATATTTTATTACATTTCAGCGGGATACATTCAAATTTAAGCTTCGTTCATTCACTTCGTTCAATTGCATTCACTTTTTTCATACTATCTGTGGTAAAAGTTTGAATCGATCGATTTAGTAAATTATCTAAGTGTGTGTTGAGCCTTAATTTATTTATTCAACTGGCAATAGTAACCAAACGTCAAGGTCCGCGTTTATATTCTCTCCGGTTCCAGTTTGTTTACATTTCCTTGCAAACTTTTGTTGTTTTCGTGTAAACCATTACTTTTTCAGTGATTTTAGGCTGAAAAGTGAAGTGAAAGTTTCTAAACATGAGTGATCCTAAAATTGCTAAAGTACCTTTTGACTTTCATCGTCTGAACTTTGACTGTCCCTGAATCAAAACCCAAAGGCAACAACGATTTTCAGTTACCGAAAATTACACTAACACGATTTACAGGTATCCATGTAGAACAGTTTCATTCACGATAATAGAAACTTAGATTGTGCAGAAAATGTGCATTATTTGTTAAGTGTTTTAGATAAACAACCATTGTCCTTAATCAAGCATTTAACAATTTCAAATGAAAATTACACAATAGCTTATCAGTTATTATCGGATCGTTATGAAAACAAAAGATTAATTGCTGACAATCATGTAAACTGTCTATTGTCATTGCCAAATTTGAATCAACTTAATTTCAAAATATTAACTTCTTTCATAAACACAAAATATTTTTCCAAAAAAGCCCAAATTCGATAAGGTTCCATCATTTTGGTGTTGAGTTCCTGTGACTACCTTCCGGCTCCATCATCAGACCCTTGATACCAGATAAAACCAGATATGATCTCATCAAGATAAACCAAATGAGCCCAAACTCGAAGGGATTCCATCATCCGATTGTGTAGTTCCTTTGACTACTACTACTACTACTACTGTAGTTTTTAATTGTCATCAGAACTACCATGTGCAAAACTTTAGTATCTTTGGACGTCCTTACATTGTTCAAAATTGACTTGCAATCCAGTCCTAAACATTATAACACAGTGTATTAAATTAAAGCTTGTTTAAAGCTAGTAAACCAATTTTGATGAAATTTATATAGTTCCACACTAGAAGTCTTCTTACTCAAGTAAAAACAATCATCTAATTCGGTTCAGAAATTCCAAGATATTAGAGAACATAAACTATAAAACAAATTGATTTTCTAATAAAACTACTAAACCAATTTTGATGACATTTATATGAACCACAGAAAAAGTTTACCCTTTTGAATAAAAAAACAACCATCTAAAGTGGGTTAGAAATCTTAGAGATAAACATAAAATAAAGGCAATATAAACACAAAATTGAATGGATTTACTCAACAAAATTGTTTGTTCTCGAAAAACTGCTGAACCAATTTTGATACAATTTATATGGGGCCACCTGGAAAGTATACGTTAAACGACCGACAATAAAAATAATAATAAAAAAAAACACATACAGCCGAACATATAACCGTCTCCTTTTCTGAAGTCGATTAATAAAAGAGAATGCACATGCGCTACAAGCCTTACGATTTGATGTCACGTCTTGGATTTTCCTTAGACGAACTCCATCGAACATACTCAAGAAGTTGCCGCTGGACTTACATACTAAATTTGAGTCTACAACTGACACTATAAAATTCCAACGTTCAGCCAACTGCTATATTTTTTAGTTAGAAAATCAACTTAGAATATTAGAAAACGTTGGTGGTTCTACGTCTAGAACAGTGACAGGCAGTAACACATTGAATATTTTAGATGACAAACCGTATTACAAGGTTCACAATAGTTTTAGTTGTCCATGTTGCAAGGAGAACCATGCTATTTATCAGTGCTCAAAGTTTGGCAGCATATCTCCCTTGCAGCGGAAGAATTTTGTGATTCATGTGTTTCACCTGTCTGCGCACTCACCAAGTTTCCAAATGCACATCAACAAGTGTATGCCAGGTGTGTCGTGGGCGGCACCACACCAAGCTGTACACATCAACACTTGCAACGGAAAATCAACATTTTGACTCAACTTCTGCGCCAAAGCCCACACACCAGTCCAGTCTCAGACTTTGCATGGTGTCGATGCGACATCTACTATGGTATTAGGTACAGCGTTTGTCAGCGTGCAGGATGTTGACGGTCACTTTCACACGGCCCGTGCCTTGATTGATAGCGGTTCTCAAGTCTCCATCATGACTGAGAATTTGGCCCAACATTTGAAGCTACCTCGTACTAAGTCAGGTAGTTTACACCAGGTGCTTCGTCTGTTCCAGAGACTCGAGGCATAGTTCATTGCAACGCTAAATCAACATGGGATAATTAAAATATTTTATCTTTGAACTTCATCACTTTAAAGCGACCTTACAGGCCTTATGCCTTCGGTTTCAGTCGATCCCAAAGTTTTAGAACTTTGCAAAAATTTGGTTTTAGCTCATGCCAACTTCACAATACCGGGACAAATTGACTTGCTTCTTGGTGTAGAATTTTTTGACCAGATCCTCGATGGCAGGAAGTTCAGTCTAGGTGACATACTGCCTACTGCCTACTCATCCATCTATGGCTGGATGATTATGGGAAAAGCACCCGCAGCATCGCAACATGCTTATACAGTTTTTTCGATGGCCTGCACCATGGACCTCAATCTTGCTCTCAGTAGGTTTTGGCAGCCACAAAAAACAGCCACCCAAATTACGCATCCAAGATTCTGAGGATATCCAGTGCGAGAAGCATTTCACAGAAACTTACAACCGGGATAGTGATGGTCGTTTTGTAGTTGCGTCACCTTTCAAAGTCAACAACAAACGGTTAGGCAACACTCATCTTACTGCTTTGAAGCGGTTCCATAATTTGGAAGGCAAGTTATTTAGGGAGTTTCGACTGCGTGAACTCTATGTAGCCTTCATGAGGGATTATATTGAAGCCGGTCACATGCGTGAAGTACCATGTTCAACTTCCGGCGAATCCTACCGGATCACGCACCACGGGGTCCTGAAGGAGCACAGCACTAGCACGAAATTATGTGTGGTATTTGACGCGTCAGTGCCAAGCATATCCGGTGTAGCGCTCAACCAGGTACTCATGTCAGGTCCCAAGCTCCAGAAAATAATAATTGAGGACATCATTTTGCGTTTCAGATAGCACGAAATAGTTTTCATTTGCGACATAAAGCAGATGTACAGGTAGGTGCAACGACGACTGCAAATATTAAACCATGCTCTGGCGCGAATCTCCTGATGACAAACTCAAGCAGTTCGAACTAACTACAGTTACTTATGGTGTTTCAAGTTCGGCGTTCCAGGCTATTCGCGTTCTACACGAGCTAGCTTACCTCAATGCAGACAAGCATCCCGATGCTTCTAAAGCTCTGTTAGAGGACACATTCGTCGATGACATCGTTAGTGGAGCTCGTGATATTGACTCTGCTAAGAAACTTGCTCAAACGATAGCTGATATCCTCGCGCAGGGAGGTTTTCTTTTGCGCAAGTGGTCCAGCAACTCCCAAGAGTTCTTGGAAGGGTTTCCTGTCGATCACCGTGAATCTCCTTACAGGTTCGTCGAGGATGGTGAAAACATTTTCAAGGTTCTGGGCATCGAGTGGAACTCAAAGAAGGACAACTTCGTCTACCACGTCTCCAAAATGAGCAAAGTCCTCACTAAGCGGTGTACAAATCCCATAAAACCCTATTTAGATAGGTACTAAAATAAAAAAACCAAAGGCTGAACGAACGAACGAACTTTATTGCAACTCAATATTTGAATCTCCCGCAAGAGTCGGACAATCTTGTCACCGCGATCTAGGAAAAGCGCTCTCGTTTGAGAGCGCCATCTATTATATTTCGGGTGAACTAAGTAAACACAATATGGTACCTATTTGTAATGACGACTTTGAACATTCCGGCCACCATGGATCAATGTCCATAATACAACAAAATAAAACGCAAATATTCCAAAAATACATTATTAAATGTAAATTGTAATGAGAATATGTAATGGATGGATACAATATATTCTACAATACTACCAAAATACAACAGTTCTAAATTAATTTAAAAAAAAAAAAAAAACTTGTACATACTAGCTGTACTATGCAGCTTTACCCAAATTAACTACACTAAACTACATACAATTACATTCTAATTGGCATTTTCGCCCTGGTGTTATTATTCTAAACATTATTTCCTTGTCTGTGGTTGCGAAAAGAAAACTACGGACACAAAATGCAATCTTTCTATGAGGCACGTAGTATTGTATTCTTTTTGTACGAGGCGACACCTATGCATGAAAAAGACCAGAATCTACCAACATGCAAAAGTCAAAATCTCTGGTAAGCTATACTTTGTCAATTTTGTCATGTCAGTATGTCAGTCCAGATGCAAGTTAGAAAATTATAAATTGATCAGTTATGGGCAAAACAATGACTTTGGAGAGGGGTCGTTTAATAGTTTGCCCCTTACAACGCAAACTAACAACGCGTGTTATATTGTCAGGCCCGCTATGCTTTTCTGATATCACTCCGTAAAGCCATCTAGCTGGTAGAAGGCTATCTTCTTTTACAAGCACAACGTCACTTATCTCTGGTTCTGGAATGGCATTTTTCCATTTGTGTCGTTGTAGGAACTGAGTTAAATACTCTTGCGACCAGCGCTTCCAGAAGTACTGGACTATTCTCTGCGTCAACTGCCAACGTTTCAGATTGGACACATTTTAACTTCGTAATTAATGTCTGGGACAGTAATCAAAGGTTCTCCCACAAGAAAGTGCCCTGGCGTCAATGGCAAACGATCGAACTCTGGAGGTTTCACTGGACCGACATATTGGTCTCGAATTGAGGCAACTCTCAATCTGAGCCAATTCTGTAGTCAGTTCTTCAAACTTCAATGTAGTATCACCAATGACGCGTTTAAGATGATATTTCGTAGACTTGATACCAGCCTCCCATAATCCCCCAAAATTGGGACTATAGGGTGGTATCCTATGCCAAGTCGTGTCATTTGTAGTAAGCCAATTGGCAATTTCTGTAGCTACACTTGACCTTTCAGCAGCAAATAAAGCCTGTAATGCGCGATCAGAGCCCACAAACGTGGTCGCGTTATCGCTCCATAAATCTGCACAGTGGCCGCGTCTAGCGACAAAACGCTTGAAAGCTGCAAGAAACGTTTCAGAAGTGAGGTCACTCACAACTTCCAAATGTATGGCTCGCGTCGCCATGCATACGAAACGGCAGATGTAGCCCTTCGTGGAACGATGACCTTGACCTTTTGTAGTCCTAACCGCTATGGGACCGGCATAATCTAGACCACTCTGACGAAACGGCCTACTTGGAGTCACTCTAGCAGATGGTAGTTGGCCCATCATTGGGTGAACAGTGTGCGATGAATAGCGTAAACAGGTCACACATTTGTGAACATACGATTTTACCAAGTTCCTCAAATTTATCATCCAGTACTTTGAATGGATGTAATTTATCATTAATTGAGAGTTTTCTCATGAGCGTCCGTGATCACCAATTTGGCAAAGTGGGATTGTCGTGGAACCAGGATGGGATGTTTCCGGTTTTCCGACAAAGTCGAACCCTGCAATCTTCCACCAACCTGCCATATTCCGTTGCTGTCGTTATAAGGATTAAGAGAAGAAAATTGACCTTGAGGTTAGTTTCAGTAAAATACTGACCTTGACACCTTTTTATACAAATCTGCATCACATCTTGCAACTCTTTAGCTGTCAACCAGGATGGTTTGAGTTGATCATTGGGTAAGTAGAATCTTCTGCACGTATGGGTCTTCTCAAGGAAGAAAAGCGCTCCAGAAGTGAATCTCCATCATCAATATCACTGGTAAGGCTGTGGCAATTCATTTTTAACTTTCTTTCTTCCAAGTTTGTGTCCTTTACATCTCCTTTGCTATACCTTATATTTTCCAGATGCAGCCATCGAGAACCGTGATTCCAGAGCTCTTTTTCCACACACTCGGAAGGTTTTATACCTCTCGAGGCACAATCCGCAGGATTATCCTTTGAGGCTACGTGTTACCACTGGTTTCCATCTATAATGGTAAGTATTTCCGATAGTCTGTTAGCAATGAACGTTTTCCATCTACTAGGATGGTTGCTTAGCCAAGCTAGGACGATTGATGAATCAGTCCAAGCGTGAAGATGGTGTTTGGGAACGTCAAGCGTTTCTGCTACTTCCTTCAAAAGTTTTGCTACCAACACTGCACCGCACAACTCGAGGCGAGGAATTGACACTTGCTTTAATGGTGCTACCCAGTTTTTAGAAGTGACCAGATTCACTTGTACAATTCCTTCACAATCTACAACACGGGCATATATAACTCCCGCAAATGCCATATTAGATGCATCCGAAAATCCGTGTAGCTCTAGACATTTATCATCTTGACTTGTGTTGATCCATCTGGGTATGCAGATTTCCGAAAGCTTCTCAAGTCCGTTGCGAAAGTTGATCCAATCTTTGAGTAATGAGGATGGAAGTTCGTCAATCCATTCAATGCCAGAAAGCCACAGCTTTTGGATGAATACCTTGGCTGTTGTGATAGCTGGTACAAGCCAGCCTAAAGGATCGAATAGTCGTGCTATGTCTGATATAACACGTCTCTTTGTTACTGGAACTTCAATTAGAGGAAGTTTGACTGTACTCTGTAAAAGTGTCTGCTTGCCTATTCCAGGTTAGCCTAAGTATCTTCATTACTTCATCCGTTTTAAGCTCCATATCTCTTTTTGGTACAGTTGAAAAGACCGTTGCCCGGCTAAGGAAACGGACCTCCTTCTCAGGTAAAGGCGAGGAATTAAAACAAGATGGTAAATTCAATAACAAAGGGCTTTATTACAAAAAAAATAGAAAAAGCACACATGAGTTATCGAATAATGGTACTCTCCCCTTTACTGAGGAATTTAAAAAGAAATATTTTACACTTAATTTAGTTTGTTCTGCATCAAAATAATTATAAACAGCAAGACCTTACAATAGGAATTATTACTAACTTAATACTCAAAACTCAAAATTCTCAAATGTGATTATAATTTCCTCAAACATATAAATTTTAGTACATAACTTCGGCCTGTATGATATGAATTTACTATAGTATTGGAGAATCCTAGGCCAATAAAACTTAGAGAGTCTGTGCTCAACAGATTAACATGTATTGGTCACAACGCAACGGAATATTCTTGTCTTTGCCATAGAATGTTTTAAATTAAAAGAGAACTAGTGCAAACAGAGTGTGTGTGTGTATGATTGTGTTTCCCAGAGGGAAATCAAACTCTAAAATAGAAAGTAAAACAGAATCTAAGACAGATGGTACATAGAAAATAAACAGAAAGTATCTAGATAATATCAGAAAATATCTAGATAATAACAGAAAGTAATCTTGATAATAACAGAAAATAGACAGAAAGTATCTTTCAACAATATATTAACCCACAAGTAGGCGAAGGCTTCCCACAACACTGTAGCTCGCTGACTCAAAATGATTTGGAGTGGACCAACCTGGAAGCTTCCTGGGACGCCGTATCGTCGTCTCGCGTACCGCCGCGGAACGCCTCCTTACTCCACTCGATCAGCTCCTACTGCTTGACCACGAACGGTGGTGATATCTTCTACTGGACAGGTGGTGTGTTGGAGTCCTTCTGGAGTCCCTCGTAGACCGGCTTCTTCCACGAACGGTGGTGAGCCCCGGGTGATCGCGCACAGCAGCTCGCAGTGGTGACGACAATAGCCGACCGTAGATGCACGATATAACCTGGCTTTTGCACTGGTATACTTATTTCGCCTGTAACAGGGCAGCTTCGTTCTGGACAGCGTGCCTCGGTCGTTTTGTTCACACAAGAGAAACTGCGTATTTTTCTGCCGCCTGCGTCGATCTTAATTACGTGCCAACTATGTAAAGTAAATTCGGTTTTACGTCCGAAATCCAAATCCAATCCACAGGCTTCTCACTTGTTTATATACTATCTTGTTTTGCATCTTCGAGTAGCGTTCTACTGAGACCTTGAACTTCCGGTTATCTCGAAAGATCCAGAACTAACTCTGCCATTTGCTTCGTAAAGTAGACCTTGTCGGCCTAGTAATACTGGTCACTGTCCTCCAGCCAGATTTGGTACATATCAGCCAGCATCCGGTGTTTACTCGAACAAGTCCATACAAAAAAAAGAATTTCTCTGGAACTTTGACGTGATTTTTGCATTATGTCAAAACCTTCCATGGTGTGACCATCGCAAGCGATTTCTAGATTTAAATAATTTTCGACATATCAAACGCTCCATTCTGTAATTATTATTTGTTAGCCAACTTAAAGATGCGACCTATTCTGGATTTTTAAACAAGCCGTTCCTCTTCCAAAGTTATTCAGAGCCCGAAATATTCCTGGAACGTCAATTATTAATAGCAACACTAAGAAGCTCGCTACTTGCCGACAGATACCTCCACTTAGTTTCCACCTTTCTTCTAGTTCACGCCACTTGTAGCTAGCTGTCGCTGCGTGGATTAACATTTTATCTATTTTGAGACAGTAGATGAAAACTTTTCCCTTTCACTCGCAGAGGCCAATTCAACCATTATTTCTTGATTCTTAGATAGGCGAAATTATCAATCTGTCTTCAACAAGAAAAGCTTTCATTATTCCTTTAACGAAGAAAGTGGCGCACGCGCGGTGGAGTTCGGCGTTTTTTACAAACTCGGCGTCTGGTTTTCAGATACGGAGAAAACACAACTTGATCTAATAGAAAAGACGCTGCTCCTCGTCAGATGGCGTTGTACAATATATTCTATTATCGAGATCTATAACAAAATCTAACTTGGAGTATGATTTAACATGTTACAATACACCCTCTCCTGCCAAAGTTTCACATGCCAATGTGAAACACTCGCTGCCCTCAGCGATAACAGTCACTGGAACTATTTCAATAAGAGATTTAAAAGCAAACAGAACCAGACTAAAAAAAAAACTCATTGACAATGTGGAAACCAAAAAAAACTTCCTGGACCTCTTTGGGTATATTGTAAATCCCCAAACAAAATATATTGAATCAAACAAACTCTGAAACGCAAACTTTAACGAAGAATGAAAACAAAAGATATGAGCAAATTCCCCAACAGAATATCGCAGTTCTAAGTTCACTGCTGCAGGTGCAGGCCGAAAGTTCACAATAATTTCAATCCTGGAACTAAAAATTTTCCAACAAACCTTTCTAAAAAAATAATAAAAAAATTAATTAACCTATGCACTAAGTCCCTCCTTCATTCATGTGACATTTCAACCGGGTACAATATATTTATCAAGATCTCTAATTTAGCATATTTCCTCTTATATGTTTCCTAATCATTTTGTTATAATGCCAATCTATTCGGGTGAATCTATTTGTGGAAACAAAAAAATTTATACATTTACATTGCACTCCTTTTATTTACAAAATCTCTGACAAAAATCAATCACTACAAATCTGGTATAGTCAGTAAGTAAGTCGCTATATATCCTTCTTTCATACCATAAGTCCTGCTACACACCTAATTGTGAGCATTCACTTTCCTTTTAAACAACCTATATAGACACAGTACCGAACATTTAGCTGTTGGGACTTATGCTACATTTGGTAAAACATTCATACTCCCCTAACCCTTGTAAAGAAAAGTATCGAGTGGAAAACCCGCTTTAGAATTTCTGTTACTGGTAATTAGGCTTTTTATTATAGAGGTTACCAGGAAATCCGCCTCTTCGCGCTTTTACTGGTTTTAGGCTTTTCATTTATAGAGGTCACCAGAAAAAACCGCCTCTGTTTGGTTAACTAGTTTCTAGGCTTGAGTTTAAAGAGGTCACCAGTCTAAACCGCCTCTGCGCTCGTTTGATAAAAACTACAAAAAAAATATAACATGCTGGACTAGGATCAAATATGTTTCTAAATAAAATAACATAATATGCCTGAACAAAATATCCAACTACCTAGCCAGTCTCTAAAGTTTACTGTTAAATTTCGATCAAAGTAACATGCCAAACATTGACACAAATAATGTACTTTAAATCGTTTAGTAAATGTCACATGAGTGATTACCCCAATTCTATACATTTTTACCTTATCGAGATTGCCATTCCTTTTTTATTCCAACTGCCAGGACCAATGTTCTACACATAAAAAAAAAAACCTGTCTCGTCCGGGCTAATCTTATATCCTAATATATAAATTCTCAGTTGGCAGAGCTAAACCTAAAACAAGAAACCAAAACCTAAGAATCCAAACCTATTTTATCCTGAAAACTCGCCAGCTAATAACAATACAACAAAAAAAAAACACCAAAAATATACCTAAAAAATAATAATTGGACTACCCATAAAATCTTTCTTTCACTATTACTCCAGTGATCATTTCCTAGTAATGAGCCTTCCCCGGGACAGATGTTCACGTAACCATATGCGGTCCAGGGTTTCTATACTCTCCACAAAAACCTTCAAGAAAAATCCATGTATTTGACCCAGGCTTCTTTAGTTCAGGTGTTGTCATCCGCACCCGTGTATCCGGCCATCAGTCTAACCCGGCTAAGGTTATTCTTGCCTGAAATTCGCGCATAGACATATGTGCTACAAAATTTGTCACACCACTAGGGCGTGCCAAAAAAAAAACCAGATCCGTCGTAACCGGCACCACCCCACCGATTTTCCGAACACGACTGAATCTATAAAAAACGATCATTATGTATCCCATAATATACGATCACCAAAACAAAACCAGATCCGTCGTAACCGGCACCACCCCACCGATTTTCCGAACACGACTGAATCTATAAAAAACGATCATTATGTATCCCATAATATACGATCACCAAAACAAAACCACTCTCTGATTAGTCATTCATCATGTATATACGCAAAATATGTGTATCGTACGCTGACAATGAGAGGTGAGCGAGAGAAAGCACAAGCGGCCCTACCCCTCCTCTGAAAATATGGAGCTGTCCTCAGCTCTGATACCATCTACCGACAACACCAATACCACTAGGGTCTGAAAAGTATAAGATATGTTGTGTTCGGATGTCCTCCATCCTTTTTCGAACTTAACAATATCCACAAAAGGATGATCACTGTGTTGTCCACCATTCATGATCAAAAAACTTCTCCAAGTCATCACCATCCATAATGGCGCATAAAAATGTGCCTCAAAACTTCGACAGCCTGTATATACTTATGTACAAAGTTCCATTCTATCTAATAAAAAAAAACTGTTACTAACTGTAAAAAAAAAAAAAAAAAAAAAAAGTTACCAAATATCAACAATTACAAAAATTTAACAAAAGATTTAGCCGATGGAACTAAAAAATAAACTAGACAAATCTTATCTATTCAACTAACCGAAAACATCACAATCTAACTAAAAAACAAAACTGGACATAAGCAATGAACCTGAAATTGTTCAATGCTTCACAATAGAGGTAGATTTAGAACGGCACTAACCCCCAATCACCGCTTTATGGATTTTGAATTGACGGACTTGTCTTTGTGGTTGTTGACTTTAAAACCTGCCAAACAAATAGAACCCTACTAAATCTGCTCATCTTTAAAAAAAGAATATAGCGTCATTAGGTGTGCTCCATTTGTACTACTGCATACTGTTGTGCTAAAATAATAATGAAATTCTAAAAAAATTATTAACAAACTATCCAAGAAAAAAAAAAAAAAAAAACTACAGAACCTCACATATATTTTACTGACCCCTAAAATACAATGAACAAAAGGTAAATGAAATCCTAAAAAAAATCTACTACCAATCAATTAAAAGAATCTACAGAACCTCACAAATATTTTGAGCGAACCCTAAAATATAATGAACAGAAGGAAAAATGTGTGTATGTGTTTTGTGTAATGAAATTGTTCTATAATGTTTTGGAACCGATATGTCAAACAAATATATAAAAAAAATATCTGTTGTGTTGTGACACACTTGCAATAAAATGGTACATACCTACCTACAAAGTATAAGTCACTCCACTAACAGATCTATACTGTTTTAAATATCACACCAATACATAATCCAATGATAGAAAAAAATACAATCAATTACACTTGAATCACCATTAAATACACATAATATTTTTCCTAAAGCAGAAAAATAACATACCAAGATTTTAAAATAACACAAACAGTATTATAGGTTCAACACACAAAGAGATATTATAGTTTAGTTTCACACACAGTAATATTACACGTGACCACGGGGCAGATTGAAAGATACTTTCATGTAAACACCTGTTTGCTTGTAATTATTTTTAAGCGTTGTGCATATTATCTATTACAAGAAATCCTCTCTTATATATGATGCAGAAAAAACCAACCAATTTACATTGAACGCCACTGTACCTGAGCGCCAGTTTGTAAGAGAAAAAATAAATGAAAAAAATATATGTAAAATATGAAAAAATATATGTGAATTTATTCAGTTGGGCGCCATTGAAAAGACCGTTGCCCGGCTAAGGAAACGGACCTCCTTCTCAGGTAAAGGCGAGGAATTCAAACAAGATGGTAAATTCAATAACAAAGGGCTTTATTACAAAAAAAATAGAAAAAGCACACATGAGTTATCGAATAATGGTACTCTCCCCTTTACTGAGGAATTTAAAAAGAAATATTTTACACTTAATTTAGTTTGTTCTGCATCAAAATAATTATAAACAGCAAGACCTTACAATAGGAATTATTACTAACTTAATACTCAAAACTCAAAATTCTCAAATGTGATTATAATTTCCTCAAACATATAAATTTTAGTACATAACTTCGGCCTGTATGATATGAATTTACTATAGTATTGGAGAATCCTAGGCCAATAAAACTTAGAGAGTCTGTGCTCAACAGATTAACATGTATTGGTCACAACGCAACGGAATATTCTTGTCTTTGCCATAGAATGTTTTAAATTAAAAGAGAACTAGTGCAAACAGAGTGTGTGTGTGTATGATTGTGTTTCCCAGAGGGAAATCAAACTCTAAAATAGAAAGTAAAACAGAATCTAAGACAGATGGTACATAGAAAATAAACAGAAAGTATCTAGATAATATCAGAAAATATCTAGATAATAACAGAAAGTAATCTTGATAATAACAGAAAATAGACAGAAAGTATCTTTCAACAATATATTAACCCACAAGTAGGCGAAGGCTTCCCACAACACTGTAGCTCGCTGACTCAAAATGATTTGGAGTGGACCAACCTGGAAGCTTCCTGGGACGCCGTATCGTCGTCTCGCGTACCGCCGCGGAACGCCTCCTTACTCCACTCGATCAGCTCCTACTGCTTGACCACGAACGGTGGTGATATCTTCTACTGGACAGGTGGTGTGTTGGAGTCCTTCTGGAGTCCCTCGTAGACCGGCTTCTTCCACGAACGGTGGTGAGCCCCGGGTGATCGCGCACAGCAGCTCGCAGTGGTGACGACAATAGCCGACCGTAGATGCACGATATAACCTGGCTTTTGCACTGGTATACTTATTTCACCTGTAACAGGGCAGCTTCGTTCTGGACAGCGTGCCTCGGTCGTTTTGTTCACACAAGAGAAACTGCGTATTTTTCTGCCGCCTGCGTCGATCTTAATTACGTGCCAACTATGTAAAGTAAATTCGGTTTTACGTCCGAAATCCAAATCCAATCCACAGGCTTCTCACTTGTTTATATACTATCTTGTTTTGCATCTTCGAGTAGCGTTCTACTGAGACCTTGAACTTCCGGTTATCTCGAAAGATCCAGAACTAACTCTGCCATTTGCTTCGTAAAGTAGACCTTGTCGGCCTAGTAATACTGGTCACTGTCCTCCAGCCAGATTTGGTACATATCAGCCAGCATCCGGTGTTTACTCGAACAAGTCCATACAAAAAAAAGAATTTCTCTGGAACTTTGACGTGATTTTTGCATTATGTCAAAACCTTCCATGGTGTGACCATCGCAAGCGATTTCTAGATTTAAATAATTTTCGACATATCAAACGCTCCATTCTGTAATTATTATTTGTTAGCCAACTTAAAGATGCGACCTATTCTGGATTTTTAAACAAGCCGTTCCTCTTCCAAAGTTATTCAGAGCCCGAAATATTCCTGGAACGTCAATTATTAATAGCAACACTAAGAAGCTCGCTACTTGCCGACAGATACCTCCACTTAGTTTCCACCTTTCTTCTAGTTCACGCCACTTGTAGCTAGCTGTCGCTGCGTGGATTAACATTTTATCTATTTTGAGACAGTAGATGAAAACTTTTCCCTTTCACTCGCAGAGGCCAATTCAACCATTATTTCTTGATTCTTAGATAGGCGAAATTATCAATCTGTCTTCAACAAGAAAAGCTTTCATTATTCCTTTAACGAAGAAAGTGGCGCACGCGCGGTGGAGTTCGGCGTTTTTTACAAACTCGGCGTCTGGTTTTCAGATACGGAGAAAACACAACTTGATCTAATAGAAAAGACGCTGCTCCTCGTCAGATGGCGTTGTACAATATATTCTATTATCGAGATCTTTAACAAAATCTAACTTGGAGTATGATTTAACATGTTACAATACACCCTCTCCTGCCAAAGTTTCACATGCCAATGTGAAACACTCGCTGCCCTCAGCGATAACAGTCACTGGAACTATTTCAATAAGAGATTTAAAAGCAAACAGAACCAGACTAAAAAAAAAAACTCATTGACAATGTGGAAACCAAAAATAACTTCCTGGACCTCTTTGGGTATATTGTAAATCCCCAAACAAAATATATTGAATCAAACAAACTCTGAAACGCAAACTTTAACGAAGAATGAAAACAAAAGATATGAGCAAATTCCCCAACAGAATATCGCAGTTCTAAGTTCACTGCTGCAGGTGCAGGCCGAAAGTTCACAATAATTTCAATCCTGGAACTAAAAATTTTCCAACAAACCTTTCTAAAAAAATAATAAAAAAATTAATTAACCTATGCACTAAGTCCCTCCTTCATTCATGTGACATTTCAACCGGGTACAATATATTTATCAAGATCTCTAATTTAGCATATTTCCTCTTATATGTTTCCTAATCATTTTGTTATAATGCCAATCTATTCGGGTGAATCTATTTGTGGAAACAAAAAAATTTATACATTTACATTGCACTCCTTTTATTTACAAAATCTCTGACAAAAATCAATCACTACAAATCTGGTATAGTCAGTAAGTAAGTCGCTATATATCCTTCTTTCATACCATAAGTCCTGCTACACACCTAATTGTGAGCATTCACTTTCCTTTTAAACAACCTATATAGACACAGTACCGAACATTTAGCTGTTGGGACTTATGCTACATTTGGTAAAACATTCATACTCCCCTAACCCTTGTAAAGAAAAGTATCGAGTGGAAAACCCGCTTTAGAATTTCTGTTACTGGTAATTAGGCTTTTTATTATAGAGGTTACCAGGAAATCCGCCTCTTCGCGCTTTTACTGGTTTTAGGCTTTTCATTTATAGAGGTCACCAGAAAAAACCGCCTCTGTTTGGTTAACTAGTTTCTAGGCTTGAGTTTAAAGAGGTCACCAGTCTAAACCGCCTCTGCGCTCGTTTGATAAAAACTACAAAAAAAATATAACATGCTGGACTAGGATCAAATATGTTTCTAAATAAAATAACATAATATGCCTGAACAAAATATCCAACTACCTAGCCAGTCTCTAAAGTTTACTGTTAAATTTCGATCAAAGTAACATGCCAAACATTGACACAAATAATGTACTTTAAATCGTTTAGTAAATGTCACATGAGTGATTACCCCAATTCTATACATTTTTACCTTATCGAGATTGCCATTCCTTTTTTATTCCAACTGCCAGGACCAATGTTCTACACATCAAAAAAAAAACCTGTCTCGTCCGGGCTAATCTTATATCCTAATATATAAATTCTCAGTTGGTAGAGCTAAACCTAAAACAAGAAACCAAAACCTAAGAATCCAAACCTATTTTATCCTGAAAACTCGCCAGCTAATAACAATACAACAAAAAAAAAACACCAAAAATATACCTAAAAAATAATAATTGGACTACCCATAAAATCTTTCTTTCACTATTACTCCAGTGATCATTTCCTAGTAATGAGCCTTCCCCGGGACAGATGTTCACGCAACCATATGCGGTCCAGGGTTTCTATACTCTCCACAAAAACCTTCAAGAAAAATCCATGTATTTGACCCAGGCTTCTTTAGTTCAGGTGTTGTCATCCGCACCCGTGTATCCGGCCATCAGTCTAACCCGGCTAAGGTTATTCTTGCCTGAAATTCGCGCATAGACATATGTGCTACAAAATTTGTCACACCACTAGGGCGTGCCAAAAAAAAAACCAGATCCGTCGTAACCGGCACCACCCCACCGATTTTCCGAACACGACTGAATCTATAAAAAACGATCATTATGTATCCCATAATATACGATCACCAAAACAAAACCAGATCCGTCGTAACCGGCACCACCCCACCGATTTTCCGAACACGACTGAATCTATAAAAAACGATCATTATGTATCCCATAATATACGATCACCAAAACAAAACCACTCTCTGATTAGTCATTCATCATGTATATACGCAAAATATGTGTATCGTACGCTGACAATGAGAGGTGAGCGAGAGAAAGCACAAGCGGCCCTACCCCTCCTCTGAAAATATGGAGCTGTCCTCAGCTCTGATACCATCTACCGACAACACCAATACCACTAGGGTCTGAAAAGTATAAGATATGTTGTGTTCGGATGTCCTCCATCCTTTTTCGAACTTAACAATATCCACAAAAGGATGATCACTGTGTTGTCCACCATTCATGATCAAAAAACTTCTCCAAGTCATCACCGGTACCATAATGGCGCATAAAAATGTGCCTCAAAACTTCGACAGCCTGTATATACTTATGTACAAAGTTCCATTCTATCTAATAAAAAAAAACTGTTACTAACTGTAAAAAAAAAAAAAAAAAAAAAAAAGTTACCAAATATCAACAATTACAAAAATTTAACAAAAGATTTAGCCGATGGAACTAAAAAATAAACTAGACAAATCTTATCTATTCAACTAACCGAAAACATCACAATCTAACTAAAAAACAAAACTGGACATAAGCAATGAACCTGAAATTGTTCAATGCTTCACAATAGAGGTAGATTTAGAACGGCACTAACCCCCAATCACCGCTTTATGGATTTTGAATTGACGGACTTGTCTTTGTGGTTGTTGACTTTAAAACCTGCCAAACAAATAGAACCCTACTAAATCTGCTCATCTTTAAAAAAAGAATATAGCGTCATTAGGTGTGCTCCATTTGTACTACTGCATACTGTTGTGCTAAAATAATAATGAAATTCTAAAAAAATTATTAACAAACTATCCAAGAAAAAAAAAACAAAAAAACTACAGAACCTCACATATATTTTACTGACCCCTAAAATACAATGAACAAAAGGTAAATGAAATCCTAAAAAAAATCTACTACCAATCAATTAAAAGAATCTACAGAACCTCACAAATATTTTGAGCGAACCCTAAAATATAATGAACAGAAGGAAAAATGTGTGTATGTGTTTTGTGTAATGAAATTGTTCTATAATGTTTTGGAACCGATATGTCAAACAAATATATAAAAAAAATATCTGTTGTGTTGTGACACACTTGCAATAAAATGGTACATACCTACCTACAAAGTATAAGTCACTCCACTAACAGATCTATACTGTTTTAAATATCACACCAATACATAATCCAATGATAGAAAAAAATACAATCAATTACACTTGAATCACCATTAAATACACATAATATTTTTCCTAAAGCAGAAAAATAACATACCAAGATTTTAAAATAACACAAACAGTATTATAGGTTCAACACACAAAGAGATATTATAGTTTAGTTTCACACACAGTAATATTACACGTGACCACGGGGCAGATTGAAAGATACTTTCATGTAAACACCTGTTTGCTTGTAATTATTTTTAAGCGTTGTGCATATTATCTATTACAAGAAATCCTCTCTTATATATGATGCAGAAAAAACCAACCAATTTACATTGAACGCCACTGTACCTGAGCGCCAGTTTGTAAGAGAAAAAATAAATGAAAAAAATATATGTAAAATATGAAAAAATATATGTGAATTTATTCAGTTGGGCGCCATTGAAAAGACCGTTGCCCGGCTAAGGAAACGGACCTCCTTCTCAGGTAAAGGCGAGGAATTCAAACAAGATGGTAAATTCAATAACAAAGGGCTTTATTACAAAAAAAATAGAAAAAGCACACATGAGTTATCGAATAATGGTACTCTCCCCTTTACTGAGGAATTTAAAAAGAAATATTTTACACTTAATTTAGTTTGTTCTGCATCAAAATAATTATAAACAGCAAGACCTTACAATAGGAATTATTACTAACTTAATACTCAAAACTCAAAATTCTCAAATGTGATTATAATTTCCTCAAACATATAAATTTTAGTACATAACTTCGGCCTGTATGATATGAATTTACTATAGTATTGGAGAATCCTAGGCCAATAAAACTTAGAGAGTCTGTGCTCAACAGATTAACATGTATTGGTCACAACGCAACGGAATATTCTTGTCTTTGCCATAGAATGTTTTAAATTAAAAGAGAACTAGTGCAAACAGAGTGTGTGTGTGTATGATTGTGTTTCCCAGAGGGAAATCAAACTCTAAAATAGAAAGTAAAACAGAATCTAAGACAGATGGTACATAGAAAATAAACAGAAAGTATCTAGATAATATCAGAAAATATCTAGATAATAACAGAAAGTAATCTTGATAATAACAGAAAATAGACAGAAAGTATCTTTCAACAATATATTAACCCACAAGTAGGCGAAGGCTTCCCACAACACTGTAGCTCGCTGACTCAAAATGATTTGGAGTGGACCAACCTGGAAGCTTCCTGGGACGCCGTATCGTCGTCTCGCGTACCGCCGCGGAACGCCTCCTTACTCCACTCGATCAGCTCCTACTGCTTGACCACGAACGGTGGTGATATCTTCTACTGGACAGGTGGTGTGTTGGAGTCCTTCTGGAGTCCCTCGTAGACCGGCTTCTTCCACGAACGGTGGTGAGCCCCGGGTGATCGCGCACAGCAGCTCGCAGTGGTGACGACAATAGCCGACCGTAGATGCACGATATAACCTGGCTTTTGCACTGGTATACTTATTTCGCCTGTAACAGGGCAGCTTCGTTCTGGACAGCGTGCCTCGGTCGTTTTGTTCACACAAGAGAAACTGCGTATTTTTCTGCCGCCTGCGTCGATCTTAATTACGTGCCAACTATGTAAAGTAAATTCGGTTTTACGTCCGAAATCCAAATCCAATCCACAGGCTTCTCACTTGTTTATATACTATCTTGTTTTGCATCTTCGAGTAGCGTTCTACTGAGACCTTGAACTTCCGGTTATCTCGAAAGATCCAGAACTAACTCTGCCATTTGCTTCGTAAAGTAGACCTTGTCGGCCTAGTAATACTGGTCACTGTCCTCCAGCCAGATTTGGTACATATCAGCCAGCATCCGGTGTTTACTCGAACAAGTCCATACAAAAAAAAGAATTTCTCTGGAACTTTGACGTGATTTTTGCATTATGTCAAAACCTTCCATGGTGTGACCATCGCAAGCGATTTCTAGATTTAAATAATTTTCGACATATCAAACGCTCCATTCTGTAATTATTATTTGTTAGCCAACTTAAAGATGCGACCTATTCTGGATTTTTAAACAAGCCGTTCCTCTTCCAAAGTTATTCAGAGCCCGAAATATTCCTGGAACGTCAATTATTAATAGCAACACTAAGAAGCTCGCTACTTGCCGACAGATACCTCCACTTAGTTTCCACCTTTCTTCTAGTTCACGCCACTTGTAGCTAGCTGTCGCTGCGTGGATTAACCATTTTATCTATTTTGAGACAGTAGATGAAAACTTTTCCCTTTCACTCGCAGAGGCCAATTCAACCATTATTTCTTGATTCTTAGATAGGCGAAATTATCAATCTGTCTTCAACAAGAAAAGCTTTCATTATTCCTTTAACGAAGAAAGTGGCGCATGCGCGGTGGAGTTCGGCGTTTTTTACAAACTCGGCGTCTGGTTTTCAGATACGGAGAAAACACAACTTGATCTAATAGAAAAGACGCTGCTCCTCGTCAGATGGCGTTGTACAATATATTCTGTTATCGAGATCTATAACAAAATCTAACTTGGAGTATGATTTAACATGTTACACAGTAACCTGACCATTTATGTGATTCATCAATTGGTTGCTGTTACTTCTGCAGTGGAAATCCTCCACGATCAAGTAATGCAGTCATTTGCTTATAAATGTATACTCCTTCAGTTTCAGAGTGACAACCGGACATTAAATCGTCCATATAAAAATCAGTCAGTACGCGTGTGGACGCTAAAGGGAAATCAGCCCCTTCGTCCCTAGCCAACTGTTGAAGAGCACGAACGGCCAAGTAAGGTGCTGATGAGATACCAAAAGTCACATTTAACAGGCGGAGATGCTGCAATTCAGTAACTGGATTTTCACGCTAGTAAATGCGCTGAAAATCTACATCCTCATCAGAAACCTTCACTTGTCTATACATCTTGATGATGTCCGCTACTAGTGCAATCGGAAAACAACGCCAACGCATTACTAAATGCCTCAACTCTGGTTGCAGAGTGGGACCTGTGATCAAGTCATTGTTTAGGAAAACTCCATTTGAGCCTATACAAGATCCATCAAATACTACGCGTACCTTGGAAGTGGTCTTATCTTGCCTAATTATTGGGTGGTGGGCCAAATAAACCGGATTTGAATCATTGGGGTGGCCCAAATTAAGATATTCATCGATGACCTTTGAACATTCGCTTAAGTTCAGGATCCTTAATCAAGCGTCTTTCCAACATGAAGAAGCGCTTGCGAGCAATCTCCCTTGAACCTCCATACTTACAGAGTGGGTCCTCAGTCCCAAACGGAAGTCTGACCACATACCTACCACACTCATCTCTCTGGGTTGTTCGAGAAAATAATTCTTCACATTTCTGCTCCTCAAGTGTCAGGAGCTTGACTTTGCCAGACGATGGTTCCGACTCCATCTCCCAGAATTTCTTCAGCAACTCATTCTCGTCAGATTCACACAGATGCATGCTGACAATACTATGGACTACTATAGACGGCTGGTTGGTCTAGTGGCTAGTAACCCTAGGAACGAAATCAAACGGTCGCGGGTTCGAATCCTGCAAGGGGCAAACATTTGTGTTATGAGCAGAAATGTTAGTTTCCGAGTCATGGATGTTGATATTCGTATTGATGTATGTTTATCCGTTATTTAGTGGCCATATTACAGGGTATCCTAGTTTGGGGCTAGGTGACTGGTGTGGAATTGTCCCAAATATATTTATTTATATATGGCATTTATCTCTATGGCTGAGTTCATTGATCGTGTGTATTCTACCAGAGAGGATCCAACCTAGTCTAGTGTTTTGAGCAACGACAGACCCTGGCGGACCCTTGATTAAACCTTCCAACAAAATCTGGCTATACACCTCCGCCCCCAATAGCAGATCAATCTTGTTGGGTGTACCAAAAGATGGATCAGCTAGTTCCAAAGACAAAAGTGCTGGAAAAACTTGTACATCGGGCAAAGCTGAACTAGGCAGAAAGCATGTCAGTTTATTTAAAATGTGTGCCTTAACCGTAATCGTGAAGCTTGGATCAAGACATGACTGAAGTTTCAGTAATACGGAGGATTTCGATGCTATTGTCGAATCCCGGTCAGCGCCTAATCCACAAACTAAACCGGTCTCTGATTATTTCTTGAGACCAAGAATCTGCACCGCAGATTCTGTTACAAAGGATGCATGAGATCCCTGATCTAACAGAGACCTTAATACTACAGTCGTTTGATTTTTGTTTGACTCCACATTTATCAAGGTGGTTGCCAAAAGAACTTGACTGAGAGTATTCGAGATACAAGAGGTAACTGTTGGGGCATCCGACGATTCGTTCTGGGTTCTGTGATGACGGTGATGTTGATTCAGTGACTGCGGCAACAACACTCTTAATGACAGACTGATCTACCTTGTTAAAATCATTATTTACTGTTGATTTTGGGTTTTTGGGGTAAAATAATGTATGGTGTTTTTTCTTACACAGGTGACACCTCGTGGAAAAGTGGCACTGATACATCGAATGATCAGTGTTCAAACAATTGAAACACAAATGGCGAGTAAGGGCAAAATTACGTCTCGCTTCGATTGTTTCTTTCGCTTTTTTTTTTTTACAATTTCCTATTTTGTGAGACTCCGAGCAAAACGAACAAGATACAGCAGTAGCAACGTGAGTACAATTATTATGCTTTTCTAGTTTTTGAATTTTTGTGTCTAGAAATTCAATGGACCTGAATCTGTTTCCTAAAAATTCTTTAAACATTTTAAGTGTTGGTAAATCTTGACATGACTCTGTGACTTTTTGTTCCCATAGCTTTCGAGACTCCGGGTCAAGTTTTTGACTTATCAGATGAATTACTATGATGTCCCAGGAACTTATATCGATGCCAAGTTTTTGTATACCATACAAACATTATTTTGTAGTATCCAATAATTGTTTAATTAAAATTGATGATTCAGTAGTTAAATTCTTTTGAGTCGTTAACTTGTTTAAGATACAATTTGCTAATTATTTTTTATTATTGCACCTGTCATCTAACAAAGTCCAACATATTTTATAGTTATCCGCTGTGACAGGGATGTGCCTCAACAACTGCTCGGCTTCACCTGTTACAGAGCTCTTAAGATACATCGTAAATTTTGCCATTTTTGTGAATCAAGGAGCTGAAAAGGTCACTGAAGCTAGCCCACTCGGAATAATTACCTGAAAATCTAGGTATCTCTATTTTTGGAAGATTCACATTGAAGTTTTCAATGCCATTATTTTCACTATTATTTTGAACAACAGCTGGATAAGGTCTCAAACTTATCATAACTTTTTTTAGCATAGATTTATATTCAATATAAGTCTCCTCGGTTATACTAAATAAATCATCGACAACATATGAAGATGCCTCCAATTCCTCACCTCTAACTTTGAACACATTTTTTTCTATGATTATCAAAAAATTCTTTCCAATATTGTTCCAAAATTTCCAAGCGAGTTTCAACATAAGATGGAGTAATTATTTCCCTTGGAGATTTCTTATAATTTGCTTTAGATCTATTTATTTGAGCTGCAATTGATTCTTGCAATTTAAAATATTCAGCAGCCATTTTGAAGGAAATCAAAGCAAATTATCAGAAGTGACTTTATAATGTATGACAAAATGCTAATACCACAAAAAGAAGAAATGCAAAAATGTTTACAGGTCCATGATAAGTGGCACGAAAATGTTCTAAGTGTTTGAGTATAAAGCACTTCGCTCTGAAAACCGGCATGGATTCCCCATCGGAACCTTTTTAGAGAGATTATTCTAAGTTCATGCAAACACTTGTAATATTTTCTGACATGCAATATACTATCAAAGCCAAGTAAATTTTTTTAAGTTTGGATCTACTAAGAAATAAGGTTGAAAATGTCTCTAACTTCACTAAATTTGATTCTTCTATGAAATAAAATTCAAAGTGTACTCACAGTTTACTTCACCTTTGACTCACACATTTGATGACCGTATGCACTTCCAAGGACTTCACTCCGGTGAACTGCAGATTTCCGAAGGCGGCCTTACGACCCCCACTCGTGCGATGATTGAAGTCACACCCGCCTTCACTGATTTTATTCATGCAGCCACTCGTAGCTTCAGTTGACCGTAGTCACCACCCACCAGGGTAGGGAGGTTCCCCTCGCTGCGGCACTCCCACTAGTTGGTAGGTGGCAATAGGGATGCTCCCTTTGCACGCACTACTTGATCGCGGGCGCCACGACGCACGTACAAGGGCAACACTTGCCGTCGTCCGTCGTCGACTTTGCACACTACTGCTTCTAGGCTACTATCACCTTGGTTTGGATTGCGCACGGTCACAGGAACCACTTCGTGTCACCAGTTTTATTCGGCTAACGAAGGACCATGTACAAATCCCATAAAACCCTATTTAGATAGGTACTAAAATCAAACAACCAAAGGCTGAACGAACGAACGAACTTTATTGCAACACAATATTTGAATCTCCCGCAAGAGTCAGAGAATCTTGTCACCGCAATCTAGGAAAAGTGCTCAAGTTTGAGAGCGCCATCTAGACATAGACATAGACATAGCTTTATTTATGGCAAAAAACAAGTACACAAAATAAAAACATTGAAGAAATAAGCTAGTACCTAAGTAGTTAGTTATTAGTTGCCGAGCAATCGATAAAAACTATTTGGCGGCTGAACGAATTTTAAAAAAAATGTAGTATTTTGTACTTTGTGGGTACTTTTGGTCCTGGAATAAGATGTATGGGCTACTTTTAAATGAACTGACCAACGCGGGCACAGCTAGTACTTATAATAAAACTGTAAACTAAACTGTTTTTTTTGACACAGGAGGGTAGGTGTGGAAACACCTTTCCTACGAGTAAGTTGCTCTGTCTATTATTTTATTTTAAATATAGTTAAATCTGCTTTTTTATACTGATTTATGCTTAGTTTAATAAATTAGTGAGCATACTTCGCCTGCCATTATAATTCTATCCTTTATAAGCACTAGAGGCAACACTGCTCTTTAATCACATCACTTGGAGGCACAGTCTCTTTTCATAATGGATGCTACTTCTACTCATCAATCGTTTTTGGAAGTCATGGAGGCCCTCAACAAGCGCATGGAGCAGTTTGAAGGTGAGCTACAGAAAACTCCTCCAGCTACCACCACTACAGCTAGCCTAGCAGCAGACTTTGCTGCATATGCTTGCTCAGAACATGGACAACATGGAGACGCATAGCCGCCGCAATATCTTGCTTCTACATGGAGTGCCGGAGGAGAAGCAAGAGGACACATCGGCATTAGTGGTTCGGATTGTCACTGGGAACTTAATTATATCTGACTTTGCTTCAAGTTCCATTAGCCGCTGTCAGAGAATGGGCCGTACCTATAATGACAAGCCCAGAGCTATCCTGGTAAAACTCAGAGATATCAATGAGCGGAATAAGATGTGGTTCTCCAAAACTACTCTTAAGGGCACAAATGTCACACTTTCTGAGTTTTTAGCCATACCTAGGCACATGGCCTTTATGGAAGCAAGGCAGCGTTTTGGTTTGTCTAAGTGTTGGACACGAGATGGGCAGATTTACATCACTGGGCCCGACGGTACGCGCCACCAAATCAGTAGTGTCAACGAGTTGCAGAAAATTGCTCCAGCAGGCCTCCTGAAGCCGCTGTCGGTCACTGGGCCTAAAAAAGGCGCTGCGGCAACCAAACCCAGGCGAGCGGGCGCGGCGTCTTCTCAAAAGTATATTTTTATACTCCAGTTGCACAACTTGTTGTAAGTTTTTAATCTAACCACTTTTCCTTATCTAGGTACACCCCATACTCGTACTATATTTTATTTTTCCTATCATATGTAAATGGAAAGCAGATAGTCCCATTTAGCAAACGTAGACGCAATTGAAATTCAAAATAACTTAATAGCTAGTGTTTTAATAATCTTTAAAATAATCATAATGTGTTTTTTCTGTTTTGTATTTTTTTTCTCTTATGCACTTTTGCTATGTTCGGATTGTCATGTGGGCGTTTTTGGGCAGTTCCGAAATATACACCGTTCGATTTGAACATTTTCAACACTTGCCATTTTTGCCACTAATGATCCTTCTCAAACCAAACGAAAACTACCTGGTGGCATTTTCGATTTCATTTATAACTGAGTATATATTATTTTTATATATATATTTTCGATACGAACCGTGTTCTTAAACATTTCGGAACGCTAATTTCACTTACAAAATTCCAAGTTGAACACCAAAGATGATATTTCGCGTTTTTTATCATTTGAAAGCGATCGCCCTATCCCTATTGTCATATCTAGTTTACATCAATGACAAAATTAAAAAAAAATACCATCTCCAATCTGTTTTCTGATGTGCCTAAGAACTTCAATGTTATCCATATTAATGCCCAGAGTTTTCCGGCTCATTACCCTGAATTGCTGGCATCATTTCACCATAAACAACACGTTCATGCTATACTTATCTCCGAATCTTGGTTAAAACCCTGTCTATCTTCTACTTCTTATTCTCTCCCTGGCTTCACTCTTATACGCAACGATAGAACTGGCAGTGACGGTGGTATTGTGGCCATATATCTGCGCTCTCATTTTCCTTATTCCATCGTCAATATGTCACCATAACCTCCATCCGCAGATGCTGTTGAAAATCTTTTTATTGAAGTCGTACTTTCTCATACCAAGATTCTTCTCGGAGTTTACTATAGCCCTTCCCTGCGAGTTAACTATTTCTCTTCCTTTGAGAAACTCTTAGAAGATTTGCTTCCCTTATATTCCTATAACATGGGAGATTTTAACACTTGCCTTTTGAAATAAGACGCTCGTTCCTGCACTCTTGAATACATTGTTAACTCTTGCAACATGCATATTCTTACTCTTAATGTTACCCATAATTTCCCAAATTGTACTCCCTCTCTTCTAGATCTTATATGAGTACTTGTATCATCTTTGCAGCATGTTGCTAAGCAAGGGCAATATTCAGCAGATGCCTTCTACCATGATCTCATCTTACTATCTTACAAAATTCGTCCTCCTAAAGTCAAACCCAAAAATTTTCTGCTTGCAGCGCAGCTTTGGTTCCATGGATGTTGACAAACTCCGTAATGATGCCCGTAGCATCGACTGGAGTCACATTATGGATGCTGATACCATTGATGATAAAATTGCAGTTTTCAATTCCACGCTGATACAATTGTATGACGTCCATGCTCCTTTGCGAGATATAAAAACTAAGCACCTTCTGGCACCTTGGTTAACGAATGAAATCAAGGAACTGATGCACAAAAAAGTTGTTGCACAGACCAAGCTCAAATGTCGCTCAAACGATCAAAATAAGGATAAATATATGCAATCAAGGAATCGCTGCAATAGAATGTGTAGAGATGCACAACGTCACTATATTCATGAATCAGTTAATAATGAAGATCCAGCCAAAGTCTGGAAGTTCTTACGATCATTGGGAGTTGGGAAATCTCGCCAACAGTCCCTTCCACACAATTTAAATATCAATAATCTTAATCAGCATTTCTCTTCGTCGTCCAGTATCAATGCGAATGTCAAACTTGCCACATTAAATTATCTCTCATCTTTCCCAACTCCCGTATACTCTCCCTTTTTCATAAGTCAATTCACTGCTTGCATCCTATCTATCTCTTCTAAGGCAGTGGGTGGTGACAGTGTTAGTCGAAATATGATTATTCCTATATTGGACGAAATCCTTCCCATTATTATCCATATACTGAATGGTTCTATTTCGAAAAGTACTGTACCATCTTGCTGGAAAGAAGCGCAAATTATCCCATTGCCCAAAAAGTCCAATCCCAAACCTTTTCTGAATATCGTCCTATTTCTATTCTTCCTTTCCTTTCTAAAGTCCTTGAACGCCTTGTCCATAACCAACTTAGTATCTTCCTAAACCAAAATAGCCTCCTTAACCCCATGCAGTCTGGTTTCCGTCCAGGCCATAGTACAGTCTCCGCGCTCGTTAAAATTACTGATGATATAAGGCTGGGAATGGATACCAGACAGTTAACGATCCTGACCTTGCTTGATTTCAGCAATGCCTTTGATAAAAAAATATTTTAGGTAGGTTTTAAAAATAATTAAACAGTGAAAGAATTAGAAGGTTGAGTTTATTTTTGAAGTAAACAAGAAGGAACACATTTTATAGTTCTATTTAATCATCAATAAACTATAGGAATAGTTTTGTACATGGTTATAATTAATATAAAAATAATACGTCACGCATACAGCCACAAAAAGTTTAAAATAAAATTAGGCCTACGTTTCGTTCGGTCGGCAATCATTATGATTGGTAAAGTTCACCATTCTCCACCACTGAAATCCAGCAATACTCAACAATCGCCATCAGAATCTGATAGCGAAAGTATGAAACAGCCTAATTCACTATTAGCAGTTGAAAAAGAGCCCACTCTTAAATTAAGCCGTAAAAAGCGCAGGCAAGCTGCCCCTATTCCTGAAGAATAGAAATGCGACTGCTCCTCAATCAGGGATGACATCAGGCGTTTGATGTCTGAAATGATGTCAAAACAAAATGATAGGATGGATAAATTAGAAAATCATCTTAAGGATTTGAAAGTGCAGGGTGAAAATGATACCAAGGACATTAAGACCCGAGTCAACCAGGTTCAAAACTCTAATAGTACCATCGAAAGTAGTCTGGGTTTGCTGACCGATCAGATAAAAATGTTTGAAGGTAAAATTGACGGGCTTGACTCCCAGAGAAAATTAATGGCGAAAGAAGTATTACGACTCAATGAAAAAATTGAAAATATGGAGCGATTTTCTCTAAAAACAGCCATAGTAATCAGAAATGTGCCTAAAAAACCTAAAGAAACTAAGGAAAGCCTTCTTCAGATTTTACAAACATTAGCAAAATTTTTAAATGTTACAGTACAAAATCATGAACTAAAAGATATGTATCGCTTGCCTTCAAACCCAGACTCCACGTAGTTATGACGCAGCTACCCAGTCGCCTCATAACAACAGTCAGCACCTAGCGGTAGATTACCGAGAATATGGCGAGGGTGGCCGTACCATCGTCCATCCGCTCTAATTGCAACTTAATATTTTAAGTTCCTTTGTTCTAGTTAGTATTAATACAGTCGATTCGTGAATCGAATTCTTTGCGGTCGCTATAATTAAAAATTATGTTAACATTTAAAATTTTATATTAAATAATTTAGTTTTTAAAAACTGTTTTTGTGCTCCCACAAACTTATCTGGCGCAGCCGGTAGGATTGCCGGTTGTTGCCATCGCGAAAGTACGCGTTTGTGTAAAATCCAAACCATCAAATGTGAAAACTTGGAGTTCGCGAGTGGCATCTGTTGGTGCGTTATCCCTGTGTTTTACATAAATCAGTGAATCGTACTACACGGCAATCCTCAAACCAAATAAATATGACAAGTTCCGGGACGACAATGGTGACTGGCTGGTGAGTACAATTTTTCACCATCCTTTCCCTCACCTTAGTTATTTTTGGAATCGAACTTATTCCACCATAACGTATTTGGCTTTTTTATATGATTTTTGTGTTAACGTCTTGTTGTGTTTGTTTAAATATATCGCATAAATTCGAATCTTTATAGCGAAAATAGTTATAAGTATACTGTGTATTATAGATAGAAGTGTTACTTAAAGAGTGCAAAATGGCGACTATCCGCACAATACCGGCTGAGATGCTTAAACTAATCCCCTTGTTCGGTGGGGTCAAGGGACAGTTAAACTTATTTTTAAGAAAAAGTGAATATTTAATAAATAAATATAGAGGTACCGGTGAAACAGAACAGGATGTGTACGTTATGCACTCTATTACGAGTAGGCTAATAGATGAAGCTGCAGCTCTCGTTAGCGAGCGAGAGGATGTCAAAACCTGGAGTGAATTGAAGGGATTATTAGTACAGCATTTTGGGGATCCTCGAAGCGAGGAGTGTATCGCTATAGAATTAGAAACATTAAAAATCAAAAGTAACGAAAACTATTTGGATTTTTGTAACCGAATCCAAGCCGTACGTTCTGTTTTGATCTCTAAAGTGAACCAATTGTCTGACGATGAAATTAAACGCAGTAAAGTAATAATATACAATAACACTTCCCTAGACGTGTTCTTATACCTACCCGAAAATTTAGTACATATTGTGAGACTGAAAACTCCTAATACGCTTGAAAAAGCTCTGGAGATTGTTCTAGAAGAAGTAAATTTCTATGAACAATATACCTTGCGAAATAAAAGAGTTAACTCTTAAACAACCGCAAGTTATGCAACCCACGCCCAGCGCACCATTTAAGTTTGGTGTTACACAACCATCACCAACCTCCGTACTAGGTTTTAGGCCGTTACAGTTCCCACCTCCACGCCTAAATTTTGGCATACCAAATAACAACCAACAGAGCTTGCCCCAATTTAAAGGTTTCAGATTCAATGGCCCTCAACCAAAACAGTTTGGTTATAGGCCCCAGCTAGGACCTCAGGGTGGCATGCGCCCCCAACAATTTGGGATGCAACCCTTTAGGCCATCCTATCAACCCCAACAGTTTGGCATGCGACCTCAACCCATAGGTTACCGCCCACAGTTCAACCAACCCCAGTTCGGTTACAAACCACCCCAAGCTATTGCTAAGCCCTTGCCTAACGAAAGTACGGATGTATCCATGCGAAATGCAGCCCCTGCGAAACCACAGCAACAGGGTTTTCGCCTCAATGAAATAGAGCTAGATGAAAATCAGCTCTATGATCCCTATGATCAATATCCACAGGAATATCAGGATAATTACTACTACAACTTCAATGATCCTGAAGGCTATTACCAGGCGGAAGTATGTGAAGTAGTAGATGAAAATCAGGGAAATAAGAATGAAAGTGACGAAGCTCAGTGTATCGAAAATGTTCACATATTGGCCTCCACAGTAGGGAACGTGAAGTAATTAACATAAATTGTGACTTAAAATTAAAACTGCCGGAAATAGATGGGAAATTTATGATCGATACAGGTAGCACACGGTCGTTTATTAATCCCGAAAAGGCATATAGATACTTTGGATCGGAAATTTATCACGAACCATTTACTGTGATTAGTACACATGCGTCCAGTAATCATGATGAAGTTATCCAAATTCCTTTGCTACCCTCGTTCAATGATCACGGTCACCATAAGTTTTACCTATATGACGTGGATAAAGGTTATGACGGACTTATGGGAAATGACCTGCTTGTACAATTACAAGCAATAATTGACTTAAAGAATTTACAGCTCGTCACCAACGCCAACAAACTCTCAACTCTCGTCGCCAACAACGCGAGATTGCCTATCGTGTATTCTACAGACCATGTTATTGAGCTAGCACCCCGTACAGAACAACGTGTTAAAATTCCCACGGATTTGTATTCAGGTGAAGCTATTATGAATTTCACACGATTTTGTGAAGGCGTGCGAATGCAAAGTGCCATCGTTACCTGCCAAAATGGATACGCAACAACTGTGATTCAAAATACACTAGAGACTCCAATGACCTTAACACTTACCACCCCCGCTAGAGTTTAAAAATTTACTGATAATACCACCAAGGTCATACGACGTGGAAATGACTGACTTGGACACAGACTCGATGTTACGTGACAATCTAAAGCGACTGCGACTAGACCACATGAATGACGAGGAAAAGACACTTAATTCTCAACTTTGTAAGGAATATAAAGATATTTTCTTTTGTGAACAAATACCATTGACATTTACGAACCAGGTGAAGCACTCCATTAGAACGAAAAATGAAGATCCAATTTATGTTAGGCCATACCGCCAGGCACCTGCACAGGCTGCGGAAATAAAATCCCAAGTCGAGAAATTACTGAAAAACAATGTTGTTCAGGAGTCGTATTCTCCTTGGAACGCACCCGTGCACTTAGTACCCAAGAAAATGGACGCCTCCGTCGAAGTCAAATATCGAATGGTAATTGACTACCGCCGCCTTAATGACATAACATTAGATGACAAATACCCACTACCGAATATCACTGACTTATTTGACAAATTAGGTAAAAGCAAATATTTCACAACGCTTGACCTTGCCAATGGGTTCCATCAGATAGAAGTAGACAAAAATGACACACAGAAGACAGCGTTCAGCACCGAAGCAGGACACTATGAATTTTTGAGAATGCCCTTTGGGTTAAAGACTGCCCCAGCAACTTTCTAACGAACTATGGACAATGTTCTGAGAGGCCTACAAGGATTACACTGCTTAGTTTACATGGATGACATAATTGTATATAGCACCAGCTTATAGGAACTTTAAATGACTTACGGACAGTTTTTGACAGACTGAGGGAAACCAACCTCAAGGTATCAAGGTACAATTAGATAAGTCGGAATTTCTAAGAAAGGAAGTCTTATATTTAGGACACACGATTACTGAAAATGGATTAAAGCCTAACGACGACAAGATAAAAGCCATATTAGAATACCCACTCCCAATAACAACAACCGAAATCAAGAGCTTTCTCGGACTTATCGGCTACTACAGACGTTTCATTAAAGATTTCGCAAAAATTACTCAACCTTTAACGTCCTGTCTAAAGAAGCGAAATAAGATAATAATTGACTAATAATACCTAGATGCCTTTCAAAGATGCAAAGAAATTCTTACAAACGCGCCGCTTTTGCATTTCCCGGATCAAGGTAAGCCCTACATACTTACGGCAGACGCATCCAATGTAGCCTTAGGCGCCGTTCTGTCTCAGGGAACTATAGGTAATGATAAACCCATTGCCTACGCAAGCCGTACTCTCAGTGAAACTGAAATGCGCTATAGTACCATTGAACGCGAACTTCTTGCCATTGTATGGGCAGTGAAATACTTCCGCCCGTACCTTTATGGCAATACTTTCACAATTTTTACCGACCACTGACCCTTAGCCTGGCTTTACTCGCTAAAAGAACCTAATAGTAAGTTGACCCGATGGCGGTTACGCCTACAAGAATACGACTTTAAAATCATTTACAAAAATGGCAAACAAAATACCAACACTGACGCATTATCTAGGATTAAATTAAACGCGATCGGTGACAGTGATGACGAATCCATGAAAGTGAATATTTACAAGGACGAGACGAATCTGCAAAAACATTGTCAAGACGTAATAGACGAATTGGTCAAATTGACTAACAAGGATAAATTGGTTAGAGACAGCTCAGATACCTTGACAATTAGCGACATATCTAGAACAATATCCGACATGAGCATTGACCGTGATTTCACAACAGGACATATGCCCTTGCCCCCGTTGTCAAGTGGTACAGAAACTGCTCACTCTGCTTATGACCTAGAATCTAAAGGCATTCCTATCCTGAACGAGGCCATTGACACCAAGCCAAATCAGATATTAATTTTTGAATGGTTTAAAAATGATATTCAGGTACGTGACTTATCCCGGGACAAACAAAAGGTTTTAGAAGTATTTATGCCGACTAACAATGATGAAATAATAAAAACGTTTTTGTAGGAATACATTAAACCAAAACTGATATATTTCGTATTTTTTGAAACCGAGCAACACAGAAAGGATTTTAATAGGATAGTTATTCAGCTATTTAAGGAAGGCTCAGTGAAGTTCCTCGAATGCACTGAAAGAGTAGTTTACGTAGAAGATGAAAAAGAACAGAAAGCGATAGTTTTAAAACACCACGATGGGAAAACAGTTCACAGGGGGGTTATAGAAACAATGCTTAGAATCAAAAGAAACTATTATTAGAACAATATTAAGGAAATAATATCAGCTGTTATTAATAGTTGCGAAAGTTGTCAAAAGATGAAATATGACAGAAAACCTCTTAAACCCGAAATTCAATTAACTCAAACGCAAGATGCACCATTCCAGGAATTATTCATTGATCTTTTTACAATAGACAGCCGATACTATTTAACTATAGTATGCGCTTTCAGCAAACTAGCGCAAGCAATTGAAATATCAAACAAATCCGCAGGCGAAGTAGAATTAACGTCCATGTACAAAATCCAATTACACATTTGCACCTCAAATAACCCAAACTCGACAGGTATAGTAGAAAGATTCCATTCCACTTTAATTGAGATTTACAGACTAGCTAAATATGACCGAAAATGTACTGACGCCGCATTAGTGATGACTTACTTTATAATGGCCTATAACAACACAATCCACTCAGCTACGGGATTAACTCCTTTTGAAATCGTATTTGGACACACAGACGCTAATAAAGCATTTGATGGGGAATTTGAAAAGGCATACACTCAACAACTTTTAAATGATCACGCCAAACGTACAAAAGTCTCGTATCAATTTATAGCTAGTAAAATGTTAGAGAAAAAGCAGAAACTTAGAGAAAAACAAAGGAGAAACGATGAAATCGAGTTAGAAGAGGGAAAAATTATATTCGCAAAAGATATGAATAAAAGAAAAAGTAAAGACAAGCCCCGATACCATGAAGCAGTAGTTAAGGGCTCAGTCGAAAGACACGTAACACAAGTACAGATAGGTAACGGAGACACTGAAATTGCCGTTAAAAATATTAAACGTCCTCCACAGGTGGTGCTTGGTCGTGATGACCCTAATCATCCCAAACCAGGCCATTCATCTGCAAAATATTAAGGATATCCTGGCATCTTACCCTAGCATCTTACCTGTTAGACAAGGAAATGGAATCAAGAGGATCAATGGATTTATTTATTAAGGTATTAGACTTAAGCGGCATAACCAATGACTTAGATTTTAATATTAAACAATATGATGTATTTACCAAAATAATAAATACGAAAAAGGATTTTATAAACGATGGGCACATGGGAATTATTGGTATAAGAACACAGTTTGAAAACTTACTTGGCAACACGATTTATAAATTCAGGCAATTGTTTCCCTCACACAAAATAAAAATAAGCTTAGTAAACCCACTTGGTTCATTAATAAAATTAATATCCGGAAATGTAGACCTCGAGGATGCTGTTCGCTATGATTCCCTCATTTCACAAATCCAAGCTAAGCAGTTATCGACTGATGGTAAAATTACCTTGGTTACAAAAGTATTCGATAGTTTTATGAATAGTACGGGCACCTTACAGGATAATATGCTTATTTTTAGTAAAAGACTTAAGAGAATCGAAGATTTTGCCACAGCCATTAGCAATAAGGAAAATTACTGCTTATATACACCATATGTTCTGAGCATGTTTGACATGTTTATAAATGTTTTTAGAACCAATTCTAATACATTAAACGAAATAGAAACCGCCTTGGCCTTTAGTAAGGTATCAGTACTACACCAATCAATTATTAATTCTACAGAATAGTTGTCTTTACTTAAATCCATAGAAATGGTCGATAATCTGATGTATGAAGCTTCCGATGAAAACTTGTTGAAGTTAGAAAGAATAATTAATGTGAAAGCATACATAAAGAAAAGCCAAATAACATTTATATTAGAAATCCCACTAACAGAAAAGGAAGTTTACAATTACTTTAAATTATACCCTATTCCAATTTTCATTGATTCCATGAATAAGACTCTTGTTGTATTCCCTGAAACCCCTTACCTTATGGTGAAAGATTGGAAATTCCTACCGGTCACTAAACCATGTCAACGAGTAGCCGCTGATGACAATTTCCTCTGTACCGAGGAAAACGTAGTTCCACTTTCCGGGCCTTCTTGTGAAGAACAGCTGATGACATTCCAGACAAAAACAGACCAATGTACCCCTTACTCAATTGAAGTTGAGGACATTAAGGTACAACGCATAAGCCTTGACTGCTGGACTATATTTTGCCGAAACCCAACAGTACTGACAGAAAAATGCGGAAACGAAGATACTCGACAGTCACTACAGGGAACGTACATTGCCACTATCAAACAAGAATGCAATATATACATTTGTAAGTACAGACTTAGCTACAGAAAAACCTTAGCCGACAATATCCAGTTCAAAATAACAGCTATAACTGCAATCCCGGAATTTAAAATAGAAAATATCACAAATCTGAAACCCATCAACACAAAAGGAATCAACTTGGAGGAAACACGTCAGCTCATCAAAATTCTGCGGGCTCACGCCAGCAGTGAAAGTGAAGTGCCAAAATTAATCAGTGTCGAAAGTGTTAGTTTTAGTGTATGCACAATTGTATTCTATGCCTTTATTGTGTTAATTATAATTAGTTTCATAGTTTTTAATCTTTATAAACGTTTGCGAAGTTATCGGAACCCGACATCAACTTCTGCGGAACCCGATAATTTCGCACTTGGGGAGGGAGAAGTTATGATGCAGCTACCCAGTCGCCTCATAACAACAGTCAGCACCTAGCGGTAGATTACCGAGAATAAGGCGTGGGTGGCCATACCATCGTCCATCCGCTCTAATTGCAACTTTTCATTTTAAGTTCCTTTGTTCTAGTTAGTATTAAGACAGTCGATTCGTGAATCGAATTCTTTGCGGTCGCTTTAATTAAAAACTATATTAAGGTTTAAAATTTTATATTAAATAATTTAGTTTTTAAAAACTGTTTTTGTGCTCCGCAATCCGATCCGATTGTGTTTGAGTTTACAAACACCTGGTCAAAAGGGTGTGTATTAAATTCAGTCAAAAATTTTAGGAGGACAAGATCAGACCAACTAAATAGCAAACATTTAGGCTTTGACGGGCAGGCCACTCCAGTATATATATATATATATATATATATATATCTGAACGTCTAACGTCGAAGACAAAAAGGCTTCATTTCTTGGCTCGTGAATTCGCTAAGTCTCAACAATATGCCCACTGCTGGGTTATGAATGGGAAAGTATTCATTCGAAAACAAGACGGTGCGCCATTCATTGTTATAAAAAACGAAAACCACCTACATGCCCTACGAACAAGCCTACCTACGCAATCAACATGACTGTTTACTGTTACTTACTGTTTGTTCCTTGATAATTGTATGCTGAGTACACAACTAATTACACTAAAACACACACAAACACATCCAATACAGCGTAAATTTGAATGTATTTTAACATTTTGCTACTTATGTACATGCACAAAAACAACTCACAGTCCCGCGAGAGATACGTATGCACCCAGTACTGTGCCGATAACAACTGGCGGAATCATAGGGTTAGAAAATTATATATAAGCGAATAGTCGATTTTTTAGAAACGAATATCTTGTTATCTCCCAACCAGCATGGCTTTCGCAGAAACAAATCAACCACTAATGCAGTCCTTAAATTAACAGACTTTATAGCCAGTAAACTAGACACTAGATAAAAAGCACTAGCTATCTTTCTTGATTTGGCAAAAGCCTTTGATAGCGTATCTATTCCACTATTACTTAATAAACTAGAAAGGCTTGGAATAAGAGGAATTCAACATAAATTGATTCAGGATTATATGATGGACAGAACACAGAGTGTAAAAATAGGCGATCATGTTAGTGACCCTCTATCGGTGAATTTTGGAGTCTCACAGGGAAGTATACTCGGTCCAACCCTATTTTTGGCATTTATTAATGAGCTTTGCGATCTTGCTATTGATCATGGCAGTATTCTGACATATGGAGATGATACGGCTATTATGATCCAGGGCGAAAATTGGGATGAGGTATTTCAGTTCGCACAAACTGCTTTTGATAAGGTTTCTACATGGTTGAGAAATAACCTTCTCACCCTTAACGTAGATAAAACAAAATACGTTACTTTTGTTACACGTGGTGAACCACCCAATGACTCTTTTTCAATAGTGGGTCATAAAGCCGCCTTTGTTTAAAACCCCCACCTAATACATGTAAATGCCCCAATTTAGAACGTGTGAAAATAATTAAATATTTAGGAGTCATAATAGATGACAGACTCTCTTTTGCCCCCCACATAATTGCAATATCAAAACGTGTGAGAAAGCTTACAGCGGTGTTTAAATCATTACGTGACTGTGCAGATTGGGACATTATGAAGCTTCTTTACTATTCTCTTTGTCAGTCTATTATAACCTACTGCATAACCTCATGGGGAGGTACTTATAAAACGAATTTATTACCTCTCAAATGGGCACAGAGAGGACTTCTTAAATGCATTACAAAACGACCCTTTAGATTTGCCACAGCTGAACTATACAGAGAATGCCAACTCCTTACTGTCCGTCAGCTATTTATACAACAAGCTGTAATCTATCACCATTCGATTACCAAATACGATCACAATCGTGCAAAGAAGCGTGACTCTCACAATATTTGCCTTGTCTTAGTTGTAAACACTTCGTTTACTCGTAAATTTCTGTACTGCATTGGACCATTCCTTTACAATAAAATAAATAAAGATAATAAATTTTACTCCATTACTAAGCATGAGCTTCAGAGAGTACTGTTTGAGAAATTATTTAAAATGAATTACAATGAAACAGAGAATCTCCTTGTTCCACTTAAATAAAAATATAACCTAACAGTTAATAAAATACATAGCTTTCCCTCGTAATTTAACCTTGCACCCAAACACACCCTCACAATTATAATTAGTTAGTATAATCATAGACATATACTCACAGCATCCAGGATTAAGAAAGGAAAACCTAATTTTCTTTTTCGAAATTTTATTATATAACTTTAAATTATTATTAAGTACTTATTAATGATTTTATATAATCTTTATTTAAGGCAAATTTTGTTCTCCGACGAATGAGGCCTGGTTCCTATCTCACGGGTTTCGAGCCTATTTTAGGAACCAGGTGCTCCACTCTATTTTTTTGTTGTTCATGCCTTGTTTCAATAAATTATTATTATTATTATTCCCTTTATTTATCTTTTTATCTTAATTTTTTTTTTTACAATATTTCTTTAAAGAAAACAGATAAAAATATTATAAAAAACCTAAACCTAGGGTACCAACGGTAGCGGAGCAGGGCCCAAACTACCGGTGGCTAGGGCTGCAGAGTGAGGAACCTCCTGACTATACGCGCCGTGTCAAGGAGTACTGCTTTCTGCATCTGACCCTTAATCCAACCATCTAGCGAGAGCCTCTTAAGATGTTGGTCGAGGCTCTTCGCTATAAGGCCGTTCGCCGAAACAACTATCGGGACAATGATCGTCGAGTCAACATTCCACATGGCGGTCACTTCATGAGCCAAGTCAAGGTACTTGCTGAGCTTGTCCTTCTCGGCCTTCACGAGGTTCTCATCGTGTGGAATGGTGATGTCGACGAGCACTGCCCGGCGTTGGGACCGGTCTACCAGCACAATGTCAGGCTTATTGGCAACAATAGTCCTGTCCGTGATGATAGAGCGGTCCCAATAGAGCAATGCACGACCATTTTCAAGAACTGGCGCCGGTATAGTACGGCACCTCAGACTCGACAAGGTCATACCGAAGGGCAATTTGCTGATGGATGATCCTGGCTACTTGGTTGTGTCTGTGCAAGTACTCTCCGTTAGCAAGATGAGAACAGCCGAAAATTATATGCCTGAGGGACTCCCCGGGACGGTGGCATGCCCGACAAATGTCGACCGTACCGTCCTTCATAATATATTTCCGGTAGTTATTCGTCTTGATAACTTCGTCCGCAATTGCACAGACAAAACCCTCAGTTTTCCCAAAGAGGTCGCGTAGCCAGTTCACCGACGCGAGCAAGTTCACATCAGGCCCGATAGAACCGCCCGTGCAGCTCCTTGCCCTTCCATACGTCCTTGCGGTCATCGGTACTCAACACCGATGGCCGATTATTATTATTATTATTATTATATAAACGGTAGTCTATAATTTGCTTATCTTAAAAATATTTTGCCACAAGGCAGGTTCAGAACACATACAAATTACCTTTTTTAGAACGAACATATTGTTTTGAAAGTGATCTAATATTTGCAGAGAATGTTGTTGACAAGTAACCTCAAAATAATATATGTCTAGTTGTCAAAACTACAAATATATGTCTAAATTAGTAATTAATATAACACCTTCAACACTGTTGACTTCGACATCCTCCTAGCTTTACTCCGCTCTATTAACATATCTCCAATAGTGATTGACTGGTTTCGCAGTTATCTGTTTGGGCATCGGCAGCGTGTCCGTATCGAAGATACCTTTTCTTTCTGGTGTGATATGAGTACCGGTGTCCCACAGGGTGGCGTTCTTTCTCCTCTCCTTTTTGCTGTTTTTATTAATTCTGTATCTTACTTTCTTTCTTCTTCCTACCATCTCTATGCAGACGATCTCCAAATATATTCTCAGGCCCCACTTAATTGCTGAACCGAGACTATTGCCACCACTAATGATGATTTAAGACGCATAGTGAACTGGAGTAAATCTTATGGACTCACTGTAAATCCTTTAAAAACACAGGTGATGATTGTTGGAAGCTCCAGATTGATTTCGCGGATTGATAATAATACCATCCCTAAAATAGTTTTTGATGGTGTCACTATCCCTTATAGCACTCAAGTCAAGAATCTTGGTGTCATCATTGACAGCTGTTTGTCATGGGGTCCTCAGCTACAATCGGTGAGGCGTAAGGTGTTTGCGTCTGGGGCTTCACTCAATAGGTTACGTAATTTTTTACCTACTGCTACCAAAGTTGCGCTTGCTCAATCACTTCTACTCCCTATTCTTGATTACGCTGATGCTTCCTATTTAGATCTCACCAAGGACCAGCTGAATAAGCTTGAGCGTCTACAAAACTATTAAACTATTGTATAAGGTTTATTTTCGGACTCCGAAAATATGACGATGTCTCAGAATTTCATTTAAAGCTCAAGTGGCTTCCTATACGTCTCCGCCGGAATACTCATATCCTGTCTCTTCTTTACAACATACTATTTCATCCTTCCACTCCTCACTACTTAAAGGCACGTTTTCAATTTCTAAGTCACACCCATCCTTTGTCTCTTAGGTCATCAGAAAACCTGCGACTGCATACTCCTGTACATAGAACCACTTTCTACATCTCATCTTTTACAGACCAGGCTGTGCGTCTCTGGAATGCACTTCCGGTCACTATTAGATGCGCTCAATCGCTGAATTGCTTTAAAGCTCAAGTCAAAAACTTCTACCTGTCCATTGAAGCTCATTGATTTAACTTTTTTTCTCCATACTTAAACTGATATATATTAGGCATTATATTATATTTAAGTATATGTTATGCGTTGTTCACTAAAATATGTATTGTAGTTGTATTTATCTAATATAAGTAAATATGGTTTATGTAGTTTATTGAATATGTAGGTATAGTCATATATTTATATTTTTGCATCATTTCTTGTATTGTTTTGCACCACCGTACTTTTTTAATTCGTAATTTCTGTCCATCCAAGGTTATCCAAAGGTTGTCTGGAGATCGCTTTTAGCGATAAGACCGCCCAATGTGCCTATTTTTAAAATATTTTTTTGTAAAAAAAAACCCCTTAATTCTGGTGTAATAAAGTGTCTATTATTATTATTATTATTATTATTATTACTGTAACAGGTCCAATTCTGTAGTATTTCTTTTTATGCTTAAGTACTTACGATTCATTGATGGATTATAATCTTATCAATTATCCTTCTATATAACTCTTCTTCATCTCCAATTATACCTTTTGAGTGGATGGTAGTGTTTTTGAGCTTTATAAGACACGATGATTGTTTTATCTTACATTTTTCTTTTACTCTGTAAAAAATATCGTTTATGTTAACACAATATTATAATTTTAGAGTAAAAAATTGATTGTGAGATGATAGGAGTAGTTATCTGATGATTAATCCTTCATTAACTCTTGTTATAATGTCCTATAATCGGCCTCAAGTAATTTGCCACAATATAGCCTGACCTACCTTAGTAATGTATAATTTTTAACTAGAAATGGTATCAATATTGAATCAGAATTATCGAAGTTATACTACCTCCAGATATACCTACTCTTAAAACATGTTACGTACCTCGGTATTATGTATTTTCATAGAACAACATATTATCTGTTCATACTATTAGTTTCTGTAGGTAAAATAATTTCCAAAATTGGTTACGTACAGAGTCAGATTTTAGATAACTTGATATTTGAGGTATTATTGTCTGTAATTCTTATCTTACCTTGTTAGTTTATTGCGTAAATCCTGATATATAAGTTAATTTGGTAAAATTCTTGAATTTGATATTTTTAATCATAAATATAGTTCGGATTTTTCTTAAGCTTCTGAGCTGAATATTATTTTTGAAGGACGGCCACAGGCTGATAAAATTGCATTTTTATTTTATTTCATTTTCACAAAAGTCATCAAATAGGCATCTGTTGTCAACTTTGTTCTCTAAATTTTATATATCGAATATAAATCTTAACTCACCTCATTTAATTCTGTATCAAGTTACTGCTCATTGATAAATATGACTTTTATTATAAAGTTATTTTTTCAAGCCTTTGAAAGTCTTCCTTTTAAATGAAAGCAGATTGGGGGTCAGTGTAGATCCAGACTTCTAATAATGAATATATATAAATATAATATATAAAAGAAATTCCATTTAAGATCTTTTGACCTTTTCTAAAACTCATGTATAAAGTGTTTTAATTAAATAAACAGAGACAAAATTTTAAAGAGTGCGTTTATTAAAGTGAACATTTCTTGAAAGTTAATGAACTATTCTCCCTAAACGCATATATTTTGGAAGAGTTACCAGACTACTGCTCAACCACACTCCACCAGCTACAACGGCTTCGCCAGGGAGGTGACATCACCGTACCTCGAAGATCTTCGGAGGAGGGACGTCTACCGAACATCCAGACAGATTCAGTTTGAAGGGAGCGCGTCTGATCTGGTATGGGAGTTAAAATGCTTCAAGGCACCTGCTTCAACCCACAGATCTTCGAGAATTAAGACGGCTCCAGGACCAGTTCTACCACATCGCCGAAGATTGAAGTTGGAGATCGAAACTCCTCATCAGATCGAGAGCCCACTCCGAGACAGTTGAGAACGAGTTGCTGCCCTCCTCTTCGAGACGCTGTCCTCCTCACCGAGTTGCCGCCTTCCTCTCAAACAGTTCCTGTTACTACGATAGAAGATTTACCTCACTAACCTAACATATTAATATTTGCCTATTTAAGATAATTAAATATTATAGGAAGCCTCCCCTTATAGGATAGGTAGGCCTTCAACTTAATAAATTTAGGGAAATGTGATAGGAAGGCTTTAGAGTCCAAATTCTTTAACCTTTAGGAGTCTGGTCTTAAAATTTACTTCCTTTGACTGATTTGGGTAATTCTATAGATTATCTCAATTATCTATAGATTATTCAAGATAGTCTTTGATTAATAGAGTACCTAGAGGTAAACCTCCCGTTTTCCCTCTGGTTAATCTATAAAGATATCTTGGAGTAATTCTGTCATTTTTAATAAACAGATCTTCAACATATCTTAAAGACCCTCGTGTCTTGTCATCAAATTTAAAATCAAAGAGTATTGATATACATCATATCTATTCTTTAATTTTAATTTTTGTTTGTTGTAACGCATTCAATAGCCAGGTTAATGTCTCATGCTCATGAGGTTTTATGCCCTAAAAAAGCATAAATCCCTATCCATCATTTTACGGCTATTCCTCTAGAGTGGCAAGCCATTGACATAGAACGATAAAACTTCATACCCTCTAGTGGCCTTAATGCAGAGGTAAGCGTAATTCACAATCTTGCAAACTGTAAGATAACGTCTTACCTCTACGGTCCATTAGTCGTAGACTAAAGGTTTAACTGAAAGTAAAGTAATTCATAATCTTGTCTTACCTCCACTAGCCAGTTCGTCCTTGAGGGTTATGTCATAACGTTTTTTTATGGTTATAGATCGCTCCTCTGAGCATTACGTCATAGCGTAGAGCCAAGAGGTAAGACCTCCTATCTCACTCTAGATAAGCTTTGATTTTGCCTCTAAGCGTTACTTCATAATATAACGCAAAGAGGTTAAACCTCCTATCTACCTAATCGTTACGTCATCCAACGGCGTAACACGTAGATACCTCCTTTAAACCCTGCGTATCACGACAATACTGAAGTCAAAAATGCATATTTTTTTTCATTTTTGTCTATCTGTCTGTACCTTGGCTAGGCATCACGCCGAAAATACTGAATGAATTTAAATGATACTTGGTATGGTTTGAGTTCATACTAAGGGTTTCCGCAAGACAGGGGTTGAAAGTTATTAAAAAGAACACGTATCACGCTGAAATTACTGGATGTTTTTTTTTAATGCAAATTGACACAGCCATATTTATTTATTTATTTTTATTTATTCGGAAAACTTACAGTGTTTTATAAACCTAGCTTAAAATTAAAAATATTACTAATTTAACAATATTATTACTAACATTATTAGATAAAATGGAACACGTTGGTATAAGAGGCCAAACTCTAAAACTGATTGAATCTTATTTAAAAAATAGAACACAAGCAACTATTCTTTAGGTGTATAATAAGCTTTCAAAGACAGTCGAACAAGTCCAATTAAAATTTGAGAACATTTGGGGCTTGCCCCGTGCACCCACTGGCTTCACCCACTGCACTAGAGTTGGAAACTAATGAAGAAATAATCGACATTTAAGAAGAAAAGAAAACCGCGACCGACTAACCTTCACACTGCTCTGTCACACTGGTGTGATTGTTAGGAAGAAAATTTACTAACCGTCATACTAGTATTAAAGATATGAATTGTTTTGTAATTAGGTAACAAGACATTTTAAAGTGACAGATGTCAAAGAAATAATCGTCAATAATGAAGAAAAAACCCACCTCAACACCTTACAAGATTTAATCGATATCTTCATTTTGGATGACAGCTGTCAAACTTAAAAGGGCTATAACTCAGAAACTAGTGATCCTAGACTAGTAGTTTCTTTACAGAAGTGATAGATTTCATTGACGCCTTGGTTTTGGATGACAGCTGTCAAACTTAAAAGGGCTATAACTCTGAAACTAGTGATCCTAGACTAATAGTTTCTTTACAATAGTGATAGATCTCATTGAAATCTTAATTTTGGATGACAGCAGTCAAACTTGAAATGGCTATAACTATGAAACTAACGATCCTGGACTAGTAGTTTCTTTACAGAAGTGATAGATCAGAGTGGAATAAATATTATAATAACTGGTTTGGAGTTTGGAGCGAATGGAAAAGTGTATTAAGCTACGCGGTAAATACTTTGAAAAACAATAAAAACTACTATAAGGTTCTAGTTGTGTTTTTTTCTTCAAACGACAAAACTTAAAAGGCATGCCTCGTATAATTTATTGTAAATTATTTTTGGGCAGGGCAGGTGTGTTTTTTTATAAATTATCTTCATTGTACAGACTTTTTCTTCTGTGCCCGCGGCTTTGCCAGCGTGGTCATTTCATTTAAAAGTAGCCCATACGTGTTATTCCAGGACCAAAAGTACCTATAAATTACAATATATTACATTTCTTCAAAATTCGTTCTTTCTTCAAATGGTTTTTGATCGATTGCTCGGCATCATCGGATTAAGATACCAAGTAACCCAGTTTTTAAGTCAAACCCTAAGCTATCCAACAGTGAAAACCGTATCGCAATCGATCCAGCAGTTTTTATGAGATGTGCGAACAAACATACAGACACGATTTAAAAAATATATTTAATCATGTTCAAGTAGCCTATCTTAAGGGACCATGCCCCGTGCACCCACTGGCTTCACCCATTGGTGGGTGCACGGGTAATTCGCATTTCACTAGGTGAGCCACAAGGAAGTATCCTTGGGCCACTCTTATTTTTAATATATGTTAATGATTTGCCTCTAATAACAGATCATCTGTGTGTTATGTTCGCTGACGATGCAACCATCTATATTTAGCTCTTGCGACAAAGAATATGAAGATAAAGTAAATAGCACTCTTGAAAGGATTGTAACTTGGCTGGAAAATATAAACCTAAAAGTTAACATCGATAAAACTAAATTACTTCATTTTAAAAACTGTAAGCAGAGTCCATTACATCTCAACATCGAGAATAAGGGCAGTAAAGTTAATTTAATAAATTAAACAATTTTTTTAGGGGTGACAATTGATTCAAATTTAAACTGGAAATCACACATTCATAAAATAAATAAAAAACTATCACAACACAGTTTTTCTCTATCTGTACTAAAAAATGCTACTTCCAAAAATGTTGCAACAAATGCTTATTACGGGTATTTTTATCCTCAGTTGAGCTCAGTTGAGCATTTTCTGGGGAAACTCAGTTGAAATAGAGTCCACTTTCATTCTTCAAACGAAATGTCTCCGAATTATTTATAACTTAGATAAAAATAATACCTTGCGTCATATATTTAAGGAAAACAATTTTTTAACATTAACGGGTATATATTTATGAAATATGTTTGTTTGTAAAAAATAATCAAAAGTTCTTCTTTGATGTACATTCTAGTCGCGCTGATAAATTACGTTCCAAATATAAACATAACATATGCATACCACAGGTCAATAATGCCATGTATCATAAGAGTTCATTTTATACAGCCATTAGAATATACAATATACAGCCATTAGAATATACCTCTAGAATTGAAGATAATGACAGAGTCTCAGTTTAAACATACATTGAAAGGCTGGCTTATTTCCAAAGTGTTTTATAATTTAATAGAATACTTTGAATGATTATTTCTAAAATTAAGATTATTTAAAAATGAGTATTTTAGATATAAGGTAAAAATGTAATAAAAATGTAAACTTGCCGATTCTCATGTAAATAATTATTAGTTACTTGTTTATGAGACTTGTTGTCAATAAGTTAATTTATATTTATTGTACGTCCGAAAAGGGCAAAACTGTTGTTTCTTCTAATATTAACTCTACCACTTTTTGTACACAGTTTTATGCAATAAAAACATTCTGATTCTGATTTTGATTCTGAATCACTATTTAACAGTTTTCGCATATTGCATCTAATTAGTAAGTTTGCTCCAAAAGATAAAATGAACAGAAATATTCATCAACGAAACTCGACAGTTAGGAAGCCACATTAAACCAATCTTTGGATATTATATTGCGAACTTTATTTGGAGATATGTTAAACAGGTCAAATTCAGGCAAGTACAGACTATTAATAGTTTTTGGGGGTCTAATAAAAAAAAAAATTGCCTATAATTTGTGGGACATCGGGAAACGTTTAGACACTTAGGGTGCCTGACAGATTTATACTTATAATAAAGCAATAGGTACGAAAAAGGCTGTACAAAGAAGATAAATAAAAAAATGCTCTCGGGTGCTTAAAAAAGCTATTGAACAAGAATATAACATTTTTATGAATCGTATCTTTCTGTCTGTTTGTCTGTATGTTTGATTGTTCACGCATCACGTAAAATCTACTGTACCGATTGCGATGCAGTTTTCATTGTTAAATAGTTTAGGGTTTGATTTAAAAACTGGTGTAATTGGGTATCTCAATCCTGTGAGTTAGAAGCCGAGAAATTTATCAAAGTAATTTTGACGGCTGAAGATACTTTGATAAAATGTTGGTATATTGGTCCTAAAAAAGCACATTATGGTACTTTGAACCTAAAAAAAAGACCATGCGTGCGATGCCGCGGGTACAGCTAGTAATAAATAATAGTGACTACCATGCAGACCGCGCTCGCACCCAACAGATCAGCGCTACCCGCGACTCTTTCTCACATCAAAGACCACACGTGCGAAGCCGCGGGTACAGCTAGTAATAAATAATAGTGACTACCATGCAGACCGCGCTCGCACCCAACAGATCAGCGCTACCCGCGACTCTTTCTCACATCAAAGACCACACGTGCGAAGCCGCGGGTACAGCTAGTAATAAATAATAGTGACTACCATGCAGACCGCGCTCTCACCCAACAGATCAGCGCTACCCGCGACTCTTTCTCACATCAAAGACCACGCGTGCAAAGCCGCGGGTACAGCTAGTAATAAATAATAGTGACTACCATGGAGACCGCGCTCGCACCCAACAGATCAGCGCTACCCGTGACTCTTTCTCACATCAAAGACCACGCGTGCGAAGCCGCGGGTACAGCTAGTAATAAATAATAGTGACTACCATGCAGACCGCGCTCGCACCCAACAGATCAGCGCTACCCGCGACTCTTTCTCACATCAAAGACCACGCGTGCGAAGCCGCGGGTACAGCTAGTAATAAATAATAGTGACTACCATGCAGACCGCGCTCGCACCCAACAGATCAGCGCTACCCGCGACTCTTTCTCACATCAAAGAAAAATATATCTATACCAATATATAAAAATAATATATAATATATATATGCAAAGTGCTCGTAAAAATATACCTACTTAGCCCTACCTACTACCTCTGTCCATCTGGAAGAACAGCTGAAAGGGAAACCAAATCCAATCAGACGTGGCCCGACTGAGGAATTAAATGTCACATTAGTACTATTACTTATGCTGTGACATCGTACCTGAGGCTGTGATGAGGGTGCGTCTGTAGATGGTATGTACATCTACACTAATATACCTACTTATTACGAGCACGTAATACGTTATTTATTGGGTGATATTTGCAAACGTCCATTATTGTCCATTGTGTGCTTTATTGGCAATTGTTTGGTTAATGAAGAAGCTTGGTTATTCTGAGAAGACGCTAGTTCCCGACCACATAATTTTTTATATATCTTCAGGTACAAACCGTGCGAAGAATTAAGTTGTTTTGTCAGCCTCGTATTCCGCAGTATTACGTAATCTTTCTTACTATACTATTCATGCAGATAATTTATCTACAGAATATCATTGGCCATTCGATATTAAGTGCGTACTTGCGATAAGGTCTGGTAGTTTGGCGATGACATAATGTAATGAAAGCAGGTATCCGTCGGCGTCACATGTCCCCAGACGGAGCCTTGGCCGATTTGGAGGCGCCCGCCGCCCGCCCCGCCGCCGCGCCGCCCGCCCCGTCACCACCGCCACTGCTGCTGTTTCGAGTGCAACGATAGCTTTGTTTCCACAGATGGATAAGTGCTCTGTGGTTATAACTTAAACGTATCCTGCGATCGTCGATCAGTGGCGGAGGCAAGGCAGGTTATTAGCACAGACACTCGTCTCCAGGCAGGGTGCTGCGTGATGCGCCTCGTGGGCACACTGTTTAAGTAGATAAACCTACATCATAATCAGCCTATGTTTATCCACTGCTGGACGTAGGCCTCTTCTAATGCACGCCACTGAGCTCGGTCGTCAGCTCTCCTCATCCATGTTCTTCCAGACACTTTTCACAGGTCGTCAATCCACACAGCCACAGGACGTCCTACACTACATTTGCCTAAACGTAATGTATGTTAACGTTAATATATACTCAAAGTGGTCTCGTCTACCACAACGGTTATAGGGTCTTCGGGAAATGTGACCAGCCCATTGCCATTTTAGCTTGCTTATCCAGAGCTATGTCGGTTACATTGGTTAAATATGGTAAAGAATCACTATCTCTCCAATCTAAGCACTGCTACGTAAAAGTATGTATTTAAACCTAATTTGTAATATAAATATGTATTAGTTTATTGTAATAACATGTATTAGTTTATCGTTTAAATAGTTATTGATTTATTGTATTTTATAAAAGTATCTATGTAATGGAATGTTATTTTAATGCACCGCCGTCTACTCCTTGTTCTTCCATTGCTGTCCATCCAAAGGTTGTCTGGAAGAGATCGCTCTTAGCGATAAGACCGCCCATTGTACTTATTTTAAAGAAATATTTTATGTGTTTTATCTTTTTAGGTGCAATAAAGTATCTATCTATCTATTTATCTATCTATTGGTTCTCCATCGGGTATCTTCATAACAATCTTGTCCTTCAGCTCTCTCCATAGCTCGCTTAAATTTGTGGACTAGTCTAACCGTGAGTGTCCACGTTTCGGCTCCATAGGTCATGACTGGTAGGACGCACTGATTAGAGACTTTTGTCTTCAGGCACTGTGGTATGGACGACGCGCGAGAAGACTTGATGAAGTTTGCCAAATGCTGCCCAACCCAGCTAAATTCTTCTGTTGGCTTCTTTCTTCAAAGTTGTTTTTACCTAATTGCAATATTTGCCCAAGGTAAACATATTGTTGGACAACTTCAAGAGGTACATCGATAGATAGATATTTATTTATTGCACTAAAAAACTTAAATTGTAGCACATCAACATTGATCTTAAAATAGTTAAATTGGCGGCCTTATCACTAAACAGCGATCTCTCGAGATATATCATTGACAGCAATCGGTTCCGGCTCAATAAGGTAATTAAATATGACCTTGGTATTATCTATGTACATTCCGCGACCGATGCGTCGAGAAGCATCATCTAGATTGGTCACCATACTTTTCAAGTCTTGCAGCGGCTCCACTTTTAGGACGATATCATCAGCAAATCGTAAGTGTGAGATGTTCTTCCCATTGATATTAATGCCCATTCCTTCCCAGTCCAGCGTCTTAATTATATCTTTCAAGACATTAGTTAACAGTTTCAGGGATATAACAGCCCTGTCTCACTCCTCTGCATAGTTGGATATGTTTATACTGGTGGTTTTGTACTTGGACACTCATACTCGTAGTCGCGGCTTCATACAAAAACTTCTGCACTTCAGTCCACTTGACACCGCTGCAAAGACTCCAGAACCACCCAGGTTTTAACGGAATCAAAGGTCTTCTCATAGTCCACAAAAGCAATACACAGGGCTGGCTGTACTCCTCAGATTTCTGTATAACCCAGACATCACTGAATATGTGCTTATTTTTCGTCATGATGACGTCAATCTCACTTTAAGACACAATGTGTTTGATTAGAACATGAAAGATGAGATGTGGGGAGAAGCTGTTTACTGTGCTACCTACTTGCTCAACCGGTTGCCCAGTCAAACACTTAGTAACAAAACCATAAAAAGATTCAGTGTTTGCATTTTCCTTTTCATCTCAGGTAATGAGATGTGGAATGGAAGACGACCAGACCTTTCCAACATACAAATATTTGGATGTGATGTGTATGCAAAACAATTAAGTCCAATAAGAAAACTAATACTAAAACAGTGCTGATTATAAATAAAGACATTAAAAAACCCAAGCTTCGGTCTGTCCGTCCAACCTTTACAGAATGATGTTAAAATGTATTAATGAAATACAACTATCAGAGATGTCTAATGTAATTAATAAAGTAAATGGTAGATATTCATTGATCTGTTTTCAAACGACTCAAATAACTTTGACGATCTCAGTAGCCTTCGACTCGGATGACTTCTGACAGCGTTGGATGTTCGAAAATGCTATATAAAAGCTCTCTCAACTTCGCAATGTTTAGTGTTCTTGTGACCGCCGCACTGAGAGGACCTTGGCAAGTTAAGTGTTTTTTATATTACTCTGTTATGCTGCTTATTTTTAACCGTGTAATTATTACTGTGTATTTGTTACTGTGTATCACTTCATTGTGAAGTGATGAATTAATCTATTAGATAACGGGACGGGATTTTAACGGGATTATCATGTATTTGATTGTGTTTAAATGCTGTTTTCGAAGTTATTATGCCTAGTGTAACTAATGCAAATATAAGTGTTTGTCTGTGACCAATTACCACATTTAAATTGTTAATAACTATGTACCTAAATAGTTATTGGTTTAATAATATTAAAAAATATATTTGCCACGTAGTGTCTTGCCAGTTTCTTTCTATAGTGGTGTATTCCGAATTCGGTGTTCAAATGAGTAAACAATATACAGAATTGCACACCTATTTCCTTGTTTTTATTAAATATTCCTTAGGTTATTTGTTCTGTAGCTGTAGCTACTAGGTACTATAGATAGGGATACTAGGTGCAGATAAGTTTTATTCCCTACTCGACAAACCTGACCAACCGAAGCATAACATTACAAAACTTAGGTTTTGATGATCTTAAAGTACTTATAATTATTATACATATGTTTATAAATCTCACACGTGCATTACTTTTCATGTTGTTTTCCACCATCTACCCTTGGCTGCCAATCTGTCACCAATCTATCACCGCACCGCATATTGCCCTATGAATCGTAATAAATGGTTAAGGGGATTTCTATACTTTTTGTCCAATAATCCCCTTCCACCGAGCAAAGAAGACGCAATGGGGATTTCAGGACAAAAAGTCCAAAAATCTCCTTCGCAGGAGATTGACGAAGGGGATTTATGGAATAAGCCAAATAAATTCGACATACACCGCGAAGGTCACCTAATTCCCTATTTTGATCCTTCCGCACGAGAGTTAGGAACTCTGGCCCATTGAGATCTGTCTTGTCTTAATTTCTCGCACCCGCACCAGGGTCACTTACACATACGAGTCACTTTTTATATACGGCACCTAGGTACGCTTTGTTTCATGTTTTATCCTGCCATGAAATTGCGTTGTTGTTTTGAAACGTAGGTAACATGTGTGTATGTATGAGGTATTTGCTAACCTACCTCTCATATCATGGAAACTCACATACATATATACAAAAAAAAAAGAAAGAAAAAGAAAGTTGTCTCGTTATCCAACGGATAATTTCCGTATATTTATTTATTTATATTACAAAAACCACAGCTTTTGATGCAACTTAAATATAAGTTATGATAATACAAAAAGCCATAAACAGTTTTACATCACACTAATATTATAAATGCGAAAGTTTGTATGTGTGTGTGTGTGTGTGTGTGTGTGTGTGTGTGTGTGTGTGTGTGTGTGTGTGTGTGTGTGTGTGTGTGTGTTGCTCCTTCACGCTCGAACGGCTGGACGGATTTGGATACAATTTAGTACCAGGATAGCTTATATCCTAGATTAACACATAGGCTACTTTTTATCCCGAAATAGGAGTTTTTTTTTATCGTTTTCATTAAGACTTAAAAAAAAACGAAAAAAATATTAAAATATTTATTTATATTACAAAAACCACAGCTTTTGATGCAACTTAAATATAAGTTATGATAATACAAAAAGCCATAAACAGTTTTACATCACACTAATATTATAAATGCGAAAGTTTGTATGTTTGTGTGTGTGTGTGTGTGTGTGTGTGTGTGTTTGTTGCTCCTTCACGCTCGAACGGCTGGACTCATTTGGATACAATTTGGTACCAGGATAGCTTATATCCTAGATTAACACTGTAACGATATAAAAGGGTGTTTTAGTAAATTTCTGAGAATAAAGGTAATAAAAAATAAATTGGGGCAAGTCAGACCAAGAGTGGGGTGAGTCGGGATTCTTGCTCCATTCGGTCGCTTTGAACGCGAGGACGCTATACCTTTCTTCGGAATCACTCGAAACTAAAAATACTCGTTACTATTTTGAAATTAATAAAATTACCTGGATAAACTTAGACCGGAACGAGCTTCAAGAACTATTGGATCAAGGCCGTTCGGTAATGTACTAGCTAGTGGGTACAATAGTGGAAGATAAAACATACAACTCAAATTCACCAATAACAATATTTATTAACAATACAATATTTATTATCCTTGGTTTAATTTTGCTTACTTACTTAAAATCTAAGGAACCGTGCCGTAGGTACGTTGGATGGTCATTCAAGCTAGCATGTAATAGTCGAAGACAAAACATGCAATTTAAATTCACCAATACAATATTTATTATCCTTGGTTTAATTTTGTTTACTTGCTTAAAGTCTAAGGGAACCGTGCCGTAGGTACGTTGGACGGCCATTCAAGCTAGCATGTAATAGTGGAAGACAAAACATGCAATTTAAATTCACCAATAAAATATTTATTATCCTTGGTTTAATTTTGTTTACTTACTTAAAGTCCAAAGAATCCTAGCCTGCAGATCCAACTCAGCAGCCAAGAAATACCAAGATCTAAGATTACCCTGTTATAACTAGGGTCGATATAGAACTGACAAAATTAAGTATTTACTCTAACAAAACATTGATGAATTGCCGGCCGGCAGTGTAGTCTACTTATTTACCTTTTTCTATAGGATTTAGTCGTTATGTTAGTGAAGGTAATTCTCCATCCGACGTTTCAGCAATGTCCGATTCGCGTGAGAGGTAGCCAGGCTAGACCCCTCAGGCGTTGCAGGTGTCCAGCAGGTCGGTGGGGAACCAAAGTTCAACACTCTGGTTAATGAAATATATGCATAAAATACGATACCGCATTCCAAGAACGTGGCAGAAATCGTTGGGTATAATGTCGGCGTGGCGTATCGCGACACGGCGCCTTTCTATTTAAATACGGGGGGAGAGGAAGCCTCCTTCGTGGGGTATTCCAGTCCGGGGGGAAAAACCCGCTGTGAATGAATAGACACAACGTTTGTTTAGAATTCGAGACTTCGAAAACGCCACCGCTCTCAGTTCGCTAAAATGGCGTCTCGAAAAATGGATAAAAGTGATTTCACAATCGCAATCATTACTGCAGACAATACAAAAAATACCGACAAATGCTCTCACCTTTTTTTACGGGTTTTATTATATGCAGGGAAAAAACTTGTCAGTCCTACTGGGCTCTCCAGCACGAACAGAAAGGACACGTCACTCGTCTCCATTCCTCGGTTTCTTTTGTCTAGCCGGATCTAGTTTTTTTTTATTTAGCAAAATCTATCCGAATAACATTTCGTTTCACCAGGAAACCGATCAGCGCTTACACATGGGCTTTGGAAATGATAATATGGTTTTATTTTTATTTTTAAGATTTCTCACCCTCGAAATTGCATTTGTTTATTTACCGTTTCTTTAACTATTTTTGACAGCTAAACAACTACCAAGAGACGTCTAAGAATTGTTATAAACTATAGTTCATAAAACGTTCCGTACTAGAAACGATCCGTTCACTTCCAGACGAAAGGTACGGAACGCGGTTTTTTTGCTTCGCTACCGTTACATTATCATAAAACTATATACTGTAACTATTAAATTATGATATTGTATGGGTTTGCTTTGGAAAAAATCTACGTTCCTAAATTGGACATTCGTTTCATTTAATTGGTTTGTTTAATTTTATTTCCTATTTGCTGACATTGCGGGACCGTGCCGAACAACGGAACGCGCCCTTTTGCTTTGACAGCTAATCGATGCAAAGATAAGTAAAATTTCCGGTAGAGGTCATTACTTGTCTCCGTGTTTATCAATTGTACTTTATGAATTATTTATTTATTATCTGATTCCCAGTTATTCCTTGTTTCTTTTGTATTTATTTCAATCAATTGACCTAATGAGTGTTATAAAGTCGTAATCCGTAGTGCATGGACGTGTTGTATTTATCGAAGTGTTTATAACCTCTGAACATGACTATTGTTTTTAGGAACTCCGATTTACAGGATTATATCATGTAAGTAAACAACGTACGACAATCTATTTTATGTACCCGATCGTCTGCTTTCGCTGGTATTCACCAAATACGAACGATAGTACTGTTTCAACCAATTATGTGCGACTTCAATGTCGTCATCTTATACATTCTAACAATAACAACAACAGAATGGCTTGTCTGTTGTTTATTTACTCCAAAAACGAAGATACATTCTAATATGTGAGTATATTGAACAATATGCAATTATAATTCTAGTTTTACTATTATAAAGATGCGTTTCTATTAGTTGTTTATATGCTGTCTTGTTTATTCCTACTTTTACTTTTCGAATTGTTGTTTTGTATTGCTAGTTATAGGTTTATTGATTTTTTATTTCAGTAGCGTTTTGTCAACGCTACAACACATAGGCTACTTTTTATCCCGAAATAGGAGATTTTTTTTTATCGTTTTCATTAAGACTTAAAAAAAACGAAAAAAAATTAAAAAAAACTAAGTACCAGGAGAGCATAAGCACTTAAGAAGTTGGAGATACAAAATTGAAAAGTGAGTATACTTACCTCCTCATGAACATTAAATGGTGTGATTATATTAAAATAGCATTTCTGAGTACTAAGAGAACAGAAACACTTAAGAAGTTGGAGATATAATATTTACAAATAAAGTTATAAAAAGTGAGTGTACATAAACATTAAATAGAGTGATTCTATTTAAAAAAATATTTCTGAGTACCAGGAGAAAAGAAACACCTGAAGTTGGATATATGACATTGACAAATAAAGTTATTAAAAGTGAGTATACCTCCCCATGAACATTAAATAGTGTGATTATATTTTTATTTTAAGTATTTCAAAAATAGTATAATTATTTTTATAAATGTATTTCTAAGTACCAGGAGAGTAGAAAAACTTAAGTCACACTGTTGCTCCTTCACGCTCGAACAGCTGAAAGGATTTGGATGAAATTAGGTACCACGAAAGCTTATATCCTGGATTAACTAAACTAACACATGGGCTACTTTTGATCCCGACATAGGGGAAAAAAGTAGTATCTTTAAGATTTGAAAAAACAAAAACAAAACAAAAAATGAAATTCTAAGTACCAGGAGAGCATAACACTTAAGAAGTTGGAGATACAAAATTGACAAATAAAGTTATTAAAAGTGAGTATACCTCCCCATGAACATTAAATAGTGTAATTATATTTTAAAAAAGCATTTCTATGTACCAGGAGAGCAGAAACACAAAATTTGGAGATATGACCAATGTAATAACTTTATTTGTCAATACAAATAAAGTTATTAAAAGTGAGTATACTTACCTCCCCATAAACATGAAATGGTGTGATTATATTTAAAAAAGTATTTCTAAGTACTAAGAGAAAAGAAACATTTAAGAAGTTGGAGATATAATATTGTAAAAATAAAGTTATAAAAAGTACACAAACATATACACATAGTACACATACACATATATACATATAGTGTGATTATATTAAAAAAATAAATCTAAGTACCAGGAGAGTAGAAAAACATAAGCAACCGGATACAAAATTGACAAATAAAGTTATTAAAAGTGATTATATCTCCCGATGAACATTAAATGGTGTGATTAAATTAAAAAAAAAAAAAAAAAAAGTACCAGGAGAAAAGAAACACTTAAGAAGTTGGAGATATAATATTGACAAATAAAGTTATGAAAAGTGAGTATTCCTCCCCATAAACATTAAATTGTGTGATTATATTAAAAATATTTATCTAAGAACCGTAAGCAGAAACATTTAAGAAGTTGGAGATATATCATCTATATATATATATAACAGAAAGTCAGAAATTTTTGTTACGTACACTATTTATAACTCAAGAACTGCTAGACAGATTTTTATTATCCTTGTTTTTTTTGAATTTGTATCCATCCCGAACAGATAATAAATATAGATGCAAAAAGGAGGGTTTTTTTTTAAGACTAATTTTCTGAACTGGTGGCCCCTCCCAGGGGCAAAGTTTGACCGCGGCCGAAGCTGCGGGGCGCAGCTAGTATATATATATATATATATCACACTAATATTATAAATGCGAAAGTTTGTATGTTTGTGTGTGTGTGTGTGTGTGTGTGTGTGTGTGTGTTTGTTGCTCCTTCACGCTCGAATAGCTGGACGGATTTAGATAAAATTTGGTACCAGGATAGCTTATATCCTGGATTAACGCATAGGCTACTTTTTATCTCGAAATAGGAGAAAAAAATATTATCGTTTTCTATAAAACTTGAAAAAAAACGAAAAAATAATTAAAAAAAAAAAAACTAAGTACCAGAAGAGCATAAGCACTTAAGAAGTTGGAGATATAAAATCGACAAATAAAGTTATTAAAAGTGAGTATACTTAGCTCCCAATGAACATTAATCGGTGTGATTATATTAAAATAAGTATTTCTGAGTACCAGGAGAACAGAAACACTTAAGATGTTGGAGACATAATTTTGAAATATAAAGTTATTTAAAGTGAGTATTCCTCCCCATGAAGATTAAATGGTGTGATTAAATTAAAAAAAGTTTTTCTAAGTACCAGGAGAAAAGAAACACCTGAAGTTGGATATATGACATTTACAAATAAAGCTATTAAAAGTGAGTATACCTCCCCATGAACTTTTTTTTTTTTTTTTAATTATTTTTAAGTACCAGGAGAGCAGAAACGCCTGCTCCTTCACGCTCAAACAGCTGAACGAATTTGGATGAAATGTGGTACCACGATAGCTTATAATATCTTGGATTAACACATAGGCTACTTTTGATCCCGAAATAGGGGAAAAAAGAGGTATCGTTTTCTTTAAGATTTGAAAAAAAAAAACAAAACAAAAAATGTATTTCTAAGTACCAGGAAAGTTGCATATACAAAATTGACAAATAAAGTTATTAAAAGTGAGTATACCTCCACATGAACATTAAATGGTGGATTATATTTAAAAAAGTATTGCTAAGTACCAGTAGAACAGAATCACTTAGGATGTTGGAGATGTAACAGTAAAAAATAAATTTATTAAAAGTTAGTATACCTCCCTATGAACATTAAATGGTGTGATTATATTTGACAAAAGTATTTCTAAGTACCAGGAGAGCAGAAACACTTAATAAGTTGGAGATACAAAAGACTCAAATAGTGTGTTATTAAAAGTGATTATACCTCCCCATGAATATTAAATGGTGTGTTTATATTTAAAAAAAGGATTTCTAAGTACTAGGAGAGCAGAAACACATAAGAAGTTGGAGATATGACATTGACAAATAAAGTTATTAAAAGTGAGAATACCTCCCCATTAAATAAGTAGTGTGATTGTATTTAAAAAAATGTATTTCTAAGTACTAGGAGAGCAGAAAAACTTAAAAAATTGGAGATACAAAATTGTCAATTATAGTTATTAAAAGTGAGTATACTTATCTCCCCATGAACATGAAATGTGGTGTGATTATATTAAAAAAAACTAAGAACCAGGAGAGCAGAAACATTTAAGAATTTGGAGATATAGCATCTATATATATATATAACAGAAAGTCAGAAATTCGTGTTACTTACACTATTTATAACTGAAGAACTCCTGGACAGATTTTTATTATCTTTGATTTCTTGAATTTGTATCCGTCCCGAATAGATAATAAATATAGATGCAAAAGGAGGGAATTTTTAAGATTAATTTTCTAAACTTGTGGGAGTGGCAAAGTTTGACCGCGGGCGAAGCTGCGGGGCGCAGCTAGTATAAGTAGTATAAGTAGTAGTATAGTATAGTATATAAGTAAACATATATATATATATATGTTTGACCACGATCTCACTTGATGGAAGCGATGATGTGGTCGAAGGTAGGTATGTATGGACCCTGAGAACATTACACTCCATACATTTCTCGTAAAATGTAAAACTGTTTATGGATTTTTGTATTATCATAACTTATATTTAAGTTGCAACAAAAGCTGTGGTTTTTAAATATACGGAAATTATCCGTTGGATAACGAGACAACTTTCCGCTATCCTACGGAAATTAGTTAATTAAATAATTAAAGTATAATTAGATTTTCGTGATTACATGTCATTTGAAAAATTTAGACCCTAATCCCCGTAAAAGGCATATTCATTAAACTGATAGCTGGTGTGACCCTTTAACTATCAGGCCATCTAGCAAGATAAGTAGACACCACGGCACTAGCGAGCTATGGGGAGAGCTATGCTTGGAGTTTCTCTGAAGGACAAGATTTGTAATGTTGTTTGTAATGTGTTGTTTGAGTGATTCGAGAACCAAGGTAACCGACATAGCTCTAAGATAAGTAGACACCACGGCACTAGCGAGCTATGGGGAGAGCTATGCTTGGAGTTTCTCTGAAGGACAAGATTTGTAATGTTGTTTGTAATGTGTTGTTTGAGTGATTCGAGAACCAAGGTAACCGACATAGCTCTAAGATAAGTAGACACCACGGCACTAGCGAGCTATGGGGAGAGCTATGCTTGGAGTTTCTCTGAAGGACAAGATTTGTAATGTTGTTTGTAATGTGTTGTTTGAGTGATTCGAGAACCAAGGTAACCGACATAGCTCTAAGATAAGTAGACACCACGGCACTAGCGAGCTATGGGGAGAGCTATGCTTGGAGTTTCTCTGAAGGACAAGATTTGTAATGTTGTTTGTAATGTGTTGTTTGAGTGATTCGAGAACCAAGGTAACCGACATAGCTCTAAGATAAGTAGACACCACGGCACTAGCGAGCTATGGGGAGAGCTATGCTTGGAGTTTCTCTGAAGGACAAGATTTGTAATGTTGTTTGTAATGTGTTGTTTGAGTGATTCGAGAACCAAGGTAACCGACATAGCTCTAAGATAAGTAGACACCACGGCACTAGCGAGCTATGGGGAGAGCTATGCTTGGAGTTTCTCTGAAGGACAAGATTTGTAATGTTGTTTGTAATGTGTTGTTTGAGTGATTCGAGAACCAAGGTAACCGACATAGCTCTAAGATAAGTAGACACCACGGCACTAGCGAGCTATGGGGAGAGCTATGCTTGGAGTTTCTCTGAAGGACAAGATTTGTAATGTTGTTTGTAATGTGTTGTTTGAGTGATTCGAGAACCAAGGTAACCGACATAGCTCTAAGATAAGTAGACACCACGGCACTAGCGAGCTATGGGGAGAGCTATGCTTGGAGTTTCTCTGACGGACAAGATTTGTAATGTTGTTTGTAATGTGTTGTTTGAGTGATTCGAGAACCAAGGTAACCGACATAGCTCTAAGATAAGTAGACACCACGGCACTAGCGAGCTATGGGGAGAGCTATGCTTGGAGTTTCTCTGAAGGACAAGATTTGTAATGTTGTTTGTAATGTGTTGTTTGAGTGATTCGAGAACCAAGGTAACCGACATAGCTCTAAGATAAGTAGACACCACGGCACTAGCGAGCTATGGGGAGAGCTATGCTTGGAGTTTCTCTGAAGGACAAGATTTGTAATGTTGTTTGTAATGTGTTGTTTGAGTGATTCGAGAACCAAGGTAACCGACATAGCTCTAAGATAAGCAAAGTGGCTGGTCACATTTCCTGAAGAACTAATAACCGTTAGGGTAGACGAGTTCTCGAATGGAGACCACGTTTAAGCAAACATAGCGTAGGACTCCCTGTGTCCAGGTGGAGTGACGACCTGCGAAAAGTGGCTGGCAGAAAATGGATGAGGAGAGCTGAAGACTGAGCTCAGTGGCGTGCATTAGGAGAGGCCTACGTCCAGCAGTGGACAAGTATAGGCTGATGATGATGCGTCACTAGCTATCTTTTTGCTGTATTTTTACTCCTTGCATGAGAGAGAAGGACAGAGTATTTTTACTCCTTGCATGAGAGACAGACAGAGACAGAGGACGGCCGGAATGTTCAAAACATCTGATGAATTATTGCTAGATTACTTTTTTTAATCCAGTAAAAGGACTGATTTAGTATGTTTAGTGGCTTATGAAGTTTACTTATACAAAATTAAACGATGCAGTAAATAATAAATTTACGACAATCAGATCAACGTTAATAAGGTTACAATTTACGACAATCAGATCAACGTTAATAAGGTTACAATTTACGACAATCAGATCAAAGTTAATAAGGTTACAATTTACGACAGTCAGATCAACGTTAATAAGGTTACAATTTTTAAAAGAAACATTCAGATTTTATGAAAATGCTGCAACTAGGGAGTAGCCATTTGACAAAGTTAAAAACTGCAGAAACGTTGTATAAAAACAGGAGATTCTATGGCCAACTATACGCTTCTCTTGCTCCTCGACTGGAAATCCGTAGTGTGGGTTCGAGAGCCACACTGATCCGCCACTTCACAGATGAGATGCCAGCTATCAACCTGGATGAGTTGGACAAGGCACTAAAACAAATAAAAAAATAAAAGGTCATTGGAAAAAGAAAAAAAGTGTCTGCAACTGGCAGACACTTCATTGCCAGTCATTGGCCTCACTGGGAGAAGAAAGGGGATAAAACCTTGCTCAAGCGTTATAGGCCCTTCTCACTCCTGAGTCACGTCTACAAATTGTTCTCTTGAGAAAAGCATGTAGTTTGGTGATGACCCAAGGGCTTTAACTATAATATACAGAAGCCACTGATTCTTGCTTTTGTGTAATAAGAGAAGATCTTTGACTCCATCGAAACCTGGTCTGTTCTGGTTCTCTTTGCAGCAGTGTCAAGTAGACTGGCGATACTTTTTGACTAACTGTTGTCTAACTGGTTGTTTGTTTGGCGTATGAAGTAGTGCTGGCCTCTGGTATCAGAGTTTGTCGGGCCACCTGAGGGCCTCTGACATGGCTTAACGACTGCTATTAATCGATAACAGCCGAGACCGACGGCTTAACGTGCTCTCAGAATCTCGGAGCGATCAAAAACCGCATATCAATACTTATAATAAAGCAATATGAACGAAAAAGTCTGTAAAAAGAAGATAATTTAAAAAAAAATGGTCTGTTGTACTTAAAATAGGCTACTCGATCGAGAATATAACATTTTTATAAATCGTGTCTGTATGTTTGTTCGCGCATCACGTAAAACTACTGCAACGATTCCGGTGCGGCGGTTGTCACTGTTGGATAGCTTAGGGTTTGACATAAAAACATCGGATTGAGATACAGAGTGCTGTATCTCAATCCGATGTTTAGATTCCGAGCAATCAATAAAAACCTATTTGTCGGCTGAAGGAATTTTATATTATTACTAGCTGTACCCGCGGATTCGCACGCGTGGTCATTTCTCTAGATTAAAAGTACTTTAGGTACTATTTCAAGATCTAAAATAACAATATACCAACATTTGATCGAAATTCCTTCAGCCATCAAAAATTTTTAATACAGGGTATCCTAGTTTGGGGCTAGGTAATTTGTGTGAATTGTCCCAAATCCATACCAATATATAAAAGTGAAAGTGTTTGAGGACCTTTCATGCGATAACGGCTGGACGGATATTGATGAAACTTGGAATGGACATAGCTTATACCCTGGAGTAAAACATAGGATACTTTTTATACGGAAAAACTGGAAAAATATTGATTACTCGCTGTAAGAAACGGTTGCCATTGAAACGAAATAACAAGTATGTCAAAAAACATCAAGAGTGGTGTTATACCTACTTTTGCATTGGTTTTTAATATCCTAAAAGACCATAAGATGCTTTTTCATGTTTTTTTCGCGATAACAAGTCCGCGTCCGCGCGGACGAAATCGCGGGCGGGTAAGCTAGTATTTAATACGAATCAAATTTCGTATTTGTAATTCATCTTTAGGATTGTCTTATCATTTTGTATTTCGAATGATAATTGGTCAGGTATAACGATTTAAAGTTGCTTATCAACCATTCTCACTTAATGGTGATGATGATGGTTGGCAAAGTGTAATTTTTTTAAATTAATAGTTTTTAAGGTATTACAGAAAATAGATTAAAATTTACCATCCCTCCCTTATCTTCTGGCCCCAAAATTAGGGAAAAGTCCAAAATAGTTCTTTACTAATTACAGGAAAATTGTGAGGTAATATATTCATCGTGTGGGTTACCTACAATACCAATAGGCGACCATTTGGAGCTTTTGGGTGTCGAACTCACATCAAACCTGAATTTTGGGTCTTATATTGAATCCAAAGCCAAGGTAGCTGCAAAAAAACTTGGTATTTCGTCTAAGGTACCGTCTAATTACCGCCTAGGTACTTCACACCGGGACAGCTTTTGAATATTTATCAAGCACAGGTCCGATCTTGTATGGAGTACAGCTGCCACCTCTGGGACGGTTCTGCCAAGTATCAGCTCGAGTCTATGGATTCAATTGAGAGACGTGCTATCAGGCTCATTGGAGATGACACTCTGGTAAAGAGTAAGCTTCAAAGTCTGGCGCATCGACATGAGGTATCAAGCCTGGCGGTATTCTACAGATTGCACTATGGAGAGTGTGCACAAGAACTGCACAACCGGATTCCCCCATCACCTTTCCATCACCGTACGACTAGACGATCAGCAAAGCGCCACCCTTTCATGGTTGAAATACCTCGCACACGAACGAAGCGTTACGCTTCTTCATTTATTATAAGAACTGCAAAGGAGTGGAATGCCCTGCCCTCGTCAGTGTTTCCGGTAAATTATAACCCCAGAGTGTTCAAGTCAAGAGTGAATAGGTATCTACTAGGCAAGCGTGCTACACCTTCGACCACATCATCGCTTTCCATCAGGTGAGATCGTGGTAAAACGATTGCCTAGTCCGTAATAAAAATAAAAAAAACCTTCTCCACAAGAGTTGCACTTGTCCGGTTTTATTTATTTATTTCCCCGTCCCTATAAAACCCCTGCGACGCAGCCGGCGGCGCACGGCTGGCAAGGAAGAGAGCGCGTACAAGGCAGACCGGCGGCGGCGCGGGCGGGGCCACGCGCGCTCGTACAGTGCGCGTGACAGGTCGCGACCCTCTACGCTACTCCTACACCATTACACAAAAGGAGATATGAGGGCATTTAATAGAACAAGAACGTTTAAAAAACGACGGAGGATACACCGCTACATCGAAAATGAAGCACTCAAGATATACCGATCCGCTCGTACCCACTGGTACACTAATGTTATGCCGACCGGTGGCCACATCGCAGCAAGTTCTCGACCTTGTTAGTCGTGTTAATTGTCGTGGTATAGTTGCGTAAACACCCAGCTAAAAACGAATGAGCAGCAGTATTTGGTATAGCTCTCGTACATGTACCTACAGACATATGCAGGCATGCACAAACACCTTATTTATTTATATATACACACACACCCTAATATATACCATACTCGTCATACACAGTCATACAACATCATTTCATTCATCATTCATCGTTCATTTGGTACAGTCATCTATATACATACTTATAATAAAACTGTAACAGGTCCAATTCTGAACATTGAAGAAATTTAGTAAAAAAAATGTAGGCTGTTCTGTAACTGAATCCAAAACTGTATTTTTTTCATTTTTGTCTGTCTGTCTGTCTGAAACTTGGCTAGGCATCACGCCAAAACTACTGAATGAATTAAAATGAAACTTGGTATGATTTGAGTTCATACTACGAGGTAGGACATGGGATACTCGTACTTTACATCCCGAAAAATTAAACGGTTCCCTCAAGATAGAGGTTGAAAGTTATTTAAAAAAAACTGAAACTACTGGACGGATTTTGATGCACCTTGTTATTGATGCACAGTTATAGTTTATATCATGGGTAAAAATTGGGGATACTTTTTATCCCGATAAAATAAAGGGTTCCTGCGGGATAGGGGTCCAAATTCTTTACATTGAAGATATTTTGTTAATATTTTTGGAGGCTGTTCTATATTCGTACTGAAGCCAAAAAACTGTATTTATTTCCTATTTTTCTGTTGTCTGTATGTCTGTCTGTCTGTATCTTGGACGCGCATCACGCCAAAACTACTGAATAAATTCAAATGAAACTTGGCATGATTGGAGTTCATACTACGAGGTAGGACATTGGATACTTTTCATACCGGTAAATTAAAGGGTCCCCGAAGAGATAGGGGTATTTTTTGGAGTTGCTATTCATGTTTTACGGTTTATAGTTACTTCTGTAGTTCACCTCTAGGATACTCAAGGAATATTCCTCCAAATTTCATATACCTAGGTTCACCGGCTTAGGTTGGGCATTGTCTGCCAGTCAGTCAGTCAGTCAGTCGGTCAGTCAGTAGGTATGTCACGGTACTGTTTTATAGGCATGATTAAAATCCATACCAATATACAAAAGTGAAACGTTGTCTGTTTGTTTGTTTGGGAAGCCTTCACGCAATAATGACTGGACGGACTTTATCCCGGAAAACTGAAAGTTTTCAAGGGAAAACTGGAAAATGTTGATTAATCACAGAATGGTCTGTGGTTGCCATGAAAACGAAATAACAAGTCTGTCAAAAAACATTAAGAGCCTGGTAATATACCTTCTTTTGCATTGGTTTTTAATATCCCAGAACAAAATAGGATGTTTTTTTACGCGATAAACAATGGTCAGCGGGTACGAAGTCGCGGGCGGGAAAACTAGTAATGTAATAAAACACATATGTTTATTATTCTGCCCAAAAGTGAAGGGCATCTTTACCTATGATAAAGCAGTAAGTATCAAAAAAACTGTTAAAGGAAGAAAAAAAATGATCTAGGGTACTAAAATTATGGTACTGAAAAAGAATAAAACATTTTTAAAATTCGTGTGTGTCTGTTTGTCTGTTAGTCTGTTCACACATCACGTAAAAACGACTGGACCAATGGCAATGCGGTTTCACTCTTGGATAGTTTAGGGTTTGACTTAAAAACTGGTGTACTTATTATCTCAATCCGATGAGTAGAAGCCGAGCAATCGATAAATACTTTTTGAGGGCTGAAGGAATTTAGTTTAAATGTTGGTATATTGGTATAGGTCTTGGAATATTAATAGAGTTATTTTAACCTAGAGAAATGGCCGCGCGTGCATAACATTCATAATCATATTAAATACTAGCTGTACCCGCAGCTATCATATAATATGATTATGAATATTATGTGCATAAGTAATTACTACAAGATTCCTACGGCACAGGTTTTTCGGTGCAGGATCTAGTGATGCATTTTTTGGGTTATAAAATTACTTTGTTATACTACTATTACTTTGCTCTCTAAGCTTTAATTAATTTAAATAAGACTTGTCACCCTTAAAACTGTTATTACTTTGTGCAGGTACATAAATAAAATAAAAGCACTATCTAGTTCTCACGGAAAATTCTCAACAATGCAGTCTTTTATGATGAAATTGTGTATCAACCACATAACACCACAAATATTTTAAAGCCGTCATTTGATATGCTTCACTCGTCAGTGTGGCGGTGTAGCCTCCATATTTATTTAAATCTTCTTGTATCGGCATATGGACCTACCGGCGGACGTCCATTACTTCCGCCGAGAGCCGAGGTCACTTCTAGCCAGAGCTAGAACTCTATACCATAGTATATGTACTATACGTAGTGCTAATATTTATTCTGTGGCTTTACTCGCGGCACGTCAGTGATGAGCGGGAGCTACACTTCGCTACTTCAGTTGCAGTCCAGACTTGTACCGGAAACTTTTTGGGGGTTTCGATAATAGACGCATTTTTTTTCGAGAACTGGTAATGTTTGCTATATAGCTCGCTAAGATAACAATCGATATCTTTAACAGCAGCTGCAGTCTCGACACAGATAGCACCGATCGCAGTAGGTACTATAATAGGACAGGTACCGATGACGATGATGTATCTCTACTTTGCGACCGATTTCGGTTGCTATCTACGTCGAGACTGCAGCCCCTAATCAGTAAGCTTATAATGGATGATAGATGAATTTAAGTATGAGTATGTGATGTTGATGAATGTGGTCGATTTATCGGACTCGGGTTGTTGATTGGCCGGAATGTTCAATGATTGCCATTTGTCACGACCGCGTGTGGGTGCTGCGGGCCGCAGCCCGCCACCCGATTCCGCCTTCAATTGAATATTATTGACAGAGTCATTGAGCTGATGAAGCGTGCTCATGTGACTCCGCCGCCGCCGCATATCTGCGCGCGCGTCTATTGATTTGCATTTACAGCTGTGCCGCGGCTTGCTCGCGCTGCACCGCCACCGCGCGACGCGCTGTCAGCTGTTGCCTGTGTGGTGATGTGTCGCGTCACACACATGCGCAGCAGCGCAATCCATATGTAAACAGGAGGCGCGTGCGGTGGGGGACTGCCTCGCGCCTGCAGTACAACCATTGACCGGATATCAGATCGATGACCGATAACCGTTGGTTAGACGTGACCTTGAGTTGAGACCGCGGCTCGGCAAATGTAGTCTGTAGAAAGGCCGCCGCACTTATGTGGAGTAGACTATAATATGCAAAGTGTATGGTGGCGCGGCGGGGCGGTTGGAGTGAAAGAGCCGAAGATGCACCGAAGATCGGGCTGTGGCGTATTTTGGAATAGGCCTATGTCCAGCAGTGGACGGATAGTCATACTGATCTGATGATGATGAATAACCTACCTAACACATACCTGTTCATGAAGATCGAATTAACGGTAAACAAACATACTCGTATACATAGGTATAGGTATACGCTGATTCGTTAACGTTGATTTGGGGAAATCGCTTCGCTCTGTCTATTATTAGGTATGGCTCTGCTCTAAACGTTCTTATCCAGGGTACAGCGAGTCCCTCTGCAGGATACAGAACAGGTACCTATCTTACGTGTAACTGTTAGTCTTTCTATCGCTAAAGGTTTCGCGACCACGAGCGAAAAGTCGAAAAATTTGTGTGTTCAGCGCCCATTCACAAAACATCATTATTTCATATTTTTTGTCAGGCCGTATCCCTATATTTGTACTAACGTATTTAATGCGAAAATGTGAGTCTTTTTTTTCCAAAGTCAACAGGTTCGTTTGACTTGTTCAGAGTCTTGCCCGTCCACAGTGACTGGCATTGACGTCGCCAGCCGCACCTGCCCGGTGTGGCGCTGAAGCCGCTAAGCTCTGCACAAACTGCGGCAACGCTCGATCGCTTCACGCTCTACCTGCTGATAACTAATCCCGCGTTCTGTCTTTTTTATCAATATGAGGTAAGTTATCTAAATAAAATAACTGTAAAAGCTGTAACTGCCTTCACCTAATCTATGCAATGTCAAGTTTGATCTAAATTTATTTATTTGTTTTTCTTAAGTAAACTTACAGCGTCATGTTTGACTTAAACTATAATTGTACATTATCTATCTATACTTATAATAAAAATGTAACGGGTCCAATGTTGTGTACATTGAAATATCGAAATATCTTCAATGTACACAACATTGAAGATATTTCGATATTTCTTTTTCCTAGGTACTCTATATTTGATACTGAAGCCAAAACTGTTCTTTTTTTCATTTTCGTCTGTCTGTCCGTCTGCCTGTCTGTATCTTGGCTAGGCATCACGCCGAAACTACTAAATTAATTTAATTGAAACTTGGTATGATTTGAGTTCATACTACGAGTTAGGATATAGGATACTTTTCATCGAGAATTATGAAAAGGTTCCCGCAGGATAGGGGTAGAAGGTTATTTAAAAAACACTTACCACTCTGAAACTACTAAACGGATTTTGATGCAACTTGGCACAGTCATAGTTTATATGATTGGTTAAAATCGAGAATACTTTTATCCCGAAAAAGTAAAGGGTTCCTGCGGGATACGTGTCCAAATTTACGTTAAGTATGAAGTAACAATTTTTTTTTCGGAGGGCACTTTATATCCGATTCTGAAGCCAAAACATTATTTTTTTCATTTTTTTCTGTCTGTCTGTCTGTCTGTCTGGCTGCATGTATGTATCTTGACCGCGCATCACGCCAAAACTACTGAATGAATTCACATGAAACTTGGTATGATTTGAGTTCATACTACGAGATAGGACATTGGATACTTTTCATCCCGTAAAATTAAATGGTTTTCTCAGGATATTGGTTTAAAATTTATTTAAAAGAACATGTATCACGCTGAAACTACTGGAACGATTATGATGCAACTTGACACAGTCATAGTTTATATGTTTGGTTAAATTGACGATGACTTTTATCCCGAAAAAATAAATGATTCCAGGTGTCCAAAGTTATGTTAATTCTGAAGTAATAAATAATAATAAATAAATATTTTTTTGAGGGTATTACTCTGTATTCGATACTGAAGCCAAACTTTTATTGAGGGTACTACTCTATATTCGATACTGAAGCCAAACTATTTTTGAGGGTACTACTCTATATTCGATACTGAAGCCAAACTTTTTTTGAGGGTATTACTCTGTATTCGATACTGAAGCCAAACTTTTTTTGAGGGTACTACTCTATATTCGATACTGAAGCCAAACTTTTTTTGAGGGTGCTACTCTATATTCGATACTGAATCCAAACTAATTTTTTTTAAAAGCTTTTATTTAACTTGCAATGTTTGTATTTATGTATGTATGATTGTTTAGGTCAAATCTTGCAAGGTGAATTAGACCCACTTCCTCATAGCCTACGGAGTTGAATTGTTACATGTTGGTTTATTTCCAATGACAATTCCATTTTATGGTAAGCATAATCTGAATCAACATCCAGGATTAGCGCCAAACAAAGAAACTCTTTAGCGGTTAACAGAACAGACACGAAATTTTGTGTACGCATTTTTCTATGAAAGCCGGTTTTAATATTTACGATGACATGGTCTCCAGGCAAAGGAATTCTTCAACGGTCAAAATTTTGTGTCAAAATTTCGTGTACGCATCTTATTAAGATAGCCGGTTTTAAGTAAGAATTTCAATTAAAAATTTACCATGAAATGGTTTCTACACTCAGGATGGGGTGGGGAATAGTCAGCCCCCTAGTCCAGCCACATCACCAAACGATAATCGATATTTATTACCGAAAAACTTTCATCAAGAGTTATGGTAGTAAATCGGGCCAAATTTAAATTAAGTGGACGAAGCGAAGCGTCAAGCGCCAAGTTTGAAATAATAATAATAATAAAAAACATCTTAATCCAGAAAGAACATAAAAAATCATTCAAAGTTTGTTTTACGTTAGGTATGTTTAGAATTTATCACTTCATCGATTAATATTTGCATGTTTTATATTTTAAAAAACTTTAAAATAATTGCAAAATGCAATTAAAGAAAGCAAAAAAATTTAAAAAAGTTATTGTGCATACTGTCCATAGGAAATTTATGAAATAAATATTATTTTACAACGCCGATTATTTATATTAAAATTATTGCAATCTACTAATGCATCAATACTTTATTATTTACTGATATAATTATTTTATGAATAAAAAAGTCTACAAGAGTATTTTTCAGATTATTAATTGTTAACGGGCTGAGGGCTGAGGGTTCTAGTTGTAGACAACAGTCAGCGCTAAGATCCTAGGTACTCGCAGGATCCCTATAGCGAAAATTAATTGTTAACGGGCTGAGGGTTCTAGTTGTAGACAACAGTCAGCGCTAAGATCCTAGGTACTCGCAGGATCCCTATAGCGAAAATTAATTGTTAACGGGCTGAGGGTTCTGGTTGTAGATAACAGTCAGCGCTAAGATCCTAGGTACTCGCAGGATCCCTATAGCGAAAATTAATTGTTAACGGGCTGAGGGTTCTAGTTGTAGACAACAGTCAGCGCTAAGATCCTAGGTACTCGCAGGATCCCTATAGCGAACATTAATTGTTAACGGGCTGAGGGTTCTAGTTGTAGACAACAGATAGCGCTAAGATCCTAAGTACTCGCAGGATCCCTATAGCGAAAATTAATTGTTAACGGGCTGAGGGTTCTAGTTGTAGACAACAGTCAGCGCTAAGATCCTAGGTACTCGCAGGATCCCTATAGCGAAAATTAATTGTTAACGGGCTGAGGGTTCTAGTTGTAGACAACAGTCAGCACTAAGATCCTAGGTACTCGCAGGATCCCTATAGCGAACATTAATTGTTAACGGGCTGAGGATTCTAGTTGTAGACAACAGACAGCGCTAAGATCCTAAGTACTCGCAGGATCCCTAAAGCGAAAATTAATTGTTAACGGGCTGAGGGTTCTAGTTGTAGACAACAGTCAGCGCTAAGATCCTAGGTACTCGCAGGATCCCTATAGCGAACATTAATTGTTAACGGGCTGAGGGTTCTAGTTGTAGACAACAGACAGCGCTAAGATCCTAGGTACTCGCAGATACCCTATAGCGAAAATTAATTGTTAACGGGCTGAGGGTTCTAGTTTTAGACAACAGACAGCGCTAAGATCCTAGGTACTCGCAGGATCCCTATAGCGAAAATTAATTGTTAACGGGCTGAGGGCTGAGGAGTTCTAGTTTTAGACAACAGACAGCGCTAAGATCCTAGGTACTCGCAGGATCCCTATAGCGAAAATTAATTGTTAACGGGCTGAGGGTTCTAGTTTTAGACAACAGACAGCGCTAAGATCCTAGGTACTCGCAGGATCCCTATAGCGAAAATTAATTGTTAACGGGCTGAGGGTTCTAGTTTTAGACAACAGACAGCGCTAAGATCCTAGGTACTCGCAGGATCCCTATAGAGAAAATTAATTGTTAACGGGCTGAGAGTTCTAGTTTTAGACAACAGTCAGCGCTAAGATCCTAGGTACTCGCAGGATCCCTATAGCGAAAATTAATTGTTAACGGGCTGAGGGTTCTAGTTTTAGACAACAGTCAGCGCTATGATCCTAGGTACTCGCAGGATCCCTATAGCGAAAATTAATTGTTAACGGGCTGAGGGCTGAGGAGTTCTAGTTTTAGACAACAGACAGCGCTAAGATCCTAGGTACTCGCAGGATCCCTATAGCGAAAATTAATTGTTAACGGGCTGAGGGCTGAGGAGTTCTAGTTTTAGACAACAGACAGCGCTAAGATCCTAGGTACTCGCAGGATCCCTATAGCGAAAATTAATTGTTAACGGGCTGAGGGCTGAGGAGTTCTAGTTTTAGACAACAGACAGCGCTAAGATCCTAGGTACTCGCAGGATCCCTATAGCGAAAATTAATTGTTAACGGGCTGAGGGTTCTAGTTGTAGACAACAGTCAGCGCTAAGATCCTAGGTACTCGCAGGATCCCTATAGCGAAAATTAATTGTTAACGGGCTGAGGGTTCTAGTTTTAGACGACAGACAGCGCTAAGATCCTAGGTACTCGCAGGATCCCTATAGCGAAAATTAATTGTTAACGGGCTGAGGGCTGAGAGTTCTAGTTTTAGACAAGAGACAGCGCTAAGATCCTAGGTACTCGCAGGATTTTATTAATTTTTCATCAAAAGTGAAGCATCAGCTAATCTTTTATTAATTATTCATCAAAAGTGAAGCATTAGCTAATCTTTTATTAATTATTCATCAAAAATGAAGCATTTACGTCTAATAATTGAAGCAACAGGTATTTTTATCTTTATTCAAATGATCCAATGTTTAAAAAATACACAAGCTTCTATCTATAAAAGAAGAGGTACCTATCAACCCTTTTGATGGTGATAATTTCGCCCCAATCTGTAGATAAAGATCCTTGTCGGAAGACAGACCCTAAAACAAAATATTAAGCGCGCTTCGTTTAGGTACAGGAAGGAACAATACCATCCGTGACCTCAGGCATTACATCGGACAACGGAGTGCCGCGGAACGTGCTAAACATACGCAATTGAAATTAAGTAGGTAGGTTTACCTACTTATCTCACATTGGCATCAAACTATCAGAATAAAATCTCGCTTTAGACGTCACAAGAAACCCAAATCTATTGTAGTATTTGTTTTATTGACAAGATAATCTTCTTGTCAAGATAAAGTGAGATAGTCGAGGCGCACCGGGACTGCTGACGTCTCCACTAGAAGATAAACGCATGCAACATGCCTTGGTGAAGGTGACGGCACGGTGACGGTGAGTCGACGTGACGAGCTCGACGTTTTCCATAACGATGTGTATTGTTTACCTCCTCCTGTGATGTGGCTGTCCGCCGTTCGTCACCACGTCACGTCGTCTCCGTGGACTCGACTACGACGCGATGCTTGTCACTGTCACTGCGTGCCGCAAACGTGACGAGCTCATGTGCGGGCTCGCGTCTAGTTTTTCATAACGATGTGTACTGTGTACCTCCTCCTGTGATGTGGCTGTCCGCCGTTCGACACCAAGTCACGTCGTCTCCGCGGACGCTTGTCACAGTCACTGTGTGCCGCAACGGCATTAAGATTACTGCCACTCAGATTATTATCTGTTTATTTGTTTTCCAAAGACGCAATCGTATCCGGCGCAGGGTCACAACGCAGCTTCTCTGTACACAGATGAACGCGATAAGAAACTTTTCTGTGATCAAACATAACAATTTATTTTTAATTCGTTTTTCTTTTCACTTTTGCTGAGCACTGGCCCTTTTGGTACACTTGCATCGCTTGTAATGCACATGTTACTTTGTATTACTACTGAATATATTTTTGTAAACTTTAGGAAACTTCGTCATGTCTTCTCGTCACCCATCCCACAGTGCCTAAAGACGAAAGTCGGGAAAGAAGATCGTTCCTTTGTCACTGTTCTTAGTTTCTAATAATGTGTTGTTAACATTATAGAATACTTGATTTAATAATAATAATTAAATATTTGTAGTAGTTTTTGTTTAAATTCATCAATTCAAAAGTGCCCCAGGTAGGTTCAAAGCTGCCCCGGGTAAGGGGCAGCTTTGAACATTTGAGTTACTTCACTAATATGGCATTTCTAAATAAAACATTAATATATTGATTATAATTTTAATAGATTTACGTAGCCATATAATAGATCTAAGTACAACAGCAAAAATAACTAAATAACAATAACAATTTTAGATATTACAGTCACGAATGTAAAAAATTTACAAAGGTGCCTTCTTCTCCCCTACTCAATATTTCCTCTCAATCTCTAGCTTTATCAGTTTAGCTGTGCGTAATCTGTCAGTCAGACAGCCAGTGTGACGGTACTATTTTATATAATGAACTAGCTTTCCCGCCCGCGTCTTCGTCCGCGCGGACTACTGTTTAACGCGAAAAAAAGCATCCTATTTTCTTCCAGGATATTAAAAACCAATGCAAAAGTACATATAGTACCAATGCTGACAGGCTTGTTATTTCGTTTCCATGGCAACAGCAGACCATTCTGTGATGACAACCGATCCTTGCAGTGAGTAATCAACATTTTACAATTTTCCCGTGGAAACATACAATTTTCTGGGATAAAAGTACCACATGTTTTATTCCAGGGTATAAGCTATCTCCATTCAAAATTTCATCAAAATCCGTTCAGCCGTTATCGCGTGTAAGCTCCCCAAACAAACAAACAGACAACGTTCCTGTTTTATATATTGGTATGGATAATAGCAGATTAATTATTTAATAGGTCGACAGCAATGCACGGAGATATAAAAAAATAGTACCATATCAAACACGCAGGAAGTCTTTAGGTCACCATATTTGGTCAACTATTATGGAGTGCCACAGGGGAGTGTTCTTGGCCCAATATTGTTTATAATATATATAAATGAACTGCCTAACTCAACAGATCAATACACTGTATTATTTGCAGACGATACTACCATCTTAACTAAAGAGAGGACGATTGAAAATGCAACCAGTGTTACAAATAAAACACTGAGTAATATAGTTGACTGGCTAGAATCAAATAATCTAAAAATTAATACTAGTAAAACTAAATTTATGAGATACCTGACATAGCAAAGTAATAATAGACATAAAATGATTTTACCTATAAAATATAATGAAGATGACATTAAGGAAGTATCAGACATTAAATTTTTAGGAATATATTTTGATATTTTTTGTAATTGTAAAGTTCAAGTTGATAATGTGTGTAAGAAAATAAATAAATTCGTATTTGCACTTCGGAAAATAAAAAATCTGACAAACAGCCGAACAGCAATTGTAGTTTACCATAGCCATGTGTGTTCTATACTAAGGTATGGAATAACTATATGGGGAAATTCCACAGATGACCAGAGAGCATTCATCGCTCACAAAAAATGTTTAAGGTCAATTTTTAATTTAAGATGGTCAGATTCTTGCAGACCTATATTTAAGGATGAAAACCTGCTTACACTTCCATCTTTATATATCTTTGAAATGTGTAAGTTTGTGAGAAAAAACTACTCACTTTTTGAAATCGACGATAAAGCTCATTTGAAAAGGAAAATTGTACAGAAACCTCTAGTGATGCCACGAAACCGACTTAGAATCTGCGATAAAAACTGCTACACCATGGCAGTTAAAATATATAATAAAATACTAAAAGATTGCCAAGAAATGAGAGATGTAGAATTTAAGAGGAAACTTTATAATTGGCTATGTGACAGAAGTTTCTATTCTATTGATGAATATTTTAAATTAAAAAAAATATATAGGTAATGACATTAAATTTCATTGTGTTTATTGTTGACATTTTCTATTTAATTTTGTATATTTTTGACATTTGTTATTTTTTTGAATATTGTGATTGAATGTGCGTTACATATACGTTATTACGTTATATTTATACTTTCGACCCCTATCCCGCAGGAGCCCTTTAGTTTTTCAGTATGTACCTATTCTGAATTTTAACCCCTAGTATAAGTTACAACTGTGTTAAGTTGTATCAGCGTGGTGCGTGTGTTTTACCATAACTTTATTAAAAATATCAAGGAAAATGTAAAAAATAACGCATAAATAATGTAAAAATCTTTTAATTATGGAGCAAAACATTTCTACGGCGGGTGATTTCGATCAACGTACGTCTGCATTACGCACCCATGCATCTGTCCAACTGAGCCAGTGAGCCTCGTAGCAGAATGACGAAATTCGGTACCAGTCTATAAACGGATGTATGATCACTTTAAATTTAACACAACTTTGGACCCATAGGCTGCAGGAACCTTTTAATTTTTCGGGATAAAAAGTATTCAACATTTTAACACATTATATAAACTTTGACTGTACCAAGTTACATCAAAATCCGTCCAGTAGTTTTAGCTTGATACGTGTTATTTTAAATAACTTTCTACCCCTATCCTGCGGGAACCGTTGATTTTTCCGGGATAAAATCCTAAATGTTAATCCAATACATCAGCTATGATTCTGCCAAGTTGCATCAAAATCCGTCTGGTAGTTTCAGCGTGATGCGTGTTCAAAGAGACAGACAGACAGACAGACAGACAAAAATAAAAAAGTAACCTTTTTGCACTCCATATCGATTTTGAAGTTTATCTCAATCAAAATTTTCAAAAAATATTTAATGTACAGATTTAGCCCAGTTACAGTTTTATTATAGTATAGATAGAAGATAGATAGATAGATTTTAATATGTGTGATGTGCGTGGAGTCCCTCCGCAAGGAAGAAGTGAAACTTCGTAATGTGGAAATGAAAATAGGAAGGCCTCCATGGTAGCGTTAACGTTTAACGCAACCTTGTTGGAAGTCGCATAAGAAGTTTTACTTCCGTAAACTCACGCTCACGTTAGTTTAAATACCAACCTTGTCTTGGTAAAACTTAAATCTGTTAATTTTTTTGTCTGTTGTGTTGACCGTTGAAGAATTCCTTTATCTAAAGCTGTTCCTGGATGTCGATTCAGGTCATGCTTAGCATAAAAATGCATTTTCATTGGAACTGAACCAACATGTAAAAATTCATCTCCGTAGGATGAGAGGAAGTGGTTCTTATTCAGCTTGCAAGATTTCAACATACATATATACATCATACATATTAAATATGTTTTTTTTTTGTTTGGGACATGGGATAAAATCAATGGGACTCGTCCCATTGGGGCGAGTATACATATTATAGATATATGTAGACATACATACATACAAACATTGCAATTAAAATAAAAGCTTTTATAAATCAATTGTCGTGCATTAGTCGGCTAGTTCAGCAAGTCGTCGCACAAGACACTCGTCCCAATGGGACGAGTCCCATTGATTTTGTCCTAAAAATCTGAATAGATTTAGTACTGTCACAACATAATCTTTAAATGAAATGAAATGAAATCTTTATTTGCCAGAATATAGGTACATTGGGTTAGCAAAAAGAACGAAAAAGTCGGTACAAAGAAGATAATTTTAAAAAAATGGTCTAGGGTACTTAAAATAAGCTACTGAACAATGAACAAGAATATGTCATTATTAAAATTTGTTTGTCTATTTATCTGTTTATCTGTATGTTTGTTCGCGCATCACGTAAAAACTATTAGAGCGATTACGATGCGGTTTTCACTGTTGGATAGGGGCTAGACTTAAATGGTGTTATATCAATTCGATGTGTAGAAGCCTTTAAAGAAGAGACAAAAACTTTTTGACAGCTGAAGGAATTTTGATCAAATGTTGGTATATTGGTATTTTTAATCGACTTCACAAAAGGTTATATGTTCGGCTGTATGTTTTTTTTTGTGTTTCGGTCGATATCTCCGTCAATAGCAAACCGATTTTAAAAATTCTTTTTTTGTTTGAAAGGGTATACTTTCCAAATGGTTCCATATAAATTGTATCAAAATTGGTTTAGTAGTTTTTCGAGAATAAATAGTTTTGTTGAGTAAATCCATTTAATTTTGTGTTCATATTGCCTTTATTTTGTGTTTATCTCTAAGATTTCTAAACCGATTTAGATGGTTGTTTTTTTATTCAAAAGGGTAATCTTTGTGTGTAGTCCATCAAAATTGGTTCAGTAGTTTTATAAGAAAATCAATTTGTTTTATAGTTTATGTTCTCTAATATCTTAGCATTTCTGAAACAAATGAGATGATTGTTTTTACTTGAATAAGAAGACCTCTATTTGGGGTACTGTATCATACTGTACTGTACATCAAAATTGGTTTAGTAGCTTTAAACAAGCTTTAATTTAATTCACTGTGTTATAATGTTTAAGACTGGATTGCAAGTCAATTTTGAACAATTTAAGGACTCCAAAGATGCTGAAGTTTTGCACATGCGTGTAGTTCTGATGACAATTAAAAACTACAGTAGTAGTAGTAGTAGTACAAACCTTCAAACAACTCCTTCTTATCTTATGTTGTATTTGTGCATTATTATTACGTTGGTAATTTCGAAAAAGTGATACTGTTCTGGCTCAATTGTAATTATTTTATTCTTTTTAGTGGTTGTTTACAAAATAACATTTTTATTATGAAGTCGTTCTGTTTTTTTTGGAAAATATTTTATAGGTCTGAAAATAGTACATAGCCGCTCAAGTGTGTCGTGCCTCGATGGTTACATGTCTCTATTCCGCTCGAGTGTGTCGGTAAAAATAGTTTAAAAAAACTAAAAAACACGTTTTATATAGAAAACCAAACAAAAAAAAGCACCCCCCACGCTTTTTTTTTATATATTTTTTTTTCTTATTTACACTATTATAATTTATTTTCTATTTTTTAGTTTGGTTCTATGTTTTTTTAATTTTTTTTCGATTTATTGCATTGTCGTCGGTCTTTGATAGGTGTGCAAAATTTGAATGAAATCTGACCGTTTAAAGTGGGTCAAAATAGCGTCCAAAGGAGTCGATTACAAACATACAAGTGAAGCTAATATAAAGCGTATAAAAACAAAGGGGCTCTCAAGTGCGTCGGTAACCGGACACCCATCTGGCCCAGTGACCCTTGCGTAAACAAACAGTTTTTATGGCCACCAGCATTTTGTTAATATTTTTTGTGCTACTTGAATGGTTGCTAGTTTAGTTTTGTGCTACTTGAATGGTTGCTAGTTTAGTTTTGGAGACTCTACCCCAGATTTCAATCAAATGTAATAAATGTGCTTTGACTTAAGCGTTGTAGATGTACATATATCTAGTACTAGCTTTCGCGACCGCGACTTCGTCCGCGCGGACTTATTTGTAACGCAAAAAAACATCCTATGTTCTTCTAGGATATTAAAAACCAATGCAAAAGTTGGTATAGCACCCTGTAAGTTTTCTGACAGACTTGTTATTTCGTTTCCATGGCAACCGTTCGTTTTCGATCACTCGCTGTATGCTGTAAGGAATGGAATGAAATGTTGCCGTAGAGACGAAATAATAAGTCAGTCAAACTTCAAACAATAGAATTTGATTGGTGCTTTACTTTTGCATTGGTTTTCAATATCCTAAATGAACATCGGATGCTTTTTCGCGATAAACAGTAGTCCGCGCGGACGAAGTCGCGGGCAAAAGCTAGTACTACACAAATGTTCTAGATATCATAGGTGAAGTGCACTGCGCTCGCACCGCGCCGCAACGCACCGCCGCAGTCTGCAGTACTCCCTCCCGGAGCAGTCTCACGCTGCGGGAACCTGCAGGAGGAGGAACCAAACAGTGGCCGCACACTTTCTAAACCTGCCAGTTACTATCTACTGGTTCAGAGCGATCTGATGCCAAAACAACAACAACTTACACGACATACGTGGTATATGTTCTACGCGTCGGCGGCGCGTCGGCCGGCATGTTGCAGTTGCGCGTGACTCACCGCACCCGCGTCAACACTGCCATCAATGAGCGGAATTCCCCCGCGCCCGCGCCTCCACGCGTCGCAGCTCGGAGTACATAAATAAATAATAGTACAGGCCCGGAGTCACATGATGCCCCCCCAGCACCAGCCGGGAAAACCGGCCGGCCGACTTTCGTCTGATGGGATGCAGGCCGGGCGGGCCCTCCCCTGCAATGCCACAGAATACATAGCAGTAGAAGGCAGGAGCACTGCGTAGTACTGGTAGTACGCGCTGCGCGCTACAGCGGCGGCCGTCGACCCGTGGCCACGCGCCTCACGTGATGTTTCCGTGGAGGGTGCGGGGCGAACCAAATACAAGTACCACGCACCGCACACAATTTCCTCCAAGATGTTGTCAAAAAATCTTTTCTTTATCGTGATATTACCTACTGCTGTACCAATTATTTATTTTGTGGTTGTGCACACGAAAATGTACTGACAAATAAACGTACCATTCAGTACCAACGTTTTTATTACGTGACGTGTCTCATGCTACTCATTAACGGAAATGGAAACTTCAGGTTCGGTTCGGAGCAAGTATGAAGTAAGTATATTAAAAAAACATGACTACTAATATTATTATCTGTCTATCTTCTATATATCTATCCAATATATAAAAGTGAAACGTTGTTTGTTTGTTTGTTTGTTTGGGGAACTTTCACGCGATAACAGCTCGACGGATTTAAATGTTTGGAATGGAGATAACTTATACCTTATAATAAAACATAAGATACTCTTTATTCCGAAAAAAAAAAGAAATTTTCACGGTAAAACTAGAATATGTTAATTACTGTCTGTAAGGAACGGTTGCCATGGAAACTAAATAACAAGTCTGTCAAAAAACATCAAGAGCATTAGTGTTGTACCTACTTTTGTATTGGTTTTTAATATCCTAGAAGAACGTAGGATGGGTTTTTCGCGATAAACTGTAGTCCGCGCGGACGAAGTCGCGGGCGGGATAACCAGTACTTAGATATAATAAAGCACGAAATAGTCTGTATAATGAAGATAATTTAGAAAAATATGGTGTAGCGTACTTAAAATAACTACTGTACAAGAATATAACATTTTTTTAAATCGTGTCTGTCTGTTTGTTAGTTTGTCTGTATGTTTCTTCGCGCATCACGTAAAAACTACTGAACCGATTGCGAAGCAGTTTTCTGTTGGATAGCTTAGGGATTAAATTAAAAACTGGGGCACTTGGTATCTCAATACGATGAGTAGAAGCCGAGCATCCGATAAAAATATTTTTTATTTTTTTACTGATAAACAAAAAGGCAGACACGAATTTTAAAAATGTTATATTCTTGTTCAGTTGCTTGTTTTAAGTACCCTAGTCCATATTTACCAAATGATGCTATATTCATATTTTAGGCCTATAGTACTTATAGTATATACTTTTAACCTAGATAAATGACCACACGGGCGAAGCCGCGGTTATAGCTAGTATTAAAATAAAATAATATTGTGATAACAGAATGGTAATAAAATAAAAGCTAAAAATAAAAATTGCATCGACTTTTACAATATGGTTATTTTACAATATGGTTATTTTACAATATGGTTATCAAATTGAAGGCCTTGATGAGAACATTCCAACAACGTCTTTTAATTTATTGGCATAAGTTATATTTGGGCAGGGCAGGTGTGTTTTTGAATCTTTAAAATAGGAATGGCTTGTTTTGAATTATCTTCTTTGAACAGACTAATCCATGGACAAAATTCTAAACTAAAATCCTAAAATTACTTTCGCTTAGTAGGTATAGGTAACCTACTAGTTTTCTATTATCTCGACCAGGAAACTAATGATACCTACCTGATAAATACCTACTAAACAATAAAACGAACAAATCTAAACCAACTAATCTTATTAAAATACCTTTCTATAAATGACCCTCTCCCTGGGCTGTGCTCAGTGCTTTGCCTGCCCGCCTATCGGCGGGCTGCGGTACCAACTATGAATTATATTCTGTGGCGTGGCACGCAGTCCGTCGGGCACAGGGCGGGCAGCTCCAGGTAATAATAATAATATTAGGATAGGAAATTATATTCTGTGGCGCGGCACGCAGTCCGTCGGGCACAGGGCGGGCGGCTCCAGGTAATAATAATAATAATAATATTAGGATAGGAAATTATATTCTGTGGCGCGGCACGCAGTCCGTCGGGCACAGGGCGGGCGGCTCCAGGTAATAATAATAATAATATTAGGATAGAAAATTATATTCTGTGGCGCGGCACGCAGTCCGTCGGGCACAGGGCGGGCGGCTCAAGGTAATAATAATAATATTAGGATAGGAAATTATATTCTGTGGCGCGGCACGCAGTCCGTCGGGCACAGGGCGGGCAGCTCTAGGTAATAATAATAATAATAATAATATTAGGATAGGAAATTATATTCTGTGGCGCGGCACGCAGTCCGTAGGGCACAGGGCGGGCGGCTCCAGGTAATAATAATAATAATATTAGGATAGAAAATTATATTCTGTGGCGCGGCACGCAGTCCGTCGGGCACAGGGCGGGCGGCTCCAGGTAATAATAATAATATTAGGATAGGAAATTATATTTTTGGCGCGGCACGCAGTCCGTCGGGCACAGGGCGGGCAGCTCTAGGTAATAATAATAATAATAATATTAGGATAGGAAATTATATTCTGTGGCGCGGCACGCAGTCCGTAGGGCACAGGGCGGGCGGCTCCAGGTAATAATAATAATAATATTAGGATAGAAAATTATATTCTGTGGCGCGGCACGCAGTCCGTCGGGCACATGGCGGGCGGCTCCAGGTAATAATAATAATATTAGGATAGGAAATTATATTCTGTGGCGCGGCACGCAGTCCGTCGGGCGCAGGGCGGGCGGCTCCAGGTAATAATAATAATATTAGGATAGGAAATTATATTCTGTGGCGCGGCACGCAGTCCGTCGGGCGCAGGGCGGGCGGCTCCAGGTAATAATAATAATATTAGGATAGGAAATTATATTCTGTGGCGCGGCACGCAGTCCGTCGGGCGCAGGGCGGGCGGCTCCAGGTAATAATAATAATATTAGGATAGGATATTATATTCTGTGGCGCGGCACGCAGTCCGTCGGGCGCAGGGCGGGCGGCTCCAGGTAATAATAATAATATTAGGATAGGAAATTAAACTACTGTTTTTTTTGCCTCAACAGTTTTATTTCATTTTACTACCTGACTACGGCGAATCAAAAAGTGTTATGATTTTTGCCGGTAAGTATGTATGTATGTATGTATGTATGTATGTATGTATGTATGTATGTATGTATGTATGTATGTATGTATGTATGTATGTATGTATGTATGTATGTATGTATGTATGTATGTATGTATGTATGTATGTATGTATGTGGGTGGGGTGGGTATGTATGTATGTTCAGCTGTTCCCTCATAACTTCTAAACTACTCATCATAATTTGACAAATGAGGTATCGTTGGAAGCGTCTTCATTTTCCGCTGGTTATAAGCTATGTGTCGTCCATAGTAGTACTAGGGACAGAAAGTAGGTACCGATAAGCGCTCGTCCAAAAAGTAAGGTACAAACTCGAATTAGGTACGCGTAAGAACCGCGTGTTCACGCTCGGCGACACACACACAAGTAGAGAAATAATGTTGCTAGAGGAATCACGTTGACCTATATTAGCATATGTTTTATGATACCGTATATTAAACATTGCACGGTTACTAAATATAATAGAATGTAATAAGGAAACTAAATGGGTAGAAAGGTAAGAGAAAGTTGATGCATGAGTTATCGATTCGCGCTTTGATATTATTGGAGGACGGGAGGCTTGGTGGAATAAAAATAAACCATCTATTTTAAAACCAGCCAAATACGAGCCGGACTCGCGCACGGACTCCTAACTAAAACCGAAGAAAAAATAATAACGTTATTATACCATGGCAATAACAAAAATAACCATCTTTGGTTAACAATACCAAAGTACTTACTTGGGTACCTATGTAAACAAAATGTATTTTATACATTTCAGACAGAAGAGTATAATCAGCCCCTGTGCCTAGCGTTTGTGCACTATGAGAAAGCTTTTGTGCACTATGAGAAAGCTTTTGTGCACTATGAGAAAGCTTTTGACTCTATTGAGACTTGGTCTGTTTTGGAGTCCCTGCAACGTTGCCAAGTTTACTGGCGGTATATTCAAGTGTTGAGATGTCTGTATGACGCCGCAACAATGACCGTCCAAGTACAGAACCAGCAGACTAAGACCTGACCCCCTGCATCGAGGTGTGAGACAAGAGGACATTGTTTCTCCGAAATTGTTCTCAAATGCATTGGAGGATATGTTTAAAACTGGAAAGAAAGCAAAGAAAAAAGAAAGAAAAGACGTTTATTGTGCACAAACAACATACATGGTAAAAGAAAAACTAGTAGATACTCAACAACAAAAAAAGAAATAGAAGAAAGGATGTGGCATTAACATTAACGGTGAGTACATCTCGTTCACTTGAGATTCGCGGATGACATCGTCGTTGTGGCAGAAACTTTGCAGGACTTGCAACAGATGTTGGAAAGCCTAGCTGATTCTTCTCAAAGCATTGGTCTCCGGATGAACTTGGACAAAACCAAGGTTATGTTCAACGAACATGTTATTCCGGAACCAATTGCTGTTAACGGAACTGCTCTCAAAGTTGTTCAAGAGTATGTTTATCTGTGACAAACTTTGCAACTAGGTAAAAACAAATTCGAGAGAGAGACCCGCAGAAGAATACACCTGGGCTGGGCAGCATTTGGGAAACTTTGTCGAGTCTTTTCGTCGCCAATACCGCGAAGTTTGAAGACAAAAGTCTTCAACCATTGTGTCCTACCTGTTATGACATACGGAGCCGAATCGTGGACATTCACGGTACGACTAGTCCACCAATTTAAGGTCGCGCAGCGGGCTATGGAAAGGGCTATGCTCGCAGCTTCTCTGAAAGATCTTATCCGGAATGAGGTGATCCGGCAGAGAACCAAAGTTGTCGACATAGCCCTTAGGATTAGTAAGCTAAAGTGGCAGCGGGCTGGTCATATCTGTCGAAGGACTGATAACCGTTGGTAGAGGTGTTCTTGAGCGAAGACCCCAATACGTAGTGTAGGGCGCCCTCCAGCTAGGTGGAGCAAAGATATACGCAAAGTGGCTGGCAGCAATTGGAAGAGAAGAGCCGAAGATCGGGGTTAGTGGGGTGCTTTGGGCCTCTGCCTATGTCCAGCAGTGGACTGACACGAGCTGATGATGATGATGATGATGATGATTATTAGTCTTCACTATGCAATAAAAATAGGTACATATACCTACAAGTCATTATAATTATCATAAAATAATAAAATGATAAAATGACGTTGTTGTTCCGGAACTCGTCGACAGCGGCGATCCCTGTAAAAGTTACCGTGTATGTTGTTCAATCTCGGCCGTACTCTGCTCATGGGACCGCATCGTCACACCTGAGTCTAGCGAATGCACACATTACCTACGTCCGCATCGCTCGAGGCGCAACTCGCGCTACTTGGGTTTTAAAACTGTTTTTTTTTATCTCTGATTTTATATAAGATAGACATATCTATTTATTTTATTGCACAAATTTAGTTATTATACTGAACATTATTAACCACAATGACATAAACAAACAATGTGTTTAGATAATTGTAAGCTTATTATTTATTTGTTATGGTCCAATTAAATAGTTTGGACTCGTGGAGTTCCCAAACGCAAACGAGGGTGAGACAACGGTAGCGAGATAACAAAAGCGCGGCGGCCGCGGCGGGCGGCACAGCGCGCAGCGCGCCCGTCTCAATGTCAAGATCAAGCGGCGCGGCGCGACAAGGTCGCAGCAACCTGTTGCGGGATCGATACTGCAGCGCCGCCGCGCCGCACCACAGCCTCCGGCTGGACCGACACAAGCCGGCCATCGGTGCTCGAGAAGCAGCTGCTGGTACTGCTTTCAACTATCACTCATTCTGAAGTCATTGTCATGTCGCGGCGCACACTTCCAGCCATACCACAAAAGATAGCTTTGTTACGACACGTGAGGGATTAAGTTGCGCAACTTGAGCTCGTTCAACAGTTATAGCGGCGGACTCTCCGTAACATCACAGAATAATAAGTAACATACTGGATAACTTTACACACGGGCCTGTAAGCAGAAACAGTGTCCTATAGCCATAGCCGGTATACCAAAGGAATCCTTAAAGCGCCTTTTAAAAAAAAACGAATAAAGACATTGCCCTGTATGAGTATTCTGGAATCAGCCATGTGAAACTACACCCATGTTTATTTAAAAAAACAGGTGATGTGGTTCATAGAATCACAAGGAATCCGGATAGAATTTTTAGCCACAGAATCCAAACACAGCAAAATGTTCAAGGAGCTGCAATGCCATTTGTGGACGGGCCTACATCTACAATGCGATTCCTCAAGAAATTAACCAGTAGATTTAGTAGGAATATACTAATCTTTTTATTCAGTCACTTAATTAAACTGATTGACTTATATATCTATTATATATTAGGTATGATTTGTTATGAATTGATTTAGTTTACTTGGTGTGATGGTTACGGATTGGTATTTAATTTTGAATACGTATAATTCGATATTGCTGACTGTGCAGTATTTAATTTTGAATTTAACATGATTTTAAATATTTGCACGTTGCAATGCTGCAAAATGTTTTAGGCACTGTACAATAATAAAATTAACCACAGGTGTTATCTGTTATGTTACGAAAATTTTATGCATATATATATATATATATATATATATATATATATATATGACTAGCTTTGCTATATATGACTAGAGGCTTTGCCCGCGTGGTAATTTCATTTAAAAGTAGCCCATACGTGTTATTCAAGGACCAAAAGTAGGTACCTATAAAGTACAATTAAGCGTGGGTCCAACCGCAAGCAGCGCAGCTTATGACGTTGTAAAGTAGGGAATATTATGGGATTTGACACACCAAACGCACCCTGCTGTACAGCGCTGCGCAGCTACGCCACCGCATATCAAGCCACGCAGAGACAAACCGAATGCGTGAATGCAGCAGGCGGTCGTGCACTTTTCTGGCAACGTCGCGCGCGTTTCGTGCACTTATGACGTTGTATTATATGACTTTCTCTAGTTAATGTCACACTGCGGACGACTACGCGCATAGACGCGCAATACTGTGCGTTACCTTGCTGCACGAAAACGATGATTTGTATTCAAATACAAAACTGGATGCGGAAATGAAGAAAATATATATTAATTTCTTCATTATATGAGATACTGCACTACCATCCTTCATCAGAAAACTCAGAAATGCTAACGCTGTGCTCACTGTATTCCATTTAAAACGAAAATGGCAGATGTCCAGAACGTTGTAGCGCAGAGCGTTGCAGCACCGCACATCACGACAAACTGGCCGGTGTGACGTCCTACGCAACGTGCTGCGCTGCAACGCTCTGCTCTGCAACGCATACGCATCCGGTTTGACCCATGCTTTATACTAAATTTCTTCAAAATTCGTTCAGCCGTCATATCTTTTTTTATCGATTGTTCGGCTTCTAATCTTTGGATTAAAATCAGTTTTTAAGTCAAACTCCAAACTATCCAACAGTGTCGCAATCGGTCCAGTAGATTTTACGTGATGCACGAACAAATATACAGATAAACAAACAGAAAGACATGATTTAAAAAAATGTTATATTCTTGTTATGCAGCTTATTTTAAGTACCTACAAGTGACCATTTTTTTTATTATCTTCTTTGTACTGACTTTTTCTTTCTTATTGCTTTATTATAAGTATAGATAGAAGATAGATTCTATAGTATTGTACCCGCGGCGCGGCGGAACCAGCAAACAAGGAACCCCTAGGTTCCGTCCTGTCTGTCTGTATCACAGAACAACTAATATCACTCCGTCTGTATGTCACCGTCACATATAAGTATAGATAGAAGATAGATTCTATAGTATTGTACCCGCGGCGCGGCGGAACCAGCAAACAAGGAACCCCTAGGTTCCGTCCTGTCTGTCTGTATCATAGTACCCCGTCTGTATGTCGCCGTCACAGCCCTTATATTCAGACACAATGAACACTACAACATGTGTCTCTGAGTAGCTTCCGTACATAGGAACTGCAGATAACGAGAACCTACATAATCAAAGTAACACAAAAACACAACTGCCTGCCAAAAAACGAAAACTTAAAAAAAACGTGTCTTTTGATCCAAAATTAGCGAAGTGTAGGCAGACCCCACGACACGACGCTGGACGGACGACATTGTATCCATCGCAGGGAGTCGGTGGATGGAGGTGGCACAAGACCGTTCGTCGTGGCGCTTTTTGAGGGAGGCCTATGTTCAGCAGTGGACTTCTAAAAGCTGACATGATGATGATGATGATGATGATGATGATTATGACATTTGATCCATATTTGATCCATAATTTACACATTACGAAATCTGTTCAGGCATTTAAAAGTTATAGTGGAATAAAGAAACTCACAAACACACATGCATTGGTACATGAACCCTAAAAACATTACACTCCTGTTTTTAGGCAGTCCTGTACAAATAAATTGTATACTATCGGGTGGAGTCTCGTTGAAAACGTAGGTATTTTAAAATTATAATGCGGTTTTCTTGTTTTGTTTACGAAATATTCGGCTCTAAAGTGACCTGTTTGCTGGAGTCGCTTGTCCCTCCAACTCATAAAGCATCGTTTTTGTTTTTTTTTTACGAAATATTCGTCTCTAAAGTGACCTGTTTGCTTGAGTCGCTTGTCCCTCCAACTCATAAAGCATCGTTTTTGTTTTGCTTACGAAATATTCGGCTCTAAAGTGACCTGTTTGCTGAAGTCGCTTGTCCCTCCAACTTATAAAGCATCGTTTTTGTTTTGTTTACGAAATATTTGGCTCTAAAGTGACCTGTTTGCTTGATTTGTTTGTCCCTGCAACTCATAAAGCATCGTTTTTGTTTTGTTTACGAAATATTCGGCTCTAAAGTGACCTGTTTGCTTGAGTCGCTTGTCCCTCCAACTCATAAAGCATCGTTTTTGTTTTGTTTACGAAATATTTGGCTCTAAAGTGACCTGTTTACTTGAGTCGTTTGTCCCTCCAACTCATAAAGCATCGTTTTTGTTTTGTTTACGAAATATTCGGCTCTAAAGTGACCTGTTTGCTTGAGGCGCTTGTCCCTCCAACTCATAAAGCATCGTTTTTGTTTTGTTTACGAAATATTCGGCTCTAAAGTGACCTGTCTGCTTGAGTCGCTTGTCCCTCCAACTCATAAAGCATCGTTATTTTATAATTAAGGTCATATTATGAATTGACTAACACAATTTGACGGCTAGGTGTCGGCGCGAGCGCGGCTACAGGGTGCGCGCTCCCTGTAAAAGAGTTCAACGCGCGCGCACCGCGCTCTCGTCACGGGTCAGCCGCGCGCACGCACGCTTCCTTCCGGAGCGGAGGTCGGAGCTTTTATTTATTTACCTCGCACGACACACTTTCAAAAAACTTCAATCAATACATCAATACATAGTATAAAACAAAGTCTCTTCCCGCCGTCTGTCCCTTTGTACGCTTAATCTTTTAAACTAAACCTTTCTCATGAATCATTCTATCCATTGATGAAAACCGCATTAAAATCCGTTTAAAAGATAAAGCGTTATAGAGAAACAGACGGCGAGAAGCAACTTTCTTTTATCCTATGTATTGATAAATGTACATATAATTAATTATATAAGCAGGACTTAATCTCGTTCATGACAGAAACTAATGTATAATAACGAATACACAGTAGCCCGACTAAAGAGTAATGGTCTGAGCGGAGCGAAATGTTGGTATGTGTTTAGTAAGTAGTCCGTCTGCATTAGGTAGGTACTACTTACTTCGCTATAGGATAGATTGGTTTCATTATGTAAATAACAGCGCGAAGGATTCGACGAGTGTGACCATGCGTCAACAATGGGTACAAACGTGTGTTGATAACAGGCGTGCTGAATCGACGTGTTGCTTGAATAATTACTTACCTATAGTATACCGCTCTCACACTGTCGTCGATGGAAAAATAGTAGAACTCTTCTTCTGAAATTTTATGTACTTGATATATTCAATAAACAAGCCACGTGTGTCATCATTATCGTTAGCCTGTATCTGTTCACTGCTGGACGTAGACCTCTCCTAATGCACGCCATTGAGCTAGGCCTTCAGCTCTCCTCGTCCATTCTGTTCCAGCCGCTTTTTGCAGGTCGTCATTCCACCTGGCCACAGGTGCCCTACACTACGTTTGCCTAAACGTGGTCTCCGCTCGTCTACCCCATCGGTTATAGGTTCTTTTGGAAATGTAACCAGCCCACTGCCACTTTAGCTTGCGTATCCGAATAGCTATGTCGGTCATCTTGGTTCTCTGTTGGACGCTTCATTAAAAATCTTGTCCTTCAGAGAAACTCCAAGATTATCTCTCTGCATAGCTCGCTGAGCGAATATAAATTTGTGGACTAGGCACTTGTGTAGCAAATGTTCAAAGACAGAAAAAAACACATTCATTTTTCATATTAAAATCTATTTATCCCGGTTATTGAATAAAATACATTGTAGGATAACAATCGATATAAAAATAAAAATAAAATAAAAAATAAAATGCATTTATTTCAGGTATTACACAAGACCCATAAACAAAAATAAATTAAAACTACTTAAACATAAACCGTCATTGCAGCGATATGTCTGTCGCTACAATGTCGAATATAAGGACAATCCAACCTCCCCGCTATCATAGCCAAAACGGTATTGGAGCTGGCCCGCACCCTGCGCACCAATGAAGCAGCTGGTGCGCGCCTCCGCGAACATGCCAGAGGCGCTGCAGAAGCGGGGCAGCCCCAGCACCGCTCTGAATGCGTTATTGTATTGGACGCGGAGGACGCTGTAGGTCCTTTTCGTGTAGTTAGCCCACAGGCTGCACGTGTAAAGTGATGTGCAATAAGCTCTAAACAGCGTTACTTTCACATCCCTTGTACACCTTGCAAATCTGCGGGCCAACATATTTGCTATTTTTGACAGCACCCTCCGCTCCCTCTCAATATCATCATGATCCTTAAGGTCAAATGTGACGAAATGTCCAACATAATACATCCAACATAAGATATAACATCGTTCAAAACATAGGTGTATATTTATTTATTTATTTTATTTATTTATATTATTGGAAGACCACCAACATTTAAATACAGACTAGTCAATTACTAATAACAGGATGCCATTTACAGGCCTTCACGGATAGTGACACTATAGCTTATATATATATATATATATATATATATATATATATATGTTGCCTAAATGTAATAAAATAAAAATTATAAATAAATATAAAAAAACAAAATAGCCGACTGCGAACAAAACTAAAAAGAGGCAAACAAGCCGCAGATTTTTGATTTTGAAATATAAGATGCAGTCGGAGGCATCAAGCATTTCATTTCTCCTTTGACGGGATCACCTAGAACCTGGCGAGCTATAATTCATGCCTCCGACTGCATCTTAAATTTCATAATCAAAAATCTACAGCTTGTTTGCCTCTTTTTAGTTTTGTTCGCAGTCGGCTATTTTGTTTTTTATAATTATTTATCTTATTTAAAAAAAAACTTTATATTTATGAGAATTGGTGAGAAATGGTTGCTAACCAACTTTAAATCGTTATAGGTTTTAAAAGGTCAGTCGAAATAAAAAAATGATAAGAGAAACCTAAAGATGATTTTTAAATACCTATTTAATATTCCCCACTTGAAAAAACGATTGACGTGTGAATCAGCAAAATCAGTCCACGCAATTGGTCTTTATAATGCCACAAAGGAACAGACATAAATTCTTACCTTTAAATTGTTATGGATCCTGAAAAGTCATTCAAAATGAAAAATGATAAGAGAAACCTAACCTACTTTCGTAGAAGTAAAGTTCTGCTTATCCGATCCTTAATCATCTTGTGCACCTCCATCACCTGTTGCTGACGGACGTTGATGTTTGGCGCCTGCAGCCTGTCTAGCCAGCCAGCACTCCTTGTACCTATGAATTGCAGGCGATCTGATTTTGAGCGGAGTACCGCGCCGGCTCCGACATTATTGTTCTAAATTTACTGCCGTTTTAGCTTTTTCTACATATTTTGTACACCTGAGGAGTGTCGTGCTCATAAATGTAACCAAAAGTAAATGGGGTCTCACTAAAAACGTGTAGGTATATTACGTCCAGTGTCCGAGGAGACCCGGCGACACGAGCCGGCGCGGCGCCGCGCGGTTTGAGGAGTAGCGGAGCGGTCGGCTCATGTCGTGGGCTATTTGCAACTGACGTGTTGCGGTAAAATCTGACGATTGACGTAAGTGACCGAGTCGGCGGAAAGAAAGGGCGGGCGCTCACAAGTGGAGCAGCGTGACGAAGCTGATCCCTCGCTACCCCGGCGTGCGGCGGGGGGCGCAGCCTCCGCGGCGCGCTGCGCACCTCCGGCGGCAGTAGCGCCCGCACCGCGCCGCCCGCCGCACGTCCCCGCGTGCGCTCGCTCCGCACCACGACCTCGCCCGCGCGCCCACCCGCCGCCGCCCGCCGCGGCATGCCCAGCTGACCCCAGCACCACCGCGCCAGGACCTTCCACAGAGACTGCAACAAGTGAGTGCCGCCAGTCCGCCCGCACTCCGGGACTCGGACCCTCCGCTACCTGGGAGACAATAATAATACTCAACCAAAAATATGTAAAATAAATTAAGTTAATCGTCCCAAAATCTTGTGGAGTGTCGTGGTAGTTATAACAGTGTCCGCGGAGTCCGGCGGAGCCGCTGCCGCCCGAGCGCGGATGTCTCGCGTGCTCGGGATCCGTCTGATTAGTCCGTTGCGATGCCTTAAACAGCATTGTTGGTGCAAACTGTAGGTTTTTGGATATTGATCTCTCGTGTCTTTGTTCTGTTGAAAATCAACCGGTTATTTTTATTAGAAATCAAACTTTTACCTTATTTTTTTATACTTGTTTTTTTATTTCAATATATTTGTATTTTAAAATATATTTTATTACTTTAAGTACTAAGTACTATAGTTTATAATATATTGTTTAGTTTACATAATTGTTTATATAGTTATATTTTTTGTACATAACTAAATGAAGTTTAGTTTTTACTTACATGACAAATTTATAAATGCCAAAGACATTTCCCACAATCATAAAACTAATTAATGAAAACCGACTTCAAATAGTACTATAAATCTTTCATTCTACTATAAAAATATTATTAAAAAAAGACTTAAACAACATAAACAGCCGAGCAAGGCAATTCACTAATTAATTTATATAATTATTTTTTTGTTTAAATTTTCATTACAAACACAATAGGCGATGTGGCGCGTATCGGCCGTATGATAAAGGACCCTGTAGTGTAGGTACTACTCGCACGCCTGCCAAGATAAACAATAGTAGATACTTTATTAATTTTAGTTTGAACATCTCACGTTACCTTAATTTTTGCAAAAAAATGTAGTAAATAATAAATAAATTATGATGTAGAAGATCGACAGATAGATGTGATAGATACCTAACCTACTTAAAAGTTTACAGGAAAGATTCCCCAATACTTCAGGTATTTAAATCTGAAGTCCAAGTGCCCTCACTCATTTAACAATACTTCAGTTATTTATATCTGAAGTCAAGTGCCCTCACTCATTTAACAATACTTCAGTTATTTAAATCGGAAGTCAAGTGCTTTCACTCATTTAACAATTATTCTTAAATTATTATAGGCACTTGAAAGTTTATAATATACTAGCTTCCCGCCCGCTTCTTCGTCCGCGCAGACTACTGTTTATCGCGAAAAAAGCATCCCATGCTCTTCTAGGGTATAAAAACCAATGCAAAAGTAGGATAGCACCAATGCTCTTGAAGTTTTTTGACAGGCTTGTTATTTCGTTTCCATGGCAACCGTTCCTTACAGCGAGTAATCAACATTTTCTAGTTTTCCCGTGAAAACTTTCAATTTTCAGGGATAAAAAAATCCATCCAGTCGTTATCGCGTGAAAGCTCCCCAAACAAACAAACAGACAACGTTTCACTTTTATATATTGGTATGGATACTACTAAAATAATCTTAACTGAAAGCGCTCTTAAGTCAAAACTACTTTGAAATATGTGCTAAGAGAAAACAAGTATTCTATTTAACATAATTAAGTAGGTATAGGTATTTAGTGTTTCTTAGACACCAAACTGACAGGCTAACACCGCATACACTTGTTATACTTACCTATTCATTTAATATCCCTACCTTCTACGTCTCAGTAGCGTACCTCCTGTGTTTTGAAATCAACGTGGAGACAAAGTGAACACATCTACCTTTAAAGACAACAGCCGGGTCCTCTACCAAGCGGAGTCAGTCATGATTTTGGACACAGGTAGACACAACAGGTAGGTACATTTTAAATAAAACACGATATATTTTTGGTTGAGTCGAGCGCACGTGATCTTTGCGTGCTAGCTGTAGATACAGCTCAGTACTATCAGACAGAGTGCCAAATTGATTTATTTAATAGGTACCTACTTGAAAATAGTTATTTCTTTTCAAACTGATGACACTATGTTGTTCTGGAGCTCGCCCGTGCCGACCGTCGCGTCGCGGTCGCCGGGAACCCAAACCGACGTTTCCCGACGGTCGCACCTACCAGGATAACATACTCGTTTATTGGTGTGACTCACGCTAATTTAAATTTTACCTTAACGTTGTTGTTGAGGTAAAATTTAAATAAGACACATATTTATTTAAGAGGTATTTTATTCAGCCGAACAACCTGTACCTACCTGTTGGAAGTACCTAAGCAACGTTCGGAAGCGTTTCGTTCGCATCTTATCCATACATCATTATATTTTTTAATGTATTTTATCCTGTCTTGTATAATTATAACGAAGGAAGGATGTCGGCAGCTCCTCGATAATAACAAATAATGTAGGTAGGTAGTAAGTATTATCACTAGCTCTTATTGCACTGTTTGCTATCGATCTCGATGGACCGTAAATTGATCTGATGAATCGACGATTCGTTCAAATTGATGTTATGTCGTCGTCGGTGCCACTGGCTATCTTGACGGCTCCCGCCCTCTCCCCGCACCCCGCTCCCCGCACCGGCATGTGCTATACTATCGTACCCATCTGTTTTGATATCTGATACGGCAAACTGTACGACACTTCACCAATGTCACTCTCAACTCGAGGTCGCGATAAGAACAAGTCGTCTTCGCTCCCAATTGCATTGCCACTCGAATGTCGACACTTCGAGGACATTCAAAACTCTAATCTTGTCTCAGTGAAGTATACCTACCCTGACGAAACCGCGAGGACCTGAATGCAGTAGGTACCTACAGGCAGGACCGATCACCATGTAAAAAAATGCTTAAGCACTATGACAACATTGTAGAGTAGGTATATATTACTAATATACTCTAAGGACTACATCATCACTATCACTACAATTATAAAAGGAAGACACCGAACGCGTCTATCTGCCTGTCTGCCTATCTATCCACAAATATATAACAAAATACTACACCGCTTTTGTTCCTGTTTGTAGGTTGATTCAAGAGGGAGGTTTTAAAATATAATTCATAAGTATTTTGTATAAATTTTGTCGATGTAGGGCGAATTTTCTCAAAACACAGCCGACCCGGTAGCGGTCATTTGCATACGCTGCGTATCCCATAAGTGCTATGTGAATATAATGTAATGTACATTCTAGGATTTTCTTTTATAATAATTAGGTAGGTATGAATGTAGTGATATGAATCATAAAGGATTCGGTCAAGGGAAATACGCGAACCACAACTGCGCACTATTATTTATTCTGTGGCCCGCGTGACGTCGGGACACGAGGCCAGCAGTGACGATGCACTTCTATATTGTAACGTGTCAGCCGACTAGTAAAAAATCCAATTAAAACACAAATTTCGTCGTTCGATCCAACTAATGTAAACCGAAAATAGCGAGGCTCGATAAAAACTGTGACTAAACGAGTATAGGCGTGACTGCGCGTGTAATTACAGCAGTAAGCACAGTACTATGCGTGATTAGCATTCGGTGTAGTACGGCGCAGCGCTCGCGCGGCACAGCACGCGGGACGCGTATTCCGGAAACGTTGTTGAACCCAGGGTTGAGGTGAGCTGCAGCACGCAATGTTTTATTTGAAGCTGAAACCGTTAAGTGTACTAAAACGCTCTGAGCTGTACAATGTTTTCAGAAAGAAAACTCTGTGCATTTTTCTAGAAACCGTTGTGCAGCACAGTGCCATTCATGGGAGTATATTTCCATCCACGTATGGCCATATCATTAAATATCATTCATAAAGGGTTTTCATGATGAACAAAATAAAAATATGTAGCTTACTTCCGCCAAAACTGTAAGTCAGACAAACGATAAATGGTAAATTTAACAAAGTAAAACCCCAAGCTAAACAAACCCTACCCAAATTGAACTATTGTAAAATATAAATGAAATGAAAGATAACGTCAAAAAGAAAAAAAAACTCTGTATACACAATATAAAACCCAACGCTAAAAAACCCTACCCAAATAAAAGTATCGTAACACTTATATATTTATATACATATAATATAAATACACAATAAAAAACATATACCTCGATCCAAATACCAAACGTCTGACATCAATACGACACGTGTTTTGCCTCTGCACGAGGCATCTTCGGGTGATGTCGAGTGCTGGACTGAGAGTGACTAAGCAATTTTTATTGCAATAGGCGGGAGCTCGCTACGCTTCGCTCCCGCAATTGACTTCTAACCTATCTCGGCCAAATCGGGCTTCCGCCCTCGCCTTGCCTACATAGACACCTAAATACATACATAGACTTAAATAAATAGACCTCATATAATTTTTCATCTTGTTAAGTGAATAAAGTTTTAATACACCTAAATCTATGTACATTATAATTTAATTAACGATTTCTAGCACAATGTACGGAGATGTCATTCTGAAAACATTGTACAGCTCAGAGCGTTTTAGTGCACGCAACGGTTTCAGCATAAGATAAAATAAAACATTGCGTGCTGCAGCTCACCTCAGAGCTGGGTTCAACAACGTTTAAAAAGACGCGCCGGGACGCGGCTGGGCGTTAACCCATCGGGTATCGGTTCTTCAATATATATGACTGGCCCATAGCCACTTCAGCCTGCTAATTCATTGAGCTATGCCGATCACTTTCGTTCTGTGCAGGATCACCTCAATTCGGATGCGATCCCTTAGAGAAACCCCGAGCATAGCGCGTTCCATAGCACGCTTAGCGACCTGGAATTTTTGGACCAGCCTCACAGTCAGTGGCCAAGTTTCGGCTCCGTATGTCATCAAGGGTAGGTTGAAGACTTTCGTCTTTAGGCATTGTGGTTAGGGGCGTCGAGAAGACTTGACGAAGTTTTTCAAATGCTGGCTGCCCATTCTTGTCGAAGTGGTTTCTACCCAGCTGAGGAGTTGTTCAAGTAAACGTTCTCTTAAACAAGTACTGTACAAAATACCATGGTGCAAAAATCATTAAATGTGTATTTAAAAGCAAAAATTGAAAAGCAGTAAAACTGTACCTATTTTATGAAGTTTACATGGGACTACACTGAAAGTTTACCCTTTTTATGAAGTTTACATGGGACTACACTGAAAGTCTACCCTTTTTATGAAGTTTAACATGTGACTACACTGAAAGTCTACCCTTTTTAATAAAACATTAACCATCCAAATCGGTATCTTAGACATTTGAGGCAATATAAACAACAACAAATGCAGTTAATAAAAAAAAAAAAAAAAAAAAAAAAAAAAAAAACGAAAAACTACTGAACTAATTTTGATGCAATTTATATGTGATCACCTGGAGAGTACACAATTAAAAAAAAAAAAAAGAAATGGTCGTTTCTTAAATATAAAATAAACAAAAACATACATGCAGTCGAACACATTACCGCCTCCTTTTGTGAAGTCGATTAAAAATAAAAACTATCGTTTTGAATCCGATCGAAATCCGACAAATGCTAAATATTAACCGAGTCCTGCGGCTGTAACAATAATTGTCATTTATTTGGATGATATCAACATTTTTTATTTTTTATATCTACCCTTAAGCCCAGTTCACATTATTCCAGTCCAGTAATCCAGTGAGTCAATCCAGTCCAGTGCTGGGGTGGATCATATCGTTCACATTATTTCAGTCATTAAAAAGCTGTTCAATCGGTAACACTATAGCGGGCCAGTCGCACTCCGCAACAAGAACAAATATTATACCTACCTACACTTTGAGGCCGCAATATTAGGGTTAAATCAGTAGGTTGTCAAGCGTGCGCTCGATGAGTCGCGCGCCGTGTGCTTACGATAAAGTACCTGCTTACGTAAAGTTATTGTCAATTTTTATTATTTTATTAATTATGAGTACCAAGAAGAAACCTAGAATGTGCTGCATAGCATTCGGTCTGACAAGTCTCGTAAAATACCTACATACCGACATTTTATTACGTAGGTAGCCATTTCTTTTTCATTCATTATTAAGCATGGAATTCAGTCAGGCACGCTTTATTCATCAAAGTGCAATACCTATAATGATATAATCAAATAATGAGGTACTAGGTCTATTCTAATAAGAATGTCATTTTAATTATGTAGTTAATAGAACTATCAACATTTATAACAATAAGTAATAAAATAATACATTCTTACATAATTGTTTATTCTGTTACAATATCTAAGTCATATCTTATTACAGAATAATTACTAGTACAAGTACCTAGTCACATCTTGATACAACCCTACCGAGCGAAAATGTGACAGAGCGATTCTGAAACGGTTAGAGCAATGGAAGCTCACGCGCATTGTGATACGGTACATTCTAGCCTGCATGCAATGGGTGAGCGCCTTCTAGGTAAATATAATTGAAAGATCGCAGCGCTGTGCGAGTTAAATTGCACTTTATTGCGTTGTAGTTTGTAGAGTTGATATGTATTTAAATGACTTTACTCAGTTATTCTTCTGTACTTGTACTATTATTTAATATTATTCTGTGCCTATAGTGACAATAATTTCAAGAAAGGAGTTTGAAAATGATTTTAAAACTGTTCAATTACTACTGTTAAAAGTAGTAACTGATGTAGTGCAAGAAGAACTAAAAAATAATAATAATAGCTAGTTAATATCTTTACTAAAATGCTATAACAACAAAACGTATCAAAATGACCATGCATGCAAGTACTATGATATATTTAAAAGACTTTAAACATAATAACTTATTTACAACTTTTTTAAAACATATTTCGTAGATATCCAATTATATCAATTATGGCAATGTAAGAATTACATGCCAAGAATATATTTGAATTTAAAATGGAAACTATACAATGAGGTTTAATATTGAAAAAGTTTGACTTCATGACACCCTTTTTAATAAGATCAATGACTACAACAATGCGTGTTCCCAAAAAAACAATAATTCGTGTTCTCTGTTCAACATTTAACCCAGCGCTGGATTGGCCGTCTGCATTATTCCAGTGGCGCTGGAATAGGCGAGCTGTAATGAAAAAGTAGAACGTCAATCCAGTCACTGGACTGGATTGCTTACTGGAATGGGTACTTTCCAGTGCATTCCAGTGTCGGTTTATATTATTCCAGTAGCATTCCTGCGCTGGTTTTGATCGCTGGACTGGAATGCTACTGGAATAATGTGAACTGAGCTTTATACAAAGCTTAGTCACTCACAAAGTGCTTAAAAAGCATATTATTTCCAATCCACTAATAATATCAAAGTGTATATTTGATAAATAAATAAAATAAATAAATATATTCGGGACAATTCCACACCAATTACCTAGCCCCAAACTAGGATACCCTGTAATATGGGCACTAGATAACGGATAAACATACATAAACACGAATATCAACATCCATGACTCGGAAACAAACATTTCTGCTCATGCACCTTACAGGATTCGAACCCGCGACCGTTTGATTTCGTTCCTAGAGTTACTAGCCACTAGACCAACCAGCCGTAAAAAAAAAGATTTAAATAAGATTTTGAATCCATTTATTTTTTAGAGTACAGTTCCGGATCGGTAATTACACAAGATTATAATTTCTGGACTCTTGTATAAAACCCAACGCTAAAAAACCCTACCCAAATAAAAAAAATAGACATAATTATATATTTACTTCGCTCTTGTAATACATTTTGGCCTACGTTCGTCGAATTGATGGTAGTTGTCATAAAATTCAGCATCTTCTTTCAGTTTGTTCATTAGTTCGTATAGTGTTGTGATAGATAGATAGATTAACTCTTTATTGAACAACACAAGTATAACGAGAAATTATATCTAAAAATACAGCATAACAATGAGTGTGTTTTTTTTATTCTTGATGAATCCTGCGGTGCCCCGCTTCTACTAAAAAAGTATTTCAAAAGTAACGTCCCCATCAATGGGGCCGATGGAATTTAAATTCCCATCGGCCCCATTGATGGGGACGTTAATGGGGCAGTTGGGAATATATCAGTTTTTGTTTGGTGTCTTTCACTTGAACCATTCTATACTTCTTGCAAACTTCTGTTGACTAACCAATTATAAAATTGTTTACCATTTCTTTATCTTCATTTCATTGAATTTCATAAGATGTTTGAGTTTGGTTAGAAAACAGATTAAAAAGAACAGGCCCTATTTTGGTTAGTTATCATATTTCTTAGAAACGCTGCAACAGAAAAAAGTTTTTTAAGCACTTTATTGAGTTACATGGGCTAGGTTAAGTAGCTAGTGAATTTTCAAATTGTTGATTGCGTAATCATCCAAATATAAATCTGTGATTTAATTTTTATTATACACTAGCTTTCCCGCCGCGACTTCGTCCGCGCGGACTTCATCCATGTTACCGCGAGTTACCGTTTGTTACCGCGAGTAATTAACATTTTCCCAGTTTTCCCGAGCAAACTTGCTATTTTTCGGGATAAAAAGTATCCTATGTTTTATTCCAGGGTATAAGCTATCTCCATTCCTAATTTCATCAAAATCCGTCCAGCAGTTATCGCGTGAAAACTCCCCAAACTAACAAACAAAAATCGTGTCTGTCTGTTTTTTGTTTGTTTGTTAGTTTCTTCGTACGTATGTTTGTTCGCCCATTACATAAAAACTACTAGACCGATTGCGATGTGGTTTGTAAAGGTCACTGTTGGATAGTTTAGGATTTGATTAAAAAACTGGGGTACTTGGTATCTTAATCCAATGATTAGATGCCGAGCAATCAATAAAAAACTTTTTGACAGCTGATTAAATTTTGATCAAATTTTGATTTATTGGTATTTTAGTTCTTGGAATAGCACAAAAAGTACATCTAACCTAGAGAAATGAACACCCGTGCGAAGCCGCGGGTACAGCTAGTATACCATAAGTGCGACATGAATAATAGAACCAACAAAGGAAAGGATTGAAAGGATAGTTCTCTCAAAGTTCTGCAACAAGTAAAATTATTATAAAAAATATTTTCCCAAAAATAATTAAATCGACTTCATAATAAAAATGTTATTTTGTAAACAACCACTAAAAAGAATAAAATAATTACAATTGAGCCAGAACAGTATCACATTTAGAAATTACCAACGTAATAATAATGCATATATACAACATAAGATACCACATAAAACCAGAGAACTAACCAAGACAAACCAAATGAGCACAAACTCGAAAGGATTCCATCATTTTGTTGTTGTGTTCCTGTGACTAGCTTCCGTCTCCATCATCAGACCCTGGATACCACATAACACCAGAGAACTCATCAAGACAAACCAAATGAGCCCAAACTCGAAGGGGTTTCATCATTTTGTTGTTGAGTACCTGTGACTACTTTCCGGCTCCATCATCAGACCCTGGATACCACATAACACCAGAGAACTCATCAAGACAAACCTAATGAGCCCAAACTCGAAGGGGTTTCATAATTTTATTGTTGAGTACGTGTGACTACTTTCCGGCTCCATCATCAGACCCTGGATTGGTATCCAGGGTCTGAGTTCTCTAGTTTTATGTGGTCATAAAACTAGAGAACTCATCCATCATTGTGTAGTTTGGGGGAGGCCTATGTCCACTACCACCACCACCACCATCACCACCACCACCACCATCACCACCACCACCACCAGCACCACCACCACCACCAGCACCACTACCACCACCACCACCACCACCACCACCACCACCACCACCACCACCACCACCACCACCACCACCACCACCAGCACGGATTTGGATGAAATTTTGTATGGAGGTAGTTTCACCCTGGATTAACAGTAAACACATATGCTACTTTTTATCCCGGAAAAAGTGCATGATTCCTTAGGGACGCGGGTGAAACCGCGCGGTGCAGCTAGTTTAATTAAATCATTATTTAAATAAATAATGATATTATTTATTTAAATGGAAAACTAACAGCTGCTAAATGGTAACATAGATTATAGACATAAGACATAAGAGAGCCGCCGTACAGTTGTCACTTATATTATAAGTACCTATCGATAATTTAGTTCAGCTTTGCCCGCATCTAACCCGCGGTGTGCGTAGACTATAGCACACTGCGTAGACGTTTTTCTAACCTTCCTGTGTATTTTCCTCATGATTCACACAATTTTCCTGTCAAATTTCATCAAGATCGTAATTCTCGGCGTATTATGTATACGTAGATAGTAACAAACGTTCAAAAATGATCGAAAATTGCTAAAAGTGCTGAGTAAGTATGCTGTCATTTGGCTTAGCATTTAAATTGAGTTAGTCCCTGGGTATTACCGATTGGCTTTCGGCGGACAAGTTAAACATTCACGTGAGATTCGGTTCGGAGCTCAGCTGCGCAAACTCACCTCGAGTAGGTCCCAAACGTGCGGCACCTACTGTACCACTACCGCGGTGGCACCGGCACCGGCTGAGTGGACGCGCAATGTAACGTGTGTTTTTTGTCGCAGGATGATTCCCCGGAGAAAGCACAACGCGTCGTCCGGCTCGCTGCCGCCGCCCGACGACAAGCACGCCAGCAACGACTACATCCGTAAGTACCGCACCCCGCACCCACACCCGCACGTCCCACCACGCGCCTTGCTCGCGTTTCCTTATCAGAAAGGTCGGCCTCGCATTCTGTTCAATTATAGTAGAACTGAATCAAGTTATTAGTTAATCCGTGGTTCAAGTCCCGAATCTGCTGGTTTATTTGTTAGTGAATGGAATTTTCAAAAACAACAAAACATAGACGTTCTGATGTAACGAAGTACCTATATGAAATACTTTTCTATTTAAACAAAAACATATGCCTGCGATATAAAATAATATAGGCGGTGAAGGCACGTTCTCTAGTCCTCTGGCGAGCGTGTTGGCACGTGGTGAAGTGCGAACTGGCGGCGCGGACTCCCGAGCGCTGCGCCTGCGCCGCTCGGCGCCCCTGAACTTGACCGCGCCCACTGTCGCGGCACCCGCCGTATTGTGCTATATTTTGTTTGCGGCGAACATTCCAATTGCATTTTGTATCGTTAACGTTACAGTGTCCGATTCGAAGTCGCGCGAGGGATGGCGCGCGGCCCTTCGGCGCCGCTTTAACCGCAAGACCCTGCACAAGCGCCTGCCTGTTACCGCCTGGCTGCCGCAGTGAGTATCAGTGTATATGTCGTGTGTGTGTGTGTGTGGGTGTGTGTGTGTGTGTGTGGGTGTGTGTGTTTGTTTGTGTGTGTGTGTTTGTGTGTGTGTGTGTGTGTGTGTGTGTGTGTGTGTGAGAGAGCCGGCAGCGACAGAGAGTGACGGAGTCCGTGCACTGTGCAGGTACACCACGGAGCAGGCGGTGGGTGACCTGATCGCCGGCGTGACGGTGGGCCTGACGGTCATCCCGCAGTCGCTGGCATACTCCAACATCGCAGGGCTGCCGCCGCAGCATGGGCTGTACGGCTCGTTCCTGGGCTGCTTCGTGTACATCGTGCTGGGCGGCTGCCGCGCCGTGCCGGCCGGCCCCACCGCCATCGCGTCACTGCTCACGTGGCAGGTGGCCGGCGGCGTGCTGGAGAAGGCGGTGCTGCTCACGTTGCTGGCTGGCCTCGTGGAGTTGCTCATGGGCGTGCTGGGTCTCGGCTTCCTCATCAACTTCGTGTCGGGGCCCGTGTCCTCCGGCTTCACGTCGGCCGTGGCGCTCATGATCGCCACCTCGCAGGTCAAGGACCTGTTTGCAATCTCCATCACGGGCGACACTTTCCTGCAGCAGTGGATCTCCATCTTCCGCAACCTGCACGCGGCCTCGCTCTGGGACCCCGTGCTTGGCTTCGCCTGCATCGCACTGCTGCTACTCATGCGTGTGAGTTGGCTCTCGCTCTAGGCTCGTCTGTAAAGAGGTGAGCCCCGCCCGCCACCTCTAATACGTTATTGTAATAGATATTTTGATTGTTTCATTGCAGAAAATCGGGATGATTAAGCTAGGAGCGAAATCCGAGATCGGTCCAAGCACGCGGCAGAAGGTGGTGACCAAGTGCCTGTGGATGGTGGGCACGTGCCGCAACGCCATCGTGGTGGTGTGCACTGGCGTGCTAGGCTACTGGTTCGTGGCCGCGCACGGAGCCTCGCCCGTGCGCCTCATGGGTACGTGCAGCCACCGATCCACTCTCCGACTCTAACGATCTCTGTCTAACCGTCTGTTTCTGTTTGTGCGTCCCGCAGCCGAGAATATGCGCTCCGGTTAGTAGCGTAGAGAGTAGACCCTCACCGTCGCTTGCCCATAGATAATTTTGTGGTCGGCACCGCTGCTCAGTACCGAGTCTCACGCGCTCCGCGCCGTTGCAGGGGCCATCCCGTCCGGCGTGCCGATGCCTTCACTGCCGCCATTCAGCTACGTGCGCGCCGACAACACGACGGCCGACTTCGTGGACATGGTGTCGGAGCTAGGCTCGGGGCTGCTGGTGATCCCTCTGATCGTATTGCTGGAGGACATCGCCATCTGCAAGGCGTTCTCTGACGGGCGCACCATCGACGCCACGCAGGAGATGATCGCATTGGGCGTGGCCGGCGTCGCCAACTCGTTCATGCAGGCGTACCCAGGTGGCGGATCGCTGGCGCGCTCTGTCGTCTCCAATAGCTCCGGCGTCAAGACGCCCTTCAGCGGCCTCTACACGGGTGAGTGCCGCACCCGCGCCCGCCCGCGCCCGCGCCCCGCCCGCCCCACCCGCTGACGGTCGCTCCACTCCGCAGGTGTCATGGTGATTCTGGCGCTGCAGTTCTTCACGCAGTACTTTGAGTTCATCCCGAAGGCGGCGCTGGCGGCCGTCATCATCTCCGCCATCCTGTTCATGGTGGAGTACAACGTCATCAAACCGATGTGGCGAGCTAAAAGTGAGTTTACCGCTAATATTGGCACGCTTTCTTTTCAAATAAATATGTATTTTGTTACTATTTTTAAAAGTTGTAGATGTAACATAATCCATTGGGGGTTAGCCCAAACTGTTCTACTATCCATTGCTATGTTGTTGCCAGGATCCTAATTTACAACGTGATGCCAACAAAGTTGGTCTAACTTGGTCAGCTATCTCGTAAACTACATGGTTTATTCTAGTTAGCCGTGATAATCCATACCAATATATAAAAGTGAAACGTTGTCTGTTTGTTTGTTTGTTTGTTAGTTTGTTTGGGGAGCTTTCACGCGATAACGGCTGGACGGATTTTGATGAAATTTGGAATGGAGGTAGCTTATACCCTAGAATAAAACAATAGTATACTTTTTAGCCCGGAAAATTGTAAGTTTTTACGGGAAAACTGGAAAATGTTGATTACTCGCTGTAAGGAACGGTTGCTATGGAAACAAAATAACAAGTCGGATGAAGTCCCAGGCGAGAAAGCTAGTTCAATAATATTGTATATTTTTCTAGTGCCCATATTACAGGGTATCTTAGTTTGTGGCTAGGTGTGGAATAGTCCCGAATATATTTAATTATTTATTTACTAGCTGTGCCCGCGGCTTTGCCCGTGTGGTCATTTCATATAACAGTACCCCATACGTGTTTTTCCAGGACCAAAAACTGTGTGACCACGGGTCCGTCGCCGGGATCCATGTGGACAAAAAATCCAAATGAATCCCCCAGGGGATCCATGTAGACTAAAAATCCAATTTAATCCCCCAGGGGATCCGTGTGGGCAAATAATCCAAATGAATCCCCCAGGGGATCCATGTTAGGGGAGCCAAGTGGACGGAGGCATAGTCGCGTTCAGCCATCAAATAGTTTTTATCGATAGCTCGGTTTCTACTCATCGGATTAAGAGCGGCCAACCCGTCATACTTTTCATACAAACGCTCGTACGTGAATATGGCGTTGTAACCCATCTTTCTTTGAAATTTTTAAACTAACAGGTATCTTGTACACTGTGCCTAAGTTTCCAGAAAAGCAAAAAATAAAAATTTGTAGAAACAAATTCAGTATAAGCTTCCAAAAATCTGCTTTTACGTGAACTTTGGCCGTTCATAATGTACTCATAAATTGTAAATGTTAAGAATACATCTTTGTAGAAACCTTGCACATGCAATGGAGATTCTAAATGAAAAACATTTATTTCACAAACTTATAAGGATTACTCAAAAACGCGTATTTCTTGGAACAAGTTTTATGAAATTTCCGCACACTATTTTTCGTTTAATGTTGTTATTATTCACAGGTAACTTTAACATCATATAACTTATATAACTTGTCATTTAGCATGAAGAAACGCTACAACTTGTTTCTACCCATGCTTAGTACTTATATTATATTTAGTGGGTTTTTTTGGAGGATAGAAAGGTTGATTCGTAATAATTTCAATAAATTAATATTCAGAATCAAGCTCACTATTTACAACATCATCTGCAATGTCTTCGGCTTGGTTTATTGGCCGTAACGATTACCTGCAAACAAAATGGTTTATTTTAAAAATGGGACACTATTGGCGAGACTATTTATTTAATGTGATAAATCTTCAAAGTCCATTCTAACGTAAAAACAAAGCTTAGTGACGGAACTCATTAGAACTTTTTAGTTTTCTTCCAATAAATCCAATATTATGGGTTCACTACGCTATTTCGAAATACGTTTCACCTAATTTAAAAATATTTATGTCGCACTAATTGCCGTGTGTGCATCGTATGTGTATCGTGTAGGTATCGGTAGGTAAGAAGCATTCAGTAGTGGCCCAAGTATAGAGCCCTGTGGAACTCCTGAAGATATAACCCCCCCCCCCCCCCCCTTGCTCAGAGCTGGACCTGGTGCCGGGGCTGTGCACGTTCGTGCTGTGCCTGACGCTGCCCATCGAGCTCGGCATCCTCATTGGTGTCATCGTCAACATCATCTTCATCCTGTACCACGCGGCCAGACCCAAGTTCTCCGTGGAGATGCTCAAGGTGAGCGGCGTCGTGGCGAGTGTGTGTTCGAGGGTGAGTACACGTGTGCAGGAGTGTTGAGTGAGTATGTATATCGTTGCAGACGGAGCGCGGCGTGGAGTACCTGATGATCACGCCGGACCGGTGCCTGATGTTCCCGTCGGTGGACTACGTGCGGCGGCTGGTGACCAAGTGGTCGGCTGGCAGCGCCGTGCCGGTCGTCATCGAGTGCACGCACATCTACTCGGCCGACTACACCGCCGCCACCAGCATCGATCAGCTGACGGCCGACTTCCACGCGCGCCGCCAGCCGCTCTACTTCTACAACGTGAAGCCGAGCGTGTGCTCCATCTTCGAGGCCGTCGCCAAGCCGGAGCACTTTACCGTGTTCTACGAAGACGAGGAGCTGGACCGCCTGCTGGCGGCCGACGAGCGCCTGCACGCGGCCAAGCCGCCGCCCGCGCCCTCGCCGCCGCCCGGCCGCGTCTGACGGACATTGATCGCGCGACTGATCGACAGTGATATTTAGTGTACGTGTTTTAGGTTGATCTATTTATTTATACTTAGGTAATCGAAGTACAAGTTAGTGTAATCGTAAATGTATGATTGCGTTGAGATGCGAAGCTTTAAGCGGCCTAGGGAGGAGAATGCCGTGCCTGCGCCGCGTACCCGTCACGTTTCTGAAACGTCAGATATGAGATCTATTTTTTAAATGTTTTAAAATGTTGGTGAAAGGCGATAAGTAGCGGGCCCTCGGCGAAAGAGGCATGTGGCTGCTGGAGCGCAGGGTGCGACGCCGCGCTTCCGAGTAGAGTAAAGAGGCACGACGCCACCAGTGCCGGCGCGGCAGAGTAAAGCGGCGCGGCGCCGCAAGCGCCGGCGCCATTGCGGCCGAGTAGAGTAAAGAAGTGTGGCCCCGCCCGCGCCGGCGCCATCGCGGCCGAGTAGAGTAAACTGGCGCGACGCCGCTGGTGACAGCGTGGCAAACTATAGTAACCTGGCGCGGCGCCGCCGGCGCCATCGCGGCCGAGTGAGTAAACTGGCGCGACGCCGCTGGTGACAGCGCGGCAAACTATAGTAAACCGGCGCGGCGCCGCCAGCGCCATCGCGGTCGAGTAGAGTAAAGCAACGCGAAGCCGCGCGCGGCCGCAGAGGCCCCTCGCGGCTCGCGTCTTCCATTGTGATCCTTTGTTAAACCCTACTTAAATTATAAATATAGTTATATTTTGGAGATGTTATGAAAACTGAATGATATCTATACATATTGAGTAGTTATAGTGTTTGTGATCGACGTCTGTGACTTACGATAAGAATACGTGTGTAACTATGTGCCGAGAAAATGTTGAAGAATGTAGAATAATCAATTAACTACGAGTTCCAAGAACAATTCAATAAACTCTTTGAGAGTATCGACTGAATTTGATGTTTATTACCGATATCCCTTCATCGATCCTCCTCCTTCCCATTCCATTTTGAAAGAGATGAGATCTGATCAGTGATGAGATTAGCAGTTCACTACTAGCATGCAGTGCGATGGTAAGCGCTACGTGTCACGCCAGCTCATGTCTAATGCAGTGCGACCCGAGAACTAGCGTCCAGTCCTGAACAGGCGCCAACTCAGCCAAGCCGACTATTACTGCCTGACGCCTGATCGAACTATTATCGTTTGTAATGGGTATCCGAAGTCATCTTACAATTACGGGGATAAGGTACAAAATATATTGGATGTGGTATTGGTATGGGACAAGACAACTGCGTCGCCGCTTCATGTAGGTACTCGCTTTCGGTCGCGACGCGCGGTCTGCAAGGGGACGCCATTCGTAACATACAGAATTCTTATTCTTACTTTATCAGAGTACTAGCTTTCCTGCCCGCCACATCATCCGCGCGTACTACTGTTTATCACGAAACAAAGCATTCTATGTTCTTCTAGAATATTAAAAACCAATACAAAATTAGGTATAGCACCAATGCTCTTGATGTTTTGGTTATTTCGTTTTGTTGGCAACCGTTCCTTACAGCGAGTAATAACATTTATGCAGTTTTCCCGTAGAAACTTTAAATTTTCCGGGATAAATAGTATTCTATTGTTACGAGTTGGGGCTCGGATAAAATTAATGTACGCTAATTACACCAAAAATTAACACCTTTATTCGAAAAACCACAAAAAGAAATTAAACCGACAAGTAACACTCAAACACTCTTTAACTTGACTGTACACACTAATCAATTATCACCGAATACTCGCTTCGAATCACTTTGATCGTTTCATTTCAAATGCCAAGTCAAAACTGTCCCAGGCAGTCGATGCGCGCCCTATTTATACCGCGACGGATGTTTCCAGAAGGTACTCGTACGTACTTGCAATAGTCGGTCACAATGGTCGGCTGTACTTTCAAGGTCAGCGGCACCTTTGAAGTTAAGATAACACTGCGCCGCACTAACTAATAAGTAACTGCGCCGCACCGTGGGTACCTAAGTCCGGCGGCGCCTTTGATGTTGCCGTGCCCGTAGTTATAGTCCAGAATGTTCCTTTAAATGTAGGTATTGCGTCCTCCGACCGCAACTCCTTGAACATTCTAGTACCTACTGTTTTACTAAGAAACGACCGGTGTAACACTACCCCCTCCTAAGATATGCTCGTCCCGAGCAGTGTTAGACCCATAATGTTGATCCAGTCGATCAATATGAACAATTTTAGGAGCACTTTTCTGGCACTTTTGAATCTAGTAAGTGACGTCGTTTATCTTGGTCACAACGTGGTATGGTCCGTCCCATTTCGCCTGCAATTTTGGGGACTTCCCTTTGCTGCGCACTGGATTATGTAACCAAACAAGTGAACCGTCTTCAAATCCCAGATTATACAATTTTCGGTCGTATCGGGTCTTCATCCTTTCAGACATTTGGTGACCCGCTTCTCTGAGTTGTTGGTAAACTTCATCCATCTTGCAGCGCAAGTCATTTGCGTAATCTGGAACGTTGCGAGAAGAATCCGATGGAATGCCAGTTATCAGGTCTGCAGGCAACCGCAATTCTCTTCCGAAATTCGCGAACGCAGGAGTGACTGTTGTACTCTCATGAACTGCACTTCGGTATGACTAAAGAAACGGCTTTATGTTCTTGTCCCAATCCCTTTGCCTGGTTTCCACCACTTTTGCTAGATATCTCTCCAAGGTCTGGTAGACTCGTTCTACCATTCCATCAGATTGTGGGTGATAGGAAGTTGTTCTAGTTTTATGTGCACCCATTACTCGGCAGGTCTCCTGGAACACTTGTGACTCAAAATTCCGCTCTTGATCGCTGTGAATTTCAAGGGATACTCCAAAACGACAGAAGACTTCGTGAACCAATTTATCTGCCACCGTAGTAGCTTCTTGATTGGGAATGGCGAATACTTCCGGCCACTTAGTGAAGTAATCCATGACGACCATGAAATTCCCGCAATGTCAAGCGCTATTCGTTCCCATGGAGCCCCGACGTTCATCATCATCATCATCATCATATCAGCCTTTAGAAGTACACGGCTGAACATAGGCCTCCCCCAAAGAGCGCCATGACGAGCGATCTTGTGCCACCTCCATCCACCGACTTCCTGCGATGGCTACAATGTCGTCGGTCCATCGTGTGTGTAAAAAAAAAAACTTTCTTCCAATATACACTCTACAACAATTCAATATACAATACAATATTCTCTATACAATTCTTGATAACACCTTATACTTTAGCACAAAATATATAATACTGTTATGTTATATATAATCACTGTTATGTTGTTTTTTTTATTGTAATGTGTTCAATAAAGAGTTATTGTATTGTATTGTATTGTATTGTATTCTATTGTAAACTCAATGTCTTCACAGCTTCGATTCTACAAAATAATTGAGTGCTCGCTAGCCGAGATGCTACTTCACAACTTTCCCCCCACCAGAGAGTCTCCAGAGAGAGGTTGATGATCTCTGCAAGGAGGTGGCAGAACTTCGAGCGGAGTATCGAAGGGATGCGGAACAGGCTGCACGGGGCCCTGCTCCTTCATCTCCTCAGGCGATACGCACGGAGAGGGTTGGGGCGTTGGGACCCTTTGCTTCAAAGGAGTTTGTGGAGGAGCCCACGCGCTCGATCATATTGCAGGTAGGCGGCATGGTGAGTGCGTGGCTGGAAGGATTGGAAGGGCGTCTTCTGCCGGAGAAACGTCTCCGTCCTCCGTTGGCGGCTGACAGGAAGAACGCTGTTGCAGCAGAAGCGCTCCTAAAGTCAGGATCAGAACAAAAGTTGGGAGCAGAAACGTCCTCTGTGAGCATGATCGCCCCTAAACCAGGGACTGGACCGTCTTCCGTAAAGGCTCCTAAATTGGTCTCGGTTGTCTCTGAATCCCATAAAGGGAAAAGGGGCAGAAAAAAGTACAGGTAACCCCTCGCCCCCTGCCGCCGGCACCAGAGTCCATGAATGAGGCAGGCCTCATTCATGGACTTACGTCCATGACCACCGTTGACCAGGGTCAACGGTGGCAAGGCGGGGTGCCAGGAGTGGAGCTGTCACGCAACAGGCAGCCTCCACTCCAAGGCGTGCTGCCGCTGCAAGGCTCCGAAGCCAACCAGTGAGGTTGCGTCCCCCTCGGTCCGCGGCTGTGGTAATTACGCTGCAGCCCGGAGCCGAGGATAAGGGCGTAACCTACGCGAAGGTGCTCCAGGAGGCGAGGTCAAAGATTGACCTTGCCTCCTGTGATATCACAGGCCTCCGATTCCGGAAGGCAGCCACGGGCGGTCGCATCCTGGAGATTCCAGGTGGGTTTTGATACCCAGACTGGGAGGGGAAGGCCTCGACAGAGGACTTCGTCCTTGCGGTGCACTGCAACTTGGGTAATTGTGGTGCATCGCAAGGTGGTGAAGGCATGTGACGTGGATTGAAAGAGTTCTCGAAAGAGAGGACTCTTTCGATCCACTCATCTTCTTCCCCCTTTCTTTCTGCGGTGAGCGTGGGGGAAGCTTACGTCGCACTCTTGACACTGTTGTGGTAATTTCGCGGCAGTGTCAGGAGTAGGACTACGCCAGGAGTCGGAGAGGGAAGCAACATGCCCCTCCTTCTTCGGCTCCCACTGAGGCCTAGGTGGTAGACAGCCGCTGCTACTGCTGCTAACACCGCCGCCACCGCCACCGCCGCCGCCGCCGCTGCGGAGACGCGAGCTCGATCTCCTTGAGGAGCTGAAGCGCTCCCTAACAATAACGTTTGGGACGATGCTTAGCGCCCGACTCGCAGGGTTCGAGGACCGGCTCCTGCCAGCCCCGACGGTCCACCCGCCCTTAAGGGCAGATGCTAAAAAGGCAGCGGCAGCGGTCGCCGCCTCAGTGCCTCCTAACTCCAAGGCGGGCAAGCGGATGAGCGTGCCAAAGATGGTTACCGCCACAGTGGCACCAGCTTTGACCCCCTCCACGTCGAGGGGGACCCAAGGCACCAGCCAGGCTGCTCCTGAAGAGCAGGCCTGGGTCACAGTGGTGGGAAAGGGGAAGGGCAAGGGAAAGGGTAAGGGAAAGGGAAAGTCTTCTCTTCCCTCCCCTTTGCCTACAACTATCCCCTTGGTCAAGGCTCCTGCCAAAACTAGGCAGACAGCCGGTAAAGCCAAGGCGGCGCTGAAATCCCCCAATTCCGCGACGGTTGTGCTGTCGTTGCAGCCTGAAGCCGCGGAGAAAGGGGTGACCTACAGCGCCGTCCTTAAAATGGCGCAGGAGAAGGTAGATCTGAAAGGACCGTTGCCCGGCTAAGGAAACTGACCTCCTTCTCAGGTAAAGGCGAGGAATTAAAACAAGATGGTAAATTCAATAACAAAGGGCTTTATTACAAAAAATAGAAAAAGCACACATGAGTTATCGAATATTGGTACTCTCCCCTTTACTGAGGAATTCAAAAAGAAATATTTTACACTTAATTTAGTTTGTTCTGCATCAAGCTCGCTGACTCAAAATGATTTGGAGTGGACCAACCTGGAGGCTTCCTGGGACGCCGTACCGTCGTCTCGCGTACCGCCGCGGAACGCCTCCTTACTCCACTCGATCAGCTTCTACTGCTTGACCACGAACGGTGGTGATATCTTCTACTGGACAGGTGGTGTGTTGGAGTCCTTCTGGAATCCCTCGTAGACCGGCTTCTTCCACGAACGGTGGTGAGCCCCGGGTGATCGCGCACAGCAGCTCGCAGTGGTGACGACAATAGCCGACCGTAGATGCACGATATAACCTGAAACCCACGTTCCTTCGTGTTCAAATATGTCTCGAGATGCCCGCCTTAGTTAGACGCGGTGCAAAATCAAAACAGATATTTCGTTGGATCAAAACTGAAGTCACGGGAAATCACACTAACCTGGCTTTTGCACTCGTATACTTATTTCGCCTGTAACAGGGCAGCTTCGTTCTGGACAGCGTGCCTCGGTCGTTTTGTTCACACAAGAGAAACTGCGTATTTTTCTGCCGCCTGCGCCGAATCTATCACGTGCCAACTATGTATGCAAAATTCAGTTTTACGTCCGAAATCAAAATCCAAGGTTAGGTTAGGTTAGGTTAGGTTTTTTTTTTTTTTTTTTTTTTTTTATTCAGGGAGGGGGAAATCCTCATGGATACCGTGGACGGTTATGTCGGACTCCGCCTCGCGGCGACCTACCGACTAAAACCCCCTCCCTGTATCGTGTCTCCCTCTGACGTAATCAGAGTCTTTGTGGACATGTTCTTTTATTTATTTTTTTATATTAGTATGCTTAAAAAGAATAATTTTGAAATTTTATCTTGTATATAAAATAAACTAGTATTGTGGATTTACTACTAACATACTAAGAACTTTAATTTTGTTGACGTGAAATAATTTTTCTTTCTACTTTACTTTAGTTACATAACCTATTAATTAATTTACTTTTAATGTTATTTTGTGTTCTTTTCTGTATTTTCTATACGTCTTAAATTTACATTCATTTTTATTACTACTTTCACTTATGTTCTTACGGCATATTCTAATAATATGAGTATAACATAATTTATATATCTATTTATTTCTATTTACTACAATTTTGGCTACATTAATACAATAATCTATAAACTTATTTCTTTTATTTTTGTCCATCATTAGTACGTTTATGTTGTCTGCGCTGAGATTAGTGTCTAACAATTGTTCCACATCAAATTTCTTATAGGCAAAGATAGGACATTCGAGAAGAATGTGGACAACTGTTTCATCTCTATCTGGTTCACAGATGCACGATGGGCTCTCTTTACACTTGAAGCGACTCAAGTATTCCGAGAACCCACCGTGCCCTGTTAATATTTGTGTGAGGATACCGAACGGTTTTAACGACTTAACTATTTTGAAGGATTTAATTGCATCGGGAAAGAAGATTTTTGTAATATTTGCCGTATTTCCTGACTGGTATCTCTGGTTCCATTCGTCAAGGGATTCCATACGGATCTGTCTCTTGACGAATGAAACCGGGCACAAATCATAGTCAGGTCTTTTCTTGCTGTAAAGCGCAGCGTCCTTAGCTAACTGGTCCGCCCGTTCGTTCCCCTCTAGCCCTGCATGTGCTTTAATCCAGAACAAGGAAATTTCCTTGTTCTGGAGTTTACCGAGGCGGATGTTTTCCCTGGTTTCAGCAGCCAGAGGGTGGGGCGAAGTTGGATTGATGATAGTCTCCAAGGCGGACCTCGGTTAGGTTAGGTTAGGTTAGGTTAGGTTTTTTTTTTTTTTTTTTTTTTTTTTAGACTAATACCCCCTCCCTGTTTCGTCTGTATATCCTCCTACGTTGTAGGAGACCTTTGTTTGCTTAATGATGATTTTACATACGACAGGTTAATATTTTTAAGTTTAGATACGCAATAATATGAATCAGTGACTAAAATTTGAATTGCTTTTAAAATTTGAATGGATAATTTTTGTTTGGGCTTTTATTTAATTAGAAAAAAATATTTTAACAATACATCAGTTTTAATTTAGAGAGACTATTTTATTTATGATATGTATTACAAGTAATATTCTTAAGAATATACGAAATACATAAATTTTGTATATAAGGTTGTCGAAATACAACAAGATAACACCAAGTGTTACCTTGTTTTATTCCTTTTAATTACGTCTTCTGCTACTTTCGTGCAGAAATATACTAGGTATGGCCTGGAATCCTTTCCAGCCAACATCTCACACAATGTTGCTATCGTCAGCTTTATGTTAGTTGCAGATTCCAGGTCGAACCTGATTGCATCGTATTTGGGGCACTCCAGTAGCAGATGTTGTATTGTTTCCTGTTTTTCGTCATCACATATACATGACGGGCTGTCCTTGCACCTGAATCTATTCAGGTACGCGGAGAACCCGCCATGTCCAGTCATAACTTGTGTCATTATAGGCGTGAGTGTCATATTTTTAATAATTTTATGTGCACTTAATACGTCCGGTAAGAAGAGTTTAGTGACACTTGCCGTGTCACCTTCAGAATATCTTAGGCCCCATTTCAGAATAGATACTTGCCGGATCCTAAATTTCTCGTAAGAGACGGGACATCTGTCATAGTGAGCTGCTATTTTTGTGTACAGGGCCGCCTGCTTTGCCAGATCGTCTGCTCTTTCGTTACCAGGGACCCCGACGTGTGCCTTGATCCAGTAAAGGTGGATAGTGCACCCACTTTCTTTCAGCTTTGCGATGTTCTGCTGAATTGCAAAAGCCAGAGGGTGGAACGTGTCTGGGTTCCGGACAAGTTCCAAAGCCGACCTCGAGTCACTCAGTATACCGACCGTATCTGGCGTTACTCTACACAATAGCTCTGTGGCTTGGTGCAGTGCATAGAGTTCAGCCTGGAAAACGGTGCAGAATGACTGGAGTTTCATCTTTTTGGTCCTCGTCTCGGTTCCCTTTATCCAGTAAGTGTATGCAGCTCCGACTTTTCCGTCAAGTTTGCTCAGTCCGTCAGTGAATATCAAAGTGTCCGGGAGTTGGTGTTTTTCAACGGTTTCGGGCTGCATATCGTTCAGACACTCAAAGTCGATGTCCACCTCTCTGGCTGGATGTGGGGCATGGATAAAGCACACGCGCTCTTCGATTTGCCTGTCCTCTGTGTCAAGTGCTCGTTTCCCCTTCTTGATCTCGTACAGCTGGGCTGCTTCTTGGATCCTGAGATCCAGTGGGAGCAGTCCAGATAGGACGAGAGCTGCGTTGAGAGATACAGTGCGGTAGGACTTGCAAATTTTTTGGGCGAATCCTCTTTGGATGGCATTTAATTGCTTTTGTACCAAAATTTTATCGACAGCCGATGCCCATACGCTCGATGCATACATGATTATGGGCTCTATCACAGAGACATATATCGTCCTGATCACCTCCGGGTTCAGTCCCCATTCTATTTTAGCCGTCCTTGCTAGCTGCTTGTATATATTGGCGGCTTTACGACAGACGTTTGACACATGGCTGTTGAAGGTCAACTTACTGTCTATCGTAAGCCCCAGCAGATTGATCTCCTCGACCATTTCAATGGCTTTCCCGCTCATGTGCAGGCGTGGGGAATCAAACTTTAGTTTTTTCGTTATTATAATTGCGTTGGTCTTATGTGCGGCAAATTTTAATTTATTTTTGATACCCCACTCGTGCACATGCGCGAGAGTGTGGTTAGCCTCTATCTGGATTGTTTCGGCTGTATTCCCGGAGAAGACCAGAACAACATCATCTGCGAACGCCTGAGTGTAGACACCTCGCGCGTCCAACTCGTCTAGCAATGGGTTTAGCAACAAATTCCAGAATGTGGGTCCTGCGATAGATCCCTGTACGCAGCCTTTGTCGGTTTCACGTTTGCAGGTTTCGCCGGCATAATGGAGAACCACCTTCCTGTTTTCGAAATAGTTGTCTATTAATCGACGTAAATTTAGTGGGCATTTCGATTGGATGAGCTGGCACCTGATAGCAGGCCACCAGGCACTATCAAAAGCGCCTTCAATATCGAGTGACACTAAGACGGTAATTTTCTTTTGTTCCAGGTTACCTCTGATGTGCTGCATAAGGTCATACAAGGCGTCCTCCGTGCTGCGCTGAGGAACAAATCCGTACTGCCTGGGGTTAGTGTTCGGCAATAGGTGCCATCTGACTCTTCTGACCATCATTTTCTCGAGAACCTTTCCCAGTACTGACAAAAGACCTATCGGTCGGTAAGATTTCGCTTGGCTATAGTCGGACTTTCCTGGTTTCCTCAGCACCACCACAGCGGCTTCCTTCCATGGCGAAGGAAAGCACGACAAAGTAAGGCACATATTTGCTATCTCCATGAAGACATCTATTGCTGCGTATATTGCTCTGCAGCAAATATCCGCAGTGAATCCGTCTGGTCCGGGAGCCTTTCTGGGGTTGAAACTGTTCAGAGTCCGTTTGAGTTCAGCCACTGTAAAGGGAGGGTCATCGGTGTCTTCCGGTAACGCATCGTTGATTGTCCCCGCTTTTTCTCTAATAGATTCGTGGATTGCATTATCTTCGTCTCTATTATCACTCGGGAAAAATGTTTTCGCCAACAATGCCACCGACTTCTCTGGACTCAGCACAGTTCCATCCCCAATCAGGAGTTGGTCTTCGTGCCGCCTTGTCGCGCTTCTGATCACCCGGTATATCCCGTCCCAGAGACTTTCCCTGTCCTGTTTAGTGCAGAAGCTTTTCCAACCTTCCGTCTGTGCTTTATCCGCTTCTTGTTCATAATTACTTTTTGCTTTCAGGTAATCGTGCAAGACGTATTGCCTTCGGCGAGGAGCTGCGCAAGATATCCTTCGTCTCTTCGTGTTTACTTCCCTCTTCAATTGTTCCAGCTCGTTCGTCCACCAAGGTAAGTAGTTTTTCTTTTTGTTTGTTTTTATTAATGGGATGGTATTTTTGCATGCTGATTGTATACTTTCTATATATTTGTTAATTATAGTTTCTAGCTCTTCTTTAGATTTTAGTTTTCTAATATTATCCGAAGTTATACAATTTTGCTCTAATAAATTCCTTACTTCCTCAGTGAATTCACTCCACTTGGCCTTCCGGGTATTATAGAGGCGCGTAGAACTCCTAGGTCTTTCCTCAGAGGGCTTCTCTAGACACAGGTCGAATGTCATGGCATTGTGATCAGAAGTGGTGACCGACTTATCGACTTTCCAATTTTGGATGTTTTGTAAGAGCTCAGTAGTACAGACGGTTAAGTCTACGTTGCTTTTGAGAATACGTCCTCCTCGGATTGTGTCGAAAGTTGGGTCGGTCCCTTCGTTCAGAATATGCATGTCTATTTCATTCAAGAAACCCCTGAGTACTTCGCCTCTGCTGTCCTCTACTACGCTGCCCCACCACGTGCTCCACGCGTTAACGTCTCCTCCTATTAGGATTTTGTTAGTTTGCACACACGTCTTTCAGCTCATCCAGGTAGGGCTCGAGCGGCACACTGCCTTCAAAGTAGACCGAGACGACAGCTATTGACCATTTGTTCGTTTTCAAAATGGCCACTGCTATGTTTTCGGAACTCAATATAGGGTTGTTTAGTATTTGAATTTCATCGTCAAATATTATAATATCCGCCTTTACTGGCTTTGTCCTGTTCGGTCCACATTGAATAACGCGAGTACCAGTATACCGGTTAGGTTAGGTTAGGTTAGGTTAGGTTCCCCCCCCCCCCCCCCTTCGGGCGTCCAGACACGGGGATATTGACTGGCGCCTATTGGCGGGTAGGTTCCCGGGTGGTTGCGGGGCGTCATGTGTACTGGCGTGTCGCAAGGGGGAGTACTCCCCAGAGGCGGGTCCGGTAACGGACAGGCGCGGCGGGTTCGCGGTCGTGTGCGTAAGCGTTCCCGTGTTCCCGTCGTGAGCGGCAGAGGAGGTACACCATGGGGTTTTAGTGGGTAGTACGGGCAGTTGCCCGGTGAGTCCCACATACCCACTGGGCCTTCCCCGGGCTCAGTGGTATGCATAAACGCATTTCCCCATGTAAAAAAAAAAAAAAAAAAAAAGGTTAGGTTCCCCCCCGTGGGGTGGCAAGTAGAGAACCTCCCCGTGGTGCCCCCTGGAAACTGTTTGGACCCGGTAACGCAGGTGTCCAACAGGCCAATCTCTACCTTCGCAGCTATCACCAGCCGTCGCTGTGATTAGAATGCCGAAGAAACCGCAGCGTGACGCTTCTGGGAAGTTCACAAAAGGCCCTTCTCAGGGCCACTCCCCAGAGGCCCCCGTGGATCATGACGTAGTGGACAGAGACGTGGAAGTCTCGGCTCCAGAAATGGAGGTGTTCCGTAGTGCGGAGACTGCGGATGGACGGGACAACCGTCGAAAGCGGCCGTCTACTCCGTTTCGCGAGTCTGGTCTTTCAGACTCGGACACGGAAACCGAAGCGACGGTGGCCGCTAAGGTGAATACGGCCAGACGAGGAAAAGGAAGGACCGTGAATGCGGGATCTTCCAGGGAAGCATTCCTGAAGTGCCAAGCTTCATCTGATGGAGAGCTGGAGGAAGTCCTGCGAGTCAGGCAATTCAAGAAGAGGTGTGGTGCTGCTACTGACACCGGTAGTGATACCGATTCAGCCGCTATGGCTGGTGACATCACCAGGCTGAACGCACAAGAGTTGAGGGCGCAGGCGGGCGAAAAGCTCGCAGATATTTTAGATGTGGCCAGAAACTCGGGCAACCTCAAAGGCGAGTACGTCGGCCGCTTGAAGAGGTCTTCGTCGACCCTGAGGGAAGTGGTGGACGCTCTCGCGAGCAGGAGCGAAGCCGAGGAGACGCGACGTCTTCGGGCGGAAAACGGCCGTCTCAAGCTGGAGGTGGAGGCGATGAAGGCGGAGGTGAAGGCGCTACGTCGAGGCTTCACTGAGGCTAAGACAGCCGCTGCCACCGCTGAAACCGCCGCCACTGCCAAGGCCGCCGCCGCCGCTGCGGAGACGCGAGCTACTCCTGCTACGCCGTCGGTGGCGGGCGAGCTAAAGCGCTCCTTGACCATCACGTTTGGGACAATGCTGAGCGCCCGACTTGCAGGGTTCGAGGACCGGCTCCTGCCGGCCCCGACGGTCCGCCCACCCTTAAGGGCAGATGCTAAGAAGGCGGCAGCGGTAGGCACTCCCTCAGTGCCTCCAACTCCTCTGGTGGGCAAGCGGGCAAGCAAGCCCGTAAAGACTGTCAGCACCTTAGTGGTACCAGCCTTGACCCCCTCCACGTCGAGGGGGACCCAAGGCACCAGCCAGGCTGCTCCTGAAGAGCAGACCTGGGCCACAGTGGTGAAAAAGGGGAAGGGCAAGGGCAAGGGAAAGGGAAAGGGAAAGGGAAAGTCTTCTCTACCCTCCCCTGCACCCACGTCCATCCCCGTGGCCCGGGCTCCTGCCAAAATTAGGCAGGGAGCCACCAATGCCGGTAAGGCTAAGGCGGCGCTGAAATCCCCCAAGTCCGCGGCGGTTGTTCTGTCGTTGCAGCCTGAAGCCGCGGAGAAAGGGGTGACTTACAGCGCCGTTCTAAAAATGGCGCAGGAGAAGGTCGATCTCCAGGAGCTGGGGATTGACCAGCTCCGCTTCCACCAGACGGCCACGGGAGCCAGAATGCTGGAAATCCCTGGCTCCCAAAACTCAGATAAGGCGGACCAACTCGCGGAGAAGCTCCGCGGGGTCCTTTCTGAGGTGGCCAACATCGCCAGGCCCATTAAATCCGCTGATCTACGCATCTCGGGCCTGGACGATGCGGCTACGAAAGAGAAGGTGGCGAAGGCGGTCGCTGAGGCAGGAGGCTGCAACGTGCAGATGGTTAAGACCCGGGAGATCAACCCGGGTTTTAACGGTACTGGCTCCATCCTGGTGTCATGCCCAGTTTCAGCAGCCCAAGTGCTGCTGAAGAAGGGCAGACTCCTGGTCGGGTGGAGCTCAGTGCGTGTGGTGGCACTGGGAGCGCGTCCCATGCGGTGCTTCAGGTGCTTGGGGCTGGGGCATACGCGCCCCCAGTGTCCTGCTTCAGTCGATAGGGGTGACCTGTGTTTCCGGTGTGGAGGCGCAGGTCATCGGGCAGCCAGCTGCGGGAAGGCTGAACCACGATGCGCGATATGCGCGGAGTCGGGAAAGCCTTCCGGGCACGTAATGGGGGGACGCAACTGTGCCCCTCCAAAGACGAAGGGTAAGGCCACCAGGACCCAGGCCAACCCTGTGGCCACAAAAGAGGCCACCCCCGAAGCAGACCGCCAAGCGGTGGTCGAGGTGGTTGTGATGTCTGATTGATGGATCAGGTCCGGCATCACAACCTCCTCCAGACGAATCTAAACCACTGCGCTGGGGCTCAAGATCTTCTCATGCAGACCCTGGCGCAGTGGCAAATAGATTTGGCGGTTGCCGCGGAGCCGTATTACGTTCCCCCTGACCCCCATCCCTGCTGGGCTGGGGATCTTGACGGCTCCGTGGCCATTATACTGCGGTCGGGTTGCGTTCATCCCCTCTCAGTCGAAGAGAGGGGTTCGGGGTACGTGGTGGCCAAGTGGGGGGAGTATGCCATCATCGGGGTATACTTCTCCCCCAATAGACCCGCTGCGGAACTGGAGGTCTTTATGGACCTCCTTGCCGCAGCGGTTAGACGACAGGCGCCACGTCAGATCCTCCTTATGGGGGACCTGAACGCCAAGGCCCGGGACTGGGGTAACCGCTCTACTGACTCTCGCGGGGAGATTGTCAGGGAGTGGGCGGTTGCCACAGGACTGACCCTGCTCAATAGAGGGTCGGTCCACACTTGCGTGCAACATAGCGGGGGGTCCGTGGTGGACCTATCGTTCACCACCCCGGCTGTTGCAGCACGTGTCCGGGCCTGGAGGGTGTTGTCGGAGGTGGAGAAAAACCTTTTTTTTTTTTTTTTTTTTTTTGCATGGGGAAATGCATTTACGCATACCACTGAGCCCGGGGAAGGCCCAGCGGCTATGTGGGACTCACCGGGCGACTGCCCGTCCTACCCACTAAAACCCCATGGTGAGCAGTCCTCCACCGAGGTGGGGCAAGATGGGGTCGCGGTTGCATTCTACCATCTTGCCCCAGTGGCAGACCCAATCGGGCCTCTCCGCCTGTGCAGGGGCAACCTTGCTCACCAAAGTCACCCCTCACCACGACCGGTGGGGCGTGCAAGCCGATGGAGAGCCCCCCGACTCTCCACCAGTGACCCCACAAATACGAAGGAGGAGTCGCCTCCTCCTCCCACCTCCTCGAGCCGGCGCCGAGCGCCCGGGCCCCACCTCCACGTCACACTCCCAGCACCGAATCCGTCATTCCGAAGTATGGTAGGTCTGAGAGCGGACCGCCTCCTCGAGCCGGTGCCAAGCACCCGGGCCCTACCTCCTCGAGCCGGCGCCAAGCGCACAAGGCCCCACCTCCACGTCACACTCCCAGCACCGAATCCATCATTCCGAAGTATGGTAGGTCTGAGAGCGGACCGCCTCCTCGAGCCTGCGCCGAGCGCACTGGGCCCCACCTCCTCGAGCCGGCGCCAAGCGCACAAGGCCCCACCTCCACGTCACACTCCCAGCACCGAATCCATCATTCCGAAGTATGGTAGGTCTGGGAGCGGACCGCCTCCTCGAGCCGGTGCCAAACACCCGGGCCCCACCTCCTCGAGCCGGCGCCAAGCGCACAAGGCCCCACCTCCTCGAGCCTGCGCCGAGCGCCCGGCCCCCCCCCCCCTCCACGTCACTAGGACGCCCATCCCACAGGAAGAGAACCTCCACAAAGATAAAAGCTCTTTGTAGCGATTCCCCTCCTGCCGTCCAGGTAGTAAAACTACCCAGACCCACCTTGCCAGATATCGGCTACGGCCAATAATCCCCCGAGGAGAATTATTGACCGATCCCCGGGTGCACCGTCCCAACGGCTGCTCTTCCCCCCAGATGAAACGCATCGGAGGGGACCAGCAACAGCCGGGCACTCTTGGAGGTTATCCGGCCTGCAACCCAGGTGGAGAAAAACCTAACCTAACCTAACCAAACCTAACCTAACCTAACCTAATCCCATTCCCGAGAGTACTCTCTCGCTCTCGGGGTTTTTTCCATGCGCATGATTCAATGGACTACGTTCGTTGTTCCCCCACCCCTGGGCTGCAATGCTATAACGCCGAGCCAAAACTTTCCACTCATAATACTAAATAATTCTAGTACCCACGAATTCTATGATTGGTATATCAATGCAATGTTCACGTTAAGGAAGGGGTTAAACACATCGATGACCGAATTATGGTTAGGTACACCCTCCAGGCCCGGACACGTGCTGCAACAGCCGGGGTGGCGAACGTTAGGTCCACCACGGACCCCCCGTTGTGTTAAAGTTGATATACCCAAGTACCGAGCCCAGTACAAACTGATTTTTTGCAAACTCAAATATAACTGGATATACAAGTGTGGCATATCCAAGTACCGAGCCCAGTACAAACTGATTTTTTGCAAACTCAAATATAACTGGATATACAAGTGTGGCATATCATAATACGCGTAATCACGAGCGTTTCACACAGCGTTACTAACAAGGGTATCGTTTCCTGAAAAAATATTCAAAATTTACAGATTTTCATAATTTTAAAGCTATTTAGTAGCATTTTATTGTTAAATTGTATATTTTATCACATACATCTCTGGAATATAATTTTAAATCACCGCATACACGTTTTCAGCTTTGCGAGCACGCCGCGCACGCGGTCTGCATCTGAAAAACGAAAAAAATAATTAAATTAACGTAATTTTCAATACAAATAACACATTTACATCAATATTTCGGCCATTTCATTTTTTAGAATTTTTCTAGTATTTTTCTAGGAATCAGCGAGTGAGCGCGCACCGCGCCCCATACTCGAAAACGCTAATTTCGACAAAATTTTATTTCGTCAGTACTAAAAAGTTGATATACCCAAGTACCGAGCCCAGTACAAACTGATTTTTTGCAAACTCAAATATAACTGGATATACAAGTGTGGCATATCATAATACGCGTAATCACGAGCGTTTCACACAGCGTTACTAAAAAGGGTATCGTTTCCTGAAAAAATATTCAAAATTTACAGATTTTCATAATTTTAAAGCTATTTAGTAGCATTTTATTGTTAAATTGTATATTTTATCACATACATCTCTGGAATATAATTTTAAATCACCGCATACACGTTTTTAGCTTTGCGAGCACGCCGCGCACGCGGTCTGCATCTGAAAAACGAAAAAAATAATTAAATTAACGTAATTTTCAATACAAATAACACATTTACATCAATATTTCGGCCATTTCATTTTTTAGAATTTTTCTAGTATTTTTCTAGGAATCAGCGAGTGAGCGCGCACCGCGCCCCATACTCGAAAACGCTAATTTCGACAAAATTTTATTTCGTCAGTACTAAAAAGTTGATATACCCAAGTACCGAGCCCAGTACAAACTGATTTTTTGCAAACTCAAATATAACTGGATATACAAGTGTGGCATATCATAATACGCGTAATCACGAGCGTTTCACACAGCGTTACTAAAAAGGGTATCGTTTCCTGAAAAAATATTCAAAATTTACAGATTTTCATAATTTTAAAGCTATTTAGTAGCATTTTATTGTTAAATTGTATATTTTATCACATACATCTCTGGAATATAATTTTAAATCACCGCATACACGTTTTCAGCTTTGCGAGCACGCCGCGCACGCGGTCTGCATCTGAAAAACGAAAAAAATAATTAAATTAACGTAATTTTCAATACAAATAACACATTTACATCAATATTTCGGCCATTTCATTTTTTAGAATTTTTCTAGTATTTTTCTAGGAATCAGCAAGTGAGCGCGCACCGCGCCCCATACTCGAAAACGCTAATTTCGACAAAATTTTATTTCGTCAGTACTAAAAAGTTGATATACCCAAGTACCGAGCCCAGTACAAACTGATTTTTTGCAAACTCAAATATAACTGGATATACAAGTGTGGCATATCATAATACGCGTAATCACGAGCGTTTCACACAGCGTTACTAAAAAGGGTATCGTTTCCTGAAAAAATATTCAAAATTTACAGATTTTCATAATTTTAAAGCTATTTAGTAGCATTTTATTGTTAAATTGTATATTTTATCACATACATCTCTGGAATATAATTTTAAATCACCGCATACACGTTTTCAGCTTTGCGAGCACGCCGCGCACGCGGTCTGCATCTGAAAAACGAAAAAAAAATATTAAATTAACGTAATTTTCAATACAAATAACACATTTACATCAATATTTCGGCCATTTCATTTTTTAGAATTTTTCTAGTATTTTTCTAGGAATCAGCGAGTGAGCGCGCACCGCGCCCCATACTCGAAAACGCTAATTTCGACAAAATTTTATTTCGTCAGTACTAAAAAGTTGATATACCCAAGTACCGAGCCCAGTACAAACTGATTTTTTGCAAACTCAAATATAACTGGATATACAAGTGTGGCATATCATAATACGCGTAATCACGAGCGTTTCACACAGCGTTACTAAAAAGGGTATCGTTTCCTGAAAAAATATTCAAAATTTACAGATTTTCATAATTTTAAAGCTATTTAGTAGCATTTTATTGTTAAATTGTATATTTTATCACATACATCTCTGGAATATAATTTTAAATCACCGCATACACGTTTTCAGCTTTGCGAGCACGCCGCGCACGCGGTCTGCATCTGAAAAACGAAAAAAATAATTAAATTAACGTAATTTTCAATACAAATAACACATTTACATCAATATTTCGGCCATTTCATTTTTTAGAATTTTTCTAGTATTTTTCTAGGAATCAGCGAGTGAGCGCGCACCGCGCCCCATACTCGAAAACGCTAATTTCGACAAAATTTTATTTCGTCAGTACTAAAAAGTTGATATACCCAAGTACCGAGCCCAGTACAAACTGATTTTTTGCAAACTCAAATATAACTGGATATACAAGTGTGGCATATCATAATACGCGTAATCACGAGCGTTTCACACAGCGTTACTAAAAAGGGTATCGTTTCCTGAAAAAATATTCAAAATTTACAGATTTTCATAATTTTAAAGCTATTTAGTAGCATTTTATTGTTAAATTGTATATTTTATCACATACATCTCTGGAATATAATTTTAAATCACCGCATACACGTTTTCAGCTTTGCGAGCACGCCGCGCACGCGGTCTGCATCTGAAAAACGAAAAAAAAATATTAAATTAACGTAATTTTCAATACAAATAACACATTTACATCAATATTTCGGCCATTTCATTTTTTAGAATTTTTCTAGTATTTTTCTAGGAATCAGCGAGTGAGCGCGCACCGCGCCCCATACTCGAAAACGCTAATTTCGACAAAATTTTATTTCGTCAGTACTAAAAAGTTGATATACCCAAGTACCGAGCCCAGTACAAACTGATTTTTTGCAAACTCAAATATAACTGGATATACAAGTGTGGCATATCATAATACGCGTAATCACGAGCGTTTCACACAGCGTTACTAAAAAGGGTATCGTTTCCTGAAAAAATATTCAAAATTTACAGATTTTCATAATTTTAAAGCTATTTAGTAGCATTTTATTGTTAAATTGTATATTTTATCACATACATCTCTGGAATATAATTTTAAATCACCGCATACACGTTTTCAGCTTTGCGAGCACGCCGCGCACGCGGTCTGCATCTGAAAAACGAAAAAAATAATTAAATTAACGTAATTTTCAATACAAATAACACATTTACATCAATATTTTGGCCATTTCATTTTTTAGAATTTTTCTAGTATTTTTCTAGGAATCAGCGAGTGAGCGCGCACCGCGCCCCATACTCGAAAACGCTAATTTCGACAAAATTTTATTTCGTCAGTACAGGTTAGGTTAGGTTAGGTTAGGTTAGGTTTTTTTTTGTTTTTTTTTTTTTTTTTTTGTCAGGGAGGGGGAAATCCTCATGGATACCGCAAGCGGTTATGTCGGACTCCGCCTTGCGGCGACCTACCGACTAAAACCCCCTCCCTGGTTACATCTTCCTCCGACATTGGTCGGAGACGTTGGACAACAACATTATTATTGTGTACAAATGTATTTAAAAGTACTGAGCAATATATTTTTAATATATGCTCGTGAAATTCATGGGGTCCTAAGATTTCTATGTGGAAGTATATCATGTATGTTTTATTTTTACGTTTAATTACTTATTATATTATTATTTTCATTTCTATTTTATCTTCATTATATTTCTTCAAACTTTTAATTTTTCTTAATTTTTATCACTTTAATTTTGGTAACTCTTAGTATATAATTATTATATACTAAAGTTTAGCATTTATTTCTGTTTATTTCTTTTTATTACCTTTGTAGCTAATTTTTCACAGTATTTTAAGAAGCTTTCTCTATAGTCGTTATGTTTTATTAATATTGCAAAATGTTCTTTTCTTATCTCTATACCTAACTCTATTTCTAAATTGATTCTATCAGCACCATACATGGGGCACTCCGTCAATACGTGACTTACACTTTCTTCATTTATCGGGTCACAGGGGCAAGCCGGGCTCTCCTTGCACTTGAACCGGTTCAATTACTCAGAGAACCCGCCATGCCCAGTAAACACTTGCACCAATATTGGAGTAAGCCTTATCTTCTTCAAGACGGAGTAGGCCCCGACAGCATTCGGGAAGAAAAGCTTGGTGGTGGATGCAGTGTTTCCTTGTTCGTAACGACGGTTCCACTCGTCAAGCGTCTCGATGCGGATCTGACGCCTAACGAATGAAACCGGACACAGCTTGTAGTTGGCTACAGTTTTACGTTTAAGTGCAGCATCCCTGGCCAGTTCATCAGCTCTTTCATTACCCTCCAACCCCGCATGTGCCTTAATCCAAAATAGATTTATTATTTTGCCGCGCTTTTGGTTGCTTGTGAAAGCTGCTTTAATTTTGAATGCAAGGGGATGGAGGGAAACGCTGTCGGTAACTGTTTCGAGAGCCGACCGCGAGTCACAATAGATGCCGCACTCATTCGCTTCTGAGGCGAGAGCCAACTCCACGGCTTTTTGTAGCGCTAAAAGCTCGGCCTGATAGACCGTGCAGAATGGTTCCAACCTAAATTTCCGGAATTTGGTCTCGGCCTCACCGTCCCATAAGGACAGTGCCGCTCCGACCTTACCCTCGATTTTGCTTCCGTCTGTATAAATTTTTTGCCCATTGCAGTTATGTTGGTTCCATTCTGCACGATCAGCGATACTTCCAAACTTAAGCACCACTTGTTTTGCAGGATGAGGCAAATCGGTAAAGTTGACTGGTTTTTCAACCTCCCAGTCCCCTATCCCCCGCCGGGAAAAACCTTTTCTTAATTCATAAAGACGGGCTGCTTCCTGAACTCTCAAGTCCAATGGAAGCATCCCGGCGAGAGTGAGAGCCGAGTTTAGGGATACCGTCCTATATGACTTTACCATCTTTTGCACAAATCCTCGTTGCACCGCGTCAAACTGCTTCCGAACGGACAGCTTACATGCTGCGGGTGCCCACGCACTTGCTGCGTACATAATAGTGGGCTCCACCACTGCTACATACATGGTCCTGATGATCTCCGGCTGCAACCCCCAGGATATGGTTAGGTTAGGTTAGGTTAGGTTTCCAGCCGTTCCTCAGAGCTGGCGGGGGCTAATCCCCCAAAGCCAGTGGGGGAAGAGGAGGCGATGATCACTAATCAAGATTGATTATGGCTCATCGCTTCCTCCAGGCGAACATCAACCACTCTGCCCGCGCGCAGGATTTACTCCTGCAAAGCATGGCGGAGTGGTTGATCGAGGTGACGGTGGTCTCCGAGCCGTACCACGTCCCCGCCCGGGATAACTGGGTGGGAGACCTGGATGGCTCGGTGGCCATCATTACATCTAGTGTTGCTGGAGCTTCACCTCCCTCAGTCCTGGCAAGGGGCAGAGGTTATGTGGCAGTAAGGTGGAGGGAGACTGTCCTTGTTGGGGTGTATTTCTCACCCAACAGAAGCCTCGCCGAATTTGAGTCGTTTCTGGGTGGGTTAGGGGCCTTCTTAGGGCAAACCCTGCCCCGCCCGGCGCTCGTTGCGGGGGACTTCAATGCCAAATCACAGGCTTGGGGTTCCCCAGAGACTGACGTGTTTGGTGAGGCTCTCGAGGAGTGGGCGACGATGACCGGCCTTGTGGTTCTCAACCAAGGGACGGTCTACACGTGCGTGCGACTGAATGGGGGATCCAGAGTGGATATCACATTCGCCTCCCCTGTTGTCGCACGCCTTGTTCGGGAGTGGAGAGTGGTGGTGGATGCGGAGTCACTATCGGACCATCGGTATATCCGATTTGACATTTCCGCATCCCCAGATACCCCGAGTCGTCCTAGGAGGTACACCCCAACGACACCCAGGTGGGCGTTGAAGAGCCTGGACAGAGAAGCGCTAGTGGAGGCTTCGATTGTCCAGGCGTGGCAGTCCCCCCCAGAAGGGCCGGTGGAGATTGAGGAGGAGGTGGAATGGTTCCGGGAAGCCATGTCGCAAATCTGCGACGTAGGCATGGCCCGAGCCAAACCCCTGCCTCCGAAGCGTCAAGTGTACTGGTGGTCTCGAGAGCTGGCCGAACTTCGTGCTGGCTGCGTGGAGGCGAGACGCCAGTACACCAGGCAGCGCAGACTGCGACGCAGGGACGAGGAGGCTGAGGGACGGCTGTATGAGACCTACAGGGAGCGAGTTAGGGACTTACAGCTGTCCATCAGCAATGCCAAGATCCAAGCGCGGGCAGAGCTGTTGGAGACTCTCAGTAGTGATCCGTGGGGTCGCCCATACAAGGCGGTCAGGGGCAAATTACGCCCTTGGGCCCCCCCGATCACGGAGAGTCTCCCACCTCAGTTTTTGGAGGAAGTGGTGTCCACACTATTCCCGAGCCGACCGGAGCACGCTGCTCCGGCAATGGCATCTTCGGGAAGGGTATCTAGTGTGGATGCCGAGGAAGCTGAGGTGCCGGGAGTGTCACAAGGGGAGCTTGGCGCAGCGATTTTGAGGCTTCGCGCCAAAAACAAGGCTCCAGGACCTGATGGCATTCCCGGCAAGGCTTGGGTCTTGGCATTAGACGTGCTGGGGGACCGTTTCCGTAGACTCCTGGACGCTTGTCTGGAGTCGGGACGGTTCCCTACACAGTGGAAGACGGGCAGGCTCGTTCTTCTGAGGAAGGACGGGCGCCCTGCAGAATCTTCTTCCGCCTACCGCCCCATTGTCATGCTGGATGAGGCTGACAAGCTTTTTGAGCGGGTTATTGCTCGACGCCTCATTCGGCACCTTGGTGAGGTGGGTCCTGATTTGTCCGACGATCAGTATGGATTCCGAGTGGGCCGATCGACGATCGACGCTATTAAGCGTGTCAAGGCCTACTCGGACGACGCGGTGGAGCAGGGCGGAGTGGTGTTGGCTGTGTCGCTAGATATATCCAATGCCTTCAACACCCTGCCCTGGTCTTGCGTTAGGGAGGCACTGAAGTACCATGACGTGCCTCCCTACCTCTGTCGGATTGTCGAGGCCTACCTCTCCGACCGGTACATTTCGTACCCTGGGCGGGAAGGCCAACTACACTGGAGGGAGATGTCGTGCGGTGTTCCACAGGGCTCGGTTCTTGGACCGCTTCTGTGGAACATCGGTTACGACTGGGTGTTGCGGGGTGATCTCCTCCCGGGCGCAGGCGTGATCTGCTATGCGGATGACACGCTGGTCATGGCCCGGGGGGACAAGTATGAGGAGGCTGCCCGTCTGGCCACGTTGTCGGTGACGCTGGTTGTCGAGAGGATAGGAATGTTGGGACTCAAAGTGGCGCTCAGCAAAACCGAGGCTGTGTGTTTTCACGGTCCTCGGAGAGCTCCACCGCGTGACTCCCACATTTCTATCGGTGAGACCCGGGTCGAGGTTGGGTCTGGTATGAAGTACCTGGGACTCTTCCTCGACAGCCGGTGGAACTTCCGCGAGCACTTCACTCGCATGGTCCCCCGGTTGATGGGTGCGGCGGCCGCATTGAAGCGGTTGCTGCCGAATCTCGGAGGGCCAAATGCAAGCACCCGCCGCCTGTACATGGGGGTGGTGCGGTCCATGGCTCTGTATGGGGCACCCATTTGGGTGGAGGCCCTGACGGAAAAAGTCATCACGCTCCTGAGGAGACCTCAGAGGGTGATGGCTGTCGGGGCCATCCGTGGATATCGCACCGTCTCCTACGAGGTGGCGTGCTTGTTGGCGGGTTCCCCACCGTGGGATCTGGAGGCCGAGGTTTACGCCAACATGTACGATTGGCGTATGAACCTTAGCCTCCGGGGAGAAACTCCCCCGCCAAGGGCGATTGAAGTGTGGAAGTTCCACGCTCGACGGTCCTTACTGGGGAAGTGGCAGGAGAGGCTGGCCCAACCCAGGGCTGGCACAAGGACTGTCGAGGCCGTCCGGCCGGTCTTAAGGGACTGGTTGGACAGGGCTCACGGGTCGCTGACCTTCCGGCTGGTGCAGGTACTGACGGGGCATGGGTGCTTCGGAAAGTACTTGTGCCAAATAGCCGGAAGGGAACCGACAACCAGGTGTCACCATTGCAGCTGTGACGAAGACACGGCGCAGCATACGCTGGAGGAGTGCCCAGCTTGGGTCAGCGAGCGCCGTGACCTCGTCGCAGCGGTGGGGGACGACCTCTCGCTTCCGGCCTTGGTCAAGGCCATGGTCCAAAGCGAGAGGTCGTGGAATGCCGGTTCCGCCTTCTGTGAGGACGTGATGTCGCAGAAGGAATCTGCTGAGAGGGAGAGGGAAATATTTTCCGAGCTCCCTCTTCGCAGACGTAGAACCGGGCGTCGGAGGAGGCCCTTCCACGCCCTCCTCCGTCCCCCATAACAGAGGCTTGGGTGGCGGACTCTGGGGTTGTCCGTCACTCACTAGATGCCTCGAGGTGGCGCGCGCGGTGTTTCCGCGCGCCTCTCATAGGTAGATGGAGTGGAGAAACTCCCTCTTCACTCCAACGGGCTGGGGTCCTCCTTTTGAGGACCAACGTCGTCAGGGCCGCGGAAGAGTGCGCAAGCGTCCCCGTAGTCCTGACATTAGACGTCCCGTAGAAACACCGTGGGGTTTGTAGTCGGTAGTGGCAACAGTTGTTGCTGAGTCCGACATAACCCGCTCGCCTCCCCAGAAGCGGCGGGTATGCGTAAATGGCATTTTCCCCATGTCACAAAAAAAAAAAAAAAAAAAAAGGTTAGGTTAGGTTAGGTTAGGTTAGGTTAGGTTCCAGGCCCTAGGGGTGGCAAGTAGAGAACCTCCCCGTGGTGCCCCCTGGAAACTGTTTGGACCCGGTAACGCAGGTGTCCAACAGGCCAATCTCTACCTTCGCAGCTATCACCAGCCGTCGCTGTGATTAGAATGCCGAAGAAACCGCAGCGTGACGCTTCTGGGAAGTTCACAAAAGGCCCTTCTCAGGGCCACTCCCCAGAGGCCCCCGTGGATTATGACGTAGTGGATAGAGACGTGGAAGTCTCGGCTCCAGAAATGGAGGTGTTCCGTAGTGCGGAGACTGCGGATGGACGGGACAACCGTCGAAAGCGGCGGTCTACTCCGTTTCTCGAGTCTGGTCTTTCAGATTCGGACACAGAAACTGAAGCGACGGCAGCCGCTAAGGTGAATACGGCTAGACGAGGGAAAGGAAGGAACGTGAAAGCGGGTTCTACCAGAGAAGCGTTCCTGAAGTACCAAGCGTCATCAGATGGAGAGCTGGAGGAAATCCTGCGAGTCAGACAATTTAAGAAGAGGTGTGGCGCTGCCACCGACACCGGTAGTGATACCGATGCCTTTGCGATGGTTGGTGACATCACCAGGCTGAATGCGCAAGAGCTGAGGGCGCATGCGGGTGAAAAGCTTGCCGATATTTTGGACGTTGCTAGGAACTCGGGCAACCTGAAAGGCGAGTACGTCGGCCGCCTGAAGAGGTCTTCGTCGACCCTGAGGGAAGTGGTGGACGCTCTCGCGAGCAGGAGCGAAGCCGAGGAGACGCGACGTCTTCGGGCGGAAAACGGCCGTCTCAAGCTGGAGGTAGAGGCGATGAAGGCAGAGGTGAAGGCGCTACGTCGAGGCTTCACTGAGGCTAAGACAGCCGCTGCCACCGCTGAAACCACCGCCGCCACTGCCAAGGCCGCCGCCGCCGCTGCGGAGACGCGAGCTACTCCTGCTGCGCCGTCGGTGGCGGACGATCTCCTTGAGGAGCTAAAGCGCTCCTTAACAATAACGTTTGGGACGATGCTGAGCGCCCGACTTGCAGGGTTCGAGGACCGGCTCCTGCCGGCCCCGACGGTCCGCCCACCCTTAAGGGCAGATGCTAAGAAGGCGGCAGCGGTAGGCACTCCCTCAGTGCCTCCAACTCCTCTGGTGGGCAAGCGGGCAAGCAAGCCCGTAAAGACTGTCAACACCTTAGTGGTACCAGCCTTGACTCCCTCCACGTCGAGGGGGACCCAAGGCACCAGCCAGGCTGCTCCTGAAGAGCAGACCTGGGCCACAGTGGTGAAAAAGGGGAAGGGCAAGGGCAAGGGAAAGGGAAAGGGAAAGTCTTCTCTACCCTCCCCTGCACCCACGTCCATCCCCGTGGCCCGGGCTCCTGCCAAAATTAGGCAGGGAGCCACCAATGCCGGTAAGGCTAAGGCGGCGCTGAAATCCCCCAAGTCCGCGGCGGTTGTTCTGTCGTTGCAGCCTGAAGCCGCGGAGAAAGGGGTGACTTACAGCGCCGTTCTAAAAATGGCGCAGGAGAAGGTCGATCTCCAGGAGCTGGGGATTGACCAGCTCCGCTTCCGCCAGACGGCCACGGGAGCCAGAATGCTGGAAATCCCTGGCTCCCAAAACTCAGATAAGGCGGACCAACTCGCGGAGAAGCTCCGCGGGGTCCTTTCTGAGGTGGCCAACATCGCCAGGCCCATTAAATCCGCTGATCTACGCATCTCGGGCCTGGACGATGCGGCCACGAAAGAGAAGGTGGCGAAGGCGGTCGCTGAGGCAGGAGGCTGCAACGTGCAGATGGTTAAGACCCGGGAGATCAACCCGGGTTTTAACGGTACTGGCTCCATCCTGGTGTCTTGCCCAGTTTCAGCAGCCCAAGTGCTGCTGAAGAAGGGCAGACTCCTGGTCGGGTGGAGCTCAGTGCGTGTGGTGGCACTGGGAGCGCGTCCCATGCGGTGCTTCAGGTGCTTGGGGCTGGGGCATACGCGCCCCCAGTGTCCTGCTTCAGTCGATAGGGGTGACCTGTGTTTCCGGTGTGGAGGCGCAGGTCATCGGGCAGCCAGCTGCGGGAAGGCTGAACCACGATGCGCGATATGCGCGGAGTCGGGGAAGCCTTCCGGGCACGTAATGGGGGGACGCAACTGTGCCCCTCCAAAGACGAAGGGTAAGGCCACCAGGACCCAGGCCAACCCTGTGGCCACAAAACAGGCCACCCCCGAAGCAGACCGCCAAGCGGTGGTCGAGGTGGTTGTGATGTCTGATTGATGGATCAGGTCCGGCATCACAACCTCCTCCAGACGAACTTAAATCACTGCGCTGGGGCTCAAGACCTTCTCATGCAGACCCTGGCGCAGTGGCAAATAGATTTGGCGGTTGCCGCGGAGCCGTATTACGTTCCCCCGGACCCCCATCCCTGTTGGGCTGGGGATCTGGACGGCTCCGTGGCTATAGTACTACGGTCTGGCTGCGCTTTTCCCCTCTCAGTCGAAGAGAGGGGTTCGGGCTACGTGGTGGCCAGGTGGGGGGAGTATGCCATCGTCGGGGTATACTTCTCCCCCAATAGACCCGCTGCGGAACTGGAGGTCTTTATGGACCTCCTTGCCGCAGCGGTTAGACGACAGGCGCCTCGTCAGATCCTCCTTATGGGGGACCTGAACGCCAAGGCCCGGGATTGGGGCAACCGCTCTACTGACTCTCGCGGGGAGATTGTCAGGGAGTGGGCGGTTGCCACGGGACTGACCCTGCTCAATAGAGGGTCGGTCCACACGTGCGTGCAACATAACGGGGGGTCCGTGGTGGACCTATCGTTTGCCACCCCGGCTGTTGCGGCACGTGTCCGGGCCTGGAGGGTGTTGTCGGAGGTGGAGAACCTCTCGGATCACAAATATATTAGGTTCGAGGTTCTCCCCTCCCACGTCCAGGGAGGGCCTGCGGATGTGGTGCGCGCGGATTTCCCGCGATGGACGATATCTCGCCTCGACGCTGAACTAGCGGAAGAGGCGGCTATCGTTCAGTCGTGGTCTGCCGCTCCCGCGCACCCGGAAGTGGATGTCGCAGCGGGCGACTTCCGAGATGCGGTGACGGCCGTGTGTGACGCAGCCATGCCGAGGTCCCTCCGTTGCCCCGATCGCCACCAGGTTTACTGGTGGTGCTCGGAAATTGAGGACCTCCGGAGCGCTTGCTCGGTGGCGAGGCGACCCTACGTCCGTTGTAGGAGGTCGCGCCATGGCCGGACCGACGACGAGCTGTCGGCTGAGGAGTTGGCAACTGAGCGCCGGCTGCATGGCTTATACCGCGACTGTAAGTGGGAGCTGCAGCTGGCCATCAGTCAGGCTAAGTCCCGGGCCTGGGGCGAGGCCCTAGAGGATCTCGACAGAGACCCTTGGGGGCGGCCATACAGGGGCGCCCGGAAAAAGTTCCGGGGTCAAACAGTCCCTGTTGCGGAGTCCCTGGAGCCTGAGCTCCTAGGCAGGGTGTTGGGGGGGCTTTTCCCCGACTCTCACTACCACACCCCTCCGACTATGGTGCTCTCCGCCCCCGAGGAGTTGAGCCCAGCCTCCATTCCGCCTGTGTCCGAGGTGGAGATGGAGGTGGCAGTCGGCCGCCTCTGACGCAAAAGGACCGCACCTGGTCCAGACGGGATCCCGGGGCGGGTCCTTAGGATAGCCCTAAGGCAGATGGGCGACAGGCTTCGGGGACTGTTCGACGCGTGCCTGACGTCGGGGCAGTTCCCGAAGCTTTGGAAGGACGGCCGGCTGTGCCTGCTACGGAAGGAGGGTCGACCTGCCGACTCGCCTTCCGGGTACAGGCCCATAGTGTTGCTGGATGATACGGGTAAGCTCCTGGAGAGAGTTGTGGCCTCCCGTGTCATCCGGCACCTGGAGGAGACTGGTCCTGGTCTGTCGGAGGCCCAGTACGGGTTCAGAGCGGGGCGGTCTACAATAGACGCCCTGCTCTGGCTCAAACGGTGGACGCAGGATGCGGTCGGCGAGGGTCAAAAGGCGTTGGCTGTCTCGCTCGACATTGCCAACGCCTTCAACAGCCTCCCGCACGGAACAATACAGGAGGCGCTCCGGTTTCATGGAGTGCCCCTGTATCTGCGGAGGCTGTTAGCCGACTACCTCCGGGACCGTGAGGTCCTAGTGGAGGGACGTGACGGTCTGAGGCGCCGTCGCGTCTCCTGCGGGGTTCCACAGGGGTCGGTACTGGGACCGCTCCTGTGGAACGTAGGCTACGACTGGGTGCTCCGCGGCACGCTTCCTGCAAGTATGCAGGTCGCGTGCTACGCGGACGACACCCTAGTCGTAGTCAAGGGGAGGGACCTCAGGGAGACGGTGCGGTTGGCCACGGTGGGCACAACCCTCGTGGTCGACCGGATACGAGCCCTGGGACTGGAGGTCGCCCTCTCCAAGACCGAGGCCCTATTGTTCCATGGGCCTCGGGGGGGACCCCCTCCAGGAACGCGGGTGGTTCTGGATGGGGTGATGGTCCGGGTAGGGACCCAGATGAAATATTTGGGTCTCATCCTGGACGGGAGGTGGGCATTTCAGGCCCACTTTGCCCAGATGGCCCCGAGAGTGGTGGGAGCAGCAGCCGCCCTGGGAAGGCTGCTGCCCAACGTGGGCGGCCCGAGCTCCAACTGCCGTAGACTATACTCCGGAGTGGTCCGGAGTATGGCCCTGTATGGGGCACCAGTCTGGGTGGACGCCCTCAACCGCAGGACCAAAACCCTGCTGCGACGTCCGCAGCGGGTGATTGCGACGAGGGCGATACGCGGATACCGGACGGTGTCCTGGACGGCAGGGTGCGTGTTGGCCGGTGATCCCCCCTGGGAGCTCCAAGCGGAGATCCTCGCCGAAGTTTACCACTTCGTGGCGGAGAGGAGATCCCGTGGAGACCCCCCAGCGTGGGAGGAGGTCACGCGCATGCGGCGGCAGGCGAGGGCCGCCATGTTGCGGCGGTGGACGGAGGACCTGGCTCCACCGGTCCCTGGGCAGTGGACGGTGGAGGCTATCCGCCCGGTCCTTTGGAGGTGGGTGAGGCGGCAGCATGGGCCGCTGACCTTCCGATTGGTGCAGGTGCTTTCCGGACACGGATGTTTCGGAAAGTACCTGCACCAAATCGCAAGACGGGAGAGGACTCCGGTGTGCCACGAGTGTGGGGCACCGGAGGACACGGCGCTCCACACGTTGGAGGCGTGTGCCGCATGGGGCCCGCAGCGGCACACGCTTTCAATGATGATTGGACGGGATCTCTCTCTGCCAAGCGTAGTAAACGCTATGCTTGGCAGCGAGAGATCGTGGCAGGCAATGGTCTCCTTCTGCGAAGCCGTTATGGTGCAGAAGGAGACCGCGGAGCGGGCCATGGAGACGGACGCCGGAGCGGACGCGCTCCGGCGCAGGAGACCAGGTGGGAGGAGGAGGCGTTTTGCCCACCTCCTCCCTCCTCCGTAGTGGGGTCACCGGTGGAGTGTCGGGGGACGCTCCACCGGCTTGCACGGCCCCACATGTCTGAGGGGTGACCTTTGTGAGCAAGGTTGCCCCTCCAAGGGCGGAGAGACCCGATAAGGGTCGCCACTGGGGCAAGATGGTAGAATGCTACCGCGACCCCATCTTGCCCCACCTAGGTGGCGGACGGCTCACGGGGGGGTTTTAGTGGGTGCGAGCCCCACATACCCCCTTCCATCACCCCCGTGGTGGAAGGGAAGTGCGCAGGCATTTCCCCCCCTCAAAAAAAAAAAAAAAAAAAAAAAAAGGTTCCAGGCCCTGACGGTATTCCAGGGCGTGTCTGGGTGCTAGCTCTGAGTGCCGCTCTAGGAGACAAGCTTCGGAGGCTTTTTGACAGCTGTCTTCGATATGGTGTATTCCCTACGGGATGGAAAGAAGCTAGGCTGGTCCTGTTGAAGAAGGAAGGAAGACCTGCTGACTCGCCATCTGCTTACCGACCTATATGCTTGCTAGATGAGGCAGGCAAATTATTCGAAAGAATAATTGCCGCTCGTCTTAACGAGCACTTGACGCGAGTGGGCCCTGACTTATCGAACGATCAGTTTGGATTCCGGCGGGCGCGCTCGACAGTGGACGCGATTCTTTGTGTCCGTAAGCTGTCGGACCAGGCCGTTACCCGTAATGGAGTGGCATTGGCGGTGTCCTTGGACATCGTCAATGCCTTTAACTCACTGCCTTGGGGAACGATCAAGGGAGCACTCTCATACCATGATGTCCCGCCTTACTTGCAACGCATCGTGGCCGCCTACTTGAGTGACAGGAGCGTGCAGTACATGGGTAGGGACGGCGCGCTACATCAAAGGGAAGTCAGTTGCGGAGTCCCACAGGGATCGGTGCTAGGGCCACTACTGTGGAATTTAGCTTACGACGAGGTATTGCGTGTCAGTCTCCCCACCGGCGTTAGAGCAGTTTGCTATGCAGACGATACCCTGGTGGTGGCTGCAGGGGATACGTTCGAGGAAACAAAACGGCTCGCTGAGAGGGGTGTGGCTTGCGTGGTAGAAAAGATCCATGAACTTGGCCTACGGGTTGCTCCACAGAAGACTGAGGCGTTATGGTTCCATAAATTACCGCGAGGTAGAGAACCACCGGATTCATCGGTACGAGTGGGTGACGTGGATGTTCGTATAGGACCGTACCTGAAGTATCTCGGCCTCACCCTGGACAGTCGATGGGGCTTCGAAGAGCACTTCAGTCGAACAGTTCCCCGGATCAAGAGGGTGGCGGGTGCTATGCACAGACTACTACCCAATCTAGGGGGGCCGAGCGAAGGAGTGCGTCGACTCTACGCGGGGGTCATAAGATCAATAGCTCTTTATGGAGCGCCCGTATGGTCTCACCGTCTGTCTGGTGTTAGGCGCTGCAGATCTATGTACAATAGCCTACAGCGCACCATGGCCATCCGGATCGTTAGAGGATATCGGACAATATCCTTCGATGCCGCAACGCTCCTGGCGCGGTTCCCACCCCTGGACATCCTGGCGGAGATGGACGCACATGTGTACGATCGTCTCCGCCACGATGATTCCGGAGTTGCGCCAGTTGAAGTGAGGTTGCAGGAGCGCCGACGAGCGCTGGCGAGATGGCGTCAGCGGCTCCAAGAGCCAGGATCTCTGCGCCAACGCGTTGTTGGTGCTATTTTGCCGAGCCTTAAATTATGGCTTAAAAGGAAGGAGCCAGTTACATACAGACTGACTCAGATACTCACTGGGCATGGCTGCTTTGGTGAGTATCTATACCGGATAGGACGCGAGCGAATGCCACAATGTCACCATTGTGGGTATGACCAGGATTCTGCCCAGCATACGCTTGAGGAGTGCTCAGCATGGAACTCAGAGCGCGGAATCCTGGTCAGCCGGATTGGACAAGACCTCTCGCTTTCAAGCGTGGTGGCAGCTATGTTGCAGGACGAAATGGCATGGAAGGCGGTGGTCTCCTTCTGTGAAACCGTAATGGTCAAAAAAGAGACGGCCGAGCGGGATCGCGAGCGATCTGATCCCACTCGAAGACGGCGGGCCCGGGTTGTCCAAAATGGACAACCTGGACCGTCAGCCCCATAGGGGTTTCTACTTTTCGAGGGCGACTGGAGTGGGGGCTCTGGCCGTCCATCAAGTCGAAACAAGTGGTAGCTGCAGCACATGGTGGCGTGTGTTGTATGTGGAGATGATGTAGGCTTAACAGCCTTCACGAAGAGGAGCCTCAAAGGTAACGTGCGAGAAGGGCACCGGTGCGTTCCTTGAGAGATCCCGGAGTCCTTCGAATGCGCTGAGGTCGGCCACCGGGGGGGTTTTAGTGCGGTAAAAATCCCACATACCCCGGTTGCACCCCCAATGCTTCCGGGTACCTTTTGAAGGTTTCCCCCTCGAAAACAAAAAAAAAAAAAAAAAAAAAAAAAGGTTAGGTTAGGTTAGGTTAGGTTTTTTTTTTTTTTTTTTTTTTTTTTAGTCAGGGAGGGGGAAATCCTCATGGATACCGCGGACGGTTATGTCGGACTCCGCCTCGCGGCGACCTACCGACTAAAACCCCCTCCCTGCTTCGTGTCTCCCTCTGACGTAATCAGAGTCTTTGTCGACATGTTCTTTTATTTATTTATTTTTTTTATATTGGTAAGCTTAAAAATAATAATTTTGAAATTTTATCTTGTATATAATATAAACTAGTATTGTGGATTTACTACTAACATACTAAGGTAGAAGTTTAATTTTGTTGACATGAAATAATTTTTCTTTCTACTTTACTTTAGCTACATAACCTATTAATTAATTTACTTTTACTATTATTTTGTGTTCTTTTCTGTATTTTCTATACCTCTTAAATTTACATTCATTTTTATTACTACTTTCACTTATGTTCTTACGGCATATTCTAATAATATGAGTATAACATAATTTATATATCTATTTATTTCTATTTACTACAATTTTGGCTACATTAATACAATAATCTATAAACTTATTTCTTCTATTTTTGTCCATCATTAGTACGTTTATGTTGTCTGTGCTGAGATTAGTGTCTAATAATTGTTCCACATCAAATTTCTTATAGGCAAAGATAGGACATTCGAGAAGAATGTGGACAACTGTTTCATCTCTATCTGGTTCACAGATGCACGATGGGCTCTCTTTACACTTGAAGCGACTCAAGTATTCCGAGAACCCACCGTGCCCTGTTAATATTTGTGTGAGGATACCGAACGGTTTTAACGACTTAACTATTTTGAAGGATTTAACTGCATCGGGAAAGAAGATTTTTGTAATTTTTGCCGTATTTCCTGACTGGTATCTCTGGTTCCATTCGTCAAGGGATTCCATACGGATCTGTCTCTTGACGAATGAAACCGGGCACAAATCATAGTCAGGTCTTTTCTTGCTGTAAAGCGCAGCGTCCTTAGCTAACTGGTCCGCCCGTTCGTTGCCCTCTAGCCCTGCATGTGCTTTAATCCAGAACAAGGAAATTTCCTTGTTCTGGAGTTTACCGAGGCGGATGTTTTCCCTGGTTTCAGCAGCCAGAGGGTGGGGCGAAGTTGGATTGATGATAGTCTCCAAGGCGGACCTCGAGTCGCTAAGAATGGCAAAGCTTGCCTCACTTCTCCGTTTTATTAATCTTGTGGCCTGGCATATGGCCAACAGTTCAGACTGGTACACCGTGCAGTACGACGGCAGCTTAAGCTTGAGGGCTTTAGTCTCAGCTTCATTGCTCCAAAGAGACAATGCCGCTCCGACTTTGCCCTCAATCTTGCTGCCGTCGGTATAGATTTTAACTGCTTGGTTTGCATAAGTAGCAATATCTTGTCGGCTTTCCAGTTTTACGAACTGGAGGCTCAAATGTTCTGCCGGATGTGGAGTATCGGTAAAGGCTTGCTTTTGCTCCACCTCTCTATCCCCTAGTACTGGCTGGGGTACTCCTCTTCGGGCTTCATACAATTTAGCTGCTTCGCGTATTTTCATATCGAGTGGTAGTATCCCAGCCAGCACCAGCGCTGAGTTAAGAGAGACGGTGCGATATGCTCCGCATAATTTTTGGGCAAAAGCTCTCTGGACTGCGTTAAGATGTCGTTGTACACCTAATTTAAGTGTTGCCGGCGACCAAGCGCTGGCGGCATATGAGATAATTGGCTCCACCGTCGCCGTATATATGAGATGGATGACTTCCGGGTGGAGACCCCAACTTATCCTGGCGGCTCGAGACAGCTGTTTGTAGATATTTAAAGCCTTCTTGCAGATGTTCGCAGTGTGGCTATTAAACGTCAGCTTATGATCGATGGTGAGCCCCAGGATTTTTATCTCATGCGACATTTCAATGTCGATCCCGCCCATGCTCAGCCGTGGCGTGTCAAATTTTAGCTTTCTGGTGAGAACCATAGGCGCGAATTTCATCTTATTTTTAACACCCCACGTCCGAACATAGGCAAGAGCAACATTGGCACGTCCCTGCACTTCAAGCGCTGTGTCCCCGTCAAATACCAACACGACATCGTCTGCAAAAGCCTGACAGTAAACATCCCTCTGTTCCAAGCCCTTCAGCAGTGGGTCAAGGAGAAGATTCCAGAGAATCGGCCCTCCAATCGATCCTTGGACGCACCCCTTGTAAGTGTCCTTTATGTACTCTTCTCCAGCGTATCTAACACGGACCTTTCGGTCTTGAAGATAACTGTCCATTATACGCCGGAGATTGACCGGACACTTTTCCTCGGCCAGTCTGACTCTAATTGCAGGCCACCATGCGCTGTCGAAGGCTCCCTCTATGTCTAGCGACACCATAGTTATCAACTTCTTGCCATCAAGTTTTCGGCGTATGTAATTTACTAAATCATAGAGGGAGTCCTCGGTGCTCTTCTGGGGCATAAAGCCATACTGGCGGGGGCTCATCCTTGGTATCAGATGCCACTTCAACCGGCCTACTACCATTTTCTCTAAAATCTTCCCCATCACCGGCAGAAGACCAATGGGTCTATAGGACTTGGGTACGGTATAGTCTTCCTTGCCTGGCTTTCGCAATACGACCACTGTAGCTTCTTTCCAGATTTTTGGAAAATGACCGAGCTCAAGACATTTATTCATCAGCGCCAAGTGCAGTTCCATATCCCTGGATACCACCTGGCTGCAGATGTCGGCAGTAAAACCATCGACCCCGGGGGCCTTTTTCGGGTTGAAACTCTCCATAGCAGTTCTGAGTTCTCCCAATGTAAACTCCGGGTCATGTATTCCTTCATCATAGACTCGGTCGTTTACATGGTCTGCCGTTTCTCTAATAAGCTGATGATCTGCATTATCCTCCGATTTCAAGTCCCCGGGGTAAAATGCGTCCGCCAATACTTTGGCTGACTCTTTCTGGCTCATTTGTTCCCCATCCTTCACTAAGGGTAAGTCTTCGTGTCGCTTTTTCGTTCTGCCGATAACTCGATAGATGCCCTCCCACATCCCTTCCCTATCCTGCTTTCCGCAAAAACTTTTCCAACTTTCAATTGTTGCCCTTTTTGCTGCATACTCATATCTCTCTTTTGCTTGCAGGTACTCATCGACCACTTTAGTTCTTCGGACTGGCGCTGCGCATTGGATTCTGCGTTTCCTAGTGACGACTTCACGTTTCATTGTCTCAAGTTCTACGGTCCACCACGGCATGATAAGAGTTTGTTTTGTTTTCTTTTTGGCTATTATTTGATGACATGTTTGTGTTATTAACTCTGTATGTGTTTCTATAAGCGTATCTAAATTTTGTTTAATTTGAATTTTATCTATATTCATTTTGTTTATTTTGCTTTCAGTTTTTAACTGATCCAGTTTCGCATGAAACTGGTGCCAGTTTACCTTTTTTGTGTTAAAAATTCTTGTAGTTCTATTTATACTAAGTCCCTTTGATTTTTTGAGTTTAATTCTAAAAGTAATGCCGTTGTGGTCCGCGCCCGTTAGATCATCCTGGACTCTCCAGTCCATCACTAAGTCGAGCAAGTCTTCCGAACAAGCAGTTACGTCGACATGGCTGGTAAATCGACGACCTCCTCTAATAGTGTCGAAGGTCGGGATATCGCCCTGATTGAGTATCTGCATACCCATTTCCTCTAAGGCACCGGACAGATCCTCACCCCTATGGTCCACAATGTGGCTCCCCCACCAGGGACTTTTGGCATTTGCATCGCCTCCCACGATAATTCTTCTAGATCCCAGCTCTACTTTGATCTTCTTTAGATGCTCCAGGTATGGCTCTATGGGCAGGTCTGACTCGAAGTAAAAGGATACAGCAGTGATCTCCCAAGCAGCAGTTCGGATCCTCACCACCACGATATTATTGGTGGTGAGTTCTGGGTACTGTATGATGTCCATATCGGGGTTGAAGACGGCTATGGCCGCTTTTACAGTCCCATTTCCCTGGCTTGTGCTTTGAAAAATCCTTACACCTCTGTAACTCTTCATACTTTTTGACCCACCCACATATGGCTCCTGGAGCAGTGCCACGGCTATTTTTCTTTGGCTGGCTTCAATTATTAGCTCGTTTGTGGCGAGCTCTTTACGCTGGAGGTTTGCCTGAGCTGTGAGATATCCTTTTGTGGGGGCACCCGTTGCATCGATGTTGCTGCCAGATACCACCTTAGCAATAATAAGAAATTGTGGCTCTGGCTAATGTGTCCCATTTTCGCCTAATCGGACAATCCATGCTAAAAGCATTGTGCTCTATCTGGTCTAATTTAGCATGTGAACAGTTGCAACATGCAGGAGGAGCACCGGCGAGCCAGTCTGGGCAGTCGACCTTCTTGTGGGGGCCGGCGCAATGGCTGCACTTCTCCAGGGTTTCCTTGCAGAAGCGCCTGCCATGCCCGTACCCCAGGCAAAGTGAGCACTGAACAAGGGGCGACTGATCAGCAACGCGTACTCTCTGCAAGTCTATCTGCACAGCTTCACTATCCATAGCCCGAGTCCATATTGTGGGCGACACCTTCACGACTATATGAGCCGTTAAGGGATTTTTGGTCCTCTTTTTATATTTAATTTCAATTCGGTTCTCTTTCTGATCCAAACCTCGGAATATTTTATGGTTTTGGTTTTTGAGGGCGCGGAGAATATCCTCATCAGTATTGTACGTAAGTACGTCTTTGAGGATTAAAAGTGGATCTTTGTTTTTTATATCCTCCACGCTCAGATAGTCACCTGCCTTCTTCAGTCTCTCCTTCACCTTATTTCTTTCTTCATCGCTCCTGCATCCTACTATGACCTTCCTATCTTTGGCCTTTCGAACTTTGTCGATGATAATACCTCCTTCCTTTGCGTCAACAGCCTTTCTTATTCGGTTTAAAACATCCTCTCCTGTTTCTGTTTCGTCCTTGGAGGTGACTACTACTGAGTGCAGCGCGGTCTGCTGCGGGGGTTTCCTCCCACTACTCCCAGCGACCACACTCGCGTATGTAGCATCCTCCAAAGATTTTTGGTGGCTTTCTAAAGTCGTTTTTAGCTCTGTCATTTTCTCCATATTTTCCTTAATCAGCCTGTCATGTTCCCCGAGGCGTAAAAGGAGCTCGTCATCTTCTCTTCTGGGGGCGAGATGAGGCGAGGGGTGCGAGGCCGGAAGCTCCATCTCTCTCTCCCCACCCCTCCCCCCACTCTGGCTAGTCCCTTTTAGTCCCTTTGAGGTCTCGGACTCCCTGACAAGCTGATAAAGCCTGTCTACTGCTGAAGCCACACCATCCTTAATCTCTGTTTTTAAATTTCTGGAGGCACTAAGGTGCAACTTGGCCTTGTTTAGGCAAGCTCTGGCGCCTTCCGCCACTCTGTTTGCATATACCGGCCTCACAGGCGGGCTCCCTGAGACGTCCGTCGATTTTGTACCAGTCTTACCCTCCTGCAGGGAGGCGACATTTGGTCTTCGCTTAGAGGGGCCCACCGTTGCAGCCAATATCGTCGTGGAGGAGGTATGTCCAGGAGATGTAGATCTTACCGACTCCCACTCGTCTATGCTAAGTCTCACTTTGGAGACTTTGTCGTTATCCGCAGAAGTACCAGCCTTCTCTGTTCGTTTTGGAGACATTTTCGATGCAGTGCAGGCGTCATTCGCCCTTTTGACGGGGGGTGTTGCGAACATGTCGTCAGAGGGACGAGTCAAAAGTGTAAGTTATTATAAATATAAATGTAACAATGAATGTATAAAAGTCAGTTACAAACGTAAAGAAGGTTTGTAGAAGTTATAAATTGTTCTTAATATAATATTTGTAGGTATTTTATACCTGTTGCTTAAATGAAATTGTCAAAATTTGGCTCTAATATATAGTTCCGTGTCCTTAAATAGTCAAAATATCATAACCGAATGTTTTCAAAATTTTTGTCTGATTTCAACCCGACCCTATGGGAAACTTCAAATTCTTACTGTCGTAGACCTGGGTGGGAGCGTTTTCGAGTATGGGGCGCGGTGCGCGCTCACTCGCTGATTCCTAGAAAAATACTAGAAAAATTCTAAAAAATGAAATGGCCAAAATATTGATGTAAATGTGTTATTTGTATTGAAAATTACGTTAATTTAATAAATTTTTTCGTTTTTCAGATGCAGACCGCGTGCGCGGCGTGCTCGCAAAGCTGAAAACGTGTATGCGGTGATTTAAAATTATATTCCAGAGATGTATGTGATAAAATATGCAATTTAACAATAAAATGCTACTAAATAGCTTTAAAATTATGAAAATCTGTAAATTTTGAATATTTTTTCAGGAAACGATATCCTTTTTAGTAACGCTGTGTGAAACGCTCGTGATTACGCGTATTATGATATGCCACACTTGTATATCCAGTTATATTTGAGTTTGCAAAAAATCGGGTTAGGTTAGGTTAGGTTAGGTTAGGTTAGGTTAGGTTAGCGGCAGCGATAGGCACTTGTTTGCCAACGCCAAGAACACTTCCCTATTGCATTGGATGACTGCTGTGCAAATGTCGGCCGTCAATCCATCAGGCCCAGGAGCTTTTTTCGGATTTAGGTCCCTGAGGACCTTATCCAGCTCCGTACCTGTAAAAGGTGGATCATCGTCCGACAGCTGTTCTATATCCGCAGGGGTTTTCCCATCCGTGAGTCCTCTGACCAGCCTGTGGTGTTCACTTTCCGTTTCTACAGAGTCATCAGGATAAAACGTTTTCGCAAGGAGATCCGCTGACTGTTCAGGGCTTAGTGTCTCCCCTGCGGTATTTCTCAGGAGCATGTCGTCCTGTCTCCTCGCCGTTTTCCTTATGACTCTGTAGATACCGTCCCACATACTCTCTCGGTTCTGTGTCGAGCAAAACTCCTTCCAACTTTCCGTGACAGCTTCTGCAACACTCTGCTGGTATGCGACTTTAACCAGTAAGTACTCATCGATAACGGCCTTTCTGCGATGAGGAGCAGCGTTTCTAATCCTTCTCTTCATCCTCAGAACATTTTTCTTGAGTTGGTCCAGAGAGGGAGACCACCACGGGGGTCTCGGGTCTCCCTTCCGTAAACCCAACTTCGGGATCATGAGGTCGCATGATCCACGGATGGTGTCTGAGTATGACTTAATTAGATCTTCAAACTCTCCCGGGTCCAATACCTCCGTTATTCTTGCGGGTGTGATGTTTTTATCTACCAGGCTGGTCTTGAAGTGTGCACGGAAATCGGTCCATTTTGCCTTCTTGGTGTTATATATGCGAGTTGAAGTTGACCTCAGAGGTTCTAAGGGCTTCTCCAACTGCATAGAGAAGGTAATCGCATTATGGTCCGATGTTGTAAGATTCCTATCCACACTCCAATCCTCGATCTTGCCCAGTAGTGACAGACTGCAAGCAGTAACGTCTACCCTGCTCGTACACAGCCTGTCTCCCCTATGAACTTCGAAGGTTGGAACTTGGCCGGTGTTGAGAATTTGAAGATCCAATTCGTTCAAGAAGGAGTTATACGCCGCCCCCCGATGGTCTTCGGAAACACTTCCCCACCACTGGCTCCAGGCGTTCACGTCTCCCCCCACTACGATGTTATTCATGCCTATTTTCCCACATAATTCCTTAACCCATGACAGGTACGGGTCCAAGTCTTGGTCACCCTCGAAATAGACGGATACTACTGCAAGCTTAAGCCTCCCAGATTTTATTTGGACAGCCGCAACATTTTCGGTCACCAACTGTGGGTCATGAATGACTTCCAATTGGTCACCGAAAACTACGACTGCTGCTTTCACCTGCTTTTGGCGGTTCAGGGTGCACTGGATGACTTGAGTGCCAGGGTATTGTTTCATTACCCCTGTTCTACCCACGTAGGGCTCCTGAACGAGGGCAATAGAAAATCCCTTTGCCTGTGCCGCCTGAGCAAGCTCCGCCGTGGCAAGCTTGGAGCGCTGCAGATTCGCTTGTACAAAACGCAACCTGCAACTCGACCCGTCCAAATTCCGATGGTGAACCCCGACTATCCCGTCATCCACCTGGGTGCCTTTAACAATTATAAGAAACGCGCGACCTCGCTATACTATCCCATTTGTGCCTCTCTTGGCACACATCGCTGAAGGCGTTATGTGCCAGATCTTCAGGAGCTTTCCCAGCCTTCACACAGTTTGTGCATCTTGGGGGTTTTCCACTTGCTCTCGAGGGACAGTCTCTCCCAATGTGCTCGCCACTGCAGTAACTGCAGATGTTGCTGTGCACATCCCTGCATACGGCCTTCGTATGGCCATATCCGAGGCACTTTGTGCACTGCACAAGAGGAGACTGATCCTCCACATGGCTCCTTCCAACCCCCAAGTGTATATGTTCTGCCTGTGTGAAGCGCTTCCATATTTCTGGTGATAGCTCCACAACAGGGTGGCACTGAAGCGGGTTCCTCGCGCGTTTCCTAAACCGTACTCTGACGGTCTCTCCTGCTACATCAACATCCTTCAAAAGGTGTTTATTTTGAGAAAGGAGACACTCTTCCATCTCCTTGTTGCTGTAGCACGAGAGAACACTCCGTATGCACACAAGTGGATTCATCTGCCTGGGCTCTGTGACAGACAAACCAACACTCTTCTGGACCTTTCCTTTGATTATTTTTAGGTCTTCATTGCTCGCGCAGCTGAGGACCACTTTCTGATTGCGGGCCCTACGGACTCTGTCCACCCTTGCCCCAGTATTTTTTAAGTCCAGGGATAACCTGATCCTCTCCGCGACGTTATCGCTCGTGTGGAGCGGATCTGTCGAGGAGACAATCAGGGTGTGGTTGGGAAGTCGGGGAGGCCTGGGCTTTGCTGCCATCTGAGCGTAGGTGGTTGATGATTTTTCCACCGTGCTTAGGTTAGTTACTCCCTTGCTGATGGTCGCAAGGGAACGCTTAACCTCCTCCAGCTCAAGTTCCGAACCCAGGCTCGGCCCCGCAGGAAGGGATGGCTGAGGCTCAGCATCTCGAATTTGGCGTACGTCAGACGACACCCCCTCCAGCCTCTCCGACAGTGTTTTCAGTTGATCAGTCAGGTCCAGTGGTAGCGCTTGTGTTTGTTGTTTATGTGGCAAATCTGTGGGAATCATATCAATTGTTCGTTTCATTTCTCGCAATGTTTCTCGCATTTCCTTTAATAACTCTTCGCCGGCTGCGTCAAGGACACGAGACGGAGGGGTGATAGGGGAGAGAGGATTGGTTGCCATGGGGAGCTCTGAAGCTACAGTGGGCTTTTCTTCAGACAACCTCCGCAACTCATCTAGCTGGCTGGAGATCTGGACTATCCGGTCATTCACTTTGCCGAGGCCTTTTCCTATGGATTCCAGCTTCGGCTCCACGTTTGTCATTGTGGTGGTCCCACCCTCCTGCTGTATTTTACTCCCCAATGATTTGAGAAGTAAAACAAGTTGCTCAATTCCCTCGAACGGCTCTCTCGTCTCGTGACCGAGCCACAGTCGAACGTCCTTTGTTTCCTTCAACGTCTCCCTGATGTCTTCTCGAGACCCCAACACTTCCGCAACAAGGCTCTGCCTCATCGCCATCAGCTCTTTGGTGTGAGCCCTCTCAACACTTACCAGCTCTTGGGCGTGTCGAGAGCGCTCTTTCTCCAAGTTGCATTTGTGTCGGGCTCTCGAGTCGGACAAGGAGAGAACAGTCTCATAGAGGGCCTGCAGACTATCATGAACGATCACCTTGCATTCCCTCTTCATATTTCCAGCCGCCTCCAATGCACTCTTACCCTTCTGTAGCTCGTCATTAGCCACTTTAGTGGCCAGCCGTCTCACTTACGGGGGGATGGGGGGGGATGCCCACTTGTTCCAGAAGCTCATCAACTCCTGTCAAAAAAGTATTGCTACTATTTGACTGCAGTAGCTCCTGCGAAGTGGTGGGCACCCCCATGTGCTGTTGGTCTGCACGAACATTGTCCACTGTGGGGCTATCTATCTTTGACGACGGGGAAGGGAATGGGCGCAAGCATTTGGTAATCGGGGCTCCTGATGCTATGTGGGCCCTAGCTATTGCTTTTTCGCGCAAGGATTGAGTGCGCTTCGATGTGGGGACGGCTTTCGCTGATGTCTTGCGAGTAGTAGAGGCCTCGTTTTTCAGGCTCGACATTGTTCCGAGGTTATTATTGTCTATTCCGGGTTGTTGTCTTTTCCGAGGTTAGTAGTATTAGGTAATTGTCCGATTTAAAACTAATAACTTTACACAATTATTCTAACTTAACTTTATAAAAACTTAATCTTCTAAGCATTCACTTAACTAAATAAAACTAAACACACAGATTATAAACAGATTATATACAGAGTTGTACTAACTAACTTGCCGATGGTCTGCAAGTATGAAGCTGGAATGAGCACCTTACGACTGTAGGTGTTTTACAGTCTCTAACGGCACTGCACCAACTACGTGCACGAAGAGGAAGATCCGGTTTACAAGGGACGAAATCAAGAAATCAAGAAACCTCAAGAGGGGAAGGAATTGTGGTTTTGACACTGACAACTTCGTCAGGAATGATATTTCGACGTTTCTGCCAGGGCCAAAGGGTAGGAAACTCCCTTACGGTTACAGGGACCCCAAACTCGGGTGATCTATCCCTTACCGTTTAGAAGTTAGGATCAGGGGGGGTGGGGAAAAAAATTTTCGGGGGTGGGGGGGGGGGGGGGGGGGAAATGAAGCCCGCAAAAACTTCGTGGGGGGGGATCGGGTTAAAAGGGTTAAAAAGAAGGGGAAAAGGCTGTGACCCAATGCAACTCCGTCAGGGATGGTGTTAAGACGTTTCTGCTGGAGCCAAAAGGTGGGAAACTTCCTCACGATTACGGGAACCCCAAACTCGGGTGGTCTATCCCTTACCGTTTAGAAGTTAGGATAAGGGGGGGTGAGGAAAAATTTTTGCGGGGGTGGGGGGGGAAAAATGAAGCCCGCAAAAACTAGGTGGGGGGGGATCGGGTTTTAAGGGTTAAAAAGAAGGGAAAAGGCTGTGACCCAATGCAACTCCGTCAGGGATGGTGTTAAGACGTTTCTGCTGGAGCCAAAAGGTGGGAAACTTCCTCACGATTACGGGAACCCCAAACTCGGGTGGTCTATCCCTTACCGTTCAGGAGTTATTGCCCGGGGGGGTGAGGAAAATTTTGCGGGGGTGGGGGGGGGAAAAATGACGCCCACGAAACCTTGGGGGGGGGGGGGGTGGGGGGGTGGGGGGGGGGTCCGAACTTAGATGCTGGGTAGGACAGCTAGGCTGGCTATGATAGCCAGGCTAGCTAGGACAGGTAGGAAGGAAAGCAGTAAGGCTACCACCTACACTGATCTGGCTATGATAGCCAGGCCAGCTAGGATAGGTAGGTTGGAGACAGTAAGGCTATACCCCCTAAACCGATCTAGCTATGATAGCTAGGCCAGCCAGGAAAGGTAGTGTGGGATGGAAGGCTAAGCTACGTACACCAATCAGTAGATCCGTATAGCCAGGATAGCCAGGAAAAACGTCAAAAGTTATAATTTGACGTTTATGCCGGAGCCAAAAGGAAGCTAACCTCCTTACGGTTTCGGGAACCCCAAACTCGGGGGGTCTATCCCTTTCCGTTCAGGAGTTATGGCCCGGGGGGGTGAGGAAAATTTTGCGGGGGTGGGGGGGGAAAAATGACGCCCACGAAACCTTTGGTGGGGGGGGGTGGGGGGGGGGGGAGGGGGTGGGGGGGGGGTCCGAACTTAGATACTGGGTAGGACAGCTAGGCTGGCTATGATAGCCAGGCTAGCTAGGACAGGTAGGTTGGAAACAGTAAGGTTGTTGCTTACACCGATCTGGCTATGATAGCCAGGCCAGCTAGGATAGGAGGTTGGAAACAGTAAGGTTGTTACTCACACCGATCTGGCTATGATAGCCAGGCCAGCTAGGATAGGTAAGTTGGGAAGGACGGCTAAGCTACCTACACCGATCGGTGGACCAGTATAGCCAGGATAGCCAGGAAAAGTAAATTTATGATTTTAGGGGGTTTTGGGAGGGGGGTGAGAAAGGTCTGAAGGACCTGTTTGGAAAAAGTCCAAACACGACTAGTTTAGGACCAGGGACTTAGCAGTTCTCTTGAGGTTACCTGAAGGGCGATGAAGGCGTCCCCAGCGCGGTGATGATGGTGTGCGGAGAACGATGGCGGAGTCTTAGGGCCGGCTTCGAAGTCTCAGCTCGCGGCTGCCTCGTGCCGACACGCAGGTTCAACGAACGCCCTCGGTCAACGTTCACCGGAACTAGGCCAAATCACGGACCGCGTGGCTTTGGAGGTTGGTTTTGCCTCAACTTTGATACCTTACAACTTCTCAGGGCGCAGTCGGATTTCAATGATCTCGATGTCAAACGACGGGTCTCGACGGCGCCTCTGCGGGGCTATGCTGGTCCTTCCAATTTCACGAACCTCCGCAATGTTATTAAGTATTTCAATGTTGAGGACCTCCAGCTCTGGATCCCGAAGAGTTGAGCAGTTGTCCACACGTTACCGGATAGATGGAATGCTTCCTCAGCACACTGCAGCAGATGAAGCGCGTAGTGATAAATTTACTAATATTTAGTAATTTTTTTGCGCGGAGCAGATGTTATGCGTGTCGCGTTTGCAAGTGTACTGGGTTAGGTTAGGTTAGGTTAGGTTAGGTTAGGTTGGGTTGGGGTGGCAAGTAGAGAACCTCCCCGTGGTGCCCCCTGGAAACTGTTTGGACCCGGTAACGCAGGTGTCCAACAGGCCAATCTCTACCGTCGCAGCTATCACGAGCCGTCGCTGTGACTAGAATGCCTAAGAAACCGCAACGTGACGCTTCTGGGAAGTTCATAAAAGGCCCTTCTCAGGGCCACTCCCCAGAGGCCCCCGGTGAGGAAAGTGTAGTAGAGAGAGACGTAGAGGTCTCAGCTCTAGTAATGGAGGTGTCCCGTAGTGTGGAGTCTGCGGAAAGAGAAGACAGTCGTCGAAAGCGGCCGTCTACTCCGTTTTTGTCGTCTGGTCTTTCTGACTCGGACACGGAAACCGAGGGAACGATGGCCGCAAAGATGAATACGGCTAGAAGAGGAAGGGGAAGGACAGCAAATGCGGGTTCTTCCAGAGAGGAATTCCTCAAACCCAAACCAGTGTCTTCAGATGGAGAGCTGGAGGAATTCCTGCGAGGCAGGCGATACAAGAAGAGGTCGGGTGCTTCCATCTTCACCGACCTTATGACTGAAACCGGGAGTGAGTCTGATGCGGTCGCGGTGGTTGGAGACCTCATTACGATGAACGCCCAAGAGCTAAGGGCGCAGGCGGGTCAAAAGCTCGCCGATATTTTGGATGTGGCCAGGAATTCGGGGAACCTCAAAGGCGAGTACGTCGGCCGCCTTAAGAGGTCAACATCGATCCTGAGAGAGGTAGTAGATGCTCTAGCAGGCAGGAGCGAAGCCGAGGAGACGCGACGTCTTAGGGCGGACAATGGCCGTCTAAAGCTGGAGGTGGAGGCGATGAAGGCGGAGGTAAAGGCGCTACGTCGTGGCTTTACTGAAGCCAAGACAGCCGCTGCTACTGCTGCTAACACCGCCGCCACCGCCACCGCCGCCGCCGCCGCTGCGGAGACGCGAGCTCCTCCCACTACGCCGTGGGTGGCGGATGATCTCCTTGAGGAGCTGAAGCGCTCCCTAACAATAACGTTTGGGACGATGCTTAGCGCCCGACTCGCAGGGTTCGAGGACCGGCTCCTGCCAGCCCCGACGGTCCGCCCGCCCTTAAGGGCAGATGCTAAAAAGGCAGCGGCAGCGGCCGCCGCCTCAGTGCCTCCTAACTCCAAGGCGGGCAAGCGGATGAGCGAGCCTTCAAAGATGGTTACCGCCACAGTGGCACCAGCTTTGACCCCCTCCACGTCGAGGGGGACCCAAGGCACCAGCCAGGCTGCTCCTGAAGAGCAGGCCTGGGTCACAGTGGTGGGAAAGGGGAAGGGCAAGGGAAAGGGAAAGGGTAAGGGGAAGGGAAAGTCTTCTCTTCCCTCCCCTTTGCCTACAACTATCCCCTTGGTCAAGGCTCCTGCCAAAACTAGGCAGACAGCCGGTAAAGCCAAGGCGGCGCTGAAATCCCCCAATTCCGCGGCGGTTGTGCTGTCGTTGCAGCCTGAAGCCGCGGAGAAAGGGGTGACCTACAGCGCCGTCCTTAAAATGGCGCAGGAGAAGGTAGATCTCCAGGAGCTGGGGATAGACCAGCTCCGCTTCCGCCAGACGGCCACGGGAGCCAGAATGCTGGAAATTCCTGGCTCCCAAAACACAGAAAAGGCGGATCGACTTGCGGAAAAGCTCCGTGGGGTCCTTTCGGAGGTGGCCAACATCGCCAGGCCCATTAAATCCGCTGATCTACGGATCACGGGCTTGGACGATGCGGCCACGAAAGAGAAGGTGGCGAAGGCGGTCGCTGAGGCAGGAGGCTGCAACGTGCAGCTGGTAAAAACCCGGGAGATCAACCCGGGTTTTAATGGTACTGGCTCCATCCTGGTGTCTTGCCCAGTTTCGGCAGCACAAGTGCTGTCGAAGAAGGGCAGACTCCTGGTCGGGTGGAGTTCAGTGCGAGTGGTGGCACTGGGAGCGCGTCCTATGCGGTGCTTCAGGTGCTTGGGGCTTGGGCATACGCGCCCCCAGTGTCCAGCGTCAGTCGATAGGGGTGACCTGTGTTTCCGGTGTGGAGGCGCAGGTCATCGGGCAGCCAGCTGCGGGAAGGCTGAACCACGATGCGCGATATGCGCGGAGTCGGGGAAGCCTTCCGGGCACGTAATGGGGGGACGCAACTGTGCCCCTCCAAAGACGAAGGGTAAGGCCACCAGGACCCAGGCCAACCCTGTGGCCACAAAACAGGCCACCCCCGAAGCAGATCGCCAAGCGGTGGTCGAGGTGGTTGTGATGTCTGATTGATGGATCAGGTCCGGCATCACAACCTCCTCCAGACGAATCTAAACCACTGCGCTGGGGCTCAAGATCTTCTCATGCAGACCCTGGCGCAGTGGCAAATAGATTTGGCGGTTGCCGCGGAGCCGTATTACGTTCCCCCGGACCCCCATCCCTGTTGGGCTGGGGATCTGGACGGCTCCGTGGCTATAGTACTACGGTCTGGCTGCGCTTTTCCCCTCTCAGTCGAAGAGAGGGGTTCGGGCTACGTGGTGGCCAAGTGGGGGGAGTATGCCATCGTCGGGGTATACTTCTCCCCCAATAGACCCGCTGCGGAACTGGAGGTCTTTATGGACCTCCTTGCCGCAGCGGTTAGACGACAGGCGCCTCGTCAGATCCTCCTTATGGGGGACCTGAACGCCAAGGCCCGGGATTGGGGCAACCGCTCTACTGACTCTCGCGGGGAGATTGTCAGGGAGTGGGCGGTTGCCACGGGACTGACCCTGCTCAATAGAGGGTCGGTCCACACGTGCGTGCAACATAACGGGGGGTCCGTGGTGGACCTATCGTTTGCCACCCCGGCTGTTGCGGCACGTGTCCGGGCCTGGAGGGTGTTGTCGGAGGTGGAGAATCTCTCGGATCACAAATATATTAGGTTCGAGGTTCTCCCCTCCCACGTCCAGGGAGGGTCTGCGGATGTGGTGCGCGCGGATTTCCCGCGATGGACGATATCTCGCCTTGACGCTGAACTAGCGGAAGAGGCGGCTATCGTTCAGTCGTGGTCTGCCACTCCCGCGCACCCAGAAGTGGACGTCGCTGCGGGCCACTTCCGCGAGGCGGTAACGGCCGTGTGCGACGCAGCCATGCCGAGGTCCCGTCACCGCCCAAATCGCCGCGAGGTGTACTGGTGGTGCTCGGAGATTGAGGATCTCCGGAGCGCTTGCTCGGTAGCGCGGCGACCCTACACCCGCTGTAGGAGATCGCGTAATGGCCGAACCGATGACCAACTGTCAGCTGTAGAGCTGGCGACTGAGCGCCAACTGCACGGCTTGTACCGTGACGCTAAGCGGGAATTACAGCTGGCTATAAGCCGGGCTAAGTCCCGGGCCTGGGGCGAGGCTCTGGAAGGCCTCGACAGGGACCCTTGGGGGCGGCCATACAAGGGCGCCCGGAAAAAGTTCCGGGGCCAAACGACCCCTACTGCGGAGTCCCTGGAGCCTGAGCTCCTGGGAAGGGTGTTGGTGGGGCTTTTCCCCGACTCCCAACACCACACCCCTCCGTCTATGGTGCTCTCCGCGCCCGAGGAGTTGAGCCCAGCCTCCATTCCGCCTGTGTCCGAGGTGGAGATGGAGGTGGCAGTCGGCCGCCTACGGGGCAAAAGGACCGCACCGGGTCCAGACGGGATCCCGGGGCGGGTCCTTAGGATAGCCCTAAGGCAGATGGGCGACAGGCTTCGGGGACTGTTCGACGCGTGCCTGACGTCGGGGCAGTTCCCGAAGCTTTGGAAGGATGGCCGGCTGTGCCTGCTACGGAAGGAGGGTCGACCTGCCGACTCGCCTTCCGGATACAGGCCCATTGTGTTGCTGGATGATACGGGTAAGCTCCTGGAGAGAGTTGTGGCCACCCGTATCATTCGGCACCTAGAGGGGACTGGGCCTGGGCTCTCGGAGGCCCAGTATGGATTCAGGGCAGGGCGGTCTACAATAGACGCCTTGCTCTGGCTCAAAAGGTGGACGCAGGATGCGGTCTGCGAGGGTAAAAAGGCGTTGGCTGTCTCGCTCGACATTGCCAACGCCTTCAACAGCCTCCCGCACGGAGCAATACAGGAGGCACTCCGGTTTCATGGAGTGCCCTTGTATCTGCGGAGGCTGTTGGCGGACTACCTCCAGGACCGCGAGGTCCTTGTGGAGGGACGTGACGGCTTGAGGCACCGTCGCGTCTCCTGCGGGGTTCCACAGGGGTCAGTACTGGGACCGCTCCTGTGGAACGTAGGCTACGACTGGGTGCTCCGCGGCACGCTTCCTGCAAGTATGCGGGTCGCATGCTACGCGGACGACACCCTAGTCGTAGTCAAGGGGAGGGACCTCAGGGAGACGGTGCGGTTGGCCACGGTGGGCACAACTCTCGTGGTCGCCCGGATACGAGCCCTGGGACTGGAGGTCGCCCTCTCCAAGACCGAGGCCCTATTGTTCCATGGGCCTCGGGGGGGACCCCCTCCAGGAACGCGGGTGGTTCTGGATGGGGTGATGGTCCGGGTAGGGACCCAGATGAAATATTTGGGTCTCATCCTGGACGGGAGGTGGGCATTTCAGGCCCACTTTGCCCAGATGGCCCCGAGAGTGGTGGGAGCGGCAGCCGCCCTGGGAAGGCTGCTGCCCAACGTGGGTGGCCCGAGTGCCAACTGCCGTCGATTATACTCCGGAGTAGTCCGGAGTATGGCCCTGTATGGGGCACCGGTCTGGGTGGACGCCCTCAATCGCAGCACCAAAACCCTGCTGCGACGTCCGCAGCGGGTGATTGCAACGAGGGCGATACGCGGGTACCGGACGGTGTCCTGGACGGCAGGGTGCGTGTTGGCCGGTGATCCCCCCTGGGAGCTCCAAGCGGAGATCCTCGCCGAAGTTTACCACTTCGTGGCGGAGAGGAGATCCCGCGGAGACCCCCCAGCGTGGGAGGAGGTCACGCGCATACGGCGGCAGGCGAGGGCTGCCATGTTGCGGCGGTGGACGGAGGACCTGGCTCCACCGGTCCCTGGGCAGTGGACGGTGGAGGCTATCCGCCCGGTCCTTCGGAGGTGGGTGAGGCGGCAGCATGGGCCGCTGACCTTCCGATTGGTGCAGGTGCTTTCCGGACACGGATGTTTCGGAAAGTACCTGCACCACATCGCAAGACGGGAGGTGACTCCGGTGTGTCACGAGTGTGGGGCACCGGAGGATACGGCGCTTCACACGCTGGAAGCGTGTGCCGCATGGGGCCCGCAGCGGCACACGCTTTCAATGATGATAGGACGGGATCTCTCTCTGCCAAGCGTAGTAAAAGCTATGCTTGGCAGCGAGAGATCGTGGCAGGCGATGGTCTCCTTCTGCGAAGCCGTAATGGTGCAGAAGGAGACCGCGGAGCGGGCCCGGGAGACGGACGCTGGAGCGGTCGCGCTCCGGCGCAGGAGACCAGGTGGGAGGAGGAGGCGTTTTGCCCACCTCCTCCCTCCTCCGTAGTGGGGTCACCGGTGGAGTGTCGGGGGACGCTCCACCGGCTTGCACGGCCCCACATGTCTGAGGGGTGACCTTTGTGAGCAAGGTTGCCCCTCCAAGGGCGGAGAGACCCGATAAGGGTCTGCCACTGGGGCAAGATGGTAGAATGCTACCGCGACCCCATCTTGCCCCACCTCGGTGGAGGACGGCTCACGGGGGGGTTTTAGTGGGTGCGAGCCCCACATACCCCCTTCCATCACCCCCGTGGTGGAAGGGAAGTGCGTAGGCATTTCCCCCCCTCAAAAAAAAAAAAAAAAAAAAGGTTAGGTTGGGTTGCAGGCCGGATAACCTCCAAGAGTGCCCGACTGTTGCTGGTCCCCTTCGATGCGTTTCATCTGGGGGGAAGAGCAGCCGTTGGGACGGTGCACCCGGGGATCGGTCAATAATTCTCCTCGGGGGATTATTGGCCGTAGCCGATATCTGGCGGAGGCTTCTCCGCGTGTCCCTCTGATTAGCAGAGGGCACAGTGGATGAAGGATGGTGGGTCCGGGTAGAGTGACTCCCTGGACGGCAGGATGGAAACCTCTGCAAAGAGCTTTTATCTTTGCAGAGGTTCTCAGCTTGTGGTTGGTGGTTGTCTGAGCGTTGTTGCTTGGACGGAGGGATGAGATCCACTGAATGGAGCTTTTATCCATGCGGTGGTTCTCATCCTTCGTTGGTGGACCGAATCCCAAGGTTCTGGTGCTCGCCGAGGGGATGCATGGCCGGGGGGAACCCGGTCGCTAGAGCACCATCCACACGGGTATCCTAACCCCTCAGTTAGGAAATCATGAAAATGGCGAATTGTGAAAATAATTTACCCCAGGAGGGTACCAACCTCTCCGAGGTTGGAGAATCCCTCGGTGCTTCGGCATCCTGTCCCGCGTATTCTGGGGGGGACAACAACCGCCATGAGAGTGCAGGCTCTCAAAGATTTAGGAAGGAGAGAGGAATGGAGGAAACCCTGGATCTTCCGTTGATCGAAAGGATCAACAGAACCAGGAATCAGGAGAGGAGAGAGACGGAAGCGTCCGACTCAGACGCTAGTACTCAGACGATGGCATCAGTACGGTCTTCTGGTACGGAGACCACTGCGAAGGGTACCAGAAAACGAAGACGAGACTCTCGCGCTGGCTCGGTGTCATCTAGTGAGGGAGAGACTGGGAAGCCTGGGGCTTTTAAGAAACCTGCTTCGGTGGGTGCCTCGAAAGCTCCAGGAACTCCTCGAAGGGAGGAATTCCTCAAGCGCCGGGATAGAGACGATCGCACACTGGAAGAGATCGTCCAAAATGCGAGTGTCAACCGAGAGGCGATGGGCCTGCTCTTGGATGCTGAGGATCCGAGAACCGCAGATGCCCTGAATGAGAGGGTCCTTGAGGATGTCTCTGTGATAGTCGAAGTAGCGGCAAAGTCAGGAAACCTCAAGGGCACGTACCAGCGGGCATTGAAAGAGGCAGCTGCCTCAATCAAGACTGCGGTAGAAGCTCTGCACAGCAGGTCCTCCACACAGGAGACTAAAAAATTGCAAGCGGCCAACGTCCGTCTCCGTGGTGAAGTGAATGATCTCCGCAAGGAGTTAGAGGAACTCCGAGTAGAGTTCCGCAGAAATGTGGTGCAGGCCGCGGGGGGCCCTGCTCCTCCGAGCTCTCAGGCAATGCCGGTGGAGAGGATTGAGACTTCAGAATCCACGGTCTCTAAAGACTTTGTTGAGGACCTCACGCGCTCCATCATGCTGCAAGTAGGCGGGATGGTGAGCGCACGGCTTGAGGGAATACAAGATCGACTCCTGCCAGAGAAGCGTCTCCGTCCTCCGCTTGCGGCCGACAAGAGAAACGCTGCTGTGGCAGCCGTGCTCCAAAGGCCAGGAACAGGAGAGACGTCAAGGGTGGGTCAGTCGTCGGTGAGGACGTTTGCCCCTAAATCAGGGACAAGACCATCTCTGCCACCTGTTCCTAAATTGCTGAGAGCAGTTGCCCCTGCATCACAAAAAGGGAAGAAGGCACCAACACAAAATATGCCCAAGCAATCGCAGGTGGCGACCGGACCGGAGTCCTTGAGCGAGGCCTGGTCAACGGTGGCAAGGCGGGGCGCCAAGAGGAGAGTTGTTACACAACAAGCAGCCTCCACTCCACGGCGTGCGGCTAAGGCGGTGCAAGGCAAACCGGTGAAGTTGCGTCCCCCTCGGTCCGCGGCTGTGGTGATTACGCTGCAGCCTGGAGCCGAGGATAAGGGCGTGACCTACGCGAAGGTGCTCCAGGAGGCGAGGTCAAAGATTGACCTTGCCTCCTGTGATATCACAGGCCTCCGATTCCGGAAGGCAGCCACGGGTGGTCGCATCCTGGAGATTCCAGGTGCGACAAGCAACAATAAAGCGGACTGCCTGGCCAAGAAGCTCAGGGAGACCCTTAATTCGGAGGATGTGAAGGTATCCAGGCCAGTTAAATGCGCGGATCTGCGCATCTCGGGCTTGGATGACTCGATCACCGCCGAAGAAGTGGTCTCTGCTGTTGCACAGCAGGGGGGTTGTCAACCGGAATCGGTGAAGGCAGGTGAGCTGAGGCGAGACTACCAGATTTTTGGCACCTGCACTATCTGGGTGCGCTGCCCCGTGGCTGCCGCCAAGAAACTTGGGGAGGGAGGACGCCTTCTGGTCGGCTGGGTTGCGGCACAGGTGCGCATGCAGCAATCCAGACCTATGCAGTGCTACAGGTGTCTGCAGAGGGGCCACGTGAGGGCCCAATGCACTGCAGAGGTTGACCGCAGCGATGAGTGTTATCGCTGTGGTCAAACTGGCCACAAGGCGGCCAAGTGTTCAGCAGCTGCTGCAAAGTGCTCGCTTTGCGCAGCTGCAAATAGACCGGCAGATCATCGGGTGGGGAGTAAATCTTGCTCCCCACCCAAACCAAAAAAAGGGGTGAAGGTGGGAGCAGCAGCCGCAAGAACTTCAGCAGCACCCAGCCGTTCCCCAGAGCTGGCGGGGGCTACTCCCCCAAAGCCAGTGGGGGAAGAGGAGGCGATGATCACTAATCAAGTTTGATTATGGCTCATTGCTTCCTCCAGGCGAATATCAACCACTCCGCCCGCGCGCAGGATTTACTCCTGCAAAGCATGGCGGAGTGGTTGATTGAGGTGACGGTGGTCTCCGAGCCATACCACGTCCCCGCCCGGGATAACTGGGTGGGAGACCTGGATGGCTCGGTGGCCATCATTACATCTAGTGTTGCTGGAGCTTCACCTCCCTCAGCCCTAGCAAGAGGTAGAGGTTATGTGGCGGTTAAGTGGGGGGAGACTGTCCTCGTTGCTTGTCCCCTGGCAACTGAGCGCCGGCTGCATGGCTTATACCGCGACTGTAAGTGGGAGCTGCAGCTGGCCATCAGTCAGGCTAAGTCCCGGGCCTGGGGCGAGGCCCTAGAGGATCTCGACAGAGACCCTTGGGGGCGGCCATACAGGGGCGCCCGGAAAAAGTTCCGGGGTCAAACAGTCCCTGTTGCGGAGTCCCTGGAGCCTGAGCTCCTAGGCAGGGTGTTGGGGGGGCTTTTCCCCGACTCTCACTACCACACCCCTCCGACTATGGTGCTCTCCGCCCCCGAGGAGTTGAGCCCAGCCTCCATTCCGCCTGTGTCCGAGGTGGAGATGGAGGTGGCAGTCGGCCGCCTCCGACGCAAAAGGACCGCACCTGGTCCAGACGGGATCCCGGGGCGGGTCCTTAGGATAGCCCTAAGGCAGATGGGCGACAGGCTTCGGGGACTGTTCGACGCGTGCCTGACGTCGGGGCAGTTCCCGAAGCTTTGGAAGGACGGCCGGCTGTGCCTGCTACGGAAGGAGGGTCGACCTGCCGACTCGCCTTCCGGGTACAGGCCCATAGTGTTGCTGGATGATACGGGTAAGCTCCTGGAGAGAGTTGTGGCCTCCCGTGTCATCCGGCACCTGGAGGAGACTGGTCCTGGTCTGTCGGAGGCCCAGTACGGGTTCAGAGCGGGGCGGTCTACAATAGACGCCCTGCTCTGGCTCAAACGGTGGACGCAGGATGCGGTCGGCGAGGGTCAAAAGGCGTTGGCTGTCTCGCTCGACATTGCCAACGCCTTCAACAGCCTCCCGCACGGAACAATACAGGAGGCGCTCCGGTTTCATGGAGTGCCCCTGTATCTGCGGAGGCTGTTAGCCGACTACCTCCGGGACCGTGAGGTCCTAGTGGAGGGACGTGACGGTCTGAGGCGCCGTCGCGTCTCCTGCGGGGTTCCACAGGGGTCGGTACTGGGACCGCTCCTGTGGAACGTAGGCTACGACTGGGTGCTCCGCGGCACGCTTCCTGCAAGTATGCAGGTCGCGTGCTACGCGGACGACACCCTAGTCGTAGTCAAGGGGAGGGACCTCAGGGAGACGGTGCGGTTGGCCACGGTGGGCACAACCCTCGTGGTCGACCGGATACGAGCCCTGGGACTGGAGGTCGCCCTCTCCAAGACCGAGGCCCTATTGTTCCATGGGCCTCGGGGGGGACCCCCTCCAGGAACGCGGGTGGTTCTGGATGGGGTGATGGTCCGGGTAGGGACCCAGATGAAATATTTGGGTCTCATCCTGGACGGGAGGTGGGCATTTCAGGCCCACTTTGCCCAGATGGCCCCGAGAGTGGTGGGAGCAGCAGCCGCCCTGGGAAGGCTGCTGCCCAACGTGGGCGGCCCGAGCTCCAACTGCCGTAGACTATACTCCGGAGTGGTCCGGAGTATGGCCCTGTATGGGGCACCAGTCTGGGTGGACGCCCTCAACCGCAGGACCAAAACCCTGCTGCGACGTCCGCAGCGGGTGATTGCGACGAGGGCGATACGCGGATACCGGACGGTGTCCTGGACGGCAGGGTGCGTGTTGGCCGGTGATCCCCCCTGGGAGCTCCAAGCGGAGATCCTCGCCGAAGTTTACCACTTCGTGGCGGAGAGGAGATCCCGTGGAGACCCCCCAGCGTGGGAGGAGGTCACGCGCATGCGGCGGCAGGCGAGGGCCGCCATGTTGCGGCGGTGGACGGAGGACCTGGCTCCACCGGTCCCTGGGCAGTGGACGGTGGAGGCTATCCGCCCGGTCCTTTGGAGGTGGGTGAGGCGGCAGCATGGGCCGCTGACCTTCCGATTGGTGCAGGTGCTTTCCGGACACGGATGTTTCGGAAAGTACCTGCACCAAATCGCAAGACGGGAGAGGACTCCGGTGTGCCACGAGTGTGGGGCACCGGAGGACACGGCGCTCCACACGTTGGAGGCGTGTGCCGCATGGGGCCCGCAGCGGCACACGCTTTCAGGATGCGGTCGGCGAGGGTCAAAAGGCGTTGGCTGTCTCGCTCGACATTGCCAACGCCTTCAACAGCCTCCCGCACGGAACAATACAGGAGGCGCTCCGGTTTCATGGAGTGCCCCTGTATCTGCGGAGGCTGTTAGCCGACTACCTCCGGGACCGTGAGGTCCTAGTGGAGGGACGTGACGGTCTGAGGCGCCGTCGCGTCTCCTGCGGGGTTCCACAGGGGTCGGTACTGGGACCGCTCCTGTGGAACGTAGGCTACGACTGGGTGCTCCGCGGCACGCTTCCTGCAAGTATGCAGGTCGCGTGCTACGCGGACGACACCCTAGTCGTAGTCAAGGGGAGGGACCTCAGGGAGACGGTGCGGTTGGCCACGGTGGGCACAACCCTCGTGGTCGACCGGATACGAGCCCTGGGACTGGAGGTCGCCCTCTCCAAGACCGAGGCCCTATTGTTCCATGGGCCTCGGGGGGGACCCCCTCCAGGAACGCGGGTGGTTCTGGATGGGGTGATGGTCCGGGTAGGGACCCAGATGAAATATTTGGGTCTCATCCTGGACGGGAGGTGGGCATTTCAGGCCCACTTTGCCCAGATGGCCCCGAGAGTGGTGGGAGCAGCAGCCGCCCTGGGAAGGCTGCTGCCCAACGTGGGCGGCCCGAGCTCCAACTGCCGTAGACTATACTCCGGAGTGGTCCGGAGTATGGCCCTGTATGGGGCACCAGTCTGGGTGGACGCCCTCAACCGCAGGACCAAAACCCTGCTGCGACGTCCGCAGCGGGTGATTGCGACGAGGGCGATACGCGGATACCGGACGGTGTCCTGGACGGCAGGGTGCGTGTTGGCCGGTGATCCCCCCTGGGAGCTCCAAGCGGAGATCCTCGCCGAAGTTTACCACTTCGTGGCGGAGAGGAGATCCCGTGGAGACCCCCCAGCGTGGGAGGAGGTCACGCGCATGCGGCGGCAGGCGAGGGCCGCCATGTTGCGGCGGTGGACGGAGGACCTGGCTCCACCGGTCCCTGGGCAGTGGACGGTGGAGGCTATCCGCCCGGTCCTTTGGAGGTGGGTGAGGCGGCAGCATGGGCCGCTGACCTTCCGATTGGTGCAGGTGCTTTCCGGACACGGATGTTTCGGAAAGTACCTGCACCAAATCGCAAGACGGGAGAGGACTCCGGTGTGCCACGAGTGTGGGGCACCGGAGGACACGGCGCTCCACACGTTGGAGGCGTGTGCCGCATGGGGCCCGCAGCGGCACACGCTTTCAATGATGATTGGACGGGATCTCTCTCTGCCAAGCGTAGTAAACGCTATGCTTGGCAGCGAGAGATCGTGGCAGGCAATGGTCTCCTTCTGCGAAGCCGTTATGGTGCAGAAGGAGACCGCGGAGCGGGCCAGGGAGACGGACGCCGGAGCGGACGCGCTCCGGCGCAGGAGACCAGGTAGTGGGGTCACCGGTGGAGTGTCGGGGGACGCTCCACCGGCTTGCACGGCCCCACATGTCTGAGGGGTGACCTTTGTGAGCAAGGTTGCCCCTCCAAGGGCGGAGAGACCCGATAAGGGTCGCCACTGGGGCAAGATGGTAGAATGCTACCGCGACCCCATCTTGCCCCACCTAGGTGGCGGACGGCTCACGGGGGGGTTTTAGTGGGTGCGAGCCCCACATACCCCCTTCCATCACCCCCGTGGTGGAAGGGAAGTGCGCAGGCATTTCCCCCCCTCAAAAAAAAAAAAAAAAAAAAAAAGGTTGGGCGGGTCTGGGTTTATCCATTAATAGTTGCATAGTCCTAGCTTGCATGCTTCGCGCTGCTTGTTTTGGTTAAGTCCAGGCCTTCCTTACTCGTCCCGGATGGGTAAGGAGGCGTCGGTCTTGGGGGAGAGCGCAGGTCGTGTAGATCCCCAAGGCAAGTCTGGTGGTTATGCACATTGTTGACCTTCTGTTGACGATGTGCTCCTTCTCGTGGTTGCCGCCTGTTTTGTCTATTTCCTTCAGAAATAGACGTAACTGAAACCACCAGGCGCCGTGGTGGCCAGATTTATCTGGCGGAGGCTTCTCCGCGTGTCCCTCTGATTAGCAGAGGACACAGTGGACGAAGGTGGGTCCGGGTAGTTTACTACCTGGATGGCAGGATGGGAACCTCTACAAAGAGCTTTTATCTTTGTAGAGGTTCTCAACCTGTGGACCGAATCCCAAGGTCTTGGTGCTCGCCGAGGGGATGCATGGCCGGGGGGAACCCGGTCTCTAGAGCACCACCCCGGGTATCCTAACCCCTTAGTTAGGAAAACATGAAATGGCGGATCTTAAAAACAATCTACCCCAGGAGGGTACCTGTCTCACAGAGGCAGGAGAATCCCTCAGTGCTTCGGCACTCAGCCCCTCGTATTCTGGGGGGGGCAAGAAACGCCATGGGAGCTTCGGCTCTCAGTCCGACAGTGACGAGAGAGGAAAGAAGAAGGATCTTCCTTTAAGCGATCGGACAAACCGATCAAAGGATCATGCGGAGATAGATAGGGAGAGGGCGTCTGACTTGGACACTTATGTTCAGTCGATGGCGTCGACACAAGGTGAAGCACGGGTAATTTTGACCCGCTGCGAGGACGATCTGCTGATCGGCTCGTCGGTGATGGTGGACCTGTCGGAGTCTGACTCTGACATGAGTTGCCAGACAGTGCGGTCGCAGGGATCTAGGACCCCATCACCTGGATTGTGGCGAAAGCGCCGGAGAAGCTTAGAGCTGGAAGCCTCCGATGATGATGGTGCGCCGTCACCCAAGGTGACTCCGGCCCGGCGAGGTCGCGGGCGCCCCCTTACAACGGGACAGTACGTCGGTCTGGCGAAAGCCAAGGCCGAGTACAACAAGGCTAAAAAAGAGGAGTTGCTGCTTGAAGCCGAAAGGCAATTAGCAGAAGAGCAGCGGAAGAAGCAGAAGGTGGCAGCCGCCTTCTTGAAGAAGGCGTCACTGGCATCGCAGGTGGAAGGCCGTGATGTGGCGGAAATAGAAAAGGTGGTCCTGGACTCCGTCGACACAGTATTACAGGTCGCCGCAAGGTCCGGGAATCTAAAGGGTACGTGCGTGCACGCCCTGAAAGACGCTGCCCGTAACGTGAAGGCCTGCTTTAAAGAGCTGCTGAATCGTACGGTGCCCGAAGAGTTGGCCTTGATGATCGAGGCCAACAAACGTCTGACGGCGGAACTCAAGGAGCTTCGTCGCGAGATGGGTGAGCTGCGGGCCGCACAGGCGCATGCAGCGCTAACCCCAGTCGCTGCTCAAACTCCAGTTCAGGTTCCGGACTACGAAGATCTGCTGCGGGCAGTGATGGTGCAAGTAGGCACAAAAATAAATGCCCGCTTCGAAGGCCTCGAGGAGCGGTTGCTGCCCGCAAAGCGTATCAGGCCCCCTCTAGCCGCCGACAATCAGAGGGAGGAAGTCGCATTGGCTGTTGGCAGCACTTCGGAAAAGGGGAAGCGTATGACGGGGAAAAATGCGGTTGTGGCAGAACCTCGCCCCCAACCACCACTGCCACAGCCCGCAGACGAGGAACGAGACGTGGTGCCGAGGAGAGCTACAATTCGGCGCGCGGCTCCAGCCACCAAGCAAGTGACGCCTCGCCCGCTGCCGCCAGCACCCAAGTCTATGGACGAGGGCTGGTCGGTAGTGGCACGACGAGGCGTAAAAAATAAACCTGGCCCGAAGCAGGCTATCCCTGCAACGAATACTACGAAGGCTAAGGCGACTAAACTTCGCCTCCCTCGCACTGCAGCCATCATAATTACACTGCAACCAGAGGCACTGGAGAAAGGGCAGACATATGCTAAAGTGCTAGCGGAAGCCAAGGCCCGCATCGACCTTGGGGCCCTTGGGATGCCGCCTTTAAAAATGAGAACTGCAGCTACTGGAGCCCGCATCCTTGAAGTCTCCGGCGCTGAGAAGTTGGAGAAAGCGGACTCCCTGGCTGCTAAACTGAAGGAGGTCTTCCAGGGAGCAGAAGACATACGGATATCCAGGCCAATGATGACGACAGAGTTACGGGTCACCGGCTTGGACGACTCCGTGGACTCAAATGAGTTAGTGGAAGCTCTCGCTAAGGCCGGAGGGTGTCTTTCACAGGAAATCAAAACTGGTGAAATAAAGAAGGGCCCGGCAGGCATGGGCGCTGCTTTTGTGCGGTGCCCTATGACAGCTGCCAAAAAGATAGTGGCTAGTGGCGGCCGTCTACTAGTTGGATGGGTGGCGGCACAGGTCCGGGTTTTGGATGCCAAACCGCGCCGCTGCTACAGGTGCCTTGCACTGGGTCACGTTGCGGCCCAATGCAAGTCGGAAGTCGACCGCAGTGATGAATGTCATCGCTGCGGTCAGAAGGCCCACAAAGCCAGTGCTTGTTCCGCCGCCCCGCACTGCACTCTATGTGCAGCTGCAGGAAAACCGGCGGACCACCTCTCCGGGGGCAAGGCATGCGCCAAGCCCCCGTCCAAGACAGGGGCGAGAAGAAAACCAGCCGCAACTGAGGCCAAGGCCAAGTCGCAGCCGACTGGCTCCGGTACGGAGCTGGTGGAACGCATGGAGGCAAATTAATATGGCCCTATCTTTCCTCCAAGCGAATATCAATCACTCTGCCCGGGCTCAGGATCTTCTTCTTCAGTGCCTGGCGGAGCGGTCGATCCAAGTAGCGGTGGTCACCGAACCATACGTAGTCCTGTCTAGGTATGATTGGGTTGGGGATCTAGACGGCGTAGTGGCGATAACCACGCAGTCACCAGCCCGCTCTCCTGCACTGGAGAGAGTGGTGAGAGGAAGGGGGTTCGTCGCAGCCTGGGTTGGCAAGGCGTTGGTTGTAGGGGTATATTTCTCGCCAAACAGGGTCTTCGCCGAATTTGAGACTTTCCTCGGCGAGGTGGGGACCCTAGTCAACCGAAACCACCCCCAACCCATTATTGTCATTGGAGACCTCAACGCCAAATCTCCAGCGTGGGGGTCTCCGGTCACAAATGTACGGGGAAGAGCCGTTGACGCATGGCTGGCAGAGTCTGGGCTGTGTGTCTTAAACCGGGGGACAACTTTCACCTGTGTGCGACGATCGGGCGGATCGGTGATCGACATAACGTTCGCCACCCCTGAAATAACGCGCCGCGTTCGGGATTGGGAGGTGCTGGTGAATGAGGAGACGCTATCTGATCACCGCTACATTCGGTTTAGCATCTCCTCATTTGCATCTGATCTGGAAAGACAGGGGGCAACCATGTCTGGCCCCCGTTGGGTCCTCAAACGCTTGAATCTGGAGGTGCTGCAGGAGGCGGCCCTCGTCCAAGCTTGGAACGCGTCCCCTTCGGAGCCAGTGAACCTGGACGAAGAGGCTGACGGGCTGTGTAAAGCTATGACTCACATCTGCGACGCCGCAATGCCTCGTGCTAGGGCACCACCATCCAAGCGCAATGTCTACTGGTGGACGGAGGAGATCGCCGAGCTCCGTCGTCGATGTGTGGCAAAGCGCCGCCGATACCAGCGGTATAGGAGAAGAAGACGCCGGGAGACGGCTGAGTCTGATGCTCTTTACGCTGCGTATAGAGAGGCTTCCAAAGCCCTCCGCGTGGCCATCAGTGAGGCTAAGGCGGAGTCCTGGCGGCAGCTACTCCAATCATTGGAGCATGATCCGTGGGGGCGCCCGTATAAGATGGCGAGACAAAAGCTTCGTCCCTGGGCTCCTCCCATCACCAGCACGCTGCAGCCACATGTCCTCCGGCGGGTAGTTGAGGGTCTATTTCCTAGGGCACCGGGAACTGAATTTGCTCCCCCCATCATGGCGGCGCCACAAAGCGAGGCCCATAGCGGGGAAGAAGCTAACTCTGCTCCTGAAATATCGGAGGGAGAACTTTGCGTGGCCGTCTTGAAAATGAAGACTAAAAACACGGCTCCGGGGCCTGACGGTATTCCCGGTCGTGCGTGGGCCCTCGCCCAGGATGCCCTGGAACCACGCTTGAGGACTTTCTTCGACCGCTGCCTGAATGAAGGGAGATTCCCCAGGCGGTGGAAAGGGGGAAAGCTCGTACTCCTTCGAAAGGAAGGGCGCCCAGTGGACGAACCAGCAGGCTATCGTCCGATTGTACTGCTTGATGAGGCTGGCAAATTACTGGAGCGTGTTGTGGCTGCCCGCCTCGTCAAACACCTGGAGAGAGTCGGCCCTAATTTAGCTGACACCCAATACGGCTTTCGTAGAGGCCGCTCGACGCTAGATGCTATATCTTGCGTCCGCAACCTCTCCGAGGAATCGTGCTCCAGCGGTGGGGTAATGTTGGCAGTGTCTTTGGATATTGCAAACGCGTTCAACACTCTACCGTGGAGCACGATTTTGGCGGCGTTGAGATACCATGGCGTACCCCTTTATCTTCAGGGCTTGGTGGGGGATTACCTCTCCAACAGGGTGGTAGTCTACCCAACGAAAGATGGAGAGGGCCGCAGCCCTGTCACGCGCGGTGTTCCGCAGGGGTCCGTATTGGGTCCCCTCTTGTGGAACATTGGGTATGATTGGGTTCTTCGGGGTGCTAATCTTGGTGGCGTCGGCGTCGTTTGTTACGCCGACGACACCCTGGTTACCGCCCGAGGGGGATCCTACAGGGAAGCGGCGATTTTGGCTACGGCCGGAGTCGCAGCAGTTGTGGCCAGAATAAGGCGGCTGGGGCTGGAGGTGGCGCTCCACAAATCTGAGGCTATCTGTTTCCACGGTCCTCGGCGAGCGCCACCTGCAGACTCAAATATTGTAGTAGGAGGGACCTCTATTGCTGTCGGGCCGACGCTGAAATACCTTGGTGTTCTGCTTGACAGCAGATGGAGATTCGGAGCACATCTACGGCGGCTTTCCCCAAAACTGACTGGGACTGCTGCTGCGCTGAGCCGCCTTCTCCCAAATCTTGGTGGAGGAGATGGAAGCTGTCGCCACCTTTACATGGCGGTGGTACGCTCCATGGCCTTGTACGGTGCCCCCATATGGGCAGGGTCTCTCGACTCCCAGGAGACCGCCCTGCTCCACAGTGCGCAAAGGGTCATGGCGGTGAGGATATGCAGGGGATATCGCACAATATCACATGAGGTGGCCTGCGTTCTCGCTGGATCTCTTCCGTGGGACTTAGAAGCCGACGTTCTCTCCTCAGTCTTTTGGCGTAGAACGCGGGCACGCGAGCGTGACCTCCGCCCCGCACCACAGGAGGTGATGCGATGGCGAAAGGATGCCAGGAGGGTGGCTCTGGCGACCTGGCGTGAACGGCTCCTCGCTGGGCCTGCAAAGAGAGGGGATGGGGCTCAGCGATTCCTGGAGGCTGTCCGACCCATGCTCGTGGAGTGGGTCCAACGAGGACATGGTGCGCTGACCTTCCGGTTGACGCAGGTCCTCTCGGGGCATGGATGCTTCGGGAGGTACCTGTGCAACGTGGCCAGAAGAGAAGCAACCCCGGTGTGCCACCGGTGTGGCTGTGCGGAAGACACTGCACAGCACGCGCTAGAGGCATGCCCGGGAGAGGCGGAACCGCGTCAAGCCCTGACTGTGGTTGTAGGCGCAGACCTCTCGTTGCCAACCGTCATAGCCAAGATGGTGGACGACGAGACGTCATGGGAGGCAATGGTCTCCTTTTGCGAAACGGTAATCTCGCAAAGGGAGGCCGAGGAGCGAGAGAGGGAGATTGATCCTCTCTCCCTTCCAATCCGGAGGGCGCGGACAAGGAGACGAGCTAATCGAGCTCGCACTCCGTCTCCGCGTCTCTCTCCAGCACACCACTCCTCACATTGAGGAGGTGATGCACTAATGTTCCGGTGCATCACGTGTTGTATAGGGCGGGCATTCTAGCCCACCCGAGGTGGGTTCGTCCTGTGGGAAAGGACGAATGACGGCATAGGCGGGGTTGCGGAGAATGCTAACGCGGGCCCGCGACCCCGTTGCAGCTGATAATGAAGGAACATCGTGGGGTTTTTAGTCGGTAGTGGCGACAGTTGTTGCCGAGCCCGACATAACCCGCTCGCACTCCCATTGGCGGGCGGGTATGCGTAAATGCATTTTCCCCACGTAAAAAAAAAAAAAAAAAAAAAAAAAAAAAGGTTCCCCCCCGTGGGTTCCCGCCTTGTCGTGGCGGGGGGGCTCTAGTAACCGTGGCTTCGCCCACCACGGTGAAGCTAAGAGGAACCCGGGGCCGCGCTGGCAGGGTGTCGCTGGCTGGCCCCATGGAGGGGCCGCTTCACTGGGCTTTGCTCCTCAAGCCCACGCTGAAGTGGCCACAGTAGGTTGCGGTGCTGTATGGGCGGCATCGCAACTGAGGTGGGCCGCGGTGTTGTATGGGCAGCACCGCGGCTGAGGGAAGAGAGGCCGCGGCGGGAGAGAAGTGTCGGTGATAAGGTGCGCCGCTCTTCCTACCTTCCGCGGCCTCGGCGGGGCCGCCACCGTTTGATGGCGGACGCGGTGGGGCCGCAGGGGAAGAGGAGTGCCGGTATAACGGTGCGCCGCTCTCCCTATCCTCTGCGGCCGAAGTGGCTGGCGGTGGGGCCACTGAACTGACCCATCGCAGGGGGACTTCGGGCGTCCAGACACGGGGATATTGACTGGCGCCTATTGGCGGGTAGGTTCCCGGGTGGTTGCGGGGCGTCATGTGTACTGGCGTGTCGCAAGGGGGAGTCCTCCCCAGAGGCGGGTCCGGTAACGGACAGGCGCGGCGGGTTCGCGGTCGTGTGCGTAAGCGTTCCCGTGTTCCCGTCGTGAGCGGCAGAGGAGGTACACCATGGGGTTTTAGTGGGTAGTACGGGCAGTTGCCCGGTGAGTCCCACATACCCACTGGGCCTTCCCCGGGCTCAGTGGTATGCATAAACGCATTTCCCCATGTAAAAAAAAAAAAAAAAAGGTTAGGTTAGGTTAGGTTGGGCGGGTCTGGGCGGGTCTGGGTTTATCCATTAATAGTTGCATAGTCCTAGCTTGCATGCTTCGCGCTGCTTGTTTTGGTTAAATCCAGGCCTTCCTTACTCGTCCCGGATGGGTAAGGAGGCGTCGGTCTTGGGGGAGAGCGCAGGTCGTGTAGATCCCCAAGGCAAGTCTGGTGGTTATGCACATTGTTGACCTTCTGTTGACGATGTGTTCCTTCTCGTGGTTGCCGCCTGTTTTCTGTCTATTTCCTTCAGAACTAGACGTAACTGAAACCACCAGGCGCCGCGTCATCGTCATCATCATATCATCATCACCTTCACTATCATATATGTATAGTTTATGTATGTGTTTATAGTATATTGTATAGTATGTATATACCCAATCCTAAGTTTGGATGCCCGGCGAGAGGATGAATGGCTGCAGGGAGTGCAGTCCCGAGGGCATCAACCCAGGCTGTCGAGCCTTTAAACTGACAACACAAAAAAAATGGCGAGTTGTAAAAAGGATATGACTACCCAGGTGGGTCCCGGCAACGGGGAATCCCACCCTCCTTCGGCCGAAGGAGGCTGTCCCGCGTACTCTGGGGGGGACAACAATCGCCACACCAACAACCAAAGCGAGAAATCGGACACCGACATGCAAACGTATGGAACAATAAAAACGCAAGCACTCCACAAGCACGACCCGTGCTTGTGGAGTGGGTCCAACGAGGACATGGTGCGCTGACCTTCCGGTTGACGCAGGTCCTCTCGGGGCATGGATGCTTCGGGAGGTACCTGTGCAACGTGGCCAGAAGAGAAGCAACCCCGGTGTGCCACCGGTGTGGCTGTGCGGAAGACACTGCACAGCATGCGCTAGAGGCATGCCCGGGAGAGGCGGAACCGCGTCAAGCCCTGACTGTGGTTGTAGGCGCAGACCTCTCGTTGCCGACCGTCATAGCCAAGATGGTTGACGACGAGACGTCATGGGAGGCAATGGTCTCCTTTTGCGAAACGGTAATCTCGCAAAGGGAGGCAGAGGAGCGAGAGAGGGAGATTGATCCTCTCTCCCTTCCAATCCGGAGGGCGCGGACGAGGAGACGAGCTAATCGAGCTCGCACTCCGTCTCCGCGTCTCTCTCCAGCACACCACTCCTCACATTGAGGAGGTGATGCACTAATGTTCCGGTGCATCACGTGTTGTATAAGGCGGGCATTCTAGCCCACCCGAGGTGGGTTCGTCCTGTGGGAAAGGACGAATGACGGCATAGGCGGGGTTGCGGAGAATGCTAACGCGGGCCCGCGACCCCGTTGCAGCTGATAATGAAGGAACATCGTGGGGTTTTTAGTCGGTAGTGGCAACAGTTGTTGCCGAGCCCGACATAACCCGCTCGCAATCCCATCGGCGGGCGGGTATGCGTAAATGCATTTTCCCCACGTAAAAAAAAAAAAAAAAAAAGGTTGGGCGGGTCTGGGTTTATCCATTAATAGTTGCATAGTCCTAGCTTGCATGCTTCGCGCTGCTTGTTTTGGTTAAGTCCAGGCCTTCCTTACTCGTCCCGGATGGGTAAGGAGGCGTCGGTCTTGGGGGAGAGCGCAGGTCGTGTAGATCCCCAAGGCAAGTCTGGTGGTTATGCACATTGTTGACCTTCTGTTGACGATGTGTTCCTTCTCGTGGTTGCCGCCTGTTTTCTGTCTATTTCCTTCAGAACTAGACGTAACTGAAACCACCAGGCGCCGCGTCATCGTCATCATCATATCATCATCACCTTCACTATCATATATGTATAGTTTATGTATGTGTTTATAGTATATTGTATAGTATGTATATACCCAATCCTAAGTTTGGATGCCCGGCGAGAGGATGAATGGCTGCAGGGAGTGCAGTCCCGAGGGCATCAACCCAGGCTGTCGAGCCTTTAAACTGACAACACAAAAAAAATGGCGAGTTGTAAAAAGGATATGACTACCCAGGTGGGTCCCGGCAACGGGGAATCCCACCCTCCTTCGGCCGAAGGAGGCTGTCCCGCGTACTCTGGGGGGGACAACAATCGCCACACCAACAACCAAAGCGAGAAATCGGACACCGACATGCAAACGTATGGAACAATAAAAAATGATGTGCGGGTTGTGTTGACCCGCTGCGAAGACGATCTGTTGATCGCCTCGTCAAAAATGGCCGATTTGTCAGAATCTGATTCTGAAATGAGCTGCCAGACAGTGCGTTCACAAGGATCCAGGTCACCATCACCTGGATTATGGAGAAAGCGACGGAGGAGCATAGAGCCGGATGCCTCCGAAGATGATGGCTCACCATCACCGAAGGTGACTCCGGCCCAGCGCGGTCGCGGACGTCCGCCTACAACCGGACACTACGTCGGCCTAGCGAAAGCTAAGGCCGAGTACAATAAGGCCAAGAAGGAGGAGCTGTTGCTCGAAGCCGAAAGGCAAATAGCCGAAGAGCAGCAGCAAAAGAGAAAGGTGGCAGCTGCCTTATTTAAGAAGACACCACCGGCCTCACAGGTGGAAGGCCGCGATGCAGCGGAAATAGAAAGGGTGGTCCTGGACTCTGTAGATACCGTGTTACAGGTTGCCGCGAGATCCGGGAAACTAAAGGGTACGTTCGTACACGCCCTTAAAGAGGCGGCCAAAAATATTAAGGCCTCCTTCGAGGAGCTACGGGACCGTACGGTGCCCGAAGAGTTGGCCTTGATGGTCGAGGCCAACAAACGACTGACGGCGGAACTAAAAGAGCTTCGTCGGGAGATGGAAGAGCTGCGGGCCACACAAGCGCAAACAATGCGGATCCCGGCCCCTGCTCCAACCCCAGCCCAGGCCCCAGATTACGAAGATATTCTGCGGGCAGTCATGGTGCATGTGGGTACCAAAATAAATGCCCGCTTCGAAGGCCTCGAGGATCGGTTGCTCCCCGCAAAACCAATCAGGCCCCCTCTAGCTGCTGACAAAAAGAGGGAAGCAGCGGCATCGACTGCTGCCAGAACTTCAGAGAAGGTAAAGGGGAAGATAGGAAAGAAGAAGGTTATGGCAGAACCTGTCCTCCCTCTGTTAGAGCCCCAATCCACAGACGAGGGACGAGACGTGGTTACCCAAAGTGGAACATCAACAACGGATGAAATAACAGCACATCTTGAGCCGCGTCAATCCCAATCAATGGAAGAGGGATGGAATGTGGTGGCCCGGAAAGGCATCACAAAAAAGGTAGCAAAAAAGGCCGCCAATAAGGTGCCAAACTCTCTTGTGTCGTCACAGAAGGCGAAGACGCCCAAGCTTCGCCCTCCTCGCTCAGCTGCGGTCATGCTGACATTGCAGCCGAGTGCTGTAGAGAGTGGCATCACATACAACAAGGTGCTTACCCAGGCTCGACAGAGTATCGACCTGAAGGAACTAGGGATAGAAGGTCTAAAATTCCGCACGGCGGCCACGGGTGCCCGCATTTTGGAGGTGCCTGGTGCCACCAGTGCCGATAAAGCCAATGCCCTGGCTACTAAACTCAAAGAGACTTTAGGAGAGCAATTAGTCAGAGTATCTAGACCCGAGAAGTGTGCTGAGATGCGCATTTCGGGTCTAGACGACTCGGTAACTAAAGAGGAAGTAATAACAGCAGTGGCCAAAACAGGTGGCTGTGCAAAAGAAACTGTCAAGGCCGGAGATATCATCCGTTCCGCAGGGCGCCAAGGAACGATCTGGCTGCGATGTCCGATCGCTGCAGCCAAGAAAGTCACGGCAGGAAGGCTCTTGGTGGGCTGGGTTTCAGTTCAAGCTAAAATCCTGGAGCACAGACCACTGCGGTGCTATCGCTGCTTGGAACCCGGGCACGTAGGCACCAAATGCAATAATGGGGTAGACCGCAGCAAACTCTGTTTCTGTTGTGGCAAGGCTGGCCACAAGGCAGCCCAGTGTACTGCCGAGCCGCACTGTCCCGTGTGCGAAGCGGCTAACAAAGCGGCCAATCACCGTATTGGCGGGAAATTATGTTCGGCGATGCCTACCAAAAAGAGTAGAAGAGGGAATAAGAAGGCTCGTGATGGCTCCAAGGGCCCCACACAGTCAACTCAGCGACCAGCGCCTGTGGAGGATCAGATGAACACTTCAAGTTAATATGGCAACTTCATTCTTACAGGCGAACATAAACCACTGTGCTGCGGCTCAGGACCTTCTACTCCAGAGCATAGCAGAGTGGTCAATACATATAACCGTCGTTTCTGAGCCTTACTTTATTCCCCCCCGTGATAACTGGGTGGGTGACCGTGAGAACTCCGTGGCCATCATCACTCAACCAGCTAATGGCTCCCCGCCCTTCGAAAAAGTAGCGAAGGGTAAGGGATGCGTTTTGGCTGTCTTGGGTGGGGTTGCATTGATTGGGGTGTACTTTTCTCCAAATAAGACGCTCGCTGAATTTGAACAGTGGCTCGTTGAAGTTGGGGTTCTCGTGGGACAGGCACAACCCTACCCCGTCTTAGTAGCTGGAGACTTCAACGCCAAGTCGAGAGCGTGGGGTTCTCCATCGACGGATGTACGGGGAGAGACGCTAGAGGAGTGGGCTACTTCACTTGAACTTGATATCCTCAATAGAGGATCAGTGCCCACGTGCGTGAGAGCACAGGGTGAATCAATTGTAGACCTCACGTTCGCAAGCCCTGGCCTCGCCCGTCGTGTTCACGGATGGGAGGTGAAAATGGGAGTGGAGACGTTATCGGATCACCGCTACATACGGTTTAGCATCTCCTCATTTTCAGCTGTTTTCGTAAGACAGGGGTCACCCATGGCTGGCCCCCGCTGGGTCCTCAAACGTATGAACCTGGAAGTGCTGCAGGAGGCGGCCCTCGTCCAAGCGTGGAACGCTTCCCCTTCAGAGCCAGTAGACCTAGACGAGGAGGCTGACGGGCTGTGTAAAGCGATGACTAACATCTGCGACGCCGCCATGCCTCGTGCAAGGGCACCACCATCCAAGCGCAATGTCTACTGGTGGACGGAAGAGATCGCCGAGCTCCGCCGCCGATGCGTGGCGAGGCGCCGCCGATACCAGCGGTATCGAAGGAGAAGACGCCGGGAGACGGCTGAGTCAGACGCTCTCTATGCCGTCTATAGAGAGGCATCCAAAGCTCTCCGCGTGGCTATCAGTGAGGCTAAGGCGGAGTCCTGGCGGCAGCTGCTGCAATCATTAGAACATGATCCGTGGGGGCGCCCGTATAAAATGGCGAGACAAAAGCTTCGTCCCTGGGCTCCTCCCATCACCAGCACGCTACAGTCGCATGTCCTCCAACGGGTGGTTGAGGGACTATTTCCTCGTGAACCGGGAACTGAATTTGCTCCCCCCAACACGGTGGTGCCACAAAACGAAGCCCATCGCGAGGAAGAAGAAGACAACTCTGCTCCCGAAATATCGGAGGGAGAATTATGCGTGGCCGTTTTGAAAATGAAGGCTAAGAACACGGCTCCAGGGCCTGACGGTATCCCCGGTCGTGCGTGGGCCCTCGCCCAGGATGCCCTGGAACCACGCTTGAGGGCCTTCTTCGATCGGTGCTTGAATGAAGGGAGATTCCCCAGGCGGTGGAAGGGGGGCAAACTGGTACTCCTTCGAAAGGAAGGGCGCCCAGCGGACGAACCAGCAGGATATCGCCCGATTGTACTGCTCGACGAGGCTGGCAAACTACTGGAGCGTGTTGTGGCTGCCCGCATCGTCAAACATCTAGAGAGAGTCGGCCCTGATTTGGCTGACACACAGTTCGGCTTTCGTAGAGGCCGCTCGACGCTGGATGCAATATCCTGCGTCCGCAATCTCTCCGAGGAAGCGTGCTCCAGCGGTGGGGTAATGTTAGCAGTGTCTTTAGATATTGCCAACGCGTTTAACACTCTACCGTGGAGCACGATTTTAGCGGCGCTGAGGTACCATGGCGTACCCCCTTATCTTCGGAGCCTGGTGGGGGATTATCTCTCCAATAGGGAGGTAGTCTACCCAACGAAAGATGGAGAAGGCCGCAGCCCTGTGACGCGCGGTGTTCCACAGGGGTCCGTATTGGGTCCCCTCTTGTGGAACATTGGGTATGATTGGGTTCTTCGGGGTGCTAATCTTGGTGGCGTCGGCGTCGTTTGTTACGCTGACGACACCCTGGTTACCGCCCGGGGGAGAACCTACAGGGAAGCGGCGATTTTGGCTACGGCTGGAGTCGCAGCCGTTGTGGCCAGAATAAGGCGGCTGGGGCTGGAGGTGGCACTCCACAAATCGGAGGCTATCTGTTTCCACGGTCCTCGGCGAGCGCCACCTGCAGACTCAAATATTGTAGTGGGAGGTACCTCAATTGCTGTTGGGCCGACGCTAAAATACCTTGGCGTTGTGCTCGACAGCAGATGGAGATTCGGAGCACATCTACGGCGGCTTTCCTCAAAACTGTCTGGGACTGCTGGTGCACTGAGCCGCCTTCTCCCAAATCTCGGTGGAGGAGATGGAAGCTGTCGCCGCCTTTACATGGCGGTGGTACGCTCGATGGCCTTGTACGGTGCCCCTATATGGGCGGGGTCTCTCGACTCCCAGGAGACCGCCCTGCTCCACAGTGCGCAAAGGGTCATGGCGGTGAGGATGTGCAGGGGATACCGTACTCTATCACACGAGGTGGCCTGCGTTCTCGCTGGATCTCTTCCGTGGGATCTAGAGGCCGAAGTTCTCTCCTCGGTCTTTTGGCGTAGAATGCGGGCACGTGAGCGTGACCTCCGTCCCACGCCACAGGAGGTGGTGCGATGGCGAAAGGATGCCAGGAAAGTGGCTCTGGCGACCTGGCGTGAGCGGCTCCTCACAGGGCCTGCAAAGAGAGGTGATGGGGCTCAGCGATTCCTCGAGGCTGTCCGACCCGTGCTTGTGGAGTGGGTCCAACGAGGACATGGTGCACTGACCTTCCGGTTGACGCAGGTCCTCTCGGGGCATGGATGCTTCGGGAGGTACCTGTGCAACGTGGCCAGAAGAGAAGCAACCCCGGTGTGCCACCGGTGTGGCTGTGCGGAAGACACTGCACAGCATGCGCTAGAGGCATGCCCGGGAGAGGCGGAACCGCGTCAAGCCCTGACTGTGGTTGTAGGCGCAGACCTCTCGTTGCCGACCGTCATAGCCAAGATGGTTGACGACGAGACGTCATGGGAGGCAATGGTCTCCTTTTGCGAAACGGTAATCTCGCAAAGGGAGGCAGAGGAGCGAGAAAGGGAGATTGATCCTCTCTCCCTTCCAATCCGGAGGGCACGGACGAGGAGACGAGCTAATCGAGCTCGCACTCCATCTCCGCGTCTCTCTCCAGCACACCACTCCTCACATTGAGGAGGTGATGCACTAATGTTCCGGTGCATCACGTGTTGTATAGGGCGGGCATTCTAGCCCAACCGAGGTGGGTTCGTCCTGTGGGAAAGGACGAATGACGGCATAGGCGAGGTTGCGGAGAATGCTAACGCGGGCCCGCGACCCCGTTGCAGCTGATAATGAAGGAACATCGTGGGGTTTTTAGTCGGTAGTGGCAACAGTTGTTGCCGAGCCCGACATAACCCGCTCGCAATCCCATCGACGGGCGGGTATGCGTAAATGCATTTTTCCCCACGTAAAAAAAAAAAAAAAAAAAAAAAAAGGTTAGGTTAGGTTAGGTTAGGTTTTTTTTTTTTTTTTTTTTTATCAGGGAGGGGGAAATCCTCATGGATACCGCAAGCGGTTATGTCGGACTCCGCCTTGCGGCGACCTACCGACTAAAACCCCCTCCCTGGTTGCATGTTCCTCCGACAGTGGTCGGAGACGTTGGACAACAACATTATTATTGTATTTCAATGTATTTTAAAGTACTGAGCAATATTTTTTTAATATATGCTCGTGAAATTCATGGGGTCCTAAGATTTCTATGTGGAAGTATATCATGTATGTTTTATTTTTACGTTTAATTACTTATTATATTATTATTTTCATTTCTATTTTATCTTCATTATATTTCTTCAAACTTTTAATTTTTCTTAATTTTTATCACTTTAATTTTGGTAACTCTTAGTATATAATTATTATATACTAAAGTTTAGCATTTATTTCTGTTTATTTCTTTTTATTACCTTTGTAGCTAATTTTTCACAGTATTTTAAGAAGCTTTCTCTATAGTCGTTATGTTTTATTAATATTGCAAAATGTTCTTTTCTTATCTCTATACCTAACTCTATTTCTAAATTGATTCTATCAGCACCATACATGGGGCACTCCGTCAATACGTGACTTACACTTTCTTCATTTATCGGGTCACAGGGGCAAGCCGGGCTCTCCTTGCACTTGAACCGGTTCAAGTACTCAGAGAACCCGCCATGCCCAGTAAACACTTGCACCAATATTGGAGTAAGCCTTATCTTCTTCAAGACGGAGTAGGCCCCGACAGCATTCGGGAAGAAAAGCTTGGTGGTGGATGCAGTGTTTCCTTGTTCGTAACGACGGTTCCACTCGTCAAGCGTCTCGATGCGGATCTGACGCCTAACGAATGAAACCGGACACAGCTTGTAGTTGGCTACAGTTTTACGTTTAAGTGCAGCATCCCTGGCCAGTTCATCAGCTCTTTCATTACCCTCCAACCCCGCATGTGCCTTAATCCAAAATAGATTTATTATTTTGCCGCGCTTTTGGTTGCTTGTGAAAGCTGCTTTAATTTTGAATGCAAGGGGATGGAGGGAAACGCTGTCGGTAACTGTTTCGAGAGCCGACCGCGAGTCACAATAGATGCTGCACTCATTCGCTTCTGAGGCGAGAGCCAACTCCACGGCTTTTTGTAGCGCTAAAAGCTCGGCCTGGTAGACCGTGCAGAATGGTTCCAACCTAAATTTCCGGAATTTGGTCTCGGCCTCACCGTCCCATAAGGACAGTGCCGCTCCGACCTTACCCTCGATTTTGCTTCCGTCTGTATAAATTTTTTGCCCATTGCAGTTATGTTGGTTCCATTCTGCACGATCAGCGATACTTCCAAACTTAAGCACCACTTGTTTTGCAGGATGAGGCAAATCGGTAAAGTTGACTGGTTTTTCAACCTCCCAGTCCCCTATCCCCCGCCGGGAAAAACCTTTTCTTAATTCATAAAGACGGGCTGCTTCCTGAACTCTCAAGTCCAATGGAAGCATCCCGGCGAGAGTGAGAGCCGAGTTTAGGGATACCGTCCTATATGACTTTACCATCTTTTGCACAAATCCTCGTTGCACCGCGTCAAACTGCTTCCGAACGGACAGCTTACATGCTGCGGGTGCCCACGCACTTGCTGCGTACATAATAGTGGGCTCCACCACTGCTATATACATGGTCCTGATGATCTCCGGCTGCAACCCCCAGGATATTTTCGCAGCTCTCGACATCTGCTTATAAAAATTTAGGGCTTTCCGGCATACGTTTGACACGTGCGAGTTAAATGTCAGCCGATCGTCAATGGTAAGTCCCAAAATCTTTATGTCGCGCGACATTTCTATGCTGACCCCACCCATGCTCAGTATTGGCGAGTCATATTTTAGCTTATTAGTTATTGTCATAGCTTTAGTCTTGCTAGGTGCAAATTTTAACTTGTTTTGGACTCCCCAATCCTGAACATGTGCGAGAGCAGCATCTGCCGAACCTTGGATTTCCGTTGCTGTATCACCGGAGAAAATCAGGACCACGTCGTCCGCAAACGCCTGACAGTAATGCCCCTTCATCGTTAACCCTTTAAGTAGAGGGTCCAAGAGGAGGTTCCAAAAAGTTGGGCCTCCTATCGAACCCTGGACACACCCTTTTGTCATTTCTCGAGCCCACTCCGCTCCAGCATATCTCACCTTTACCTTTCTGTCGCTCAGGTAACTATCAATGAGGCGCTTTAGGTTGGTTGGGCATCCAGTCTCAGCCAGTCTGCATCTTATGGCTGGCCACCACGCGTTGTCGAAGGCTCCCTCTATGTCAAGAGAAACTACTGTAATTATTTTTTGCTTCTTCAAATGTTCTCGTATATACTGGATCATGACATAGAGGGAGTCCTCGGTACTACGCTGCGGTGTGAAGCCATATTGATTCGGGCTCATGTCCGGAAGTGTGTACCATCTGATTCTTCTCACGACCATCTTTTCCAAGATTTTGCCCAGAATAGGCAAAAGACCGATCGGCCTATAAGATTTCGGGTGTGAGTAGTCATCTTTCCCATTCTTCCGGAGTACTACTACTGTTGCTTCCTTCCAGGATTTGGGAAAGCATGACAGTTGAAGGCACTTGTTCAGAAGGTCAAGAAAGATGTCAGGTCCCAAGGTAATTGCCGCTCTACATATTTCGGCCGTGAATCCGTTATGGCCTGGTGCCTTTTTAGCACTGAAACTTGCAGCAGCCCACCTCAACTCTTCTGCCGTAAATGGGGGGTCGCATGTTCCAACATGCAACTCCCCGTTTATTTTACTGGCTAATTCTCGCGTCGACTGGTGGTACGTGTTATCATTTTCGACTACATCAACGGGGTAAAAAGTTTCAGCCAGCAATTTCGCGGACTCCTCGCCATTGAGCTCCTCGCCGTTCAGCACGAGCGGAACGTCCTCCTTTCTGACGGTAGTGCGTCTTAAGACCCTGTACACTCCATCCCACACGCTTTCCCTATCCTGTTTTTCACAGAAGGCCTTCCAGCTAACAACCTGAGCTCTTGCTGCCTCCAGCAAGTACGTATCCTTCGCCGTGAGGTAATCTTTTACTACGTATTTCCTACGGACAGCCGAGGCGCAGCGTATTCGACGTTTTTTTGTTGTCATGTCACGTTTCAAGGCTTCAAGCTCATGACTCCACCAAGGCAATCCTTTAAAAGTTTTGTTTTTAATTTTGGGAATAGTTTCTATGCAAGTTTTTGTTAATGATTCCGTGTATTTGTCAATTGTTTGGTCTAATTTGCTCTTGCTATTAATTTTGCTTATTTCTTCTTTATTAATATTATTTTCTATCCAAACTTGGGTCAGTTTCTCACGAAACTGATGCCAGTTTGCTTTTTTCGTGTTATATATTCTAGTTGTACCTTTTATATTTGTTCCCAAAGCCTTATCAAAATTTATCTCAAAAAGGATTGCATTGTGATCAGAGCACGTGAGACCACTTGCTACTTTCCAATCGTTGATTCTACTAAGCATGTCCAAAGAACAAGTGGTCACGTCGACGCGGCTCGTATATCTTTTTGTCCCCCGGTAGGTATCAAACGTAGGTTCCGTCCCACAGTTAAGGATCTGGAAGTTAAGGTCGTCCAACATTCCAGCAAAAGCTTCGCCTCGAATGTTTGTCTCCCTACTACCCCACCACGTACTCCATGCGTTAGCGTCACCCCCCAAAATCACGTTGCGGGTCCCCATACCGGCAACTATGTGTTTGATCCGGTCCACGTCTAATTCGATGTCCTTGTCGCCTTCTAAATAGATCGACACCACGCCAAATTCCCACGCACTGGTTTTCAATATTGCAACTGCTATATTGTGAGTTGTTAGTGTTGGGCACTGCATGATGTCGATTGTATTGTCGAACAGTAAAATTGCGGCCTTATTAGGTTTGTCCGTTTTTTGTTGGTTTTGAATTACCGTGACCCCGGAGTAGGTTCTCAACTCACCAGTGTTGCCGGTATAGGGTTCCTGCACCAGTGCAAAGGCAAGTTTTCTTTTGGCCGCTTCAATAAATATATCAGCGGTTGCCTGCTTGCTTCTTTGGAGGTTCGCTTGCACCACTCGATACGGATGAATTCCACCTGGTATGTTCACGCCTGGGGTGCCCTTAGCAGTACGCTACGGCCGACCTCGCCAGGGTCTCCCATCTCCTTCGCACGGGGCAGTCTCTGCTGAATGCGTTGTGGGCAGTTTCCGCGTAATTAGCTTTCTGGCAATTACAGCACATCGGGAGTGCTCTAGCCAGCCAGTCAGCACATTCGCTTTTAAGGTGAGGGCCCCCGCAGTGACTGCACAGATCCGTGGTTTCACGGCAGAATCTTTTACCATGTCCGTACCCGAGGCAGCGCGAACACTGTACAAGGGGGGACTGGTCCGCCACTCTGACCGTCTGAAGGTCTACACACACTGTGCCCTCCTGCGTCATACGGTTCCAGAGCGGCGGTGACACCACAAGGATAACGCTGTTCAATAGATCATTCCTGGATTTCCGTCGGAATTTTACCGCCATCCTATCATCCTCCTCGCTTAATCCTCTAAAAAGGTGTTTATTTTGGGCTCTCAGCGCCTTCATAATGTCATCGTCTGAGTGGCACTGCAGGACGTCGCGCAGGATAACAAGCGGGTCCTTGTTTTTAATATCTTCAAATTGAAGCACTTCCCTCGATTTTTTAAGTTTGTCCTTGACTTTACCCAACTCTTCCCGCGTTCTACATCCCAGAATCACTTTCCCATCCTTAGCCTTCCTGACATTTTCAATCCTCAGCCCAGCTTCCTTTGCGTTTACCGCCGTCCTGATTCGTTGAATCACCTGTTCGCCGGTATCACTCTCATCCGTTGACGTTATAACAACAGAGTGGGTGACCTCCTGCTGTCGGGTTGGCCCTGCTGCCACTCTGGCATACGTTCCCTTCTCCTCGGACACCTCCTGATGTTTCCTTAAAGATTCCTTTAGCTTTTCCATTTCTTCCGTGTTTTTTTGGAGTAACTTACTGTGCTCTACAATCTTATCTATCATTTCTTGTTGTAGCTCTGTATTACTATTATATTCTAATTTTTTACTACTTTCTTCTGTCCTCTCCTTGTCCTTTGTCTTCGAACTCTCTTTACCATTATACGGTTTCCCTTCTTCAGCGTCTCTAACCAAACGACTCAATCTGTCCACAGCCTCCAGAACCTCCGTCTTAATCTCACTCTTTAGATTCCTGCTGTTATTGATCTGCAGCCTGGCTTTCATTGCCCATGATTTCGCCTCTACGTATCGGCTTATATGAGCTGGTCCCTTCTGCAAATCCTCAACAACCGGAACCCCGGGCTTCCTTTGCAGTCCAATGGTCGATTTTGGTGCTGCCTTAACGGTTCTAGGGGAAACTGAAGATCTCGTTTTGGACTCAATCTCACCCACACTAAGTCTAACCGAGGTGGGGTTAGTGTCGTTGGAAGGGCCGGCCTTCTCCATCAAAATTTCGTCCTCTCTGGGTGATTTCGGTCCAACCGAAGTGGGTTTTCCCTTTATTGGCGTTCGGTGTCCAAACATATTGGTTGACTCCACGGGTTCAACTGTTATTGCCAACGTCAGTAATGTAAATAGCACAGAGTCGTTGCTATCAATATATAATTATAAGTATTTTATACTTATGTCATCAGGCTGCGCCTGTACAGTTGTCAATTAAATCACAAAAGTGATGTCAAATTCTAAATAAATAAACTAAAACCCAAATATCCCCGATCACAAACGTCCAAATAACACAAGCAAACTATTTCCGTGGTCCACACAACCACACCAACCAATTCCAAACAAAAAACAAATAACACAAAAAAATTGTATTCTGTCCCCTCTTATACTGTACAGTTCAAATTTTTACTGTCATCGACTCAGGGAGGGTGGGTGTCGAAATTAGCGTTTTCGAGTATGGGGCGCGGTGCGCGCTCACTCGCTGATTCCTAGAAAAATACTAGAAAAATTCTAAAAAATGAAATGGCCAAAATATTGATGTAAATGTGTTATTTGTATTGAAAATTACGTTAATTTAATAAATTTTTTCGTTTTTCAGATGCAGACCGCGTGCGCGGCGTGCTCGCAAAGCTGAAAACGTGTATGCGGTGATTTAAAATTATATTCCAGAGATGTATGTGATAAAATATACAATTTAACAATAAAATGCCACTAAATAGCTTTAAAATTATGAAAATCTGTAAATTTTGAATATTTTTTCAGGAAACGATATCCTTTTTAGTAACGCTGTGTGAAACGCTCGTGATTACGCGTATTATGATATGCCACACTTGTATATCCAGTTATATTTGAGTTTGCAAAAAATCAGTTTGTACTGGGCTCGGTACTTGGGTATATCAACTTTTTAGTACTGACGAAATAAAATTTTGTCGAAATTAGCGTTTTCGAGTATGGGGCGCGGTGCGCGCTCACTCGCTGATTCCTAGAAAAATACTAGAAAAATTCTAAAAAATGAAATGGCCAAAATATTGATGTAAATGTGTTATTTGTATTGAAAATTACGTTAATTTAATAATTTTTTTCGTTTTTCAGATGCAGACCGCGTGCGCGGCGTGCTCGCAAAGCTGAAAACGTGTATGCGGTGATTTAAAATTATATTCCAGAGATGTATGTGATAAAATATACAATTTAACAAAAAAATGCTACTAAATAGCTTTAAAATTATGAAAATCTGTAAATTTTGAATATTTTTTCAGGAAACGATATCCTTTTTAGTAACGCTGTGTGAAACGCTCGTGATTACGCGTATTATGATATGCCACACTTGTATATCCAGTTATATTTGAGTTTGCAAAAAATCGGGTTAGGTTAGGTTAGGTTAGGTTAGGTTAGGTTAGGTTAGGTTAGGTTAGGTTAGGTTAGGTTAGGTTAGGTTAGGTTAGGTTAGGTTAGGTTAGGTTAGGTTTTTTTTTTTTTTTTTTTTTTGTCAGGGAGGGGGAAATCCTCATGGATACCGCAAGCGGTTATGTCGGACTCCGCCTTGCGGCGACCTACCGACTAAAACCCCCTCCCTGGTTGCATGTTCCCCCAACATGATCGGAGACCTTATTATCCTCATTTATATTTTTAACATTTTCCTAGTTTAACACATTACTTATTTTCCTTCATATTTAATATAATTTCTTTAAAACGGTTATTTTCTTTGTTTATTATATTTCTACTGCTAATTTTGATTTTCATACTATTTTCTATGCTATTTTTATATATACTTATTATATACAGATAACATAGTTTATTTGTCCTTGTTTCGATTTATAACTAGCTTTCCAATTTTAATACAATAACAAAGAAAGTCGTTTTGACTCTCCTTATTCGCTACAAACAGGCTTAAATTTTTCATGGTCAACGTATTTCCCAACTTCTGTTCTAGGTCGAATCGCTGCCTTCCATAAACAGGGCAATCCAACAAGATGTGTGGGACCGTCTCTTTTGCGCCCGGCTCGCAGATACATGATGGACTCTCCTTACACTTAAACCGATTTAAGTATTCGGAGAACCCACCATGTCCCGTCAATATTTGTGTGAGTACACCTGTCGGTTGAAGTTGCCTGACTACTTTATACGCTTGTTTCACGTCCGGTAAAAACAGTTTTGTAGTGGACGCGGTTTCGCCTAGTTTATATCTTCGATTCCATTCGTCAAGCGTCTCCATACGGATCAGACGCTTGACGAATGAAATCGGACAACTGTCGTAGTCTGGCTTCCTTTTCGATTTCAGTGCCGCCTCTTTAGCTATCTCGTCCGCGCGCTCATTCCCTGCCAATCCTGCGTGAGCTTTGATCCAGAACAAAGATACATCTTTGTTCTGTTTCAGTGCCTGAATGATGTTTCTTCTTGCTTCTACGGCCAGGGAATGGGAAGAGCTTTGGTTGGTGACTGTCTCCAGCGCTGCTCTTGAGTCACTGTATATACCAAAGCTCCTCTCGCTACGTTTGAGGACTTCACTGGTGGCTCTACTTATGGCCAGGAGCTCCGCTTGGTACACTGTGCAGTATGACGCCAAGCAAAATTTGAGGGCCTTGGTTTCTGCTTCACCATTCCAAAAGGATAATGCCGCACCAACCCTGCCCTCAATTTTGCTGCCGTCAGTGAAAATGCGCACATCCTGCACGTTGTAGTTGTCTATACATTCCTGGTCCGTCACACTTTGGAACCCCAGGTCCACTTGCATCGCCGGATGTGGTGCTTCTGCAAATGCCACCACACGTTCCACCTCCCTGTCCGCGGGAACCAACCGGGACAGCCCCCTCCTGGCCTCATACAGGGCGGCTGCCTCTTGTATTCTGAGGTCAAGAGGAAGCATCCCCGCTAGTACCAGCGCCGAGTTCAGTGATACCGTGCGGTAGGATTTGCAGAGTTTTTGAGCGAATCCTCTTTGGACATTGTTGAGAAGTTTCTGTATCCCAATTTTTCGAGAAGCTGACGCCCAGACGCTCGGCGCGTACATAATCACAGGTTCCACTGCTGCTGTATATATAATTCTAATCACCTCTGGGTGAAGGCCCCAACTTGTTCGAGCGGCTCTCGACAGCTGCTTATAAATGTCAGACGCTTTCTTGCAAACTTCCGCTGCATGGGTGTTGAATGTGAGTTTGTCGTCGATGGTGAGACCCAGGAGTTTTACAGCTCGAGTCATGCGAATGTCGACCCCTCCCATACAAAGGTAAGGTGTGTCGTAAATAAGTTTCTTCGTCAGCACCATTGCACAGGTCTTGTGCGGTGCGAACTTCAACTTATTCGCGACACCCCACCTCCATACATGAGCGAGAGCGGCATTCGCCCGTCTCTGAACCTCCAACGCTGTATCACCATCGAAGACAAGGACCACGTCATCCGCAAACGCTTGACAATAATCACCCCGCCTTTCCAGCTGCTGTAATAGTGGGTCCAGTAGAAGGTTCCACAGGATTGGACCGCCAATTGACCCCTGGACACATCCTTTGTTGGTGTCTTTAACTCGCTCTACTCCAGCATACCTCACAGCGACTTTTCTGCAGTGTAGATAACTGTCCATCAGCTTCCTTATGTTTACCGGACACCTTTCCTCAGCCAATCGTACCTTAATTGCCGGCCACCAAGCGCTGTCAAAGGCTCCCTCTATATCCAATGATACTAAAGTTATTAGTTTTTTCTCTTTCAGCTTTGCTCGAATGTGCTGAGTGAGAGTATAGAGGGAGTCTTCGGTGCTCCTTTGGGGCATAAAGCCGTATTGGCGAGTACTCATCCTTGGTATTAAGTGCCATTTAATTCTGGTGACAAACATCTTCTCCATGATCTTTCCCAGGACAGGCAGTAGGCCAATGGGTCTGTAGGATTTCGGGTCACTGTAATTATCCTTGCCAGGTTTCCTGAGTACTACTACTGTAGCCTCCTTCCAGATTTTTGGGAAGTACCCGATTTCCATACACTTATTCACCAGAGCAAGAAATGTCTCTGGGTCTTGGAGAATCGCTTGTCTGCAAATGTCTGCTGTGAGGCCATCTGCTCCAGGAGCTTTTTTAGAGTTAAAACTTTCCACCGCAATCTTTAGTTCCATGATAGTAAACGGAGGATCATGTTTATCATCATGAGCTGGTACGTTTACGTGCTTCGCTAACTCTCTGATCTGTCGGTGGTCAGAATTATCCTCTTCTTCGCGGTCCTCAGGATAGAACGTTTCGGCTAGTAAGGCTGCCGATTCTTCAGACGTAATAATTTGACCATCTTTCACCAGCGGCAAGTCCTCCTGTCTTTTGGCGGTCCTTCTAATGATCCTGTAGATTCCTTCCCACACTCCTTCCTTGTCCTGTTTCTCACAAAATTCCTTCCAGCTATTAATCTGATCTTTTTTAGCTCTCAACTCGTACTCTTCTTTTATTTTCAGGTATTCAGTGACCACCTTCGCTCTTCGCACCGGCGCTGCACACCGGATTCGACGCTTCCTGGTGGCAACTTCTTTCTTCATCTGATCCAGGTCACTGGACCACCACGGTATAATAAGTTTTTCCCTACTTTTAATTATTTTCATAGTTTTCTTGCAAGTTTGAATAATGCTATTTGTATAATTTTGTGTAGTATTTTCTAAATCTTTGTTATTACTTATTTGTGTTATTTGTTCTATATCTATGTTATTATCTATCTTGAATTGGGCCAGTTTCTCACGAAACTGGGCCCAATTTACTTGTTTAGTATTATAAATTCTGGTTGTTCTTTTAATGCATATACCTTTTTCTCTTTTTAATTTAATGTCAAAAACGATACCGTTGTGGTCCGAACTCGTAAGACCTAGATCCACTCTCCAGTTTTCCACCAGGTCTAGCATATCCAGTGTACAGGCCGTTACGTCAACCACACTGGTATAAGCTTTGTTGCCTCTAATTGTATCGAAAGTAGGCGTGTCTCCTATGTTCAACACCTGCAACTCTAGCTCCTCCAGTGTTCCGGCCAAATCTTCGCCTCTGCTATCCACTTTTTTACTGCCCCACCAGGAATTCTTCGCATTTGCGTCACCTCCTACCAGCAGTTTCATAGATCCAAATTCCTCCTTTATTGTCTTTAAGCTCTCCAGGTATGGTTCAATAGGGTGGTCTGACTCAAAGTAGATGGAGATTACTACGATTTCCCAAGTACTGGAACGGATTCTCACCACTGCGATGTTATTTGTGGTGAGTTTTGGGCATTGTATCACTTCTAGGTCTTGGTCAAAGATGGCTATTGCTGCCTTTACAGTCCCGCTTTCTTGTTCCGCACTCTGGTATATTCTCGCTCCCCGGTAATCTTTCATCTTCTTGGCCCCACCCACATAGGGTTCCTGGAGCATAGCAAAGGCAAAGTTCCGATCCCTGGCTTCTATCATTAGCTCGGTGGTCGCCAGTTCTTTCCTCTGTAAATTTGCCTGGACAACAGCAAATGTTTTTCTACTTGCCGTGTTTAAGCCCGTTACCACCTTAGCAATACGCTACTTTGTCTCTAGCCAAAGCTTCCCACTTCCTTCGCACCGGACACTCTTGGCTAAACGCGTTATGACTCGTTAAGTCGAGTTTTGCGTGTACACAGTTGCAGCAGGTCGGGGTCACATCGGTGAGCCAGTCCTCGCAGTGAGACCTCATATGAGGGCCCCCGCAGTGGCTACACCTTTCGACGGTGTCTTTACAAAATCTTCTCACGTGACCATAACCGAGGCAGAGTGAACATTGAACCAAAGGCGACTGGTCCGCCACCCTGATTCTTTGCATGTCAATATGGACCGTCTCTGTTTCCATCACTCTGTTCCATATTTTAGGGGAAACTCTGACTATTACGTGACTTGCATGGGGGTTTCTGGTCTTCTTTTTGTAGCGTATTTCTATTCTATCCTCCTCCCTGCTAAGGCCGCAAAATATATCCTTATTCTGATTTCTCAGGGCTTTGAGGATTTCCTCGTCGGTGTTATACGATAACACATCCCTGAGAATCGGTTAGGTTAGGTTAGGTTAGGTTAGGTTAGGTTAGGTTAGGTTTTTTTTTTTTTTTTTTTTTTTTTTTTTTTTTTTGTCAGGGAGGGGGAAATCCTCATGGATACCGCAAGCGGTTATGTCGGACTCCGCCTTGCGGCGACCTACCGACTAAAACCCCCTCCCTGGTTGCATGTTCCCCCAACATGATCGGAGACCTTATTATCCTCATTTATATTTTTAACATTTTCCTAGTTTAACACATTACTTATTTTCCTTCATATTTAATAAAATTTCTTTAAAACGGTTATTTTCTTTGTTTATTATATTTCTACTGCTAATTTTGATTTTCATACTATTTTCTATGCTATTTTTATATATACTTATTATATACAGATAACATAGTTTATTTGTCCTTGTTTCGATTTATAACTAGCTTTCCAATTTTAATACAATAACAAAGAAAGTCGTTTTGACTCTCCTTATTCGCTACAAACAGGCTTAAATTTTTCATGGTCAACGTATTTCCCAACTTCTGTTCTAGGTCGAATCGCTGCCTTCCATAAACAGGGCAATCCAACAAGATGTGTGGGACCGTCTCTTTTGCGCCCGGCTCGCAGATACATGATGGACTCTCCTTACACTTAAACCGATTTAAGTATTCGGAGAACCCACCATGTCCCGTCAATATTTGTGTGAGTACACCTGTCGGTTGAAGTTGCCTGACTACTTTATACGCTTGTTTCACGTCCGGTAAAAACAGTTTTGTAGTGGACGCGGTTTCGCCTAGTTTATATCTTCGATTCCATTCGTCAAGCGTCTCCATACGGATCAGACGCTTGACGAATGAAATCGGACAACTGTCGTAGTCTGGCTTCCTTTTCGATTTCAGTGCCGCCTCTTTAGCTATCTCGTCCGCGCGCTCATTCCCTGCCAATCCTGCGTGAGCTTTGATCCAGAACAAAGATACATCTTTGTTCTGTTTCAGTGCCTGAATGATGTTTCTTCTTGCTTCTACGGCCAGGGAATGGGAAGAGCTTTGGTTGGTGACTGTCTCCAGCGCTGCTCTTGAGTCACTGTATATACCAAAGCTCCTCTCGCTACGTTTGAGGACTTCACTGGTGGCTCTACTTATGGCCAGGAGCTCCGCTTGGTACACTGTGCAGTATGACGCCAAGCAAAATTTGAGGGCCTTGGTTTCTGCTTCACCATTCCAAAAGGATAATGCCGCACCAACCCTGCCCTCAACTTTGCTGCCGTCAGTGAAGATGCGCACATCCTGCACGTTGTAGTTGTCTACACATTCCTGGTCCGTCACACTTTGGAACCCCAGGTCCACATGCATCGCCGGATGTGGTGCTTCTGCAAATGCCACCACACGTTCCACCTCCCTGTCCGCGGGAACCAACCGGGACAGCCCCCTCCTGGCCTCATACAGGGCGGCTGCCTCTTGTATTCTGAGGTCAAGAGGAAGCATCCCCGCTAGTACCAGCGCCGAGTTCAGTGATACCGTGCGGTAGGATTTGCAGAGTTTTTGAGCGAATCCTCTTTGGACATTGTTGAGAAGTTTCTGTATCCCAATTTTTCGAGAAGCTGACGCCCAGACGCTCGACGCGTACATAATCACAGGTTCCACTGCTGCTGTATATATAATTCTAATCACCTCTGGGTGAAGGCCCCAACTTGTTCGAGCGGCTCTCGACAGCTGCTTATAAATGTCAGACGCTTTCTTGCAAACTTCCGCTGCATGGGTGTTGAATGTGAGTTTGTCGTCGATGGTGAGACCCAGGAGTTTTACAGCTCGAGTCATGCGAATGTCGACCCCCCCCATACAAAGGTAAGGTGTGTCGTAAATAAGTTTCTTCGTCAGCACCATTGCACAGGTCTTGTGCGGTGCGAACTTCAACTTATTCGCGACACCCCACCTCCATACATGAGCGAGAGCGGCATTCGCCCGTCTCTGAACCTCCAACGCTGTATCACCATCGAAGACAAGGACCACGTCATCCGCAAACGCTTGACAATAATCACCCCGCCTTTCCAGCTGCTGTAATAGTGGGTCCAGTAGAAGGTTCCACAGGATTGGACCGCCAATTGACCCCTGGACACATCCTTTGTTGGTGTCTTTAACTCGCTCTACTCCAGCATACCTCACAGCGACTTTTCTGCAGTGTAGATAACTGTCCATCAGCTTCCTTATGTTTACCGGACACCTTTCCTCAGCCAATCGTACCTTAATTGCCGGCCACCAAGCGCTGTCAAAGGCTCCCTCTATATCCAATGATACTAAAGTTATTAGTTTTTTCTCTTTCAGCTTTGCTCGAATGTGCTGAGTGAGAGTATAGAGGGAGTCTTCGGTGCTCCTTTGGGGCATAAAGCCGTATTGGCGAGTACTCATCCTTGGTATTAAGTGCCATTTAATTCTGGTGACAATCATCTTCTCCATGATCTTTCCCAGGACAGGCAGTAGGCCAATGGGTCTGTAGGATTTCGGGTCACTGTAATTATCCTTGCCAGGTTTCCTGAGTACTACTACTGTAGCCTCCTTCCAGATTTTTGGGAAGTACCCGATTTCCATACACTTATTCACCAGAGCAAGAAATGTCTCTGGGTCTTGGAGAATCGCTTGTCTGCAAATGTCTGCTGTGAGGCCATCTGCTCCAGGAGCTTTTTTAGAGTTAAAACTTTCCACCGCAATCTTTAGTTCCATGATAGTAAACGGAGGATCATGTTTATCATCATGAGCTGGTACGTTTACGTGCTTCGCTAACTCTCTGATCTGTCGGTGGTCAGAATTATCCTCTTCTTCGCGGTCCTCAGGATAGAACGTTTCGGCTAGTAAGGCTGCCGATTCTTCAGACGTAATAATTTGACCATCTTTCACCAGCGGCAAGTCCTCCTGTCTTTTGGCGGTCCTTCTAATGATCCTGTAGATTCCTTCCCACACTCCTTCCTTGTCCTGTTTCTCACAAAATTCCTTCCAGCTATTAATCTGATCTTTTTTAGCTCTCAACTCGTACTCTTCTTTTATTTTCAGGTATTCAGTGACCACCTTCGCTCTTCGCACCGGCGCTGCACACCGGATTCGACGCTTCCTGGTGGCAACTTCTTTCTTCATCTGATCCAGGTCACTGGACCACCACGGTATAATAAGTTTTTCCCTACTTTTAATTATTTTCATAGTTTTCTTGCAAGTTTGAATAATGCTATTTGTATAATTTTGTGTAGTATTTTCTAAATCTTTGTTATTACTTATTTGTGTTATTTGTTCTATATCTATGTTATTATCTATCTTGAATTGGGCCAGTTTCTCACGAAACTGGGCCCAATTTACTTGTTTAGTATTATAAATTCTGGTTGTTCTTTTAATGCATATACCTTTTTCTCTTTTTAATTTAATGTCAAAAACGATACCGTTGTGGTCCGAACTCGTAAGACCTAGATCCACTCTCCAGTTTTCCACCAGGTCTAGCATATCCAGTGTACAGGCCGTTACGTCAACCACACTGGTATAAGCTTTGTTGCCTCTAATTGTATCGAAAGTAGGCGTGTCTCCTATGTTCAACACCTGCAACTCTAGCTCCTCCAGTGTTCCGGCCAAATCTTCGCCTCTGCTATCCACTTTTTTACTGCCCCACCAGGAATTCTTCGCATTTGCGTCACCTCCTACCAGCAGTTTCATAGATCCAAATTCCTCCTTTATTGTCTTTAAGCTCTCCAGGTATGGTTCAATAGGGTGGTCTGACTCAAAGTAGATGGAGATTACTACGATTTCCCAAGTACTGGAACGGATTCTCACCACTGCGATGTTATTTGTGGTGAGTTTTGGGCATTGTATCACTTCTAGGTCTTGGTCAAAGATGGCTATTGCTGCCTTTACAGTCCCGCTTTCTTGTTCCGCACTCTGGTATATTCTCGCTCCCCGGTAATCTTTCATCTTCTTGGCCCCACCCACATAGGGTTCCTGGAGCATAGCAAAGGCAAAGTTCCGATCCCTGGCTTCTATCATTAGCTCGGTGGTCGCCAGTTCTTTCCTCTGTAAATTTGCCTGGACAACAGCAAATGTTTTTCTACTTGCCGTGTTTAAGCCCGTTACCACCTTAGCAATACGCTACTTTGTCTCTAGCCAAAGCTTCCCACTTCCTTCGCACCGGACACTCTTGGCTAAACGCGTTATGACTCGTTAAGTCGAGTTTTGCGTGTACACAGTTGCAGCAGGTCGGGGTCACATCGGTGAGCCAGTCCTCGCAGTGAGACCTCATATGAGGGCCCCCGCAGTGGCTACACCTTTCGACGGTGTCTTTACAAAATCTTCTCACGTGACCATAACCGAGGCAGAGTGAACATTGAACCAAAGGCGACTGGTCCGCCACCCTGATTCTTTGCATGTCAATATGGACCGTCTCTGTTTCCATCACTCTGTTCCATATTTTAGGGGAAACTCTGACTATTACGTGACTTGCATGGGGATTTCTGGTCTTCTTTTTGTAGCGTATTTCTATTCTATCCTCCTCCCTGCTAAGGCCGCAAAATATATCCTTATTCTGATTTCTCAGGGCTTTGAGGATTTCCTCGTCGGTGTTATACGATAACACATCCCTGAGAATCAGCAACGGGTCTTTGTTTTGCACCTCCTCAACAGTGAGGTGGTCTTCAGTACTTTTAAGTTTTTCTTTTATTTTCTCCCTTCCTTCTTCTGTTCTGCATCGGTTAGGTTAGGTTAGGTTAGGTTAGGTTAGGTTAGGTTAGGTTAGGTTAGGTTAGGTTAGGTTAGGTTAGGTTAGGTTAGGTTAGGTTAGGTTAGGTTAGGTTAGGTTAGGTTAGGTTAGGTTAGGTTAGGTTAGGTTAGGTTAGGTTAGGTTAGGTTTTTTTTTTTTTTTTTTTTTTTGTCCGGGCGCTATTGGCCACGGCCCGCGAATACTATAGACACGAAGTCCATACACTTAAATAACATGCAATTAAAATAAAAATAAAACCAGTACTCCTTCCAGCCTCATAGGGTGAATATTATTTTGTTCACCTATTTTGTAGTACAACTCATTTTTTTTTTTTTTTTTTTTTTTTTTTTTGTTTTAATATTTTATTTCATTAAGATTTTAATACAAAATACATTTAAACACTAAAAATATAGCTACCAATGTTTGAGAACCCTGTGAGCAGCAAAGGTCCGGCCCCCCCAAGCAGCACCCGTTCACGAGTATGATGAGTGTGCCAGCCATCGCTCTCCTCAACCATATCTTAGGGAGGAGGACGACCCGCCACACCCACCGCTGCAGGTTTAGGCCTCTGTGAGCATGACTTCTGTCACCCACAAGGCTCCGACTTATACATAAGACATGTCAACACTTAATTTACATACAAAATAAAATACAGACAAACACATTACAACCCATCCCCGAAAATCTTACACCTCTCCATCGGCAGCGGAAGACGTCCCCCCCTTGAGAATACCGAGCATAACCGCAATGGAGGCTGCGTCTCGATTACGCATCGCCATCTTGAGATTATGCTCGATGACTCGCTCGGTTTGCGCCCCCACAGCCCGATTTATGAAGCGTTCCACCCCATCCTCAGCGCCATCGGTATAGTACACACAGCTGTTCGTGTGTCGTGACACTGCCACTACCGCATGAGAGACGCTGTCATGGAGCCTCAACTTCTCTTTCTTCATCCGGACGATTTTAACCGACGCGTAGGTCAACCCCTGGGCTTCATGGATGGTCAAGGTACGCGATCCAACACCAGTCCCGTATCCCAGATTGATTAGGGACTCCTTTTCCTCCTGAGTGTAGACTAGGAAAAGGGTATTCGGAAGGGTGTTGGGAATTTGCGCACCTGTCCACCTTTTCAGCTCCATAGAATGCACCTCTGATCTTTTCGAGTACATTCCAGGGTAGACCTCGCTAAGTACGTACGCCACATCCATCGGGCATCGGTACGAACAAGACAGTTCCTGGCTGATGGTCGCTACCAGGCCGGGGCTGCTGTACCTTAGCTCGAAGAGATTCTCTCTATCGATATAAGGCAGCTGATTGATATCTCCAATGAGAACAATTTCACTAGCACCTGACAACCGAGTAGCCATTACTATGGCCCCAAAATGATTCATGAGAGCTTCATCTATCATTAGACGACTGCAGCCGTCCCGCTCTCTAAAACCATTTACTAGTATTGAGGCCATAGTGCGCACCTTGGTGGTTCTTATACGGTGCGCTAGCTTAGCTCTGAGTTCCTTGGCTGTCTCGATGGTGGTGGTGACTATAATGTCATTGCTCTCATTAAAGTTATCAATAACCCACGTTGTCTTGCCACTTCCGGGAACCCCATTGACCCAGGTAATCTTCGGCACCGCCCAGCTTATGTCTGGACCACAGGGTCCTGAGATGGACTCAGCCATACTCAGGATCCTGTCGTCCAGCATTATCTTTGTGCACCGGGCGGTGACAACCATGCGGTCATTGGATGGGGTAACGTACTTCGGCAGACCCTTTCGCTGCGTCTCACCCTCGTCTAAGGCCACGAACCCACTCGACATATTATATGCCGCCATATATTTACCCGACATTTTCCCCTTGATGACTTGGGAAGTGTCGTTGTCATATGGCAGCATCTGCCTCCTCGAGCCTCACCTTCAGGAGTTGATCATTTCCCAACCTGAAGGCTTGCATGATGTTACTGCAGACGGTCAAATTGACTTCTCTAGTCGCCTTTGTGACCGCCTGAAACTCGAGGAAAGCATTTAATACGTGGTCCGATGGCCCCAACACTGGCATTAGACTAGGCGAAATTACCTGCCCTTTGTCGGCTCTCGTCCGGTTTTCCATTCGTTTTTCAAATATTTTCGGTGCACTCCTAAAGAACTCCTCAACAGAAGCAGCCTGTCTTTCCTCTGTTTTAGACTTCAGGGTTCTAGTGAGTGCACCGAAAACATTTACAAATCCTTTTTTCTTTCCGATCAGCTCCATTCTCTCCTCAGGACTGGCGCGCTTGCTCTCCTTTCTCTCGGCGATCTCAGCAGCTACCTTCAGCTGAAGACGCTCTGATCCATTTTGAGTGATTGGGTTTGGTACGGGGTGCCCCCAGCTGTCAGTGGGGCTGGTCGCCGTTGCCGCATCGTATCTGGGGACTTTGAGGTAACTTAAGTTTTCCCCTCTGTCCTCATACACGATAACCTCATGATGTTCAGAGGCTATTAGGCAACCATTGCGATCTGCGACTTCCCCCCTTTCGAACCCAAGGATCATTGCGTCCACGCTTACTTTGCGGGGTGTGACAATCACTCCCATCCCAACCTCCCCCATCCTGGTTAGCACCGAGCATGCCTGAGCGAAAGGAGTCTCCACACCCCACTCGAATAGCGCGATCGTTTTATTTTGCGATCGCACCATTCGACAGGGGTATCCAGACACCCTCGACTCAGGTAACGCATTGTATACTTGGCGTTTCATGCTCGTTTTGCGAGTGCTACCATTCAGTAAAGAGGCCAGGCCGGGCGATATCACAACTTTCCTCCTCTGTCCCGCTTGGCAGAAGCTTATACCGAGATTTTCGCAAACGTCGTCCATGAAGAGAGCTACACCTCGAATCCTGATTCCCGGGTTTCCACTCTCTCCACACGCCAGTAGCTGGTTGATGGCGGTGGTAGCTGGATCTGTTACCGGTGCGGGATCATCAGAATACGAGGCGCTCGGAGCAATCTGAGGCTCCACGGGAATGGGTGATCTTCGTGATGCTGATGCGATGTCCTGAACAATTGATGTATGGAAACGTGAGGGGAGTGCCGGAAGGGAAGTTGCTCCGTTTCCCCTAGCCGTGATTATAGCAACCCTGCTCGCGAAAGCCAAGAATGCTGTCTTCTTGGACTGGTTCTCCAAGATCGAGGGGAGAGTGGACTGATCGAGCTTGGTTTGAATTTCGATCTCCAAGTCCATTCTTTCCAGGCCAAACCTTGGACATTCCAGGAGCACGTGCCAGATGGTTTCGTCACAAACCGGGTCGCAGATACAGGAGGGACTGTCCTTGAGATGGAAGCGGTGCAGATAGGCGGCGAATCCACCGTGACCGGTTAAAATCTGGGCATGAATAGGTGTTATTTTCATGCCCTTGAGTACGCGTCTAGCGAAAGTGACCGTAGGTAAGAAAACCTTGGTCACTGATCCCGTACTCGAAGATTCATACCGCAACTGCCACTTCTTAACAGTATCCTCCCGTATCCGTTTCCTGACGAAAGACACGGGTACTTTGCTATAATCTGGGGCCGTTTTCTTTGTTAACGCAGCCTTCTTCGCCAATTCGTCTGCTCTTTCGTTCCCTGGGGTACCTACATGGGCTCTCAGCCAAAAGAGTCTCACAACCCTGCCCTCCTCCCGGATATCCCGTACGCAACTCTTGATGCTCTGGGCTAGAGGGTGAGTTACAGAAGGACACCGCAGCAGATCAAGCGAAGATCTAGAATCGCTCAAAATGCTGACCGATGCCCTCCCTGACTCACTCACCATCTTAACAGCCCTATAGAGTGCATACAGCTCCGATTGGAAGACAGTATTGTGAGGCTCCAGGCGAAAGGTGGAATACTTGGACTCCCTGCCTTCTTCCCACCAAGTGAGGGCAGCTCCGACTTTCCCCTCAATCTTGCTGCCGTCGGTGAATATCTGGGGGCCGACAACTTGATGGTTTTCCAGGGTTTCGGGGTCCAAGTCTTCCAAGCGCTCGTACTCAGTTGTCGTGAGTAGTGATGGATGTGGAAACCGTTGGTATTCCACATTGCGCTCTAACTCTCTGCCTGGTGGCATGTAGTCCTCAGAGTACCCCTTTTTGATGGTAAATAGGGATGCAGCCTCAAGAACCCGGAGGTCCAGGGGTAAATGGCCCGAGAGGATTAGTGCCGATGTTAGAGAGACCGTGCGGTACGCCTTGCAGATCTTCTGCAGAAAGCCTCTTTGCAGTGAGTCTAACTGATTTCTTACCATCAGTTTCTCAGCTGCCGGAGACCACGCACTCGCCGCATACAACACGATCGGCTCTATCACCGACACATAAATGGTTCTTACAATTTCTCCATTCAGACCCCACGACACCTTTGCGGCACACGCTAACTGCTTGTAAATGTCTGCAACTTTGCAGCAAGTAGCAGACACGTGTGCGTTAAAAGTGAGTTTACAGTCGATGACGAGACCTAGCAACTTTATCTCATGAACGAGGTTTAGCCGAGTGCCGGACATATGGATCACCGGGGAGTCATACTTAAGCTTCTTCGTAATAACCATCGCATTGGTTTTATGCGCGGCGAAGTTAAGTTTGTTATGGACTCCCCATTCCTGTACGACCTCCAGGATGTTGTCGGCTTTTTGTTGCAAGGTATTGACTGCTGAATCGGAGAAAACAAGAACCACATCATCTGCGAAGGCCTGACAATATACCCCTAAACTAGCCATTTTGTGTAAGAGCGAATCGAGGATAAGGTTCCAAAAGGTTGGTCCACCAATGGATCCCTGGACACAACCTTTCGTAGTACCCTTCTCACTCGACGCTCTGGCATAGTTGACCTTGATCTTACGGTCTTCCAGGTATGAGGCTACAAGAGCAAAGATGTTTCTAGGACATTTCTTGGCGATCATCTGCTTCTTTAAGGCCGGCCACCATGCGTTATCAAAGGCCCCCTCTATATCAAGCGATACCAGAAGAACAAGCTTTTTGGCTTTAACTTCTGTCCGTATATGCTTGATGAGGTCGTAGAGGGCGTCTTCGGTTCCACGCTGCGGCATGAATCCATACTGGCTGGGATGCAGAGTTGGATTAAAATGCCACTGAAGTCTGCCAACAAGGAGTTTTTCGACGATCTTCCCTAGAACCGATAAGAGGCCTATCGGTCTGTAGGACTTAGGATGGGTGTAGTCTTCTTTCCCCGGTTTGCGGATAATGCACACATGAGCAATCTTCCAGTGCTTCGGGAAGTGCGGCAGCGATAGGCACTTGTTTGCCAACGCCAAGAACACTTCCCTATTGCATTGGATGACTGCTGTGCAAATGTCGGCCGTCAATCCATCAGGCCCAGGAGCTTATTTCGGATTTAGGTCCCTGAGGACCTTATCCAGCTCCGTACCTGTAAAAGGTGGATCATCGTCCGACAGCTGTTCTATATCCGCAGGGGTTTTCCCATCCGTGAGTCCTCTGACCAGCCTGTGGTGTTCACTTTCCGTTTCTACAGAGTCATCAGGATAAAACGTTTTCGCAAGGAGATCCGCTGACTGTTCAGGGCTTAGTGTCTCCCCTGCGGTATTTCTCAGGAGCATGTCGTCCTGTCTCCTCGCCGTTTTCCTTATGACTCTGTAGATACCGTCCCACATACTCTCTCGGTTCTGTGTCGAGCAAAACTCCTTCCAACTTTCCGTGACAGCTTCTGCAACACTCTGCTGGTATGCGACTTTAACCAGTAAGTACTCATCGATAACGGCCTTTCTGCGATGAGGAGCAGCGTTTCTAATCCTTCTCTTCATCCTCAGAACATTTTTCTTGAGTTGGTCCAGAGAGGGAGACCACCACGGGGGTCTCGGGTCTCCCTTCCGTAAACCCAACTTCGGGATCATGAGGTCGCATGATCCACGGATGGTGTCTGAGTATGACTTAATTAGATCTTCAAACTCTCCCGGGTCCAATACCTCCGTTATTCTTGCGGGTGTGATGTTTTTATCTACCAGGCTGGTCTTGAAGTGTGCACGGAAATCGGTCCATTTTGCCTTCTTGGTGTTATATATGCGAGTTGAAGTTGACCTCAGAGGTTCTAAGGGCTTCTCCAACTGCATAGAGAAGGTAATCGCATTATGGTCCGATGTTGTAAGATTCCTATCCACACTCCAATCCTCGATCTTGCCCAGTAGTGACAGACTGCAAGCAGTAACGTCTACCCTGCTCGTACACAGCCTGTCTCCCCTATGAACTTCGAAGGTTGGAACTTGGCCGGTGTTGAGAATTTGAAGATCCAATTCGTTCAAGAAGGAGTTATACGCCGCCCCCCGATGGTCTTCGGAAACACTTCCCCACCACTGGCTCCAGGCGTTCACGTCTCCCCCCACTACGATGTTATTCATGCCTATTTTCCCACATAATTCCTTAACCCATGACAGGTACGGGTCCAAGTCTTGGTCACCCTCGAAATAGACGGATACTACTGCAAGCTTAAGCCTCCCAGATTTTATTTGGACAGCCGCAACATTTTCGGTCACCAACTGTGGGTCATGAATGACTTCCAATTGGTCACCGAAAACTACGACTGCTGCTTTCACCTGCTTTTGGCGGTTCAGGGTGCACTGGATGACTTGAGTGCCAGGGTATTGTTTCATTACCCCTGTTCTACCCACGTAGGGCTCCTGAACGAGGGCAATAGAAAATCCCTTTGCCTGTGCCGCCTGAGCAAGCTCCGCCGTGGCAAGCTTGGAGCGCTGCAGATTCGCTTGTACAAAACGCAACCTGCAACTCGACCCGTCCAAATTCCGATGGTGAACCCCGACTATCCCGTCATCCACCTGGGTGCCTTTAACAATTATAAGAAACGCGCGACCTCGCTATACTATCCCATTTGTGCCTCTCTTGGCACACATCGCTGAAGGCGTTATGTGCCAGATCTTCAGGAGCTTTCCCAGCCTTCACACAGTTTGTGCATCTTGGGGGTTTTCCACTTGCTCTCGAGGGACAGTCTCTCCCAATGTGCTCGCCACTGCAGTAACTGCAGATGTTGCTGTGCACATCCCTGCATACGGCCTTCGTATGGCCATATCCGAGGCACTTTGTGCACTGCACAAGAGGAGACTGATCCTCCACATGGCTCCTTCCAACCCCCAAGTGTATATGTTCTGCCTGTGTGAAGCGCTTCCATATTTCTGGTGATAGCTCCACAACAGGGTGGCACTGAAGCGGGTTCCTCGCGCGTTTCCTAAACCGTACTCTGACGGTCTCTCCTGCTACATCAACATCCTTCAAAAGGTGTTTATTTTGAGAAAGGAGACACTCTTCCATCTCCTTGTTGCTGTAGCACGAGAGAACACTCCGTATGCACACAAGTGGATTCATCTGCCTGGGCTCTGTGACAGACAAACCAACACTCTTCTGGACCTTTCCTTTGATTATTTTTAGGTCCTCATTGCTCGCGCAGCTGAGGACCACTTTCTGATTGCGGGCCCTTCGGACTCTGTCCACCCTTGCCCCAGTATTTTTTAAGTCCAGGGATAACCTGATCCTCTCCGCGACGTTATCGCTCGTGTGGAGCGGATCTGTCGAGGAGACAATCAGGGTGTGGTTGGGAAGTCGGGGAGGCCTGGGCTTTGCTGCCATCTGAGCGTAGGTGGTTGATGATTTTTCCACCGTGCTTAGGTTAGTTACTCCCTTGCTGATGGTCGCAAGGGAACGCTTAACCTCCTCCAGCTCAAGTTCCGAACCCAGGCTCGGCCCCGCAGGAAGGGATGGCTGAGGCTCAGCATCTCGAATTTGGCGTACGTCAGACGACACCCCCTCCAGCCTCTCCGACAGTGTTTTCAGTTGGTCAGTCAGGTCCAGTGGTAGCGCTTGTGTTTGTTGTTTATGTGGCAAATCTGTGGGAATCATATCAATTGTTCGTTTCATTTCTCGCAATGTTTCTCGCATTTCCTTTAATAACTCTTCGCCGGCTGCGTCAAGGACACGAGACGGAGGGGTGATAGGGGAGAGAGGGGGGGTTGCCATGGGGAGCTCTGAAGCTACAGTGGGCTTTTCTTCAGACAACCTCCGCAACTCATCTAGCTGGCAGGAGATCTGGACTATCCGGTCATTCACTTTGCCGAGGCCTTTTCCTATGGATTCCAGCTTCGGCTCCACGTTTGTCATTGTGGTGGTCCCACCCTCCTGCTGTATTTTACTCCCCAATGATTTGAGAAGTAAAACAAGTTGCTCAATTCCCTCGAACGGCTCTCTCGTCTCGTGACCTAGCCACAGTCGAACGTCCTTTGTTTCCTTCAACGTCTCCCTGATGTCTTCTCGAGACCCCAACACTTCCGCAACAAGGCTCTGCCTCATCGCCATCAGCTCTTTGGTGTGAGCCCTCTCAACACTTACCAGCTCTTGGGCGTGTCGAGAGCGCTCTTTCTCCAAGTTGCATTTGTGTCGGGCTCTCGAGTCGGACAAGGAGAGAACAGTCTCATAGAGGGCCTGCAGACTATCATGAACGATCACCTTGCATTCCCTCTTCATATTTCCAGCCGCCTCCAATGCACTCTTACCCTTCTGTAGCTCGTCATTAGCCACTTTAGTGGCCAGGTCCATTTCCACCCCCAATCCCCTCCGCGGAGTGGTAAATAGCATACTCACTCTTTTGGCTGCTGTTCTGCTAGATCGGCTTGACCCCACCGATGACTCGTCAAAGTCATCGGCAGACTCAGCCGTCTCACTTACGGGGGGATGGGGGGGGATGCCCACTTGTTCCAGAAGCTCATCAACTCCTGTCAAAAAAGTATTGCTACTATTTGACTGCAGTAGCTCCTGCGAAGTGGTGGGCACCCCCATGTGCTGTTGGTCTGCACGAACATTGTCCACTGTGGGGCTATCTATCTTTGACGACGGGGAAGGGAATGGGCGCAAGCATTTGGTAATCGGAGCTCCTGATGCTATGTGGGCCCTAGCTATTGCTTTTTCGCGCAAGGATTGAGTGCGCTTCGATGTGGGGACGGCTTTCGCTGATGTCTTGCGAGTAGTAGAGGCCTCGTTTTTCAGGCTCGACATTGTTCCGAGGTTATTATTGTCTATTCCGGGTTGTTGTCTTTTCCGAGGTTAGTAGTATTAGGTAATTGTCCGATTTAAAACTAATAGCTTTACACAATTATTCTAACTTAACTTTATAAAAACTTAATCTTCTAAGCATTCACTTAACTAAATAAAACTAAACACACAGATTATAAACAGATTATATACAGAGTTGTACTAACTAACTTGCCGATGGTCTGCAAGTATGAAGCTGGAATGAGCACCTTACGACTGTAGGTGTTTTACAGTCTCTAACGGCACTGCACCAACTACGTGCACGAAGAGGAAGATCCGGTTTACAAGGGACGAAATCAAGAAATCAAGAAACCTCAAGAGGGGAAGGAATTGTGGTTTTGACACTGACAACTTCGTCGGGAATGATATTTCGACGTTTCTGCCAGGGCCAAAGGGTAGGAAACTCCCTTACGGTTACAGGGACCCCAAACTCGGGTGATCTATCCCTTACCGTTTAGAAGTTAGGATCAGGGGGGGTGGGGAAAAAATTTTGCGGGGGTGGGGGGGGGGAAAATGAAGCCCGCAAAAACTTCGTGGGGGGGGATCGGGTTAAAAGGGTTAAAAAGAAGGGGAAAAGGCTGTGACCCAATGCAACTCCGTCAGGGATGGTGTTAAGACGTTTCTGCTGGAGCCAAAAGGTGGGAAACTTCCTCACGATTACGGGAACCCCAAACTCGGGTGGTCTATCCCTTACCGTTTAGAAGTTAGGATAAGGGGGGGTGAGGAAAAATTTTTGCGGGGGTGGGGGGGGAAAAAATGAAGCCCGCAAAAACTAGGTGGGGGGGGATTGGGTTTAAAGGGTTAAAAAGAAGGGAAAAGGCTGTGACCCAATGCAAGTTAGGTTAGGTTAGGTTAGGTTAGGTTAGGTTAGGTTAGGTTAGGTTAGGTTAGGTTAGGTTAGGTTAGGTTAGGTTAGGTTAGGTTAGGTTAGGTTAGGTTAGGTTAGGTTAGGTTAGGTTAGGTTAGGTTAGGTTAGGTTTTTTTTTTTTTTTTTTTTTTTGTCAGGGAGGGGGAAATCCTCATGGATACTGCGGGCGGTTATGTCGGACTCCGCCTTGCGGCGACCTACCGACTAAAACCTCCTCCCTGTTTCGTCTGTATATCCTCCTACGTTGTAGGAGACCTTTGTTTGCTTAATGATGATTTTACATACGACAGGTTAATATTTTTAAGTTTAGATACGCAATAATATGAATCAGTGACTAAAATTTGAATTGCTTTTAAATGGATAATTTTTGTTTGGGCTTTTATTTAATTAGAAAAAAAAAATTTTAACAATACATCAGTTTTAATTTAGAGAGACTATTTTATTTATGATATGTATTACAAGTAATATTCTTAAGAATATACGAAATACATAAATTTTGTATATAAGGTTGTCGAAATACAACAAGATAACACCAAGTGTTACCTTGTTTTATTCCTTTTAATTACGTCTTCTGCTACTTTCGTGCAGAAATATACTAGGTATGGCCTGGAATCCTTTCCAGCCAACATCTCACACAATGTTGCTATCGTCAGCTTTATGTTAGTTGCAGATTCCAGGTCGAACCTGATTGCATCGTATTTGGGGCACTCCAGTAGCAGATGTTGTATTGTTTCCTGTTTTTCGTCATCACATATACATGACGGGCTGTCCTTGCACCTGAATCTATTCAGGTACGCGGAGAACCCGCCATGTCCAGTCATAACTTGTGTCATTATAGGCGTGAGTGTCATATTTTTAATAATTTTATGTGCACTTAATACGTCCGGTAAGAAGAGTTTAGTGACACTTGCCGTGTCACCTTCAGAATATCTTAGGCCCCATTTCAGAATAGATACTTGCCGGATCCTAAATTTCTCGTAAGAGACGGGACATCTGTCATAGTGAGCTGCTATTTTTGTGTACAGGGCCGCCTGCTTTGCCAGATCGTCTGCTCTTTCGTTACCAGGGACCCCGACGTGTGCCTTGATCCAGTAAAGGTGGATAGTGCACCCACTTTCTTTCAGCTTTGCGATGTTCTGCCGAATTGCAAAAGCCAGAGGGTGGAACGTGTCTGGGTTCCGGACAAGTTCCAAAGCCGACCTCGAGTCACTCAGTATACCGACCGTATCTGGCGTTACTCTACACAATAGCTCTGTGGCTTGGTGCAGTGCATAGAGTTCAGCCTGGAAAACGGTGCAGAATGACTGGAGTTTCATCTTTTTGGTCCTCGTCTCGGTTCCCTTTATCCAGTAAGTGTATGCAGCTCCGACTTTTCCGTCAAGTTTGCTCCCGTCAGTGAATATCAAAGTGTCCGGGAGTTGGTGTTTTTCAACGGTTTCGGGCTGCATATCGTTCAGACACTCAAAGTCGATGTCCACCTCTCTGGCTGGATGTGGGGCATGGATAAAGCACACGCGCTCTTCGATTTGCCTGTCCTCTGTGTCAAGTGCTCGTTTCCCCTTCTTGATCTCGTACAGCTGGGCTGCTTCTTGGATCCTGAGATCCAGTGGGAGCAGTCCAGATAGGACGAGAGCTGCGTTGAGAGATACAGTGCGGTAGGACTTGCAAATTTTTTGGGCGAATCCTCTTTGGATGGCATTTAATTGCTTTTGTACCAAAATTTTATCGGCAGCCGATGCCCATACGCTCGATGCATACATGATTATGGGCTCTATCACAGAGACATATATCGTCCTGATCACCTCCGGGTTCAGTCCCCATTCTATTTTAGCCGTCCTTGCTAGCTGCTTGTATATATTGGCGGCTTTACGACAGACGTTTGACACATGGCTGTTGAAGGTCAACTTACTGTCTATCGTAAGCCCCAGCAGCTTGATCTCCTCGACCATTTCAATGGCTTTCCCGCTCATGTGCAGGCGTGGGGAATCAAACTTTAGTTTTTTCGTTATTATAATTGCGTTGGTCTTATGTGCGGCAAATTTTAATTTATTTTTGATACCCCACTCGTGCACATGCGCGAGAGTGTGGTTAGCCTCTATCTGGATTGTTTCGGCTGTATTCCCGGAGAAGACCAGAACAACATCATCTGCGAACGCCTGAGTGTAGACACCTCGCGCGTCCAACTCGTCTAGCAATGGGTTTAGCAACAAATTCCAGAATGTGGGTCCTGCGATAGATCCCTGTACGCAGCCTTTGTCGGTTTCACGTTTGCAGGTTTCGCCGGCATAATGGAGAACCACCTTCCTGTTTTCGAAATAGTTGTCTATTAATCGACGTAAATTTAGTGGGCATTTCGATTGGATGAGCTGGCACCTGATAGCAGGCCACCAGGCACTATCAAAAGCGCCTTCAATATCGAGTGACACTAAGACGGTAATTTTCTTTTGTTCCAGGTTACCTCTGATGTGCTGCATAAGGTCATACAAGGCGTCCTCCGTGCTGCGCTGAGGAACAAATCCGTACTGCCTGGGGTTAGTGTTCGGCAATAGGTGCCATCTGACTCTTCTGACCATCATTTTCTCGAGAACCTTTCCCAGTACTGACAAAAGACCTATCGGTCGGTAAGATTTCGCTTGGCTATAGTCGGACTTTCCTGGTTTCCTCAGCACCACCACAGCGGCTTCCTTCCATGGCGAAGGAAAGCACGACAAAGTAAGGCACATATTTGCTATCTCCATGAAGACATCTATTGCTGCGTATATTGCTCTGCAGCAAATATCCGCAGTGAATCCGTCTGGTCCGGGAGCCTTTCTGGGGTTGAAACTGTTCAGAGTCCGTTTGAGTTCAGCCACTGTAAAGGGAGGGTCATCGGTGTCTTCCGGTAACGCATCGTTGATTGTCCCCGCTTTTTCTCTAATAGATTCGTGGATTGCATTATCTTCGTCTCTATTATCACTCGGGAAAAATGTTTTCGCCAACAATGCCACCGACTTCTCTGGACTCAGCACAGTTCCATCCCCAATCAGGAGTTGGTCTTCGTGCCGCCTTGTCGCGCTTCTGATCACACGGTATATCCCGTCCCAGAGACTTTCCCTGTCCTGTTTAGTGCAGAAGCTTTTCCAACCTTCCGTCTGTGCTTTATCCGCTTCTTGTTCATAATTACTTTTTGCTTTCAGGTAATCGTGCAAGACGTATTGCCTTCGGCGAGGAGCTGCGCAAGATATCCTTCGTCTCTTCGTGTTTACTTCCCTCTTCAATTGTTCCAGCTCGTTCGTCCACCAAGGTAAGTAGTTTTTCTTTTTGTTTGTTTTTATTAATGGGATGGTATTTTTGCATGCTGATTGTATACTTTCTATATATTTGTTAATTATAGTTTCTAGCTCTTCTTTAGATTTTAGTTTTCTAATATTATCCGAAGTTATACAATTTTGCTCTAATAAATTCCTTACTTCCTCAGTGAATTCACTCCACTTGGCCTTCCGGGTATTATAGAGGCGCGTAGAACTCCTAGGCCTTTCCTCAGAGGGCTTCTCTAGACACAGGTCGAATGTCATGGCATTGTGATCAGAAGTGGTGACCGACTTATCGACTTTCCAATTTTGGATGTTTTGTAAGAGCTCAGTAGTACAGACGGTTAAGTCTACGTTGCTTTTGAGAATACGTCCTCCTCGGATTGTGTCGAAAGTTGGGTCGGTCCCTTCGTTCAGAATATGCATGTCTATTTCATTCAAGAAACCCCTGAGTACTTCGCCTCTGCTGTCCTCTACTACGCTGCCCCACCACGTGCTCCACGCGTTAACGTCTCCTCCTATTAGGATTTTGTTAGTTTGCAATGATCCACACACGTCTTTCAGCTCATCCAGGTAGGGCTCGAGCGGCACACTGCCTTCAAAGTAGACCGAGACGACAGCTATTGACCATTTGTTCGTTTTCAAAATGGCCACTGCTATGTTTTCGGAACTCAATATAGGGTTGTTTAGTATTTGAATTTCATCGTCAAATATTATAATAGCCGCCTTTACTGGCTTTGTCCTGTTCGGTCCACATTGAATAACGCGAGTACCAGTATACCGTTTGAGCTCTCCTGTAGAACCTACGTAAGGTTCTTGGACCATTGCAAAGCTAAACTTCCTTTTCTGCGCTTCAAGCAAAAGCTCCTGAGTCGCTAGTCTTTTTCTTTGAAGGTTGGCCTGCACTATTTTGTATTTTATCATAACATCCGAAGTCATATTATCGACGTTATTTTTTGAGATGCCGTTATCGTTAACAATACGCCACACTTGACCTGGCTATCGTGTCCCATTTCCGGTGTACGGGACAGTCTTTGTCAAACGCATTATGGCCAGTTTCTTGGTACTTGGCCATGCTGCAGTTGCGACAAGTTGGTGAGTCGCCTACAATATATCTGGGGCAGTCTGCCCGTAAATGCGGTCCAGCGCAAAAGCTGCAAAGGTCCGCTGGTTCCTTGCACAGCCTGCGTCCGTGCCCGTACCCAAGGCATCTGGTACACTGCACCAGTGGGGATTGATCTTGTACCACCACGTACTGTAGGTCTATGTGTACTCTCTTGCCCGACGTCAACCTCTGCCACATCTTAGGGGACACCTGTAGCACCACGTGATTTTCGTGTGGGTTTCTGGCTCTTCTTCGGTATCTAACCGTGGGCTTGAGCTCGTCATCGGTCAGGTCCTTGAGTAAGTCTGCGTTTTGTGACTTAAGGGACGCGATAATGTCCTCGTCTGTATTGTAACTGAGGAGGTCTTTGATGATAACCAGTGGATCCTTGTTTTTGGCCTCCTCTACGTTGAGTTTTCCGCTCCTTAGTTTAGCGGTCATTTTTGCCATCTCGTCCTTGTTGTTGCAACTGAGAACTACTTTTTGGTTCCTTACTTTGCGGACTCTCTGCAGCTGGAATCCACTAGTTTTAGCGTCTAGAAATTGTCTGACTTTGCCGAGCACTTCGTCACTAGTGTCCTTTTCGACATCTGAAGACACGATAATAGAGTGATTAGGCAGGGTCTTGATTGGAGTTTGCCGACCTGGTCTCGAAAGGATGTCCGCAAAAGAAGGTGATCCCTCCTTAAGGGAAATAAACTGCCGTCCAGTTTCTTCTGTGCTCTGGCGCAGGTCACGAACTTCTTCGACGAGCTTGTTTAGGCTTTCGCTTTGCACTTTAACTTGTTCGGCTTCGTAAGAGTTTTTATTTAGTGTCGCCTGCAACAAACCTATCTTTTCCGTGTTTTCCTTCATGAGCTTAAAGTGCTCCTCAATCCTTTTAAGGAGCTCGTCATCGTTTCGAGGAACAGGATGAAGAGGTAATTGAGAAGCTATAAGCCCCTCCTCTCTCTCCTCATCCTGCAATTTGCTCTGACTCTTCCCTTTCTTTTCTTTTTGTATCTCCAACTCTTTTACCAGCTGGTATAAGCGGTCCAAAGCTGCTATAACCCCGTCTTTTATTTGAGTCTTTAGATTTCCGGAGCTGCTGAGTAGGAGCTTTGCCTTGTTCAGAGAGGCTCTTGCCTCTGCAGCCCTGGTAGGATACGTTGGTTTCGGCGGCGGGCTCCCCGACGCCTCCGTAGATTTTATTCGGGTTGCGTCTCTACTATCTTGGGAGAGAATAATTTTTAATTTTTGCCTCGAGGGGCCAGCCGCCACTACCTTCTTCGGAGATGTTTGTGGATTTGGGGATTTCGATTTACCAGACTCTCCTATGCTCTGCCTTACGTTTGAAGTTTGAGCTGGTCCTGCCTGCTCGGCGCTGTCTAGGGAGAAGGTATCGTTGGAGGTCATTTTTTGGGGTGTGCGAAATATACTCATAGCGGGTTTAAATTTAACAAAGTTAAACACAAAATTTTGTATAAGTTGTAAATAGATTAAATTTAAAAGTTCCTATCCTCAGTGTAAGTCGTATTCAAAAACCGTGGGTTAGAATAAAAACCTCAGCTAGTCAACGTACAACCCGGTAGTTTATCAAGTTATTCAATATAAGTCAAAGTATAGTCTAAAGGTGGTTCCAAAACGAAGACCACCAGTCAACAAAATCGCAAAATCTGTAAATTTTGAATATTTTTTCAGGAAACGATATCCTTTTTAGTAACGCTGTGTGAAACGCTCGTGATTACGCGTATTATGATATGCCACACTTGTATATCCAGTTATATTTGAGTTTGCAAAAAATCAGTTTGTACTGGGCTCGGTACTTGGGTATATCAACTTTTTAGTACTGACGAAATAAAATTTTGTCGAAATTAGCGTTTTCGCGTATGGGGCGCGGTGCGCGCTCACTCGCTGATTCCTAGAAAAATAAAAGAAAAATTCTAAAAAATGAAATGGCCAAAATATTGATGAAAATGTGTTATTTGTATTGAAAATTACGTTAATTTAATAAATTTTTTCGTTTTTCAGATGCAGACCGCGTGCGCGGCGTGCTCGCAAAGCTGAAAACGTGTATGCGGTGATTTAAAATTATATTCCAGAGATGTATGTGATAAAATATAGAATTTAACAATAAAATGCTACTAAATAGCTTTAAAATTATGAAAATCTGTAAATTTTGAATATTTTTTCAGGAAACGATATCCTTTTTAGTAACGCTGTGTGAAACGCTCGTGATTACGCGTATTATGATATGCCACACTTGTATATCCAGTTATATTTGAGTTTGCAAAAAATCAGTTTGTACTGGGCTCGGTACTTGGGTATATCAACTTTTTAGTACTGACGAAATAAAATTTTGTCGAAATTAGCGTTTTCGCGTATGGGGCGCGGTGCGCGCTCACTCGCTGATTCCTAGAAAAATAAAAGAAAAATTCTAAAAAATGAAATGGCCAAAATATTGATGAAAATGTGTTATTTGTATTGAAAATTACGTTAATTTAATAAATTTTTTCGTTTTTCAGATGCAGACCGCGTGCGCGGCGTGCTCGCAAAGCTGAAAACGTGTATGCGGTGATTTAAAATTATATTCCAGAGATGTATGTGATAAAATATAGAATTTAACAATAAAATGCTACTAAATAGCTTTAAAATTATGAAAATCTGTAAATTTTGAATATTTTTTCAGGAAACGATATCCTTTTTAGTAACGCTGTGTGAAACGCTCGTGATTACGCGTATTATGATATGCCACACTTGTATATCCAGTTATATTTGAGTTTGCAAAAAATCAGTTTGTACTGGGCTCGGTACTTGGGTATATCAACTTTTTAGTACTGACGAAATAAAATTTTGTCGAAATTAGCGTTTTCGCGTATGGGGCGCGGTGCGCGCTCACTCGCTGATTCCTAGAAAAATAAAAGAAAAATTCTAAAAAATGAAATGGCCAAAATATTGATGAAAATGTGTTATTTGTATTGAAAATTACGTTAATTTAATAAATTTTTTCGTTTTTCAGATGCAGACCGCGTGCGCGGCGTGCTCGCAAAGCTGAAAACGTGTATGCGGTGATTTAAAATTATATTCCAGAGATGTATGTGATAAAATATAGAATTTAACAATAAAATGCTACTAAATAGCTTTAAAATTATGAAAATCTGTAAATTTTGAATATTTTTTCAGGAAACGATATCCTTTTTAGTAACGCTGTGTGAAACGCTCGTGATTACGCGTATTATGATATGCCACACTTGTATATCCAGTTATATTTGAGTTTGCAAAAAATCAGTTTGTACTGGGCTCGGTACTTGGGTATATCAACTTTTTAGTACTGACGAAATAAAATTTTGTCGAAATTAGCGTTTTCGCGTATGGGGCGCGGTGCGCGCTCACTCGCTGATTCCTAGAAAAATAAAAGAAAAATTCTAAAAAATGAAATGGCCAAAATATTGATGAAAATGTGTTATTTGTATTGAAAATTACGTTAATTTAATAAATTTTTTCGTTTTTCAGATGCAGACCGCGTGCGCGGCGTGCTCGCAAAGCTGAAAACGTGTATGCGGTGATTTAAAATTATATTCCAGAGATGTATGTGATAAAATATAGAATTTAACAATAAAATGCTACTAAATAGCTTTAAAATTATGAAAATCTGTAAATTTTGAATATTTTTTCAGGAAACGATATCCTTTTTAGTAACGCTGTGTGAAACGCTCGTGATTACGCGTATTATGATATGCCACACTTGTATATCCAGTTATATTTGAGTTTGCAAAAAATCAGTTTGTACTGGGCTCGGTACTTGGGTATATCAACTTTTTAGTACTGACGAAATAAAATTTTGTCGAAATTAGCGTTTTCGCGTATGGGGCGCGGTGCGCGCTCACTCGCTGATTCCTAGAAAAATAAAAGAAAAATTCTAAAAAATGAAATGGCCAAAATATTGATGAAAATGTGTTATTTGTATTGAAAATTACGTTAATTTAATAAATTTTTTCGTTTTTCAGATGCAGACCGCGTGCGCGGCGTGCTCGCAAAGCTGAAAACGTGTATGCGGTGATTTAAAATTATATTCCAGAGATGTATGTGATAAAATATAGAATTTAACAATAAAATGCTACTAAATAGCTTTAAAATTATGAAAATCTGTAAATTTTGAATATTTTTTCAGGAAACGATATCCTTTTTAGTAACGCTGTGTGAAACGCTCGTGATTACGCGTATTATGATATGCCACACTTGTATATCCAGTTATATTTGAGTTTGCAAAAAATCAGTTTGTACTGGGCTCGGTACTTGGGTATATCAACTTTTTAGTACTGACGAAATAAAATTTTGTCGAAATTAGCGTTTTCGCGTATGGGGCGCGGTGCGCGCTCACTCGCTGATTCCTAGAAAAATAAAAGAAAAATTCTAAAAAATGAAATGGCCAAAATATTGATGAAAATGTGTTATTTGTATTGAAAATTACGTTAATTTAATAAATTTTTTCGTTTTTCAGATGCAGACCGCGTGCGCGGCGTGCTCGCAAAGCTGAAAACGTGTATGCGGTGATTTAAAATTATATTCCAGAGATGTATGTGATAAAATATAGAATTTAACAATAAAATGCTACTAAATAGCTTTAAAATTATGAAAATCTGTAAATTTTGAATATTTTTTCAGGAAACGATATCCTTTTTAGTAACGCTGTGTGAAACGCTCGTGATTACGCGTATTATGATATGCCACACTTGTATATCCAGTTATATTTGAGTTTGCAAAAAATCAGTTTGTACTGGGCTCGGTACTTGGGTATATCAACTTTTTAGTACTGACGAAATAAAATTTTGTCGAAATTAGCGTTTTCGCGTATGGGGCGCGGTGCGCGCTCACTCGCTGATTCCTAGAAAAATAAAAGAAAAATTCTAAAAAATGAAATGGCCAAAATATTGATGAAAATGTGTTATTTGTATTGAAAATTACGTTAATTTAATAAATTTTTTCGTTTTTCAGATGCAGACCGCGTGCGCGGCGTGCTCGCAAAGCTGAAAACGTGTATGCGGTGATTTAAAATTATATTCCAGAGATGTATGTGATAAAATATAGAATTTAACAATAAAATGCTACTAAATAGCTTTAAAATTATGAAAATCTGTAAATTTTGAATATTTTTTCAGGAAACGATATCCTTTTTAGTAACGCTGTGTGAAACGCTCGTGATTACGCGTATTATGATATGCCACACTTGTATATCCAGTTATATTTGAGTTTGCAAAAAATCAGTTTGTACTGGGCTCGGTACTTGGGTATATCAACTTTTTAGTACTGACGAAATAAAATTTTGTCGAAATTAGCGTTTTCGCGTATGGGGCGCGGTGCGCGCTCACTCGCTGATTCCTAGAAAAATAAAAGAAAAATTCTAAAAAATGAAATGGCCAAAATATTGATGAAAATGTGTTATTTGTATTGAAAATTACGTTAATTTAATAAATTTTTTCGTTTTTCAGATGCAGACCGCGTGCGCGGCGTGCTCGCAAAGCTGAAAACGTGTATGCGGTGATTTAAAATTATATTCCAGAGATGTATGTGATAAAATATAGAATTTAACAATAAAATGCTACTAAATAGCTTTAAAATTATGAAAATCTGTAAATTTTGAATATTTTTTCAGGAAACGATATCCTTTTTAGTAACGCTGTGTGAAACGCTCGTGATTACGCGTATTATGATATGCCACACTTGTATATCCAGTTATATTTGAGTTTGCAAAAAATCAGTTTGTACTGGGCTCGGTACTTGGGTATATCAACTTTTTAGTACTGACGAAATAAAATTTTGTCGAAATTAGCGTTTTCGCGTATGGGGCGCGGTGCGCGCTCACTCGCTGATTCCTAGAAAAATAAAAGAAAAATTCTAAAAAATGAAATGGCCAAAATATTGATGAAAATGTGTTATTTGTATTGAAAATTACGTTAATTTAATAAATTTTTTCGTTTTTCAGATGCAGACCGCGTGCGCGGCGTGCTCGCAAAGCTGAAAACGTGTATGCGGTGATTTAAAATTATATTCCAGAGATGTATGTGATAAAATATAGAATTTAACAATAAAATGCTACTAAATAGCTTTAAAATTATGAAAATCTGTAAATTTTGAATATTTTTTCAGGAAACGATATCCTTTTTAGTAACGCTGTGTGAAACGCTCGTGATTACGCGTATTATGATATGCCACACTTGTATATCCAGTTATATTTGAGTTTGCAAAAAATCAGTTTGTACTGGGCTCGGTACTTGGGTATATCAACTTTTTAGTACTGACGAAATAAAATTTTGTCGAAATTAGCGTTTTCGCGTATGGGGCGCGGTGCGCGCTCACTCGCTGATTCCTAGAAAAATAAAAGAAAAATTCTAAAAAATGAAATGGCCAAAATATTGATGAAAATGTGTTATTTGTATTGAAAATTACGTTAATTTAATAAATTTTTTCGTTTTTCAGATGCAGACCGCGTGCGCGGCGTGCTCGCAAAGCTGAAAACGTGTATGCGGTGATTTAAAATTATATTCCAGAGATGTATGTGATAAAATATAGAATTTAACAATAAAATGCTACTAAATAGCTTTAAAATTATGAAAATCTGTAAATTTTGAATATTTTTTCAGGAAACGATATCCTTTTTAGTAACGCTGTGTGAAACGCTCGTGATTACGCGTATTATGATATGCCACACTTGTATATCCAGTTATATTTGAGTTTGCAAAAAATCAGTTTGTACTGGGCTCGGTACTTGGGTATATCAACTTTTTAGTACTGACGAAATAAAATTTTGTCGAAATTAGCGTTTTCGCGTATGGGGCGCGGTGCGCGCTCACTCGCTGATTCCTAGAAAAATAAAAGAAAAATTCTAAAAAATGAAATGGCCAAAATATTGATGAAAATGTGTTATTTGTATTGAAAATTACGTTAATTTAATAAATTTTTTCGTTTTTCAGATGCAGACCGCGTGCGCGGCGTGCTCGCAAAGCTGAAAACGTGTATGCGGTGATTTAAAATTATATTCCAGAGATGTATGTGATAAAATATAGAATTTAACAATAAAATGCTACTAAATAGCTTTAAAATTATGAAAATCTGTAAATTTTGAATATTTTTTCAGGAAACGATATCCTTTTTAGTAACGCTGTGTGAAACGCTCGTGATTACGCGTATTATGATATGCCACACTTGTATATCCAGTTATATTTGAGTTTGCAAAAAATCAGTTTGTACTGGGCTCGGTACTTGGGTATATCAACTTTTTAGTACTGACGAAATAAAATTTTGTCGAAATTAGCGTTTTCGCGTATGGGGCGCGGTGCGCGCTCACTCGCTGATTCCTAGAAAAATAAAAGAAAAATTCTAAAAAATGAAATGGCCAAAATATTGATGAAAATGTGTTATTTGTATTGAAAATTACGTTAATTTAATAAATTTTTTCGTTTTTCAGATGCAGACCGCGTGCGCGGCGTGCTCGCAAAGCTGAAAACGTGTATGCGGTGATTTAAAATTATATTCCAGAGATGTATGTGATAAAATATAGAATTTAACAATAAAATGCTACTAAATAGCTTTAAAATTATGAAAATCTGTAAATTTTGAATATTTTTTCAGGAAACGATATCCTTTTTAGTAACGCTGTGTGAAACGCTCGTGATTACGCGTATTATGATATGCCACACTTGTATATCCAGTTATATTTGAGTTTGCAAAAAATCAGTTTGTACTGGGCTCGGTACTTGGGTATATCAACTTTTTAGTACTGACGAAATAAAATTTTGTCGAAATTAGCGTTTTCGCGTATGGGGCGCGGTGCGCGCTCACTCGCTGATTCCTAGAAAAATAAAAGAAAAATTCTAAAAAATGAAATGGCCAAAATATTGATGAAAATGTGTTATTTGTATTGAAAATTACGTTAATTTAATAAATTTTTTCGTTTTTCAGATGCAGACCGCGTGCGCGGCGTGCTCGCAAAGCTGAAAACGTGTATGCGGTGATTTAAAATTATATTCCAGAGATGTATGTGATAAAATATAGAATTTAACAATAAAATGCTACTAAATAGCTTTAAAATTATGAAAATCTGTAAATTTTGAATATTTTTTCAGGAAACGATATCCTTTTTAGTAACGCTGTGTGAAACGCTCGTGATTACGCGTATTATGATATGCCACACTTGTATATCCAGTTATATTTGAGTTTGCAAAAAATCAGTTTGTACTGGGCTCGGTACTTGGGTATATCAACTTTTTAGTACTGACGAAATAAAATTTTGTCGAAATTAGCGTTTTCGCGTATGGGGCGCGGTGCGCGCTCACTCGCTGATTCCTAGAAAAATAAAAGAAAAATTCTAAAAAATGAAATGGCCAAAATATTGATGAAAATGTGTTATTTGTATTGAAAATTACGTTAATTTAATAAATTTTTTCGTTTTTCAGATGCAGACCGCGTGCGCGGCGTGCTCGCAAAGCTGAAAACGTGTATGCGGTGATTTAAAATTATATTCCAGAGATGTATGTGATAAAATATAGAATTTAACAATAAAATGCTACTAAATAGCTTTAAAATTATGAAAATCTGTAAATTTTGAATATTTTTTCAGGAAACGATATCCTTTTTAGTAACGCTGTGTGAAACGCTCGTGATTACGCGTATTATGATATGCCACACTTGTATATCCAGTTATATTTGAGTTTGCAAAAAATCAGTTTGTACTGGGCTCGGTACTTGGGTATATCAACTTTTTAGTACTGACGAAATAAAATTTTGTCGAAATTAGCGTTTTCGCGTATGGGGCGCGGTGCGCGCTCACTCGCTGATTCCTAGAAAAATAAAAGAAAAATTCTAAAAAATGAAATGGCCAAAATATTGATGAAAATGTGTTATTTGTATTGAAAATTACGTTAATTTAATAAATTTTTTCGTTTTTCAGATGCAGACCGCGTGCGCGGCGTGCTCGCAAAGCTGAAAACGTGTATGCGGTGATTTAAAATTATATTCCAGAGATGTATGTGATAAAATATAGAATTTAACAATAAAATGCTACTAAATAGCTTTAAAATTATGAAAATCTGTAAATTTTGAATATTTTTTCAGGAAACGATATCCTTTTTAGTAACGCTGTGTGAAACGCTCGTGATTACGCGTATTATGATATGCCACACTTGTATATCCAGTTATATTTGAGTTTGCAAAAAATCAGTTTGTACTGGGCTCGGTACTTGGGTATATCAACTTTTTAGTACTGACGAAATAAAATTTTGTCGAAATTAGCGTTTTCGCGTATGGGGCGCGGTGCGCGCTCACTCGCTGATTCCTAGAAAAATAAAAGAAAAATTCTAAAAAATGAAATGGCCAAAATATTGATGAAAATGTGTTATTTGTATTGAAAATTACGTTAATTTAATAAATTTTTTCGTTTTTCAGATGCAGACCGCGTGCGCGGCGTGCTCGCAAAGCTGAAAACGTGTATGCGGTGATTTAAAATTATATTCCAGAGATGTATGTGATAAAATATAGAATTTAACAATAAAATGCTACTAAATAGCTTTAAAATTATGAAAATCTGTAAATTTTGAATATTTTTTCAGGAAACGATATCCTTTTTAGTAACGCTGTGTGAAACGCTCGTGATTACGCGTATTATGATATGCCACACTTGTATATCCAGTTATATTTGAGTTTGCAAAAAATCAGTTTGTACTGGGCTCGGTACTTGGGTATATCAACTTTTTAGTACTGACGAAATAAAATTTTGTCGAAATTAGCGTTTTCGCGTATGGGGCGCGGTGCGCGCTCACTCGCTGATTCCTAGAAAAATAAAAGAAAAATTCTAAAAAATGAAATGGCCAAAATATTGATGAAAATGTGTTATTTGTATTGAAAATTACGTTAATTTAATAAATTTTTTCGTTTTTCAGATGCAGACCGCGTGCGCGGCGTGCTCGCAAAGCTGAAAACGTGTATGCGGTGATTTAAAATTATATTCCAGAGATGTATGTGATAAAATATAGAATTTAACAATAAAATGCTACTAAATAGCTTTAAAATTATGAAAATCTGTAAATTTTGAATATTTTTTCAGGAAACGATATCCTTTTTAGTAACGCTGTGTGAAACGCTCGTGATTACGCGTATTATGATATGCCACACTTGTATATCCAGTTATATTTGAGTTTGCAAAAAATCAGTTTGTACTGGGCTCGGTACTTGGGTATATCAACTTTTTAGTACTGACGAAATAAAATTTTGTCGAAATTAGCGTTTTCGCGTATGGGGCGCGGTGCGCGCTCACTCGCTGATTCCTAGAAAAATAAAAGAAAAATTCTAAAAAATGAAATGGCCAAAATATTGATGAAAATGTGTTATTTGTATTGAAAATTACGTTAATTTAATAAATTTTTTCGTTTTTCAGATGCAGACCGCGTGCGCGGCGTGCTCGCAAAGCTGAAAACGTGTATGCGGTGATTTAAAATTATATTCCAGAGATGTATGTGATAAAATATAGAATTTAACAATAAAATGCTACTAAATAGCTTTAAAATTATGAAAATCTGTAAATTTTGAATATTTTTTCAGGAAACGATATCCTTTTTAGTAACGCTGTGTGAAACGCTCGTGATTACGCGTATTATGATATGCCACACTTGTATATCCAGTTATATTTGAGTTTGCAAAAAATCAGTTTGTACTGGGCTCGGTACTTGGGTATATCAACTTTTTAGTACTGACGAAATAAAATTTTGTCGAAATTAGCGTTTTCGCGTATGGGGCGCGGTGCGCGCTCACTCGCTGATTCCTAGAAAAATAAAAGAAAAATTCTAAAAAATGAAATGGCCAAAATATTGATGAAAATGTGTTATTTGTATTGAAAATTACGTTAATTTAATAAATTTTTTCGTTTTTCAGATGCAGACCGCGTGCGCGGCGTGCTCGCAAAGCTGAAAACGTGTATGCGGTGATTTAAAATTATATTCCAGAGATGTATGTGATAAAATATAGAATTTAACAATAAAATGCTACTAAATAGCTTTAAAATTATGAAAATCTGTAAATTTTGAATATTTTTTCAGGAAACGATATCCTTTTTAGTAACGCTGTGTGAAACGCTCGTGATTACGCGTATTATGATATGCCACACTTGTATATCCAGTTATATTTGAGTTTGCAAAAAATCAGTTTGTACTGGGCTCGGTACTTGGGTATATCAACTTTTTAGTACTGACGAAATAAAATTTTGTCGAAATTAGCGTTTTCGCGTATGGGGCGCGGTGCGCGCTCACTCGCTGATTCCTAGAAAAATAAAAGAAAAATTCTAAAAAATGAAATGGCCAAAATATTGATGAAAATGTGTTATTTGTATTGAAAATTACGTTAATTTAATAAATTTTTTCGTTTTTCAGATGCAGACCGCGTGCGCGGCGTGCTCGCAAAGCTGAAAACGTGTATGCGGTGATTTAAAATTATATTCCAGAGATGTATGTGATAAAATATAGAATTTAACAATAAAATGCTACTAAATAGCTTTAAAATTATGAAAATCTGTAAATTTTGAATATTTTTTCAGGAAACGATATCCTTTTTAGTAACGCTGTGTGAAACGCTCGTGATTACGCGTATTATGATATGCCACACTTGTATATCCAGTTATATTTGAGTTTGCAAAAAATCAGTTTGTACTGGGCTCGGTACTTGGGTATATCAACTTTTTAGTACTGACGAAATAAAATTTTGTCGAAATTAGCGTTTTCGCGTATGGGGCGCGGTGCGCGCTCACTCGCTGATTCCTAGAAAAATAAAAGAAAAATTCTAAAAAATGAAATGGCCAAAATATTGATGAAAATGTGTTATTTGTATTGAAAATTACGTTAATTTAATAAATTTTTTCGTTTTTCAGATGCAGACCGCGTGCGCGGCGTGCTCGCAAAGCTGAAAACGTGTATGCGGTGATTTAAAATTATATTCCAGAGATGTATGTGATAAAATATAGAATTTAACAATAAAATGCTACTAAATAGCTTTAAAATTATGAAAATCTGTAAATTTTGAATATTTTTTCAGGAAACGATATCCTTTTTAGTAACGCTGTGTGAAACGCTCGTGATTACGCGTATTATGATATGCCACACTTGTATATCCAGTTATATTTGAGTTTGCAAAAAATCAGTTTGTACTGGGCTCGGTACTTGGGTATATCAACTTTTTAGTACTGACGAAATAAAATTTTGTCGAAATTAGCGTTTTCGCGTATGGGGCGCGGTGCGCGCTCACTCGCTGATTCCTAGAAAAATAAAAGAAAAATTCTAAAAAATGAAATGGCCAAAATATTGATGAAAATGTGTTATTTGTATTGAAAATTACGTTAATTTAATAAATTTTTTCGTTTTTCAGATGCAGACCGCGTGCGCGGCGTGCTCGCAAAGCTGAAAACGTGTATGCGGTGATTTAAAATTATATTCCAGAGATGTATGTGATAAAATATAGAATTTAACAATAAAATGCTACTAAATAGCTTTAAAATTATGAAAATCTGTAAATTTTGAATATTTTTTCAGGAAACGATATCCTTTTTAGTAACGCTGTGTGAAACGCTCGTGATTACGCGTATTATGATATGCCACACTTGTATATCCAGTTATATTTGAGTTTGCAAAAAATCAGTTTGTACTGGGCTCGGTACTTGGGTATATCAACTTTTTAGTACTGACGAAATAAAATTTTGTCGAAATTAGCGTTTTCGCGTATGGGGCGCGGTGCGCGCTCACTCGCTGATTCCTAGAAAAATAAAAGAAAAATTCTAAAAAATGAAATGGCCAAAATATTGATGAAAATGTGTTATTTGTATTGAAAATTACGTTAATTTAATAAATTTTTTCGTTTTTCAGATGCAGACCGCGTGCGCGGCGTGCTCGCAAAGCTGAAAACGTGTATGCGGTGATTTAAAATTATATTCCAGAGATGTATGTGATAAAATATAGAATTTAACAATAAAATGCTACTAAATAGCTTTAAAATTATGAAAATCTGTAAATTTTGAATATTTTTTCAGGAAACGATATCCTTTTTAGTAACGCTGTGTGAAACGCTCGTGATTACGCGTATTATGATATGCCACACTTGTATATCCAGTTATATTTGAGTTTGCAAAAAATCAGTTTGTACTGGGCTCGGTACTTGGGTAACTTTTTAGTACTGACGAAATAAAATTTTGTCGAAATTAGCGTTTTCGCGTATGGGGCGCGGTGCGCGCTCACTCGCTGATTCCTAGAAAAATAAAAGAAAAATTCTAAAAAATGAAATGGCCAAAATATTGATGAAAATGTGTTATTTGTATTGAAAATTACGTTAATTTAATAAATTTTTTCGTTTTTCAGATGCAGACCGCGTGCGCGGCGTGCTCGCAAAGCTGAAAACGTGTATGCGGTGATTTAAAATTATATTCCAGAGATGTATGTGATAAAATATAGAATTTAACAATAAAATGCTACTAAATAGCTTTAAAATTATGAAAATCTGTAAATTTTGAATATTTTTTCAGGAAACGATATCCTTTTTAGTAACGCTGTGTGAAACGCTCGTGATTACGCGTATTATGATATGCCACACTTGTATATCCAGTTATATTTGAGTTTGCAAAAAATCAGTTTGTACTGGGCTCGGTACTTGGGTATATCAACTTTTTAGTACTGACGAAATAAAATTTTGTCGAAATTAGCGTTTTCGCGTATGGGGCGCGGTGCGCGCTCACTCGCTGATTCCTAGAAAAATAAAAGAAAAATTCTAAAAAATGAAATGGCCAAAATATTGATGAAAATGTGTTATTTGTATTGAAAATTACGTTAATTTAATAAATTTTTTCGTTTTTCAGATGCAGACCGCGTGCGCGGCGTGCTCGCAAAGCTGAAAACGTGTATGCGGTGATTTAAAATTATATTCCAGAGATGTATGTGATAAAATATAGAATTTAACAATAAAATGCTACTAAATAGCTTTAAAATTATGAAAATCTGTAAATTTTGAATATTTTTTCAGGAAACGATATCCTTTTTAGTAACGCTGTGTGAAACGCTCGTGATTACGCGTATTATGATATGCCACACTTGTATATCCAGTTATATTTGAGTTTGCAAAAAATCAGTTTGTACTGGGCTCGGTACTTGGGTATATCAACTTTTTAGTACTGACGAAATAAAATTTTGTCGAAATTAGCGTTTTCGCGTATGGGGCGCGGTGCGCGCTCACTCGCTGATTCCTAGAAAAATAAAAGAAAAATTCTAAAAAATGAAATGGCCAAAATATTGATGAAAATGTGTTATTTGTATTGAAAATTACGTTAATTTAATAAATTTTTTCGTTTTTCAGATGCAGACCGCGTGCGCGGCGTGCTCGCAAAGCTGAAAACGTGTATGCGGTGATTTAAAATTATATTCCAGAGATGTATGTGATAAAATATAGAATTTAACAATAAAATGCTACTAAATAGCTTTAAAATTATGAAAATCTGTAAATTTTGAATATTTTTTCAGGAAACGATATCCTTTTTAGTAACGCTGTGTGAAACGCTCGTGATTACGCGTATTATGATATGCCACACTTGTATATCCAGTTATATTTGAGTTTGCAAAAAATCAGTTTGTACTGGGCTCGGTACTTGGGTATATCAACTTTTTAGTACTGACGAAATAAAATTTTGTCGAAATTAGCGTTTTCGCGTATGGGGCGCGGTGCGCGCTCACTCGCTGATTCCTAGAAAAATAAAAGAAAAATTCTAAAAAATGAAATGGCCAAAATATTGATGAAAATGTGTTATTTGTATTGAAAATTACGTTAATTTAATAAATTTTTTCGTTTTTCAGATGCAGACCGCGTGCGCGGCGTGCTCGCAAAGCTGAAAACGTGTATGCGGTGATTTAAAATTATATTCCAGAGATGTATGTGATAAAATATAGAATTTAACAATAAAATGCTACTAAATAGCTTTAAAATTATGAAAATCTGTAAATTTTGAATATTTTTTCAGGAAACGATATCCTTTTTAGTAACGCTGTGTGAAACGCTCGTGATTACGCGTATTATGATATGCCACACTTGTATATCCAGTTATATTTGAGTTTGCAAAAAATCAGTTTGTACTGGGCTCGGTACTTGGGTATATCAACTTTTTAGTACTGACGAAATAAAATTTTGTCGAAATTAGCGTTTTCGCGT